>JAQQTP010000074.1:42400000-43000000 GCA_029884605.1 Ormosia emarginata | reverse complement strand
AGTCGTTGTGAACCATGCGTGAGTATTTGCAACCATCTCGAAATTCTAGTCCATCATGCTTTATCTTTCCACTCAATGCCAACAATTTTAGACTTAAGTCACGTATAATTTCTTTACTTCCTAATTTTCATGGTTTAGAATTGAAAGCTCATATTTACATTTGAAAGAATTTGAGGAAGTATGTATTGTTTTCAATGACCAAAATTACACTGAAGAAATTATTAAGCTTAAATTGTTTCCTTTTTCTTTAAAAGATAAATAAAAAAACTTCGTTTAACACTTTGAAATCAAGATCAATTGGCACATGGCAAGAAATGCAAGATGAGTTCTTAAAGAAATTTTTTCCAACACATAAAATCAATGCTATGAAAAAATAAATCCAAAATTTTTCCCAAAATTTAAATGAAGCATATTTTCAATGATGGGAACGGTTTAAAGATTTGTTAAATTCTTGTCCACATCATGGTTTTGAAAAATAGCGCACTATAAGCTTCTTTTATGAAGGTTTAACACCTGAAACAAAACAATTTGTGGAAACAATGTGCAATGGTGAGTTTCTTGATAAAGAACCTGATGAAACTTTAGACTATTTAAACCAGTTGGCTGAAAATTCTCAATCTTGGCATAGTACTAACCCTTCTGAAAATTCAATTATATCTAACCTTGCAAGTGCTAATAAAGGAAAATATCACCTTAGTCAAGAGGAAGATCTAAATGCTAGGTTTGCCAGTTTGGCTAGATAAATTGAAGCAATGGAATTAGGAAAAGCAAAAGAAATCAAATCTGTGCAAAATAAAGAAATTTGTGGCATTTGTGATGACTTAGGACACTCAACACATGAATGTCTTAAGATTCTTGTTTTTAAAGAAGTTGTACATGAGCAAGTAAATGCAATGAATAATTTTAAAAAATCATTTACTTCTTCTTTTTCAGATACATATAATCCGGGATGGAGAAATCACCCGAACTTCAGCTGGAGGAATAATAATTAGTCATAATTTGTGCAACCACCACCTCCTCAGACACAACAGGACTCTCAAAATTCTCAAGGATATGCACCTTATGTAACATCCTCCTTAGGGCATCACATTTCTGACTACCTATAATCTGAAAATGATTTCATAAAAGGTTTGAGTTATAAAAGATGGGTTTTAAAATTTCTTTTCACGGAAACATAAACTTACTGATATTTATAAGTAATAATGAAAAATAGTTTTAAACTGATTAACATAAATTACTGACACCACATAATATTTAGCAATTATTCAAGAAATATAAAACTTACAGACACAATTTTAAACAGTAGCAAACCCTATGACTAATCTTACTTAATAGCACGGTAAAACACTAACGATTAAAACTCAATATACTTATTCTATCTTGTATTCATCTTGATGCGCTATATATCTGTTCCTCCTCAAAACTGCACACCATTGAATCCGGGATGGCTACTCCTCGAGGTTGTCACCGAACTCAGAATATTTACCTCCGATCAAGTCTAAGAAACTCGTTTCATCTACTATATAATTTTTTAACAACACATGCACAATAAAATAATATAATAAAGAGGTGAGATCACCTACGCCAATACCAACATGGTAGCATACAGATAACACAAACAGCACACCATACAGGTATATCATACCATAATTATAATCATGCCCTTAATATTATTGTCATCACATAGATATAATAATTACAATCATGCCCTCAATCATTATTTACCACAACAAATATAATAAATAATAATTACCATCATGCCATTAACATTATTCAAATCACACGATAATTACAATAATGCCACTAACATTATTTATCATCATCATCATCCAACATTCCTTAATTATTATATCACACAAATATAAATATTTAATATTTACGATAATGCCCTCAACATTTTTTAGGTATTCAACAGTTCAATTATCATAACCAATACTCAATAATGATGCATGTGCACATAGACTCAATTTTCTACTCCATGGAGGTTTTCATAATTTCGAGAAGAATGCTCTGGTTAATTGTCAGCTTTAGCCCAAAGACAATCTCCAGTCTTTGAAAAGAATCGTGTTCTTGTCGGGTATCGTCAATGCGTTGCAACAGACTGCATCGCCAAGTGGCACATGGTATTTTGCCAATCAACGTCCACTGGTCGACCGCCATGCCTTGACGCCCCCAAGATCCATCATAGACCTCACTTTTCAATTCTCATTCTCTCTTCAACCACAAGGGTCACAATAGTTATCAGCTATTAATTTTCGTTCAATGCACGCATATCTCAATGCAATTCTGTTCAATTTCATCATATGCCTCAATGCATATTGTTTCAATTTCATCATATGCCTCACTGCATATTTTCCAATGCATGTACAATGCATCAAATGCCAATCACAGGCTAATTTCATAATTTTCTTATATAGTGTCCATACACTGATCCATGCATGTAAAATGCACCAATGCCAATCGCAGGCAAAACTCATCATTTTCTTATACAGTGTCCATACACTGGTTCAACAGTTATCATACTGTATATTCAGTAGCGAAATCATATTATCGTGTTTTCATAGTCACAAAACACTTTTGTCGTGTTTTCACAATCGCATAACATTTCTGTCACGTTTTCACAATCGCATAACATTTCTGTCACGTTTTCACAATTTCGCAATGTTTCCGTTGCATTTTCAAATCGCGTAGCGATTTTTCATCGTTTCTCAATCACGTAAAAATATTCCATCATTTTTCAAATCACGTAGTGATTTTTCAATGTTTTCTCAATCATGTAGAAATATTCCACCATTTTTAAATCGCGTAGCGATTTTTCAACAATATCTCAAACGCGCAAAAATATTTAAATGCTTTCCAGATTGCGTAGAAATATTTCAACAGTTTTCAAATCGCGTGAAAATATTTAAACATTTTTCAAATCGCGTAACTTAAAAATCACGTTTTTAAGTTACGTAAATAATTTTTCACCATTTTACAATCATGTAAAATATTCCTCAATATTCCAAACATTATTTTGGACTTTCAAACAAATCAATGTCATTTCCAACATCATTTTTCATATTTTCTCCTTTAAGAAATCCTTTCCTTAAAATAATATGACTTCTCACAT
This sequence comes from Ormosia emarginata, assembly GCA_029884605.1. Classification (NCBI taxonomy): domain Eukaryota; kingdom Viridiplantae; phylum Streptophyta; class Magnoliopsida; order Fabales; family Fabaceae; genus Ormosia; species Ormosia emarginata. The sequence continues at coordinate 42,996,888 of JAQQTP010000074.1, read as the reverse complement.
TATTTTTCACATTTACTTACTCAAGAAAATCCTTTTCGCAATATATTCCACAAATTCACCATTTCATTGAATTAAATCAATGTTTCTCATTTAAAATTTCCTAACGCGCTCCAAAACCCAAAGGATGAGTTTTACGTTAGTAAATTTTCAAGTCACCCTTATATTCTCCGTTTTTCTCAAATCAATTCCAAAATCAATCTTCTTCAAAATAAATTAAGGTTCAAACACTTTCAACCTCTCTTTTTCTTTCATAACCGGAATTTCTGTTTCTCAAGTGATAAAACACTCTGATTCCATTTCCAAAATCCTTGTACTAAATCAAATTATATTTCCACTTTGAAATCACTTTGTTTCATAAAACCAGGGCATTTACAAGCCTTCAAAACCGTGGTACATGGCCATTGAAACCATCAAATATTTTTCCTTCTAAATCAATTAAGTACCATTCTTGTTTTTACACAAACAAAACCATTAAAATTTCTTTCAAAAACCGTGAACACTTGGTCTTTGAAATCAAATCATTTGTTCATTTTCATGTCCACGTTCTTTACAAATCCTTAAAATCATCAACGTATTACTCATAATTAGTAAATACTTAGAATCTCTTGCTCCCAAAATTAATTTAAGGCCGTGATGCCTCTATGGTTCTTTAGAACCAAAAATTGTTTTCCTTTCCATCATCAAATCATGGCATACATATACATATTCATCATATATATCACAAGCATGCCATAAACAAAAGCAATAAATCATGCAAATCATATCAAGCATAAGCAAATAATCAAAACACATAAACACCCACAAATAATTACATGATCATAGATATGAATCCTCACATGGATTCACCATCCATCAAATACAAAATCATCTCTCACCACCATACTTGGTTGCTGAGATGGATCTCCCTCTTACCTCTAGAAGAATCTCAAAAGCTCCTCGGTTTGCTTCTTTTTCCAAGTCCTTCACCACCAAAAGCTTCTCAAATACAAAATAAAACACAAGTTTATTAGCATATTAAGCTTGAACAAGATAAACCATGGATCAAACATGGCTTAGAACATGAAAAAGAGATAAGAAATGAAGTTTCCTTACACTTCACCATAAAAAACTCTATAACTTTGCTCTTGAAGAAAGTCCTTGAAGATGATGGATTTAGAACTTGCTCCAAACTACAAAGTATCTTAGATTGAGGTATAGATTCAAGAAATAAGGTTAGTTGAAATTTTTGAAGAGTGATGGTGTGTTCTATGGGTCATGGCCGTGAGCTAGCTTGAAGGGAAAGGAGAGAAAATTTTTGATGTGTTAGCTTCTTGGAAATGATCAAGAATGATCAATAATGACCAAGACAACTAATAATGGTCTTCAAACTTTGCTTTAGCTCCTAAATCAACACCAAAACCGTCCCCCCTCCTTGCTTCTTCAAAATGTGACCAATCTCACTAGCCACCATTTTAGGCATTCCTAGCCATTGATTAGATCAATGGTTAGGATTAATGTAAATTCTAGGTTTAGCCTTAGATTAGAAGACTTAATCTAGACCATTGGATCTTTCTCAACCATTAGATGTATCTCCAAAATGAAGGGTCAAGATCACTTCTTCATACTTTCCATCCAATGGTCATAAATGGTCCTAGCTACTTTATAAGACCAAATCTCCACCCTTGATTTTTATAAGACCAAATCTCTACCCTTGATTAAATCAATGGTGGATATCCAAACCACCAATGTTGACTACGCAGTGTAATATTTATTTTTATCTACTATAACCCTACGAATAATATTTTTACTATATTTTTATAGCTCGATAATTAAATACAGTACAAAACACAGTAAAAGAAAATTTTAAAAACTGTTTCTGGGTTCAGGTTTAGTAAGATCCCCCATCTTCGTCTTAACAGTACGAATTTTCCTAGCTGTAGAAAAATTTTCACTTTTCTGAACTCACCTGGGCCTACGTATAGCCCCTTGGGGCCCACAAATAGCACAAGAATAATATTAAAATAATCAGAGAAATATAAAAAATTTTATAATCATCCACAAAATCATAAAAATTATAAAACTTATGAAAATCAAATTAGATTATGTAAAATAATTAAGACTTAACAGTAGCAATTAAATTATGTAAGATTTTCCCCGGCCCAAAAATTATTATTTTCCTGACACGGAGTAAATCACACAAAACGATTAATTGTACTCAAGGAACACTCAAAATAATTTTACAGTACACAGAAATTACTAAACAGTAAAATTTTGTTAACTATCAAAATTATTGTCAAATAGTTAGGAAATTTGGGGTGTTACACCTTATGTCCCACCATATAGGAAAAAGCTTGAAGAAACACTGCATGCATTCATAGAAAAGTAAGAGGCCATTAATAAAAAAAATAATCAAACCATGATTGACATAAAAGAAACTCTTGCTAAACTTTCTTCTGCACTCACCATTCATGAGAAAGGAAAATTTCCTTCCCAACCTCAACCAAATCCCAAGGGTCAGTACAGTCTAAGTGAGGGGAGTTCAAAAAACCAACAAATGGACTAAGTCAAGTCAGTGATAACTCTTAGGAGTGGAAAGGTTGTTGAAAAACAAATTCATGAACCTTGTAAGACAGAAGATGAACCAATTCCCCAAGAAAATGAAGAAGTTGACCAAAAGGAGACCAAACTCTCGCTTGCACTCTCATTTCCTCAAGCATTGAACAATTCAAGGAAATTGAACCATAACACTGAAATTTTTGAAATTTTGAAACAAGTGAAGCTCAATATTCCTCTGTTAGATGCTATCAAACAAATTTCTTCTTATGCCAAATAATTGAAGGACTTGTGCACTGTTAAAAGGAAACTAAATGTGAAAAAGAAAGCATTTTTGGCTGAGCAAGTAAGCTCCATTCTTCATAATAATAATGCATTGAAATATAAAGACCCTGGTTGTCCTACAATTTTATGCATTATTAGAGAACATAAAATTGAAAAAGCTTTACTTGATCTTGGTGCTAGTGTCAATTTGTTTCCATATTCAGTTTATCAACAACTCAACTTGGGTTGAGTTAAAACCAACTTCTATAACTCTTCTACTCGCTGATAGATCAATTACAATTCTAAGAGGAATAGTGAAAGATGTGTTAGTTCAAGTTGATAAATTCATATATCTTGTGAATTTTATTGTCTTGGATACTAAGCCTATAGTTGATAGTTGCAAGTCAATTCTTGTTATTTTAGGCCGTCCATTTTTAACAACATCTAATGCTTTGATAAATTGCAAAAATGGAATGGTGAAGTTAATATTTGGAAACATGACACTGGAGCTCAATGTTTTTAACATGTGCAAGCAACCACAAGAAGTCCTTGATGAAAAGGAAGAAGTTGAAGGAATTGAAGCCATTATAGATTATCATCTTCAAACAAGGAGTTCTTCTGACCCATTAGAAATTTGTTTAGTCAATTCATTTGATTCAGGCATGCAATTAGAAGATGATATCTTTGAAATATGTTCTTTGCTTGATTGTACACAGGTAATAAAGTAAAAGGGATGGAAGCCAAGATTTGAAGAGCTAAAACCCATGAATGATAATGCCCATGAAGAAGTACCCATGTCGGAACTAAAGCCATTACTTGCTAGGTTGAAGTACACATTTTTGGGAGAAGAGCAAAGCTTTCCAGTGGTAATTTCCTCGTCTTTTACTGAAGAACAAGAAGATATGTTAACAGAAGTACTTAAAACGCATAAAAGTGCAATTGGATGGACATTAAAGGACATAAAAGGCATTAATCTATTAATTTGTACACATAGAATATATTTAGAGGATAATGCTAAAACTTCTCAACAACCTCAAAGAAGATTAAATCCACACATGAAAGAGGTAGTTAGAGCTGAAGTCCTTAAATTGCTTGATGTTGAAATTATCTATCCTATCTCTGATAGTCAGTGGGTAAGCTCTACATAAGTTGTGCCTAAGAAATCTAAAATAATAGTAGTTGAAAATGATAAAGGTGAATTAATACCAACGCGAGTCTCATCTAGTTGGCGTATGTGTATTGATTTTAGAAAATTAAATGCTGTTACTAGGAAAGATCATTTCCCCTTGCCATTTCTTGATCAAATTCTGGAAAGGGTAGCAGGATATCCATACTACTATTTTCTTGATGGTTATTTGGGTTATAATAAAATACCAATTGTATTGAAAGATCAAGAAAAGACCACTTTTATAGGTCTCTTTGGTACTTTTGCATATAGAAGAATATCTTTTGGCCTTTGTAATGCTCCGGCAACATTCCAAAGATGCTTGTTAAGCATTTTTAGTGACATGATTGAGCATTATTTAGAGATTTTCATGGATGACCTGACAATTTTTGGAGATTCATTTGAAATTTGTCTTGATAATTTGGAAAAAGTTCTTCAAAGATGCGAAGAAAAAGGATTTGTGTTAAATTAGGAAAAACATCATTACATGCTTACCTCAGGAATAATGGTAGGTCATGTGATATCTTCTAAAGGAATTGAAGTTGATAAGGCCAAAGTTGAATTAATTGCCCATTTGCTTTCCCCAAAAATAGTCAGAGAAATTCGTTCTTTTTTAGGACATACAGGATTTCACAAAAGATTCATTAAGGACTTTAGCGTAATATCTAGACCATTATGTAATCTTCTGTTGAAAGATGCATCATTTGATTGGACTCAAGAATGTCAAAAATCTTTTAAAAAATTAATTAGTCTTCTGATATCTACTCCTATCATGCAATTTCCTGACTGGTCTTTGCCTTTTAAGTTGATGTGTAATGCTAGTGATTTTGTTGTGAACACTGTTTTAGGCCAAAGAAGGGAAAGTAAGCCTCATGTGATTTGTTACGTAAGTAGAACTTTAAATAGTGCACAAATGAATTACACCACTATTGAAAAAGAACTACTTGCTGTAATTTTTGCACTGCACAAATTTTGATCTTACTTAATTAGTTCTTCTATTGTGATTTTCACCGATCGTGCTGCTATTAGATATTTGATGTCTAAGCAGGATGCCAAACCAAGATTGATACTATGGATCTTGTTGCTTTAAGAATTCAACATCACAATAAAAGATAAGAAAGGAGCCAAAAATGTTGTCGTTGATCATTTGTCCATACTTACAATAGGCTCACCTTTTGATAGCACACCCATCAATGATTTTTTTCTTGATAAATTTTTATTTTTTGTCAATTCCATGCCTTGGTTTGCTAACATAGTCAACTTTCTTGTAACAGGAAAGATGCCGCCTTAATGGACGCACCAAGATAGAAGGAAATTTTTTATAGAGGTGAAAATTTTTTATTGGGATGACCTATACTTATTCAAATATTATCCTGACCAAATCTTTCAGAGATGTGTGCCTGACAGTGAGGTAGGCAGTGTCATTAAATTTTGTCAATCAGAAGCATGTGGAGGTCACTTTTTTTCAAAGAAAACAACTGTGAAAATCTTGTAGTGCAGATTTTATTAGTCCATTTTATTTAAAGACTGTTATACTTTTTGCAAAAGTTATAAAAATTGTCAAAAATTGGGCTCAATTTCAAAAAGAAACATGATGCCTCTGAACCCCATCTTTGTCATTGAAATTTTGATTATTGGGGAGTTAATTTCATTGGCCTATTTCCATCTTCATTTGAATTTGTATATATTTTAGTTGCAGTTGATTATATCTCAAAATGGATTGAAGTGATTTCATGCTGACACAATGATCATAAAGTTGTTCTCAAATTTTTAAAAGAAAATATCTTGTGTCGATTTGGAATCCCTCCAGCTATCATCAGTGATGGAGGAACACATTTTTGAAATAAACCATTTGAATCATTAATGAAGAAATATGGTATTATACATAAAATTGTCACCCCATATTACCCTCAGACAAATGGACAAGTTGAATTGGCAAATAAGGAGATTAAACAAATTTTGAAAAAAACAGTTAATCCAAATCGTAAAGATTAGTCTTTAAGACTAAACGATGCACTTTGAGCTTACCGTACTACTTTCAAAACATCTTTGGGCATGTCACCCTATCGGTTAGTCTATGGAAAACCTTGTCACTTTCCTGTAGAATTGGAACATAAAGCATTTTGGGTCATTACAACTTTCAACCTAAACCATGATGATGCTTGCAAGATATGAAAATTACAATTAAATGAACTTGAGGAATTGAGAAATGATGCATATGAAAATTCAAAGATTTATAAAGCTAGAATAAAAGCTTTTCATAACAAGACAATTTTGAGAAAATCTTTGGAAATTGGTGAAAAAGTTCTGCTTTATAATTCCCGTCTGCACCTATTGCCTGGAAAATTGAGATCTAGGTGGAGTGGCCCTTTTGTTGTCAAACATGTATATCCGTATGAGGCCATAGACATTAAGAATCCTAGGAATGGTAATGTGTTTAAAGTCAATGGACAAAGACTCAAACCATTTCTGGAAAACCAAGTTGATGAGGTAGAATTCATCTCTCATTTTATCCTTGTGAACACCCAATTTTGTCCGACTTATTAAACTATCTTTAATGCAAAATTAAAAAAAAAAAGAAGGAAAAAGAAAAAGAGAAAATATTTTTGGTTATGCTAATGAATTTTTCTTGGTGCTTAGTCCATTTCTTGTTTAGTCCAAATTTTTGTTTAACCCATTTTCTTTTTTTTGTTTGATCCAAAATTTTATCTTTTTTTTTTATTTTATTTTGTTTTGTTTTATTTTGTTTTAGCCCAATAGGTTTTGTGACTAAAAAATTAAAAAATAATAATAATAAAAATAAAAAATAATAAAAAAAATAAATACAATAACAACGAAAAATAAATAAGTAAAAATGAATAAATATGAAGGCTGCAATCCGTTGCAACCCTTCAACCCTCTCCCCTTTGCTTTTCTTCCAATTTGGAGTATGGTTTCAGTTGCTTTCTTGGTCTTCTTTGTCTTTTTCCATTTTCTCACTAAGCAACTGCACAGCCCAATCACCCCTACACCCACTCACTCACGTACACAGTATCAACAGCACAGACAAGGTTATTGTGCTCCCCATTTCCATCACCCCTGCAGCTCCATTGCACCACCTTGCACACACAGCTTTTGTCCCTCATTTCATTTTGTCTGCATTCACACAGAGTTTGGATATATAAGAAAAGGATGCAAGAGTTTGAGGGGGTTGGTTTTCAGAGGAGTATAGAGAAGGTTGGGGAAGATTTTTTGAGAGACAAAAATCATAGAACACAGAGAGAATGAGAAAGATAAGATAAGTTTTCTATTTTCAAGTTCGCAATTGGTAACACAGAAGAAGTAAGCCTTTCCCTATTGTTATCCTGGCATTGTTGTGAGAAAATATTTGTTGTCCAATGTATGTTTTAATCCCAGCTTGATAGATATGTTGTTCATCTTCTTTTCCTGTTCAAATTTTAACCCATGAACATCATACAATCATTCAGTTACTCAATTCCAAATCACACTAACAAAATAGCCAATAGTCAGAAATTCAATATCCCAAGTACCCAAATAAAAAAAACCAATGAACCCAAAACAGAGAATTTGTAAACCACCCCTTCACCCAGCCATGTCCACCACCAGCCACCAATTTCATCCAACCGTGAAGCACCCCTCACCATAACCCCAGCAGCCACCACGCAGACCACCACTCGAAAACAGCTCCAACCTTCACCACCGTGAGACCACCACGAAGCCTTTCCACAGCAGCTTCTCACTCTTTCCCTCGTTTTCAGCCCAGCCGTGACCCTCCAACCAGCCACCATCCCGTACCCCTCTTCCCCTACTCATAACCACCGTGGCCACTCGCTTCTCTCAAGACCCCCGTAAAAACCCACCTTGAACCAGATCCCAGAAACCACATCTCACCCACCTGTAACCCCCCATCAAACCACCCAAACCGCCATTCGCACCACCACGAAGCCACCACGAGCTGCCATCTCCCTTTTCTGATTTTCAAACCCCCACAAAGTCCAGCACTAGGTCCGCATTGCCCCTGCCCGTTCTCCATCAAGCCCCAACCCGAAATGAGCCAGGTCCGAAAACCACCAGATCCTGCCGTCCTCACCACCCAATCACGCCTCAACCGCCGCTCCTTGCTTGAGCCACCGCGTGGTCGCCGCCGTCCAAACACCCCACTGTCGTTAGTGGCTTGAGCCCCCTGTGCCTCCATCTTCCTCCTTAGTTTTTTCTTTCTTTTTTTCGTTTTACTCCCAATATTCTGAAACAAACCTTTCCCCCCCCCCCTCTATTCTTTTCTTGGTCTTCTGTCTTATTTGTTTCAGAGACCGAATGTCTCTTCGTTTTATTTGTTTGTCTTATTGTTAGAAAATTAAGATATTTCGATGCTTTTTTTTGTTTTGTTATTTTGGCTTTTGGGTTAGCTTTCGTGTTGGGCTTTTGTCTTGGGTTTGGGCTGGTTGTTCTATTTTTTTTTTTTTTAGCTTGGCTTTTATTTGGGCTGCTATTCTTTTTTTGTTATTATTTTATCATTTTTGGGTCTTTAACTATTGATACAAAAATCTCAATATATAAAATTTTAATATCTTGTTTTCCTTTGTTGATTTTTTTTTATTGATATGTTTATTATCTTATTGATATTTGTTTTAAATAATAACCTTGTACTAACTTTTTAAAAAAAAAAAAAAAAATAAAATGAAAGTCTTCTTTTCATAAAACGGGATTAGCTAAGTTGTGACAGCTTGTTAATCCTGTATTTTAAAAAAAATCATCTAAGTTGTGACAGCTTGATGATTGGTTTTTTTTAGAATCAAATGTTTGAGCCTTATTAAAAAATAATAAAATTGGATTAACTGAGTTGCGACAACTTGTTAATCCTATAACTTTCAGAATTGTCTGAGTTGCGACAACTTGACGATTCTTTCTTTTCTAAAATAAAAAAAATCAAATGAATTTTCAAAAATTAAAAAAAAATAAACAACCTACAATCGTTTTCTAAAGAACGACATGACTTTGAATTCCTCATTGCACCCGAGGATACGTAGGAGCAGGATTTTTATTCTGTCGAGCCAAAACTAAAGTTTCGTAATTTTAATTTATTTGTTTGTTCCGTTTTTTTATTTTTTATTAAAATGGGTAAAATAAATATTTTTTTTTAAGAGTTATAAAAATTTGCACAACTGATTTAAGGTAACCATCTTAGGACGGATGTATTAGGGGTGCTGTGGGGTTAAATCTCCACCCTTCCCTATGCATAATCAGACTCCCGAACTTGAGTTTTTGAACGTAGACCATCATTTTTGGTTTTCCAATTTTTCCTAATAAAAATAAAATTGGTGGCGACTCCCTTAAATTTTGGTAATTTAAGTCGTTATCCCGCCGCGATCCCAGTCGCGACAGTTGGCGACTCCACTGGGGACGGTTGAGAGTCAAGCCTTCGCAAGTTGGTAGTGCAATTTTTTTTTGTGACATTTACATATTTGTTTTACCTTTTTATTTTATTTTGTTTTTCTTTGTTTGTTTAATTTGTTTATTAATTATTTTAACTATTTTTATTTATTTATTATGCAAACCTTAGGATAGAGGCTCCTTTGGAATTTGATTTGTATTTGTTTTGCAGATTGTGGGTAGCTTTTAGGATTATAAAGGTTTGTATGTTCCCTACACTCACCGCACTTACACGTTTATCACACACATTCGAGTGGGGCCCTATACCCAGGTCTGAGCAAAACCTAAGTTAAGTAAGGTTGCGTAGTGGTAGCCATTTTGGATGTACATCCTGTTTGGTTATTGCGAAAACCTCATCTAGAGTGTGCCTTTTCCATAAATGTCCCGCACTTGGTGGTTTACCTACTATTTGTGGTCAACATTATGAAATGGGATTTAGCTCTAGAGGCCTTTAGAATAAAAGAGCCACCCAACGAGAGTTTTCACGAATCAGAAAGACCCATAGAACCTTAAGGTAAAACTCCTCAAATTTAAGGCAATCCCTCAGGGCACAAAGGGAGCATATCTTTTTCTTACTTTCGAATTTATTCATGTCATATTTGCTTTTGTACATATACAGTGTGGTCCATTAATGTGATAAACCTAATCGCACCCCGCTCAAAAACAAGTTTTACATGGAAATAAAAGGAGAGAGAAGTTTTTTTTTTTTAAAAAGAGGGTGCAAGTCACTATTAATGGACCAACTATTTATCATTGCATTCATTCTAAAGAAAAAATAATAATAATACTTTGCATCCTTGCATCATGCTTCGTATTACACTCTAATCTCTTTATCATTCCTCAGGAAAATTTGTTAGACTCAATCAAGATTTGAAGTATCTTTGATGGAAAGAAATATGGGATCAGAACACAAGGATATGACTTTGAAGAAAACTCTGCGACTCAAAGCCAAGAAAGTTAACACTGAGAGCCTGGTGATCATGGGTCGAATGCTGAAGAAGACCCAACGTTTGACACTCACAGCGAAGTATGGGAAGATTCTGGATCTGTTAGAAGTGAATGTGCAAGTGGAAGCGATCACTGCAGTGGCCCAATATTATGACCCGCCTCTCCGATGTTTCACCTTTCAGGATTTCCAGCTAGCCCCCACTTTGGAAGAATTTGAGCAGATTCTGGGTTTGCCATTGGAGGGTAAAAAGCCATACTTTTATATAGGATACTATGCATCCATCCAGACAATATCAAATGTTCTGAAAGTGCACGCTAGAGACCTACAAGGTGCGCAACAAAATAGGAATGGAACCAAAGGGTTTTCAAGAGAATACCTCGAAGGAAATATGCGTCATTTAGCCAAAAATGAAGATTGGGATGCTTTCATAGATGTGTTAGCTCTCACTATTTATAGCTTAGTCTTGTTCCCTAATATTGATGACTATGTAGATTATGCAGCAATTGATGTATTCCTAGCTTGCAAGTTTAACACCCACAACCCGGTTCCAGCCATTCTCGCAGATGTTTATTGCACCTTGAACTTTTGCCACGAAAAGAATGGCAAGAGAATCTTTTGTTGCCTGCTGATGTTATATGTTTGGCTCACAACTCATATTTTCAATAGATCATACAGAACAGAGTGTCCTATCGCTGACTTCAACATGTACCAGCTAAAGAATAAGAGCAGCCGTGAATGGGCAGACCATTTGGCGGAATTGGATGAAAAGCAGATCAGATGGTATCTTCGATGGAAAGATATAGAGGCTATCATCTACCAGTGTGGAGGATTTCCAAACATACCCCTCATGGGTACACGAGGGTGTATTAACTACAATCAAGTCTTGGCACAACGACAACTTGGTTACCCCATGATGGGACCACCTGCGGAAGTCCAAGTAACCCCTTTTGTTCTTTATTATGATGACATGAAAAACACTGAGTCACTTCAAAAGATCCGAAGTGCTTGGGACAGGATCATCCGAAGAGGAAAAGAACTGGGAGTTAGAAGCTGTGCAGCTAAGGAAAGTTACCGCCAATGGGTTAAAGACAGAGTTCAGGAATCAAGTTGCCATTCAAGGCCCCAACAATTCCTTTGGTTAATGGGTTCTCAACCTCAGCCTTGATTGAAAATGAAGAGACAAAAGAAATGAAAGCTAAGATCACAAGGATGGAAAAGGAAAAGGAGAAGATGGAAGCTGAGTTGAGAGAGACCCACCATGAATGTGCAGTCTTGAAGCGAGAAAATGTTGAAAAGGACCGCATTCTCGAAGGGGCTAACAAAAAGATGAAGATGGAACATGATTACCTGTTGAAGACCAAGCATTGTCTGGGGGCCGCAAATAAGGAATTAGGACTCCAAAGGCAAGAAAGAGACAGAGTTATGGCTGAAAATCAACAACTTAAGGAGCAGCTCAAGAATGCCAAATTAACTCAGGGCAATGCGATGCGACTGGTAGAAGAAATGAGGCAGCAGATGAAAGTGGCATCTGAGCAATATGAAGATGTGATAAAAAACGAGAAACTCCACATGAAAGAGACAATTACAGAATATGAGGTGGCATTACAACAAGAGCAGGAAAAAATGAAGGGACTAATGAATCAGGTGGAACAACAAAAGGGTGACATCATTGGATGGAAGGAAGAAGCATATTTTTGGAGGAGTCGTTTTGCAAAATTAGCATGTTTGGCTAATTCGGCAATTGCAGATACCCTATATCATTTGAGGAAGGCCAATAAGATGATTAATCCTTTTGAGACACCAGTAGAAATCAGTGACTTCATTGAGTACTGTAAAGACCTAATAAGGCAGATGAGACAAATGGCTAAGGTGTATTCAAATAGGGATTAGTTTTATTCAGCTAGGTCATGATGTAGTTAGCTTGAAGCAATGTACTTAATTGTCATATCTTTTCAGTTGAATGAATGAAGTATGCTTGTCTCGACATTTGTTTTCTGATCCCATATTTCACTTGAGGCTCAATACTTTCGAACGAGACGTTCTGGGTAATAGTCACAACAAACAAAGATCAAAGATACTCGCTTCAAATCTACTTGGCATCACTAACGGTCCTCTAACAAATAATGAATATAATCTCTTGAAAAATAATAATTTGACTTTCACAATTTTCAGGTAAAAGTTTTGAACCATTGCTCGTCCTCGGAAAACGCAGATCGCACAAACCCGGACCTACGAAACAAGGCTGCAAACTAGGCTAAGAGAAATGTCAAGCTCAGAAAGAAATTTGAATCAAGAGATGGATGAAATGAGGGAAAGAATCAATACGATGGCAGAAGGACAATCAAGGGTCGAGGATTTACTGAGACAGCTTAACCGAGACCCTTAAAACAACAAATGGAGCTTCATTGGCCCCAGGAGTTAATGGAAACGCAAACAACAATGTGAATGAAGAGAACAATTCTATGAATGGAAATCATGAGGGGGAAATAACAATGCGGAGGTTAATCATGAGCGGCCGGAAAGATATTCCTTAACGACAACTCAGAGAAAGAGAAGTTAAGAGATGAACTGATTGAAAAGATGCAAGAGCAAATCAAAGCTATTCAAGGCCCTAATCTATATGGCTCAGTGGGAATTGATGAACTGTGCCCGGAGGTTGAAGTCAATATCCCTAAGGACTTCAAGATTTCGGATTTCTCAAAGTACGACGGAAGCACCAATCCCAAGTTCCATCTAAAGACCTACATTACTAAGATGGCTATTTGGTCACGAGATCAGAGATTCCTAATCAATTTCTTCCATGAAAGCCTGACCGGGCCAGCTTTGGAATGGTTCATGCAACTTGACCATTCGAGGATTTCTTGCTGGGACGACCTGACAAGCCAATTCTTGGGGCAATATCGATTTAACATCGATACCGCACCTACCCGAGAACAACTAGGGGCAATGCAGAAGAAACATGGTGAAACTTTCAAGCAATACGCCCAAAGGTGGAGAATGTTGGCAGCTCAGGTCCAACCACCATTGACTCCGTCGGAGATGAGCTCGTACTTTATGGGGACTTTGGGAGCACCTTTTATTGGGCTGATGGCAGGGTCTACCTACAAGGATTTTTCGGACTTAATTGTGGCTGGAGAAAGGATCGAAAATCTTGCAAAAGCCGGAAAATTACCTACTGGAAGTACAGAGAGCAATTTTCCTAAAAAGGTGGCGCCAGTAAAGAAAAAGGAACCAGAAGTCAGTTATGTGCAACCCCAAAACTCATACTTCCCCCGTAATCCTCGACCATATCCTTCTTATCAAGCCCTCCACCACCCACTTTTCCAGCTTACCAAACTTCATACCAAGTTAACAATATCCCACCACCGCGTTCATACGTTCCAACCCGTCCTGCCTATACCAATCGTCCTCCCGCACCTCGAAACCCTGGAAACCAAGGGTATACTCGACCCCCGGTGAATCTACCCCCTTTTCCCAAGCTGCCAATCTCCAATGCCGATTTGTTTCAACAATTGTTTGATGCACACCTGATCGCATGCGCGCCTGCTCGCCCTATGGTCCCTCCGTTCCCAGCTTGGTACAACCCTAATGCAACTTGTAAGTTCCATATGGATAACCCAGGCCACTCAATTGAGGATTGCGAGGTATTTAAAACAATAGTTAGGAAACTGATTGCCTGTGGAAAGTTAGACTTTGAAGAGGAGAAAGGGCCTAGCATTACTAGTAACCCAATTCCGAATCATGGGAAAGGGACTGTAAATGCGTTAGAAAGAGACGAGGAAGGAGTTCAAAGGGTCGCAAATGTCAGAACTCCTATGAAGCTAATATTCCAAGGTCTGGTCCAAGCCGGCTACTGTTCTTCAGTAACCTTTGAGGAGGTAGGTTTTGAATATGATACTGAAGCCTACTGTGAATACCATATGAAGAAGGGGCACGATATTGAAAGCTGTCAAGAATTTAAAGCTCAGGTGCAGAGATTCATGGCTTTGGGGGTAGTGGATGTTACTCGAGCAAGAAGGCTCACAAGGGAAATAGATACTGTGGAGCGTCTAGTCCTCAAACTGCCGCGTACTGGTGAAGTCCCAAATTCTGGAAAAGTTGTCATAGCAATAAAGAAGCCTACGCCTTTTCCCTACAGTGATTCTCGTGTTGTGCCCTGGGAGTATGATGTCAAGGTAAAGAGGCAAGGGGTTATAGGGTAAACCTCCTCAACCTCTATTACGCAAATATTAGAGCCCGCACAAAAGACGCAAGGTGATATAGGGCAAACCTCCTCAACCTCTATTATGCAGATAGTAGAGCCTGCGCAAGCAGTGACGAATGTCGTAGGCATAGGAGGGATTACAAGGAGCGGTAGGTACTATGGGCAAGAAGATAAGACGGGAAAAGGAAAAGCAAGCCTCTTAGAAACAAAAGAGGATGAAGAAAAAGAGTTCCTAAAGATCATGAAGCAATGCGTGTATGACATTGTAGAACAACTCAGGAAAACTCCAGCCCGAATCTCTCTATTATCACTCATCATGAGTTCTGAACCTCATCGCAAAGCTCTACAGAAAGTGTTAAATGACGCTTATGTGAAGCCAGATGTTACCCCGAAAGCTTGGTGAGCATAGGTGGATCCGATAAGGCACATCAATGTGATCCCTTTCTCTCGAAGAAGAAGTGGTACGTTCAACAGGGAATAACCCACGTGCTTTGCACATCACTTTGAAGTGTCGGGGATATGTGGTTGCAAAGGTTTTGATTGATGGGGATTCCGCCTTGAACGTCCTCCCAAGAACAACCTTATCCCAACTGGCTATGAGCGTAGAAGACCTGAAACCCCAAGAAATGACTGTACGAGCCTTCGATGGAAGAAAAAGAGGGATTATGGGAGAAGTAACCCTTCCACTTGAGATAGGCCCGAGCTGCTTTCAAGTATTGTTTCAGGTAATGGAGATCGAACCTACATATACTATGCTCTTAGGAAGACCATGGATCCATGCTGCCGGTGTTGTTCCCTCAACTTTGCATCAATGCTTGAAGTACATCAATAATGGGTGTCTGGTTACCATACGAGGAGAAGAAGAAATCCTGTTGATGAAACCTACTTCAGTGCCTTATATTGAAAACACAGACTTAGAAGTGGAGAATTTTTTACACAGTTTCCAGTTGGTGGAATCAAAGGCAGAGAAAGACGAGTCACCTTTCAAAGATGTTCATCAAATTGTGACTCGCATCATGACAAAGAATGGTTATCAAGCCGGGAAAGGTTTAGGAATCCAGCTGCAAGGAACCAAGTCTACAATCACCCTACCAGAAAACAAGAGTAGACATGGCCTGGGGTATGATGCATCCTTAGAAGGTATGATGAAGCAAGGCATGACTCTCGATGAGAAGAATAAAGTGAAAAGGATTATTCCTCATTTGAAGGAAACATTCCCGGTTTCTGCTGAAGTCATTAATGGAACCTCCAGTCCTCGAGTTCGGCTAATCATTAACAATGTGGAAGAAGACTCAGGTGAACACCATGCTATTCAGCCCTCCGACAACGTGAAACCTCTGGACAATTGGCGATCTGAGGCGTTAATGGATGTGATTACCATAAAGTAATTGTTTAATCATGATGTTATCCTGGACTCTTGTGATGTCGGAATTATGTTAACTTTTATTGAAGCTTTAATGTAACGAACTTGTGTGTTTTTGTGTGCTTATGTGATCTTTGATCAAAATTTCAATGCAATGAACTTTGCGTTTCTCAGTTGATCCCCTGTTTTGTTTCTTTTTATCATCAACTTATCTTTTTCTTAGCCCTGTCAATTGCCATATTTTTTTTTTTTTTTTCTTTTTTCCTTTTTTTTTTCTTTGTCAATAGTTTCCAATTTGGCATAAATAAATCTTCCAGGGATTTGAGTCTTGTAGAGTCATTGTCCCATGAAGATATTCCTGAAAGCTTAAAGATGGATTCTCATTCAATGATGGATATAGACACCTATGACTCAGATGAAGAAAGGGACGCTGCCGAGGAGCTTGCCAAGTTGGTAGAAAGGTCCGAGAGAGAATTTAGCCTGAATGAGGAAGAAGTGGAGGTGATCAATATGGGAACTGATGAAGACAAGAAAGAGTTAAGATTGGTGGATAATCCAGAGCGGGAATGCATGATCAAGTTATTCAAAGACTACATGGATGTCTTTACATGGTCTTATCGAGATATGCCGGGGCTGGATCCAAACATAGCTTCCCACAAAATCTCGCTATACCCCAATGCTGAAGCGAAAAGGCAAAAGTTGAGAAGAATGCACCTGAAAATGTCCATAAAAATCAAAGAGGAAGTCACCAAGCAGTTGGAAGCACGATTTTTAGAAGTATCTAGACACCCAGAATGGGTAGCAAATATCGTCCCTGTTCCGAAGAAGGATGGAAAAGTCAGGATGTGCGTAGATTATAGGGATTTGAACAAAGCTAGCCCTAAAGATGATTTCCCATTGCCTCATATTGACATCCTCGTCGACAATGCTGCAAGGGGTCATAGATTCTCTTTCATGGATGGATATTCTGGATACAATCAAATTCCCATGGACACGAATGATAAAGAGAAAACCACGTTCATCACGGCATGGGGAACTTTTTGTTACACAGTTATGCCATTTGGTTTGAAGAATGCTGGGGCCACCTATCAGCGTGCCATGGTTGCTTTGTTCCATGATATGATGCACAAAGAAATTGAGGTATATGTGGATGACATAGTCGTCAAATCCAAAGAAGGAGAAAGCCACGTGGAAGTGTTACAAAAGTTGTTTGAAAGACTCAGAAAGTACAAGTTAAGGCTAAACCCAGCAAAATGTGTTTTTGGTGCATCGACTGGAAAACTACTTGGTTTCGTCGTTAGCAAGGAAGGGATCAAAGTGGACCCTGACAAAGTCAAAGCGATACAAGAGATGCTCGCTCCCAAAACAGAAAAAGAAGTAAGAAGCTTTCTCGGGAGGCTGAATTACATCGCTAGATTCATAGCCAATCTGACTAGTATATGCGAGCCGATCTTCAAGCTATTAAAGAAACAACAACCAGGAGAATGGGATGAACGTTGTGAGGAAGCTTTTGGGAAGATAAAGACTTACTTACAAAGTCCTCCTATTTTGGTGCCACCGACGCCTGATCGTTCTTTGATATTGTACCTCACGGTGTTACAGACATCCATGGGAGCCATGTTGGGGCAACATGATGAGGCAAGAAAGAAGGAACATGCCATCTACTATTTGAGCAAGAAGTTCAATGAATGTGAGCCTCGCTACATGACAATCGAGAAGACTTGTTGTGCCCTAGCATGGACATCAAGAAGGTTGAGGCAATATATGTTGTACTATACAACTTGGTTGATCTCAAGAATGGACCCGATAAAGTACATATTTGAAAGTCCTCATGTTTCCACGCGAGTCTCCAAGTGGCAAGTGGTTCTTTCTGAGTTCGATATAAAGCACGTGACTCGGAAATCCATCAAAGGGAGTGTAATTGCAGATCACTTAGCTGAGAACCCACTCAACCACAAACAACCTGTGACATCTGAATTCCCCGATGGAGATGTTTTAGCAGTTGAAGAAGAAGAGTCGGATGAAGAAGACATATGGAAGATGTACTTTGATGGAGAAGTCAACATGTATGGAAGCGGCATAGGGGCAGTGGTCACCTCACCAAGTGGGAAGCAATACCCTGTCGCCATTAAGTTAGAGTTCGATTGCACCAATAATGTTGTCGAGTATGAAGCGTGTGCTCAAGGATTGAAAGTTGCAATAGAATTGGGAGTGAAAGAACTACAAGTATATGGAGATTCGGCACTGATAATCTATCAAGTGAATGGGGAATGGCAAACTAAGGATCCAAAGTTGATTCCATACCAGAAATATTTGATGCAGTTGGTCGAGAAGTTTGAAAGGATCACCTTTTCGCACTTGACTCGAGATAAGAACCAATTCGCAGTGCCCCGCCACTTTAGCTGTAATGACCAATCTGGATATTCATGCTAATATGCAGCCCATCCGAGTGAGGGCAGAAAGCGAACCGGTTTATTGTTCTAATGTTGAGGAAGAAGAAGACGGCCAACCCTGGTTCCATGATATCAAGCAGTACATTAAGTTCAGAGAATACCCACCAGGGGCAAGTGAGACAAACAAAAAGACCATCCGTCGGCTTTCCATGGCTTTCTTTTTGAGCGGAGAGGTACTGTACAAAAGGAATTATGATGGTACACTCCTCAGATGTGTGGAATCTAAAGAGGCTCTCGCCATTTTAATAGAAATTCATGAAGGAATTTGTGGAACACACGCCAATGGTATCATGATGGCTCGCCAAATCCTACGATGTGGTTATTACTGGTCCACTATGGAATCTGATTGCATAGGATATGTTCGAAAGTGTCATAAATGCCAAGCATACGCTGACCGCATTAATGCACCTCCTATCCCATTGCATAATATGGTGGCACCTTGGCCTTTTTCAATGTGGGGAATTGACGTTATTGGGCCAATAAATCCAAAGGCTTCCAATGGCCATAGGTTTATCCTGGTAGCAATTGATTACTTCACCAAGTGGGTAGAGGCTGCCTCATATGCCAAGGTCACTCAAAAGGTGGTTCTCAAGTTCTTGAAGGCAAACATCATCTGTCGATATGGAATCTCGGAAAGGATTATTACAAATAATCCCCCTAATCTTAATAGCGTTGAAATTAAGAATCTATGTTAAAGGTTTAAGATCAAGCATCACAATTCTGCTCCTTACAGACCTCAGATGAATGGCGCGGTGGAAGCAGTAAACAAGAATATCAAGAAGATAGTAGCCAGAATGGTGGTCAATTACAGAGAATGGCATGAGATGCTCCCCTATGCTCTCCACGCGTATCGCACTAATATCCGATCTAGCACTGGGGCAACGCCATTTTCTCTGGTATACGGCATGGAGGCAGTTTCCCCTATAGAGGTTGAAATCCCATCCTTGAGAGTGTTGATGGAAGCCGAGCTGGAAGAGGCAGAATGGATAAAAACTCGGTATGAGCAGTTAAATATGATTGAAGAAAAGTGATTAAAGGCCATTTGTCATGGGCAACTGTACCAAAGAAGAATGGCAAGAGCTTTCAACAAGAAAGTATGCCCTAGGGAATTTCAAGCAGGTGACCTGGTTTTGAGGAAAAAACTTCCAAACCAAGAAGACGCCCGAGGCAAATGGGCACCGAGTTATGAGGGGCCTTACATTGTTAAGCAAGCATTCTCTGGAGGAGCCCTAGTTTTGACAGATATGGATGAAAATGAATTGCCAAGGCCGACAAATGCTGATGCAGTCAAGAAGTTCTATGCTTAAAGAAAAAAAGAAAGAAAAAAGAAGAAAGAAAAGAAAAGAAAAGAAAAAGAGAGAAGAAGCCCGTTAGGTTGAAAACCCTAAGGGCGGCCTAAGCAAAAATTAGGGTATGTCACTTGAAGGACCCACTGAAACAACATAAAAACTGGGGCAATTTTGAGCAATAATGAAAAAAAACTGGGGCAATTTTGAGCAGTAATGGAAGAGAAAAACTGGGGCAAATTTTGAGCGGTGATCAATGGAAGAGGATTTGTATCATTGGCGGTCAATGGTTGTAATATCCATATGAGAATTAGGTCCTATCTAAAGAGAATGAAGGAATCCTAACTGGGGCAATTACCTTTCGCTTTGTCTATATCATCTTTGTATTCTTTATTATTCTAAATGCCTGTATGTGTTTGTGAACATTCAAATAAATGAAAGTACCTTTCTCTTTCTTTTCTTTTCTCTTATTCTTCTGCTTTCTTTTATCTTGTTTGTTCCTTTCATATTTGTGAAATCACACAGTTTATTACAAAATGCTTCAATCAAAAGGAATATAAGTTCAATATCATTTGATTTGATGATTTAATGGCAATCCTTTGATTAATAAGTTAGACCAATAATGGTTTAGAAGTTTCAATCGAGGGATGAAAACTAGGTCTACCTCATATTCAATCCACCTTGTCTGGAAGAAGACGGGGAACTGTGTTCCTGATGACCAAAAGAGAAAGGAAAGGTACACAGATGTTTGAAGAGTCCAAGGAATTTGAGACAAGCTGATAAGCCCTAGTTTGCAAGAACCTGCTCCCGGGGTTGATGGATCAAAATTTTTTGAGGAAGCAATTAATATCCAGAATGCAAGAGAAAGTTTTTGACGATATTGACATGATCTTTAGATTTTGAGTTGCAGGAATGAATAGTACAATATCTTTTCACGAGAGAATAAGCTGCAACAGCTTTGAAAGTGACGTCTTCGGCTTTCACGCCAAGCTTCACTAAAAAAAAAAACAGAAAAAGCTTAAAAAAAATATAATAAATAAATAAATAAATTAGGTCCAATGACCTAATGATCTTTCCTAAAAAAAAAAGAAGAAAAAAAATTTCTTTTGGGAAGCCCACCACATTTTAAATTTTGGGACACAGAAGCCCATTGTCATTTTAATTTTCGGGACACAGAAGCCCACTGCATTTCATTTTCGGGACACAGAAGCCTATTGTCATTTAAATTTCGGGACACAGAGGCCCATTGCATTTCATTTCGGGACACAGAGGCCCATTGCATTTTAAATTTTGGGACACAGAACTACTTGCTGTAATTTTTGTACTGCACAAATTTTGATCTTACTTAATTAGTTCTTCTATTGTGATTTTCACCGATCATGCTGCTATTAGATATTTGATGTCTAAGCAGGATGCCAAACCAAGATTGATACTATGGATCTTGTTGCTTTAAGAATTCAACATCACAATAAAAGATAAGAAAGGAGCCAAAAATGTTGTCGTTGATCATTTGTCCATACTTACAATAGGCTCACCTTTTGATAGCACACCCATCAATGATTTTTTTCTTGATAAATTTTTATTTTTTGTCAATTCCATGCCTTGGTTTGCTAACATAGTCAACTTTCTTGTAACAGGAAAGATGCCGCCTTAATGGACGCACCAAGATAGAAGGAAATTTTTTATAGAGGTGAAAATTTTTTATTGGGATGACCTATACTTATTCAAATATTATCCTGACCAAATCTTTCAGAGATGTGTGCCTGACAGTGAGGTAGGCAGTGTCATTAAATTTTGTCAATCAGAAGTATGTGGAGGTCACTTTTCTTCAAAGAAAACAACTGTGAAAATCTTGTAGTGGAGATTTTATTAGTCCATTTTATTTAAAGACTGCTATATTTTTTGCAAAAGTTATGAAAATTGTAAAAAATTAGGCTCAATTTCAAAAAGAAACATGATGCCTCTGAACCCCATCTTTGTCATTGAAATTTTGATTATTGGGGAGTTAATTTCATTGGCCTATTTCCATCTTCATTTGAATTTGTATATATTTTAGTTGCAGTTGATTATGTCTCAAAATGAATTGAAGTGATTTCATGCTGACACAATGATCCTAAAGTTGTTCTCAAATTTTTAAAAGAAAATATCTTGTGTCGATTTGGAATCCCTCCAGCTATCATCAGTGATGGAGGAACACATTTTTGAAATAAACCATTTGAATCATTAATGAAGAAATATGGTATTATACACAAAATTGTCACCCCATATTACCCTCAGACAAATGGACAAGTTGAATTGGCAAATAAGGAGATTAAACAAATTTTGGAAAAAACAGTTAATCCAAATCGTAAAGATTAGTCTTTAAGACTAAACGATGCACTTTGAGCTTACCGTACTACTTTCAAAACATCTTTGGGCATGTCACCCTATCGGTTAATCTATGGAAAACCTTGTCACTTGCCTGTAGAATTGGAACATAAAGCATTTTGGGTCATTACAACTTTCAACCTAAACCATGATGATGCTTGCAAGATACGAAAATTGCAATTAAATGAACTTGAGGAATTGAGAAATGATGCATATGAAAATTCAAAGATTTATAAAGATAGAACAAAAGCTTTTCATAACAAGACAATTTTGATAAAATCTTTGGAAATTGGTGAAAAAGTTCTGCTTTATAATTCCCGTCTGCACCTATTGCCTGGAAAATTGAGATCTAGGTGGAGTGGCCCTTTTGTTGTCAAACATGTGTATCCGCATGGGGCCATAGACATTAAGAATCCTAGGAATGGTAATGTGTTTAAAGTCAATGGACAAAGACTCAAACCATTTCTGGAAAACTAAGTTGATGAGGTAGAATTCATCTCTCTTTTTATCGTTGTGAACACCCAATTTTGTCCGACTTATTAAATCATCTTTAATGCAAAATTAAAAAAAAAAAGAAGGAAAAAGAAAAAGAGAAAATATTTTTGGTTATTCTAATGAATTTTTCTTGGTGCTTAGTCCATTTCTTGTTTAGTCCAAATTTTTGTTTAACCCATTTTCTTTTTTTGTTTGATCCAAAATTTTATCTTTTTTTTTATTTTATTTTGTTTTGTTTTATTTTGTTTTAGCCCAACAGGTTTTGTGACTAAAAAATTAAAAAATAATAATAATAAAATTAATAAAAAAAATAATAAAAAAAATAAATACAACAACGACGAAAAATAAATAAGTAAAAATGAATAAATATGAAGGCTGCAATCCGTTGCAACCCTTCAACCCTTTCCCCTTTGCTTTTCTTCCAATTTGGAGTATGGTTTCAGTTGCTTTCTTGGTCTTCTTTGTCTTTTTCCATTTTCTCACTAAGCAACTGCACAGCCCAATCACCCCTACACCCACTCACTCACGTACACAATATCAACAGCACAGACAAGGCTGTTGTGCTCCCCATTTCCATCACCCCTGCAGCTCCATTGCACCACCTTGCACACACAGCTTTTGTCCCTCATTTCGTTTTGTTTGCATTCACACAGAGTTTGGATATATAAGAAAAGGATGCAAGAGTTTGAGGGGGTTGGTTTTCAGAGGAGTATAGAGAAGGTTGGGGAAGATTTTCTGAGAGACAAAAATCATAGAACACAGAGAGAGTGAGAAAGATAAGAGAAGTTTTCTATTTTCAAGTTCGCAATTGGTAACACAGAAGAAGTAAGCCTTTCCCTATTGTTATCCTGGCATTGTTGTGAGTAAATGTTTGTTGTCCAATGTATGTTTTAATCCCAGCTTGATAGATATGTTGTTCATCTTCTTTTCCTGTTCAAATTTTAACCCATGAACATCATACAATCATTCAGTTACTCAATTCCAAATCACACCAACAAAATAGCCAATAGTCAGAAATTCAACATCCCAAGTACCCAAATAAAAAAAAACCAATGAACCCAAAACAGAGAATTTGTAAACCACCCCTTCACCCAGCCATGTCCACCACCAGCCACCAATTTCATCCAACCGTGAAGCACCCCTCACCATAACCCCAGCAGCCACCACGCAGACCACCACAAGACCACCACTCGAAAACAGCTCCAACCTTCACCACCGTGAGACCACCACGAAGCCTTTCCACGGCAGCTTCTCACCCTTTCCCTCGTTTTCAGCCCAGCTGTGACCCTCCAACCAGCCACCATCCCGTACCCCTCTTCCCCTACTCATAACCACCGTGGCCACTCTGCTTCTCTCAAGACCCCCCAGAAAACCCACCTTGAACCAGATCCCAGAAACCACATCTCACCCAGCCGTAACCCCCCATCAAACCACCCAAACCGCCATTCGCACCACCATGAAGCCACCACGAGCCGCCATCTCCCTTTTCTCGATTTTCAAACCCCGACAAGTCCAAGCACTGGTCCGCACGCCCCGCCCGTTCTCCATCAAGCCCCAACCCGAAACGAGCCGGTCCGAAAACCACCGGATCCCGCCGTCCTCACCACCCAATCACGCCCCAACCGCCGCTCCTTGCGCGAGCCACCGCGCGGTCGCCGCCGTCCAAACACGCCACCGCTGTTCGTGGCTTGAGCCCCTGTGCCTCCATCTTCCTCCTTAGTTTTTCACCGTTTTTTACCCCAATATTCTCGAAACAAACCTTTCCCCCCCCTTTTCTTTTCTTGGTCTTCTCGTTATTTGTTTCGGAGACCGAATGTCTCTTCGTTTTATTTGTTTGTCTTATTGTTAGAAAATTAGGATATTTCGATGCTTTTTTTTTTGTTTTGTTATTTTGGCTTTTGGGTTAGCTTTCGTGTTGGGCTTTTGTCTTGGGTTTAGGCTGGTTGTTCTATTTTTTTTTTTTTTTTGAGCTTGGCTTTTTTTTGGGCTGCTATTCTTTTTTTGTTATTATTTTATCATTTTTGGGTCTTTAACTATTGATACAAAAATCTCAATATATAAAATTTTAATATCTTGTTTTCCTTTGTTGATTTTTTTTTTATTGATATGTTTATTATCTTATTGATATTTGTTTTAAATAATAACCTTGTACTAACTTTTTTAAAAAAAATAAAAAAAAAAAAATGAAAGTCTTCTTTTCATAAAACAGGATTAGCTAAGTTGTGAGAGCTTGTTAATCTTGTATTTTAAAAAAATCATCTAAGTTGTGACAGCTTGATGATTGGTTTTTTTTAGGATCAAATGTTTGAGCCTTATTAAAAAATAATAAAATTGGATTAACTGAGTTGCGACAGCTTGTTAATCTTATAACTTTCAGAATTGTCTGAGTTGCGACAGCTTGACGATTCTTTCTTTTCTAAAAAAAATCAAATGAATTTTCAAAAATTTAAAAAAAAAATAAATAACCTACAATCGTTTTCTAAAGAACGACGTGGCTTTGAATTCCTCATTGCACCCGAGGATACGTAAGAGCATGATTTTTATTCTGTCGAGCCAAAACTAAAGTTTCGTAATTTTAATTTATTTGTTTGTTCAGTTTTTTTATTTTTTATTAAAATGGGTAAAATAAATATTTTTTTTAAGAGTTATAAAAATTTGCACAACTGATTTAAGGTAACCATCTTAGGACGGATGTATTAGGGGTGCTGTGGGGTTAAATCTCCACCCTTCCTTATGCATAATCAGACTCCCGAACTTGAGTTTTTGAACGTAGACCATCATTTTTGGTTTTCCAATTTTTCCTAATAAAAATAAAATTGGTGGCGACTCCCTTAAATTTTGGTAATTTAAGTCGTTATCCCGCCGCGATCACGGTCGCGACAGTTGGCGACTCCACTGGGGACGGTTGAGAGTCAAGCCTTTGCAAGTTGGTAGTGCAAATTTTTGTGACATTTACATATTTGTTTTACCCTTTTTGTTTTATTTTGTTTTTCTTTGTTTGTTTAATTTGTTTATTAATTATTTTAACTGTTTTTATTTATTTATTATGCAAACCTTAGGATAGAGGCTCCTTTGGAATTTGCTTTGTATTTGTTTTGCAGATTGTGGGTAGCTTTTAGGATTATAAAGGTTTGTATGCTCCCTACACGCACCGCACTTACACGTTTATCACACACATTCGAGTGGGGCCCTATACCCGGGTCTGAGCAAAACCTAAGTTAAGTAAGGTTGCGTAGTGGTAGCCATTTTGGATGTACATCCTGTTTGGTTATTGCGAAAACCTCATCTAGAGTGTGCCTTTTTCATAAATGTCCCGCACTTGGTGGTTTACCCACTGTTTGTGGTCAACATTATGAAATGGGATTTAGCTCTAGAGGCCTTTAGAATAGAAGAGCCACCCAACGAGAGTTCTCACGAATCAAAAAGACTCATAGAACCTTAAGGTAGAACTCCTCAAATTTAAGGCAATCCCTCAGGGCACAAAGGGAGCATATCTTTTTCTTACTTTCGAATTTATCCATGTCATATTTGCTTTTGTACATATACAGTGTGGTCCATTAATGTGATAAACCTAATCGCACCCTGCTCAAAAACAAGTTTTACATGGAAATAAAAGGAGAGAGAAGTTTTTTTTTTTAAAAAAAAAGGGAGGGTGCAAGTCACTATTAATGGACCAACTATTTATCATTGCATTCATTCTAAAGAAAAAATAATAATAATACTTTGCATCCTTGCATCATGCTTCGTATTACACTCTAATCTCTTTGTCATTCCTCAGGAAAATTTGTTAGACTCAATCAAGATTTGAAGTGAGTATCTTTGATGGAAAGAAATATGGGATCAGAACACAAGGATATGACTTTGAAGAAAATTCTGCGACTCAAAGCCAAGAAAGTTAACACTGAGAGCCTGGTGATCATAGGCCGAATGCTGAAGAAGACCCAACGTTTGACACTCACAGCGAAGTATGGGAAGATTCTAGATCTGTTAGAAGTGAATGTGCAAGTGGAAGCGATCACTGCAGTGGCCCAATATTATGACCTGCCTCTCCGATGTTTCACCTTTCAATATTTCCAGCTAGCCCCCACTTTGGAAGAATTTGAGCAGATTCTGGGTTTGCCATTGGAGGGTAAAAAGCCATACTTTTATATAGGATACTATGCATCCATCCAGACAATATCAAATGTTCTGAAAGTGCACGCTAGAGACCTACAAGGTGCGCAACAAAATAGGAATGGAACCAAAGGGTTTTCAAGAGAATACCTCGAAGGACATATGCGTCATTTAGCCAAAAATGAAGATTGGGATGCTTTCATAGATGTGTTAGCTCTCACAATTTATGGCTTAGTCTTGTTCCCTAATATTGATGACTATGTGGATTATGCAGCAATTGATGTATTCCTAGCTTGCAAGTTTAACACCCACAACCCGGTTCCAGCCATTCTCGTAGATGTTTATTGCACCTTGAACTTTTGCCACGAAAAGAATTGCAAGAGAATCCTCTGTTGCCTGCCGATGTTATATGTTTGGCTCACAACTCATATTTTCAATAGATCATACAGAACAGAGTGTCCTATCACTGACTTCAACATGTACCAGCTAAAGAATAAGAGCAACCGTGAATGGGCAAACCATTTGGCGGAATTGGATGAAAAGCAGATCAGATGGTATCCTCAATGGAAAGATATAGAGGCTATCATCTACCAGTGTGGAGGATTTCCAAACATACCCCTCATGGGTACACGAGGGTGTATTAACTACAATCCAGTCTTAGCACAACGACAACTTGGTTACCCCATGATGGGACCACCTGCGGAAGTCCAAGTAACCCCTTTTGTTCTTTATTATGATGACATGAAAAACACTGAGTCACTTCAAAAGATCCGAAGTGCTTGGGACAGGATCATCCGAAGAGGAAAAGAGCTGGGAGTTAGAAGCTGTGCAGCTAAGGAAAGTTACCACCAATGGGTTAAAGACAGAGTTCAGGAATCAAGTTGCCTTTCAAGGCCCCAACAATTCCTTTGGTTAATGGGTTCTCAACCTCAGCCTTGATTGAAAATGAAGAGACAAAAGAAATGAAAGCTAAGATCACAAGGATGGAAAAGGAAAAAGAGAAGATGGAAGCTGAGTTGAGAGAGACCCGCCATGAATGTGCAGTCTTAAAGCGAGAAAATGTTGAAAAGGACCGCATTCTCGAAGGGGCTAACAAAAAGATGAAGATGGAACATGATTACCTGTTGAAGACCAAGCATTGTCTGGGGGCCGCAAATAAGGAATTAGGACTCCAAAGGCAAGAAAGAGATAGAGCTATGACTAAAAACTAACAACTTAAGGAGCAGCTGAAGAATGCCAAATTAACTCAGGGCAATGCGATGCGACTGTAGAAGAAATGAGGCAGCAGATGAAAGTGGCATCTGAGCAATATGAAGATGTGATAAAAAACGAGAAACTCCACATGAAAGAGACAATTACAGAATATGAGGTGGCATTACATCAAGAGCAGGAAAAAATGAAGGGATTAATGAATCAGGTGGAACAACAAAAGGGTGACATCATTGGATGGAAGGAAGAAGCATATTTTTGGAGGAGTCGTTTTGCAAAATTAGCATGTTTGGCTAATTCGGCAATTGCAGATACCCCATATCATTTGAGGAAGGCCGATAAGATGATTAATCCTTTTGAGACACCAGTAGAAATCAGTTACTTCATTGAGTACTATAAAGACCTAATAGGGCAGATGAAACAAATGGCCAAGGTGTATTCAAATAGGGATTAGTTTTATTCAGCTAGGTCATGATGTAGTTAGCTTGAAGCAATGTACTTAATTGTCATATCTTTTCAGTTGAATGAATGAAGTATGCTTGTCTCGACATTTGTTTTCTGATCCCATATTTCACTTGAGGCTCAATACTTTCGAACGAGACGTTCTGGGTAATAGTCACAACAAACAAAGATCAAAGATACTCGCTTCAAATCTACTTGGCATCACTAACGGTCCTCTAACAAATAATGAATATAATCTCTTGAAAAATAATAATTTGACTTTCACAATTTTCAGGTAAAAGTTTTGAACCATTGCTCGTCCTCGAAAAACGCAGATCGCACAAACCCGACCTACGAAACAAGGTCATAAAACTAGGCTAAGAGAAATGTCAAGCTCAGAAAGAAATTTGAATCAAGAGATGGATGAAATAAGGGAAAGAATCAATACGATGGCAGAAGGACAATCAAGGGTCGAGGATTTACTGAGACAGTTAACTGAGACCCTTAAAACAACAAATGGAGCTTTTGTTGGCCCTAGAGTTAATGGAAACGCAAACAACAATGTGAATGAAGAGAACGATTCTATGAATGGAAATCATGAGGGGGGAAATAACAATGCGGAGGTTAATCATGAGCGGCCAGTAAAGATATTCCTTAACGGCAACTCAGAGAAAGAGAAGTTAAGAGATGAACTGATTGAAAAGTTGCAAGAGCAAATCAAAGCTATTCAAGGCCCTAATCTATATGGCTCAGTGGGAATTGATGAACTGTGCCCGGAGGTTGAAGTCAATATCCCTAAGGACTTCAAGATTTCGGATTTCTCAAAGTACAACGGAAGCACCAATCCCAAGTTCCATCTAAAAACCTACATTACTAAGATGGCTATTTGGTCATGAGATCAGAGATTCCTAATCAATTTCTTCCATGAAAGCCTGACCGGGCCAGCTTTGGAATGGTTCATGCAACTTGACCATTCAAGGATTTCTTGCTGGCACAACCTGACAAGCCAATTCTTGGGGCAATATCGATTTAACATCGATACCGCACCTACCCGAGAACAACTAGGGGCAATGCAGAAGAAACATGGTGAAACTTTCAAGCAATACGCCCAAAGGTGGAGAATGTTGGCAGCTCAGGTCCAACCACCATTGACTCCGTCGGAGATGAGCTCGTACTTTATGGGGACTTTGGGAGCACCTTTTATTAGGCTGATGGCAGGGTCTACCTACAAGGATTTTTCGGACTTAATTGTGGCTGGAGAAAGGATCGAAAATCTTGCAAAAGCCGAAAAATTACCTACTGGAAGTACAGAGAGCAATTTTCCTAAAAAGGTGGCGCCAGTAAAGAAAAAGGAACCAGAAGTCAGTTATGTGCAACCCCAAAACTCATACTTCCTCCGTAATCCTCGACCATATCCTTCTTATCAAGCCCCTCCACCCACTTTTCCAGCTTACCAAACTTCATACCAAGTCAACAATATCCCACCACCGCGTTCATACGTTCCAACCCGTCCTGCCTATACCAATCGTCCTCCCGCACCTCGAAATCCTGGAAACCAAGGGTATACTCGACCCCCGGTGAATCTACCCCCTTTTCCCAAGCTGCCAATCTCCAATGCCGATTTGTTTCAACAATTGTTTGATGCACACCTGATCGCATGCGCGCCTGCTCGCCCTATGGTCCCTCCGTTCCCAGCTTGGTACAACCCTAATGCAACTTGTAAGTTCCATATGGATAACCCAGGCCACTCAATTGAGGATTGCGAGGTATTTAAAACAATAGTTAGGAAACGATTGCTGTGGAAAGTTAGACTTTGAAGAGGAGAAAGGGCCTAGCATTACTAGTAACCCAATTCCGAATCATGGGAAAGGGACTGTAAATGCGTTAGAAAGAGACGAGGAAGGAGTTCAAAGGGTCGCAAATGTCAGAACTCCTATGAAGCTAATATTCCAAGGTCTGGTCCAAGCCGGCTACTGTTCTTCAGTAACCTTTGAGGAGGTAGGTTTTGAATATGATACTGAAGCCTACTGTGAATACCATATGAAGAAGGGGCACGATATTGAAAGCTGTCAAGAATTTAAAGCTCAGGTGCAGAGATTCATGGCTTTGGGGGTAGTGGATGTTACTCGAGCAAGAAGGCTCACAAGGGAAATAGATACTGTGGAGCGTCTAGTCCTCAAACTGCCGCGTACTGGTGAAGTCCCAAATTCTGGAAAAGTTGTCATAGCAATAAAGAAGCCTATGCCTTTTCCCTACAGTGATTCTCGTGTTGTGCCCTGGGAGTATGATGTCAAGGTAAAGAGGCAAGGGGTTATAGGGTAAACCTCCTCAACCTCTATTACGCAAATATTAGAGCCCGCACAAAAGACGCAAGGTGATATAGGGCAAACCTCCTCAACCTCTATTACGCAGATAGTAGAGCTCACAGCAAGCAGTGACGAATGTCGTAGGCATAGGAGGGATTACAAGGAGCGGTAGGTACTATGGGCAAGAAGATAAGACGGGAAAAGGAAAAGCAAGCCTCTTAGAAACAAAAGAGGATGAAGAAGAAGAGTTCCTAAAGATCATGAAGCAATGCGAGTATGACATTGTAGAACAACTCAGGAAAACTCCAGCCCGAATCTCTCTATTGTCACTCATCATGAGTTCTGAACCTCATCGCAAAGCTCTACAGAAAGTGTTAAATGACGCTTATGTGAAGCCAGATGTTACCCCGGAAAGCTTGGTGAGCATGGTGGATCCGATAAGGCACATCAATGTGATCCCTTTCTCTGAAGAAGAAGTGGTACGTTCAACAGGGAATAACCCACATGCTTTGCACATCACTTTGAAGTGTCGGGGATATGTGGTTGCAAAGGTTTTGATTGATGGGGATTCCGCCTTGAACGTCCTCCCAAGAACAACCTTATCCCAACTGGCTATGAGCGTAGAAGACCTGAAACCCCAAGAAATGACTGTACGAGCCTTCGATGGAAGAAAAAGAGGGATTATGGGAGAAGTAACCCTTCCACTTGAGATAGGCCCGAGCTGCTTTCAAGTACTGTTTCAGGTAATGGAGATCGAACCTACATATACTATGCTCTTAGGAAGACCATGGATCCATGCTGCCGGTGTTGTTCCCTCAACTTTGCATCAATGCTTGAAGTACATCAATAATGGGTGTCTGGTTACCATACGAGGAGAAGAAGAAATCATGTTGATGAAACCTACTTCAAGTGCCTTATATTGAAAACACAGACTTAGAAGTGGAGAATTTTTTACACAGCTTCCAGTTGGTGGAATCAAAGGCAGAGAAAGACGAGTCACCTTTCAAAGATGTTCATCAAATTGTGACTCGCATCATGACAAAGAATGGTTATCAAGCCTAGGGAAAGGTTTAGGAATCCAGTGCAAGGAACCAAGTCTACAATCACCCTACCAGAAAACAAGAGTAGACATGGCCTGGGATATGATG
This sequence comes from Ormosia emarginata, assembly GCA_029884605.1. Taxonomy (NCBI): domain Eukaryota; kingdom Viridiplantae; phylum Streptophyta; class Magnoliopsida; order Fabales; family Fabaceae; genus Ormosia; species Ormosia emarginata. The sequence goes on along the minus strand of JAQQTP010000074.1, from coordinate 42,965,163 downwards.
CATCCTTAGAAGGTATGATGAAGCAAGCCATGACTCTCGATGAGAAGAATAAAGTGAAAAGGACTATTTCTCATTTGAAGGAAACATTCCCGGTTTCTGCTGAAGTCATTAATAGAACCTCCAGTCCTCGAGTTCGGCTAATCATTAACAATGTGGAAGAAGACTCAGGAGAACACCATGCTATTCAGCCCTCCGACAACTTGAAACCTCTGGACAATTGGCGATCTGAGGCGTTAATGGATGTGATTGCCATAAAGTAATTGTTTAATCATGATGTTATCCTGGACTCTCGTGATGTCGGAATTATGTTAACTTTTATTGAAGCTTTAATGTAACGAACTTGTATGTTTTTGTGTGCTTATGTGATCTTTGATCAAAATTTCAATGCATTGAACTTTGCGTTTCTCAGTTGATCCCCTGTTTTGTTTCTTTTTATCATCAACTTATCTTTTTCTTAGCCCTGTCAATTGCCATATTTTTTTCTTTTTCTTTTTTTCTCTTTTTTTTTCTTTGTCAATAGTTTCCAATTTGGCATAAATAAATCTTCCAGGGATTTGAGTCTTGTAGAGTCATTGTCCCATGAAGATATTCCTGAAAGCTTAAAGATGGATTCTCATTCAATGATGGATATAGACACCTATGACTCAGATGAAGAAAAGGATGCTGCCGAGGAGCTTGCCAAGTTGGTAGAAAGGTCCGAGAGAGAATTTAGCCTGAATGAGGAAGAAGTGGAGGTGATCAATATGGGAACTGATGAAGACAAGAAAGAGTTAAGATTGGTGGATAATCCAGAGCGGGAATGCATGATCAAGTTATTCAAAGACTACATGGATGTCTTTGCATGGTCTTATCGAGATATGTCGGGGCTGGATCCGAACATAGCTTCCCACAAAATCCCGCTATACCCCAATGCTGAAGCGAAAAAGCAAAAGTTGAGAAGAATGCACCCGGAAATGTCCTTAAAAATCAAAGAGGAAGTCACCAAGCAGTTGGAAGCAGGATTTTTGGAAGTATCTAGACACCCAGAATGGGTAGCAAACATCGTCCCTGTTCCGAAGAAGGATGGAAAAGTCAGGATGTGCGTAGATTATAGGGATTTGAACAAAGCTAGCGCTAAAGATGATTTCCCATCGCCTCATATTGACGTCCTCGTCGACAATGCTGCAAGGGGTCATAGATTCTCTTTCATGGATGGATATTCTGGATACAATCAGATTCCCATGGACACGAATGATAAAGAGAAGACCACGTTCATCACGGCATGGGGAACTTTTTGTTACACAGTTATGCCATTTGGTTTGAAGAATGCTGGGGCCACCTATCAGCGTGCCATGGTTGCTTTGTTCCATGATATGATGCACAAAGAAATTGAGGTATATGTGGATGACATAGTCGCCAAATCCAAAGAAGGAGAAAGCCACGTGGAAGTGTTACAAAAGTTGTTTGAAAGACTCAGAAAGTACAAGTTAAGGCTAAACCCAGCAAAATGTGTTTTTGGTGCATCGACTGGAAAACTACTTGGTTTCGTCGTTAGCAAGGAAGGGATCAAAGTGGACCCTGACAAAGTCAAAGCGATACAAGAGATGCTCGCTCCCAAAACAGAAAAAGAAGTAAGAAGCTTTCTCGGGAGGCTGAATTACATCGCTAGATTCATAGCCAATCTGACTAGTATATGCGAGCCGATCTTCAAGCTATTAAAGAAACAACAACCAGGAGAATGGGATGAACGTTGTGAGGAAGCTTTTGGGAAGATAAAGACTTACTTACAAAGTCCTCCTATTTTGGTGCCACCGACGCCTGATCGTTCTTTGATATTGTACCTCACGGTGTTACAGACATCCATGGGAGCCATGTTGGGGCAACATGATGAGGCAAGAAAGAAGGAACATGCCATCTACTATTTGAGCAAGAAGTTCAATGAATGTGAGCCTCGCTACATGACAATCGAGAAGACTTGTTGTGCCCTAGCATGGACATCAAGAAGGTTGAGGCAATATATGTTGTACTATACAACTTGGTTGATCTCAAGAATGGACCCGATAAAGTACATATTTGAAAGTCCTCATGTTTCCACGCGAGTCTCCAAGTGGCAAGTGGTTCTTTCTGAGTTCGATATAAAGCACGTGACTCGGAAATCCATCAAAGGGAGTGTAATTGCAGATCACTTAGCTGAGAACCCACTCAACCACAAGCAACCTGTGACATCTGAATTCCCCGATGGAGATGTTTTAGCAGTTGAAGAAGAAGAGTCGGATGAAGAAGACATATGGAAGATGTACTTTGATGGAGAAGTCAACATGTATGGAAGCGGCATAGGGGCAGTGGTCACCTCACCAAGTGGGAAGCAATACCCTGTCGCCATTAAGTTAGAGTTCGATTGCACCAATAATGTTGTCGAGTATGAAGCGTGTGCTCAAGGATTGAAAGTTGCAATAGAATTGGGAGTGAAAGAACTACAAGTATATGGAGATTCGGCACTGATAATCTATCAAGTGAATGGGGAATGGCAAACTAAGGATCCAAAGTTGATTCCATACCAGAAATATTTGATGCAGTTGGTCGAGAAGTTTGAAAGGATCACCTTTTCGCACTTGACTCGAGATAAGAACCAATTCGCAGGTGCCCTGGCCACTTTAGCTGTAATGACCAATCTGGATATTCATGCTAATATGCAGCCCATCCGAGTGAGGGCAGAAAGCGAACCGGTTTATTGTTCTAATGTTGAGGAAGAAGAAGATGGCCAACCCTGGTTCCATGATATCAAGCAGTACATTAAGTTCAGAGAATACCCACCAGGGGCAAATGAGACAAGCAAAAAGACCATCCGTCGGCTTTCCATGGCTTTCTTTTTGAGCGGAGAGGTACTGTACAAAAGGAATTATGATGGTACACTCCTCAGATGTGTGGAATCTAAAGAAGCTCTCGCCATTTTAACATAAATTCATGAAGGAATTTGTGGAACACACGCCAATAGTATCATGATGGCTCGCCAAATCCTACGATGTGGTTATTACTGGTCCACTATGGAATCTGATTGCATAGGATATGTTCGAAAGTGTCATAAATGCCAAGCATACGCTGACCGCATTAATGCACCTCCTGTCCCATTGCATAATATGGTGGCACCTTGGCCTTTTTCAATGTGGGGAATTGACGTTATTGGGCCAATAAATCCAAAGGCTTCCAATGGCCATAAGTTTATCCTGGTAGCAATTGATTACTTCACCAAGTGGGTAGAGGCTGCCTCATATGCCAAGGTCACTCAAAAGGTGGTTCTCAAGTTCTTGAAGGCAAACATCATCTGTCGATATGGAATCCCAGAAAGGATTATTACAGATAATGCCCCTAATCTCAATAGCGCTGAAATTAAGAATCTATGTTAGAGGTTTAAGATCAAGCATCACAATTCTGCTCCTTACAGACCTCAGATGAATGGTGCGGTGGAAGCAGCAAACAAGAATATCAAGAAGATAGTAGCCAAAATGGTGGTCAATTACAGAGAATGGCATGAGATGCTCCCCTATGCTCTCCACGCGTATCGCACTAATATCCGATCTAGCACTGGGGCAACGCCATTTTCTCTGGTATACGGCATGGAGGCAGTTTCCCCTATAGAGGTTGAAATCCCATCCTTGAGAGTGTTGATGGAAGCCGAAATTTGGAAGAGGCGTAATGGATAAAAACTCGGTATGAGCGATAAATATGATTGAAGAAAAGCGATTAAAGGCCATTTGTCATGGGCAACTGTACCAAAGAAGAATGGCAAGAGCTTTCAACAAGAAAGTATGCCCTAGGGAATTTCAAGTAGGTGACCTGGTTTTGAGGAAAAAACTTCCAAACCAAGAAGACGCCCGAGGCAAATGGGCACCGAGTTATGAGGGGCCTTACATTGTTAAGCAAGCATTCTCTAGAGGAGCCCTAGTTTTGACAGATATGGATGAAAATGAATTGCCAAGGCCGACAAATGCTGATGCAGTCAAGAAGTTCTATGCCTAAAGAAAAAAAGAAAGAAAAAAGAAGAAAGAAAAAAAAGAAAAGAAAAAGAGAGAAGAAGCCCGTTAGGTTGAAAACCCGCAAGGGCGGCCTAAGCAAAAATTAGGACATGTCACCTGAATGACCCACTGAAACAACATAAAAACTGGGGCAATTTTGAGCAGTAATGAAAAAAAACTGGGGCAATTTTGAGCAGTAATGGAAGAGAAAAACTGGGGCAAATTTTGAGCGGTGATCAATGGAAGAGGATTTGTATCATTGGCGGTCAATGGTTGTAATATCCATATGAGAATTAGGTCCTATCTAAAGAGAATGAAGGAATCCTAACTGGGGCAATTACCTTTCGCTTTGTCTATACCATCCTTTGTATTCTTTATCATTCTAAATGCCTGTATGTGTTTGTGAACATTCAAATAAATGAAAGTACCTTTCTCTTTCTTTTCTTTTCTCTTATTCTTCTGCTTTCTTTTATCTTGTTTGTTCCTTTCATATTTGTGAAATCACACAGTTTATTACAAAATGCTTCAATCAAAAGGAATATAAGTTCAATATCATTTGATTTGATGATTTAATGGCAATCCTTTGATTAATAAGTTAGACCAATAATGGTTTAGAAGTTTCAATCGAGGGATGAAAACTAGGTCTACCCCATATTCAATCCACCTTGTCTGGAAGAAGACGAGGAACTGTGTTCCTGATGACCAAAAGAGAAAGGAAAGGTACACAGATGTTTGAAGAGTCCAAGGAATTTGAGACAAGCTGATAAGCCCTAGTTTGCAAGAGCCTGCTCCCGGGGTTGATGGATCAAAATTTTGTGAGGAAGCAATTAATATCCAGAATGCAAGAGAAAGTTTTTGACGATATTGACATGATCTTTAGATTTTGAGTTGTAGGAATGAATAGTACAATATCTTTTCACGAGAGAATAAGTCATGCAATGACTTTGAAAGTGACGTCTTCGGCTTTCACGCCAAGCTTCACTAAAAAAAAAAAATAGAAAAAGCTTAAAAAAATATAATAAATAAATAAATAAATTAGGTCCAATGACCTAATGATCTTTCCTAAAAAAAAAGGAAGAAAAAAAATTTCTTTTGGGAAGCCCACCACATTTTAAATTTTGGGACACAGAAGCCCATTGTCATTTTAATTTTCGGGACACAGAAGCCCACTGCATTTCATTTCTCGGGACACAGAAGCCCACTGCATTTCATTTTCGGGACACAGAAGCCCATTGTCATTTAAATTTCGGGACACAGAGGCCCATTGCATTTCATTTCGGGACACAGAGGCCCATTGCAATTTAAATTTTGGGACACAGAACTACTTGCTGTAATTTTTGCACTGCACAAATTTTGATCTTACTTAATTAGTTCTTCTATTGTGATTTTCACCGATCATGCTGCTATTAGATATTTGATGTCTAAGCACGATGCCAAACCAAGATTGATACTATGGATCTTGTTGCTTTAAGAATTCAACATCACAATAAAAGATAAGAAAGGAGCCAAAAATGTTGTCGTTGATCATTTGTCCGTACTTACAATAGGCTCACCTTTTGATAGCACACCCATCAATGATTTTTTTCTTGATAAATTTTTATTTTTTGTCAATTCCATGCCTTGGTTTGCTAACATAGTCAACTTTCTTGTAACAGGAAAGATGCCGCCTTAATGGACGCACCAAGATAGAAGGAAATTTTTTATACAGGTGAAATTTTTTTATTGGGATGACCTATACTTATTCAAATATTATCCTGACCAAATCTTTCAGAGATGTGTGCCTGACAGTGAGGTAGGCAGTGTCATTAAATTTTGTCAATCAGAAGCATGTGGAGGTCACTTTTCTTCAAAGAAAACAACTGTGAAAATCTTACAGTGCAGATTTTATTAGTCCATTTTATTTAAAGACTGCTATACTTTTTGCAAAAGTTATGAAAATTGTCAAAAATTGGGCTTAATTTCAAAAAGAAATATGATGCCTCTGAACCCCATCTTTGTCATTGAAATTTTGATTATTGGGGAGTTAATTTCATTGGCCTATTTCCATCTTCATTTGAATTTGTATATATTTTAGTTGCAGTTGATTATGTCTCAAAATGGATTGAAATGATTTCATGCTGACACAATGATCATAAAGTTGTTCTCAAATTTTTAAAAGAAAATATCTTGTGTCGATTTGGAATCCCTCCAGCTATCATCAGTGATGGAGGAACATATTTTTGAAATAAACCATTTGAATCATTAATGAAGAAATATGGTATTATACACAAAATTGTCACCCCATATTACCCTCAGACAAATGGACAAATTGAATTGGCAAATAAGGAGATTAAACAAATTTTGGAAAAAACAGTTAATCCAAATCGTAAAGATTAGTCTTTAAGACTAAACGATGCACTTTGAGCTTACCGTACTACTTTCAAAAAATCTTTGGGCATGTCACCCTATCGGTTAGTCTATGGAAAACCTTGTCACTTGCTTGTAGAATTGGAACATAAAGCATTTTGGGTCATTACAACTTTCAACCTAAACCATGATGATGCTTGCAAGATACGAAAATTGCAATTAAATGAACTTGAGGAATTGAGAAATGATGCATATGAAAATTCAAAGATTTATAAAGTTAGAACAAAAGCTTTTCATAACAAGACAATTTTGAGAAAATCTTTGGAAATTGGTGAAAAAGTTCTGCTTTATAATTCCCGTCTACACCTATTGCCTGGAAAATTGAGATCTAGGTGGAGTGGCCCTTTTGTTGTCAAACATGTGTATCTGTATGGGGCCATAGACATTAAGAATCCTAGGAATGGTAATGTGTTTAAAGTCAATGGACAAAGACTCAAACCATTTCTGGAAAACCAAGTTGATGAGGTAGAATTCATCTCTCTTTTTATCCTTATGAACACCCAATTTTGTCCGACTTATTAAACCATCTTTAATGCAAAATTAAAAAAAAAAGGAAAAAGAAAAAGAGAAAATATTTTTGGTTATGCTAATGAATTTTTCTTGGTGCTTAGTCCATTTCTTGTTTAGTCCAAATTTTTGTTTAACCCATTTTTTTTTTGTTTGATCCAAAATTTTATCTTTTTTTAATTTTATTTTGTTTTGTTTTATTTTGTTTTAGCCCAATAGGTTTTGTGACTAAAAAATTAAAAAAAAATAATAATAAAAATAATAAAAAAATAAATACAACAACGACGAAAAATAAATAAGTAAAAATGAATAAATATGAAGGCTGCAATCCGTTGCAACCCTTCAACCCTCTCCCCTTTGCTTTTCTTCCAATTTGGAGTATGGTTTCAGTTGCTTTCCTGGTCTTCTTTGTCTTTTTCCATTTTCTCACTAAGCAACTACACAGCCCAATCACCCCTACACCCACTCACTCACGTACACAGTATCAACAGCACAGACAAGGTTATTGTGCTCCCCATTTCCATTACCCCTGCAGCTCCATTGCACCACCTTGCACACACAGCTTTTGTCCCTCATTTCATTTTGTCTGCATTCACACAGAGTTTGGATATATAAGAATGTTGGTGTATGCCCTAGTGGCCAATACATTTTGTTTGTATTTACATACATTATATTATGTTATTTTATATGAGGCATTTCATTTATTGTGTTCTTTTTGGTAGACATAATAAAGTCCTTAGAATAGTAAGTTTGATACCATAGGACATCAAGTGGATGACTTGATCGTGAGATCCTATTGGATAAAACACTATTCTTAAATGTCCCTAGTCAAGTATTATTGTTAATTAGGACAACAATAATACATTGAGGCTAGTATGTGCGTGAGACCGATGACCACATCTCACGGGTCATGGATATGAGATATCAAGTCTACACATGGATACATATTAGAGTAATGATGTATTGGACAGACCCGCCATGAGAACGCTACGTGGATCGTTACGTGAGTGTCATAGCGATTCTCATAGTGATAATGGTGTATGTGGTCCTTTGACCTGAAATCACTACGATTCCTACATGAGGAGTTGTGTGTTTTAATGCCATCAAACGTCATCTGTAACAAGATGATTATAACGTTGGTTATTAGACATGCCGCAATACATGTGGAGGGATGTGAGTGACCTAGATGGGATTTGTCCCTCCTACATAACAGGAGCGATATCTTCGGGCCCCCTGATTGAGTGAGACTACAAAATGCATAGCCATGCTCAAATAAGTCAATATGAGATATTGATCTTATTTGCTATTACTATGTCTACTCGGAAATCAGGAAACTGAAGATTGAACTAAACAAGGGTGACACATTCCATGCCTTGTGTTCAATCTGGATATCTGGACAAAGGGACTAAACTACACGGAAACATTGGTCACGATAGGTTATGTCAAATCACCGACATTCTCATTACTTGGGTAAAATAAAGTGATGTGTTGCTAGATACACATCGTTTGTAATATTAAAATGAGATTTTAATATTACTACCAACGTCATGAGAACCCGCAGGGTCGCACACTTAGAAACGACTAAATTGGAGTAATCGTAATCCAAGTTGGACTCGGATTCAACTGTGGGCCTAACTCATGACAGGATGGGTTTAGGGTTGCACCACTTACCTTGCTACGCTCACACTCACTTAAGGCAGCCTTTGTTATAAATAATACTGCTAAGGGGGCTGCTACTAGGTTACATCACAACCCTAGCCGCACCTACAGAAAGTGAGTGAGAGATAGTGAGGTCTTCTTCTCCTCTCTTCGCAGCTAGCACTACGAAAACAGAGGCGTGACTCCTTTTGCAAGTCTGTTCGTGTGGATACCGCAGAAACATCGTCGCTATTACGGTGTTGGTGATTCACCTCGCTTGTGTCTATCACGCTTCAAGAGGTAAAAAAATTTAAAAAAAACTCGGATTATGGATTTTTCGCATGGATCCTGTAAGGGAATTCTGTTATTCCGCTGCGAGACTTTTGATCCGCAAATTCCCAACAAAGAAAAGGATGCAAGAGTTTGAGGGGGTTGGTTTTCAGAGGAGTATAGAGAAGGTTGGGGAAGATTTTCTGAGAGACAAAAATCATAGAACACAGAGAGAGTGAGAAAGATAAGAGAAGTTTTCTATTTTCAAGTTTGCAATTGGTAACACAGAAGAAGTAAGCCTTTCCCTATTGTTATCCTGGCATTGTTGTGAGTAAATGTTTGTTGTCCAATGTATGTTTTAATCCCAGCTTGATAGATATGTTGTTCATCTTCTTTCCTGTTCAAATTTTAACCCATGAACATCATACAATCATTCAGTTACTCAATTCCAAATCACACCAACAAAATAGCCAATAGTCAGAAATTCAACATCCCAAGTACCCAAATAAAAAAAAACCAATGAACCCAAAACAGAATTTGTAAACCACCCTTCACCCACCCATGTCCACCACCACCACCAATTTCATCCAACCGTGAAGCACCCTCACCATAACCCCAAAGCAGCCCACCACGCAGACCACCACAAGACCCCACTCGAAAACAGCTCCAACCTTCACCACCGTGAGACCACCACGAAGCCTTTCCACGGCAGCCTTCTCACCCTTTCCCTCGTTTTCGGCCATCCGGTGTGACCCTCCAACCAGCCACCATCCCGTACCCTCTTCCCCTACTCATAACCACCGTGGCCACTCGCTTCTCTCAAGACCCCCGAAAAACCCACCTTGAACCGGATCCCGTAAACCACATTTCACCCAACCGTAACCCCCCATCAAACCACCCAAACCGCCATTCGCACCACCATGAAGCCACCACGAGCTGCCATCTCCCTTTTCTGATTTTCAAACCCCCACAGAGTCCAGACCAGGTCCGCATCGCCCCTGCCCGTTCTCCATCAAGCCCCAACCCGAAACGAGCCAGATCCGAAAACCACCAGATCATGCCGTCCTCACCACCCAATCATGCCCCAACCGCCGCTCCTTGCGCGAGCCACCGCGCGGTCGCCGCCGTCCAAACACCCCACTGCCGTTCGTGGCTTGAGCCCCCTGTGCCTCCATCTTCCTCCTTAGTTTTTTCTTTCTTTTTTTCGTTTTACTCCCAATATTCTGAAACAAACCTTTCCCCCCCTTCTTTTCTTTTCTTGGTCTTCTGTCCTATTTGTTTCAGAGACCGAATGTCTCTTCGTTTTATTTGTTTGTCTTATTGTTAGAAAATTAGGATATTTCGATGCTTTTTTTTTTTGTTTTGTTATTTTGGCTTTTGGGTTAGCTTTCGTGTTGGGCTTTTGTCTTGGGTTTGGGCTGGTTGTTCTATTTTTTTTTTGAGCTTGGCTTTTTTTTGGGTTGCTATTCTTTTTTTGTTATTATTTTATCATTTTTGGGTCTTTAACTATTGATACAAAAATCTCAATATATAAAATTTTAATATCTTGTTTTCCTTTGTTGATTTTTTTTATTGATATGTTTATTATCTTATTGATATTTGTTTTAAATAATAACCTTGTACTAACTTTTTTTAAAAAAAATAAAATAAAATGAAAGTCTTCCTTTCATAAAACGGGATTAGCTAAGTTGTGACAGCTTGTTAATCCTGTATTTTAAAAAAATCATCTAAGTTGTGACAGCTTGATGATTGGTTTTTTTTAGGATCAAATGTTTGAGCCTTATTAAAAAATAATAAAATTGGATTAACTGAGTTGAGACAACTTGTTAATCTTATAACTTTCGAATTGTCTCGAGTTGCATGACAAATTGACGATTCTTTCTTTTCTAAAAAAATCAAATGAATTTTCAAAAATTAAAAAAAAATAAACAACCTACAATCGTTTTCTAAAGAACGACGTGGCTTTGAATTCCTCATTGCACCCGAGGATACGTAAGAGCAGAGATTTTTATTCTGTCGAGCCAAAACTAAAGTTTCGTAATTTTAATTTATTTGTTTGTTCAGTTTTTTTTATTTTTTATTAAAATGGGTAAAATAAATATTTTTTTTAAGAGTTATAAAAATTTGCACAACTGATTTAAGGTAACCATCTTAGGACGGATGTATTAGGGGTGCTGTGGGGTTAAATCTCCACCCTTCCTTATGCATAATCAGACTCCCGAACTTGAGTTTTTGAACGTAGACCATCATTTTTGGTTTTCCAATTTTTCCTAATAAAAATAAAATTGGTGGCGACTCCCTTAAATTTTGGTAATTTAAGTCGTTATCCCACCGCGATCCCGGTCGCGACAATCCTTTTTATGAATAGAATTTACTCTAATTTTGTTGTCTTCTTTTTGCAGTTCTTTGTGTTGCTGGTTAAGTGACGGATAACGATACTCTGTGACTCTCAAGTCGGTTTGTTTTTTAGTTTTCCAAAATAACTGAATCCTTCTCCTTTAAAATGGATGTCATTCTTTCAAACTTGAGAAAACATTTTCCTTCCCTCCCTCAAAATACTCCGACAAAAATCTACAAAGCTAGATATGAAAGATTGAGATTGTTAATGCATAAGGGTATGCTAGAAGATGTATGCTGGATAATTGAAGCAAAGGTCCAACTAGCAGGTGAGTCTTCAATTTCATTTGACTCATACATGCTAGGTCTTGGAAGAAGTTCGTATTCTAAGAGAAGAAGAGCAAAAAGGTTACAAGCCTGTCACAAATGTGCATGATGGAATTGTAACAAGTGATGTCGTTCTTTGGGGATGGTTTCTGCAAATAGAGAAGATAAAATTTTCTTTATTAAGAATGGACTGAGTAAGAAGTCATTAGATGATATCTTATTGACTCTTGAGACGCATTCTTGTGGATTTGTACATCGTGAACGTCTTAATTTGTGGAATCTCTTCAAGGATGAAGAAAAATGCTACAGTCTTGGGAATCTGACTCTAAAAGACCCTATTTGCCAATTTATAAGAAAATTGGATGGAAAGCTTATCCTCGACTCATAAAAGGCATTTAAACCATTACTGGATGTTAAACCAGAGGCAGATGTGAGCCATATCTATAACAACTTGTACATATTATCTTCTTCTTCTTCATGTTCTTCTTAAAAAAAGGAATTTTTTTTTCTTTTGAACAAGGGCAATCCGGAAGGAGTACCATGGTTTTAATTTGTTGTGGAGCCCCAGCCTTTGGGTGACCTATCATTGACTAGGGCGGACCTTTCCACGTTGGTCCTTAAAAAAAGTTCGTGTACTATGCTCTATAGAGAGTCGCACTCCATAACCCAATGTTTACCATCTAGGCACTGTGGAGTTAATGGACAGGCAGAAGCATCCCACTCTAGTTATTAGTGAGAAGTAACCCACGGCTGCCAAAGCGTATGAGGCATCTGAGCTTGATCCTCTCTTTTATTATAAGGGGCTCTTAGCGCCCTGGGATGGGATGTTTTGGATTTTGGACATTACGAATTTCAGATTTTAACATTTTTGTTGATGTTATGAGCCCAAGTGTGAGCTCTCCAAGTTCTAGACCCAGGATGGAAACCCACAATGGTTTCTTCTTTCTCTTTTCTTTGAATAAATGGACGTGAATGTCTACTGCACTGGTGACATGTAGTATAAAGATATGCCACTACTGCACTCATGACGCGCGGTATAAAGATACACCATAAAAACTATACATAAAGGTATGTCATCATTTGCTATTATATTTCTTTTATCTTTGTATAATTTTGCTATATTTTGGTTTTGGACAGACAATCCTTTGAGTAGGATCCTTCAGGGGTTTTTAGACTTCTTTACCTTGATGGTTTTCTTGAAGTAAAAAAAAACAAAAAACAAAAACAAAAACAAAAAAATTAAAAATTAAAAAAAAAAGAAGATTCTGTGTTTCTTAATTTTAAACTTTTCTGACAACAGCCAACCTACCCTTATAGGTGTTATTATTACCTTTTCCATTCTTTTTCTTATTTAAACACTCCATTTTCTCCACTTTCCTCTAACTCAGAATCATTCAAAGGGAAGACGAGTATAGAAATGGAAGGTGTTTCTATTCGTCAACTTAAAAACATTTGTGTATTTTGTGGATCTAAGTATGAGAAGGGTTTAGAGTTTGTAAGTGCAGCTACCACTCTTGGTCGATCACTTACTACAAAGAATATTCATCTTATATATGGGGGAGGTTGTCGTGGGTCAATGGGGACTGTAGCACTTGCTGCATATATAGGAGGCAATCAGGTTTTAGGTGTTATTCTTGGACCATTAGCTCAACAGAACATCACTGGAAAGACAATTGAGGAGAAACTTAAGGCATCATCAATGCATGAACGAATGAAGATAATGCTTGATAACTCTGATGCATTCATTGCCTTACTAGGTGATTTTGGTACCTTGGAAGAAGTTTTTCAAATTGTCTCTTGAGCCCAACTGAACATCCACCATAAACCCATAGGTTTGTTGAATGTAAATAATTTCTTTAATATTTTGTTACTTTTTCTTGACCATGCTGTGGAACAGAAATTTATCACACCTTCGCCAAGACAACTTCTTATCTCTACTTCCACTATTGATGAGTCGATTGATAAATTAGAAGCTTTTGTTTATAAACCTGACCCAACAATAGCTCAGATAGATTAGTCAGCAGGAAGTAGTGAGGGAAGTAGGATGAAAAAAAGCCAGATTTGACACTTCGTTTATAGCTTTCCTTTACCTTTGATTTTATTTATCGTACTTTGTTTCTATTTAAATTTGTGTCTGATTTCTCCAACAAGTAATATCTTCTATCATTTACTCATCTATATTTGAACATTGAGGACAATGTTATGATCTGGTTGAGGGGGAAGGATAGCTGACCAAAAAAAAATTTCTTTTTTGAGAAGTATGATATGATTGTCATGGACTTACTAAACCAATGAGTAATGGATGAGTAAGGAGTAATTTTACTCCTGAGACGCATCTAAATTGGAAAGTATGTTTAGTGATATGACTATCAGAAACCTATTCGTAGTAAAATCAATTGAGGATGGCAGAGTAAGGAGTAAATTTTCCCTTAGAGGTAAGTTTACTCTTGAGACGCATCTTAGTTGAGGAAATAATTATTGTGTAGAAGTAGCAAATGGATTCTTGGATTTTAGTATAAATTGTCTTCTTTCTTAAAAATCACCAGCTTGGATATGAATGTTGACATGGTGGATTGAGAATGATAGAAATATGTCTGGTGAGATTTTGAGCCTATTGATGAATGAATTGAACATTTGTATCATTCTCTTCTTTCTTGTGTGATTTTCACTCATGGAATTGTTACTTTAGAACTTGCTTTGATTCTTTTTGAGGTTATATTTTCACATGGATAGATAAATATGATTGAGGCATTTTGAAATAGCTACTTTGACTAAATAGTCATCCTTGTATATTTTCTCTTGTGTAACACCTTTGAGCTTATTTGACCATTCCTTGTTTTTAGCTCATTACGTGCCTTAAAAAAAAAAAAGAGAAAAAAACATGTTTTTACCCAACCTTAGGGAATAAGAGAGCATTGACCTTGTTTTTGAACAAGTGTGGGGGTGTGTGTGCAAAATGATAAAAAAAAAAGAGAACTGACCACCATTGCAATCAAAGGATTATTAGAGTCTAGAATAAAGGTGGATGCTTAGAAACAACAGGAAGAAAAGGAGAATGTTCAGACCTAACAATGAATTCAATTCACCATTTTGGGATTGATATTCAACAAAACATTTATCAAATATTGGTCATTGTCCTTTATGATGAATGTTAGAAACATCTTCCCCACTCTAACTGTATCATAATGCTCTTTTATTCTCTTTGGTATTTATCTTCTCATATCCATATACATCCCATCTCCTTTACCATGATCCCATTACAACCTTGAATAAAGACCTCTTGATTTTTGTATGCATGTGTTTTGAGTAGCGGAGAAGTAGAAGATAAGCAAGCTTATGATAGTGCAATTGTTCATGGGTTGAATAGAGTGAAATACAAACCTTTTAAACACTTGAGAGATTGAGAGTGAATTCTATGAGGATTTATCATTCTTGATTCATTCTTTTCAACTGAAGTTTCCTTGCTTGTTGGTTTGAGATGTGAAGAAATGTTACCTCATTAATTCTTTGATCCCTTGAATTTTTGGTTGCTCTTCTTGTTTCATCGAGTCTTTTAGAATTTTTAGTTTTTGAGTCTGTGTCGTTTTTCTTTGTGTCCTAGCTTTGGTCTTATGTGTTTTGCCCAGGAGTGCAAAAAGCTAAGTGTCGAGGAATTTGATAATCACATATTTTATACATTAATAAACCCTCATTTTTAGTCAATTACACTCTCCATGTACCTAATTGATTAAGTCTGGTTATGTTTTATAAGTTTGGACTCAAATTGGACTTAATTGATTTTTTTTAGCACTATTTTGGTCTTACATTATTTTTGTATTTTGGCCATATCTTGAGTTTTAGATATCTTATAATTATGTATCTTACCTTGTAGGAGAGAGTTGTACAACTTTCATGAGAGCTCCAGGAAAAAATCGGACATCTAGTGGAGCTAATTGGGCTTGAAATTCAGAACACGAGTTTTGTGGTTGTAACACAAATAGTGTGTAGTAATCATTGCATAATTCGAGTTTAAGGAACTGAAATGGGCTGAAAATTTGGCATCTAAAAGACCCATATCTACAACTTTCATGAAGAACACAAGACCTCAATCAGACAGCTTAGAGGTTATATTGGGTCTAGAAGTCAAAACAGATGTGCTGAAATTGGGCCTGAATAGTCTACAGTAATTGGCTTATATCTTTGGTTGTAGGATGAATTTTTGGATGATTTTGGTGGAATTGGAAAGCTGAGACAATTTCCTAGAACTTTCATCAAAACCAATTTGCTTCATTTTGACGTTATCCATGAGTTCATCACTAAATGATTTTGGAGACAAGAAATTTTAATAATTTTCCACTCACAAAAGTTCTTTGGCATTTTCCACTCATCCACCCACTCATCCACTCGCTCATTAATCAATTCCCTTGTAATTTTGTATCATTAATCCTCTATAAAAGGGGCCATAGGCAGATCATTTAGGTAATATTGGCTTAGTTTAGATTATGTTATTGTGTTATTTGTTGTAATTTTTTTTTGTTCTAAGTTGAAATTATGTTCATCTTTTTCTTCTACTCTCTTTCTTTCTTCATGTTTATGGGTAACTAAATCTTCATCTTATTTGGGTGAAGGAGTGAAGCTTTTGGCAATCAAATAAGGTTAGATTAATTTCTTTCTTGTGCTTAAATAATATATTATCAAGTGATCATTATACGTGATGTATTTTGTTTCCAATCAATTTAGAAACCCTCCTTGTAAAGTGGAGTTCTTGATTCATTGTAGACAAGTGATTTGGCACAATGAATGTTTGAACTCATTTATAAGTGTTGGTGTTAGTAAATAATTCCTCCTTGTAAAATGTAGTTCTTGATTCATTGTAGATAAGTGATTTGGCACAATGAATGCTTGAACACATTTACAAGTATTAGTGTTAGTAAATAATTAAAGGAACCAAAATATAACTATGTATATAATTCTAAATGGACTTTAAATGTTTTTTTTCCAATTGGAACCTTCGTTGTGCGTGAATTTCAATTGAGTTATAAAAAAAATTAATCTTGTCCTTAATTTATTACCAAAAGTGGATCTCCTAGCCCAAGCAAGTTCTTTAATTTAATTGTAAACAAGTTTTATTATTTTTATTGTTGTGACAAATCCTTCCCTTACCTTAAAGAATTTTTCTTCATCAATTCCCTATGGATCAACCTCGAACTTCCGAGAAATTTATTACTTGTGACAATCTGCACTTGGGTTTGCATCCTTTAATCCGCATCACCTAGAACGGCTGATTTTCTTGAATGCACCAAAAGTACATCCTAACTTCAAAAATTCTGGAATTTTATAAGCAAATAGCCTTATCTCGTATCTTTCCAATGAAACAAACCTCACTTCATTTGACTTAGTGTAGCCAAAGTTATGCAACAAAATGCAGAAGATGAAACAGGGCAACTAGTTGTTTTACTATAATTTGACCTTACTTTAAATTAAGACTGGGAACTCTTGAGGAATGCAAAATTCTTGAAATTTTTACCTCTTATAGGCTTACATGTTAGCTTCAAAATGTCACTGGTCTCATGTATTTTATACCTCAGAGCAAGAAATTATGCAATCTGGTTTAATAGGTGTTTGTCTGCCTGTTTATGCAAAATTTGTCTCAAATTCAAACCGAAAAGTGGTGCTACTTGGGTTGACCTAAAAATATGAAATTTTTACTATATGAAGCCTTATATCTTAGCTTTCAAATGGAATAAGTAGCAAGTCATTTCGATGACTACAACTCAAGTTATGATACCAACACTACAAGATGTTAGGATTGAGTTTTCTACATAACTTGGTTCCTAACTGAGTTTTCTGCATAACATGGGTTCTAACCGAATTCTAACCCTTAAAATCAGTTCCTATATGTTCTCCAACATCAATCATGACTTCTAATCATATTGTAACTCTTATAAACATTCTTAGCTCCTTGAATCATTGAGCAATGATCAAACCATATCCCACAAAATACCTATTTTCTAAATCTCTACACAAGTGATCATAAGGGGGTTCAAGGGATCACAACTCATAACCATATGTCAACAAGCTATAAACAAACCATTTTCAGCCATGCGAATCAAAGAACGACCAAGGAAAATACAAACTCAACTCAAAACCATTTTGCTCCACAAACAAGCATCTTGCAGCAAATTGAAGAAAGGGAAGAATAAAGTTGTGGAAACAAGTCCCCTACCTTACTTGTGAAGATAAACTTCAAACATTGGCCTTGCCTTTCTCTTTCCCTTCCTTCTTTTCTCCTTTTTATCCCCTGTTTTATCTTGTCTCTGCCTTTCATTTTTCTACTGTTGTGTTTCATATGGGAGAAAAGAAAAATGAGCATAGAAAGTCAAAAGCACAAGATAAGAAAGTTTGAAACTAAGGCCACTTAAGTCATGTGCTAAAACTTTATATCTATTAAAAACACTTAGATTTTACCAAATCAAGTTTCCTAACTTCCATAGGTGTTATAATAAATCATAGGATTCATCTCAATCCTATTCTCATCATTTCCATAAATTTTTATATCTGCATCAAGTCAATCCGGTATTAAAGCACTCTCTCAGTATACTAAAAAATACCAAACTAACTCAGTTTATCCCCAAACTTTTGCTACATCTCATTTCATACATTTCTGACCTGAAAATAATTTATCCATATTTATTTCCCTCATCTAAGCAATTTATGCTATTATCTGTGTCATTTTGAGCTACTTTTCACTTTCAGTGTCGCAGCAAAATGCCTAAACTAACTTAGTTGGTCACAAAATTAAGTAAACATATCAAGTAAATATTATGATACCTCTATAATCATATACAAGTCTAACATGCTAAAAAGAGGATGTTGTAGTTATCCCACCTAAGTGCCAAGTTATGGGCAATTATTCTGGACTTGGTTATGGGTCCACAGGTC
Source organism: Ormosia emarginata (assembly GCA_029884605.1). Classification (NCBI taxonomy): domain Eukaryota; kingdom Viridiplantae; phylum Streptophyta; class Magnoliopsida; order Fabales; family Fabaceae; genus Ormosia; species Ormosia emarginata. Next base: position 42,946,765 of record JAQQTP010000074.1, on the reverse strand, counting down.
TGGTGCAACCTGGCCGGCCAAAATAGAACCCAGACTTTGTTGTGTATCCATAATTGCCTATTTGCTAGGCGTAACTCCCTCAAAGGATATGAATTCTAATCATATCCCGTAAATAGGGATTTGGACATAGAATAACGGTCCTCTGGATCTTATTCAACAGCATTCAATTCACATTAAATGCTTAGATTCTCAATGCCCTCACAAGCTCATACATATACCCTACAAGGTCTCAAAGGTCTAGATTTAATCTCCAATCATATTCTACCTTCCTTGCACACAAACTAACTTAAGTGTCAGAGTACCTTTTGTAGGTACCCACTCTCTTACACCATTGTTGTCGTTACTGTGCTAGGAGGAATCCACCATTGCTTACTTTTTTAGGTAACTCTCAGAAGCCAGTTCTGAACATTGGCATCGTATGTGGGAAGAGATAAATTTCTTCTCCCATCACCACCATCAACACTCTCATTTCTACCATCATCATGGTTAACACAAGGAGGAGGCAAACCTCAACCAACTAGAACCACACTTTTGTTGCGTGCAACCCACCATTTGTAAATTGTCATCTAGTATCTGTCCCTGTTGCTCATGTATCAATCTTGGAACCAATCGTAGCTTAACCGGAAACCAGGCATGTTGGGCATGAGACTTCTTTCACTAGAGAGAATCTTCCCCTTCCTCCCCCGAGAGTTTTGGTGAGGCAATGCCTTGTTCCATGATCAATCAATTTTGAGCCATTCATTATTGCTTCATATTTGGCCTAATTGATGTTAATTATGTCCAATATTATGTTTGTAGATGAGTTTTAGATGATTGGTCTTCATTGAGCTTAATTGTAAAAACTTCATTAATTTTCGGATTTTAACTCATTTTGACCTTTCTATCTTGTACAGGCCATAACTTGGGCTACAAATATCGTATTTGGATGATCTTGGAGTACCCTGAAAGCTGAGATGAAGATCTACAATCTGGTGTCTAATACAATTTTTCTAATTCATCTGGATTCAAGGTGAAATTGGGTCTCAAAGTCAGGATGTTGTTGCTGTCACAATGCTTGGACCTTTCCTCAATGATTTGGGCCTATCTCCCTCAATTTAAGCCCAATTAAGGCAAATGATATGTCTCTGAAAAGCTTATTCAGAGGGCTACAGTTTGGGCCAGGGGTAGATTAGGAATTACATAAGAACTTTCAGTTACAAATAGGTGGAGGCAGATTTCGAATTTAGCTTTTTTGGTTGTGATTCAGTTTTAACAGATTGAGCAGAAACCCTTTTCTCTTTTCATCTTTTCTCTATTTTCGTATTATTCTCTTCTCTGCATTTTCGTAATGGCTATGGAAGGCTAAAGCTCCAATCAATCCAAGGAATTCAATGATGGTGGTTAGAATTTTGAGTTCTCTTGTTTAATTATAAATTCTACTTTTGTTCTTCCCTCTTCTCCTTCTTCAATTGAATTCTGATTAGAATTTCGAAATTGAAGTTAGAATTAGGGTTGATTAACCTGAATCTAAGGGAGAATAGATCATCGATTGATAATCTATGTTAATCTAAATTTGTTCCTAAATCAATCTTAATCAAGAATTGCGATTGTGATTCTGTTTGAATTGATAAATGCTAGGTGATTATCTAGTTGATTTCGGATTAACAGAGGTGTAAACAACAGAAATTCTCTTGAACAATGATTAATTCTGCCACTTGAATTGGAGACCTTGGATTGGTGTTTCCTTAATTGAATTTTCTCAATTTAAATTCGTTTTCTGTTATTGCAATGAACAAAACCCCCTACTTATTGATAACTTCTAATATGCTTGAGAAATCTGAATTGGTCCTTGGGAGATGACCTAGGTTATGCACTATGCTATATTCCATAAATCCTAGTCTATTTTGAGGCGAGTGCGACATCGTTGATCATTCCACAAGGGGCATCTTCGGGGGATGCTAGATAACGAGTGTTAGTGCTGCAATGCCTTAGAGACCAGGTGGATAATGAAGCTCAGTCTTGCCAGGCTGAGACAAATCACCAAGAGCTATCTAGAGTAGAACTGCTCTCTTTGTTTAGGCTTCAAGATGAGAGGATTCATTGTCAAGAAGAACAAATCCATAACCTGGAGAGAGCTACTAACCAGGACAATAAAGCAGAAAATCGGTCTTCGAGAAAGAACCATAAAAATAGAAAAGACTGACATCAACATGACGATTGCCATCCAGCTAGGATCGCAGATCTCGATCATAATGTTGGACCTGCCTATGCAAGAGAGCAAGAATACAGAGCAAGGGACACAATTTCACAGAACCAACCCTTCTCTAACAAACTGATGGCTTACAAAATCCCTAGGCGCTTCAAGTATCCTACTAACATTAAAGCCTATGATGGGATCACGGACCCTCAGGAACATTTGGATGCCTACATTTCTACATTTTTGTTTGTTAGAGATGATGACTCTCTCATGTGTCATACTTTCCCTCAGTCTTTAAAAAAAACTGCCGTAAGATGGTTTACTACCTTATCTCCGAGGTCCGTGGATAACTAGGGAGGCATGTCCTCAAGATTTCTGTTACACTTTACCACTAACAAAGTGCAACCTAAATATATTCCATGCCTCTCCCAAATTAAGTAAGGAAAGGAGAAGTCTCTCTAAGACTTTATATCTCGATTCGACAAGGAGATTGTGAACGTGCGTAACTGGGATGAAAGACTTGGGTTGTACTACATGAGAAAAGGGCTCCGACTTGGACCATTCTTCTTTTCATTGAAAAAAAAAGGAGCCCAAAACCATGGACAAGTTTCGTGCCTGCACTGATAAATACATCAACTCTGAAGATATTCTTCGAGCTAGGAAGCATCTTAAGAAAGAAGATGCCACACCCAAGTCTGGGGAGCAACCAAACCAACAAAGCTTGAATTCAAAGCTGACTTTCAAGGGGAAGTATAAGAACTTTACTCCCCTCAATGCATCTTAGGCTCAAATTTACCAGGAGGTCATGAACACCGAGCTTCGGAATGTACAGAGACCTCCCCCTTTAAAAAAGTAGTCGCAAAGAAACAAACCCAAGCATTGTGCTTAGCATGACAATCATGGTCACAACACATAGGATTGTATCAACCTCTAGGATGCCATTGAGTCTTTCATTCGGGATGGGCATTTAGGTCGATATGTGCGTCAAACTTGGAACAACAACTAGAGGGATAGACATTATAGGAAACAGAGTTATAGCCCCTAGAGTCACTCATCTCCCTACCATAGTCACTCTCCGAGAAACAAAGTTATATCCCGGCCCATGCTCACCTTGGACTAACACCCAAAATCAAGATAGGACGCAACCTTGGAATGATAACTAAGAAGACAATCGTCATCATGTTGAAGTAACTCGAACAATTTTGTAATGCTTTGCAATTGTTACTTTAGCTGTGTAATAAAAATCTTTGGATATCAATAAATCAATTATCTTTCCAATTGTTATCTTATCTAAAGCTAGTACCTCGGTCGTGACCTTGGGTCTACACGTCGGCTCATTATTATCCACAACTAGTACCTCAGTCGTGACTTTGAGTCCACGAGTACTTCGACTTGACACAACCCACAAGGTCACCACACGTTGGTGAGGTCAGAGGAATACAAGGTTTGAAGAGGATAAGCTATTCCGACATATATACATGATAGTCAAATAGGGGAATCCACTTGACCATACTCCGCGGTCAAGCAGCGCATCTAAGGATTTTCACTCGTACCCTTTTGAGCCTATCCTTAACTCATAAACCAACCAAGTTTACAGCGGTTAAGTGTATTTTTACATGATGACTAGACATGGAAATCCACTTGACTATTAACCGAGGTCAAGTAGCGCATTTAAGGGTTTTCACACGTACCTTTATGGCTTGACCTTAACCCATAAATTGACTAGGTTTATAGAGGTTAAGCGTAGCCAACCAAAGCCTAAGACTATGGAATCCACACCAAGAGGCTTATGTGTCACTCATACCTAAAGTTCGACTAAGTGTCAATTGTTCCTAAATGAACCCAACCGTTGAAATCAAGCTTTAGACTCATTTTGATCAGGCAAAATGAGTGTTCATCAAACTAAATGAATCTGACCACCAAGATCAAGCATTGGACTCATCTTAATTGGGCAAAACGAGTGTTCGTCATCAAGACATGAAGCAAGTAAGCCAACTTTACAAGATAACATAAAACAGAATATTCAAAAAATGAAATTTATTATTATTCATATTCCAAACATCATCTACTTTACAAGAAGGACCTATAAGCTACTCTCATGCAAGAGCATCCACTTAAAAGAATCCAAGAAAGTAGCCTGGTCAGATGATGATGATGATTAAGCATTGACCATGACTATCTTAATGGTTCCTCAAGATGCTAGCACCCGCTTGTTCTCTCTTGATCAACATGAGGAGAAGACTTCATAACCTTACACTCCCTAAACACCTTTGTACACCAAAGGCATGGTGACAATCAGGGGAGCAGAGGAGGGAGAGCGATGAAACCCCTCCACGTCTCATAGGAACTACAACAGAAGTCATGAGCCTTCCCGGCAAGAGTTGCATCTTCTGTATGCGCCTAGAAAGAAAGGCTTCTGTTGCTCGAAGATGTGTTGACTAAGCCACATAGAGCAGTAATGTAGCCCTAACCGAGCCATTACGCCTAGAGAGAAAGACCTCCTCCAGAAGAATATGTAGGGAAAAAGGGAACACCTTTAAGAATTTGGGAAAGAAATTATAGAAGATTTTAGAAAGATACATGACCCTCAATACGCTCACAAGAAGCAAAAAAGGGCCACCCTCAGAAAAAGACCCAGTCTCAAACATAGCTAAAAAATGGGAGAAAGGAGCAAGTAATAACTCCACTAAAACATTTCCTATTTATAAAAGGAGTAATGCACTCTGATTGGCTCCCAAAAAGGTGAGATGGTTACAAATTTCAAGCCATGTTTAATTATTCCAGCCTTGTGATTGGTTACAGGAGTAGCAGACAATCGAGAAATGGAGCAGAAGACTGTTATTGTCATTAAAGCGACTTTAATTCCTAATAAATTCAAAGCAACGGCTCCTGAGCATGTGCAAACTGCAACAAATCGATGGGACATTAGATCCCTAAGAGTAATAAGGTTCCTACCCTCCTTCAAGTAGCAATCAGTAAAGAGACTACAGAGGAATGCGTTGGACATTGACTTATGCATATCGAATCTTAGGCTCCAACAAGAATCTGGATCCCTAATTGCTTCAACAATCCTAAGTCTTGCCACTAATATTAAGCATTGGACCCTGTTGCGATCGATAAATCTGCGATGAGAGCAGCGAACAAAATAATATGGAAAAATAGAAAATGGAATCACCACCAATTTTAATTTGGAAAAATTAGAAAACCTTTCTTAGAAAACAGTCTTTGAAACCAGATTAGATTAAGGAGTCGATTATGTATAGGGAAGGGTGAAAACTCAATCCCACAGCACTCTTAACGCACCTGTCTTGAGATGGTACCTTAAATTAGTTGTGCAAAACTTGATAATCTCAAATATATTTATTTTACTCCTCTTAAAAACATCGTAACTTTTTTTCTTAAGAAAAGAAAAAAAGAAACAACCAAATTATGAAAATTTAATTTTTTGCTTGACCAAATAGAGATTTTGTACCCGGGTGCAATGAGGAACTCAAAGTCATATAGTTCTTTAAAAAAATAAGTGCAAGTTGATTTATTTTAATTAAGAAAAAGATTTTTTTTAAAGAAATTTTGTTTGAAAACAAATCTATTCATGCATAGGGTTCAAGTTAGCATTAGGCTACTCAATAACCCCTTATGATCTAAATAACATTGAAGATAACATGCTCTATTTAATCATTACCATTGGTCATTGCATTGATTTAAAGATGTTTTTTTAAAATTGTTAAATAATGAATTTTTTCATAAAAAATTTAAAAAATATTTTATTTTAATTTTTTTCAAAAATATTAAAAAAATCTTTAAATTTTCTTCCAACAACTCAAAACAAATATATATATATATTTTAAAATGATTTTTAAATTTTCTTCATTTTATTTTTTTTAGGACAATTACTATGTCTAATTTTTATTTTACTCTTTCTAATTTTGCTTATTTTATTTTTTTGTTTTTATTATTTTTTTTTCAAAATAAAAAAGGTTTTAAAACACAAAAACGCAGAAAGCATAAAATAGAGAAAGAAGAACCTGGTTTTCAAAGGCAATGGCACAGAGGGTAGCATGACGGTGGCTGGTGACGCATAGAGGGGCGGAGCTACACGTTTAGGTGGCTACTATTGGTGGACGGCACACCAACTTTGCAAGTTGTGTCGTGATCGGATCGTAGGTTCTAGGTGTGGATCTGGTACTAGCGGTCTGGGTGGAAGCGAGTCGGGCTTGGCAGTGGCTAGATGATGCGAGGGTAGCGCAATGGTTCAGACACAAAGCAGGTGCCTCGACGGCGTCAGTGGGTCTCAGCAGCGCGGTGGGGTAACTTTTTCTGGGCTCGTTCACAGTGCGAAACGGTGGGGTGAAGCTGGTATCGACATGTAGTGGCTCAGATTTGGTGCGTCTGGGTGGGTGTTGGGTCGCTGTTGCTGTTGGATAGAGCTGGCGCGCACGGCTAATAAAGCATGGAGGACGACGCGAGTAGCGACGCTGGTGGAGCTTCAGTCTGAGTGATGGTTCTGGTTCGTGAATAGATATGAGTTTCAGGGGTGGAGGCGCAACGACGTCAGATGGGTGGCGCGCGTGGAGGTTCACGGTGGCTAGTCCGTTGATGGGTCACAGTGGCTGGTTCATTGATGGGTCACGGTGTGGTGGAAGATGGGTGCTATGACTATGGTAAATGGTTGTTGAAGATGGTGAAGTTGGTGGTTTGTGGTGTGTTGGTGAGGTGGAGTGGTGATGGAGGTTTTCTGCAAGGGTGGTTTTTGTTAGGTGGTATGATGTTGAAGATGAAGTTGTTTGGTGGTTATCGTTGTTTGGTGTTGTAGTGGAGTGGTGATGGAGATGGTGATGAGGTGAGGATCCTATTTATGTGATGGTGGTTATAGAAGAGGTTGGTTATGGAGGTTGTTTGGGATGGTGGTTGTAGTGGTTTGGGTGAAGATGGTGATGAGGTTAGACCGTGGTGGTTTGGTGGTGGTTGTGGTGTGTTGTGTTTGGTGGTGGGGTGGTGATGAAGATGGTGGTGATGAGGTTGGTGATGAAGGTGAGGTGATGGAGTGAAGGTTGAAAATGGCAAAGTGGTGAGGATGGTTGTTGCGTGAAATGAAAAAACAAGGCTAGGGTATTAGTTGTGAATGTGTGTGTCTTTGTTTGAATTTGTGTCTGCAAAAAATGTGTAGGTTATGAGTTTTTATAGGAAGAGGTTAGGGTTTGGAGAGTGATGGTGGCTAGGGTTTGGGATAGGTCTAATGGTGGCTATTAGGGTTTTTTTGAGTGTTAAGTGGCATATAGGTTATGAGTTAAATAATGGGTCGTTGGGTCGGGTTATGAGACATAGGTTTATGCAAAAAAATTGGATCATATTTTATTATATTTTTTTAATTTCTTTTTTATTATTATATTTTTATTTTTTTTATTTTATTTTTATTTTTTGAATTTTTTTTTTTTTTATTTTTTTTTTTTTTGAATTTTTTTTTATTTTTTTATGAATGTAATAGTCTTAATGATTTAGACAAAATTGGGTGTTCACAGTTGTCCTTTTTTACTTGTTTCTTACTAGATAAAAAGAATAACCACAGTTTTTCATTTGATCATTGTAAGGAACGAGTAAAGACATGAATTAGAATTTTGTTCAGGAATGCATAAGATGATACAAACAAATAATGCAAGAACAATAAAATGCGATGAGTCGATGTGCTCAAAAGTAAATGACAGAATTTAAAATGCATGGTGCTGATACGCTCAAAAGAATCGATAGAAACTTAAAATGCATGAAGCCGATGTGCTCAAAATGCATGGAGCTGATGCACTCAAAAGAATTGATAGGAATATTTGTGCCAGTTAGACATGGACTTAAAAAACATTTGAACTAACAACAACTCTGGAAAGCTTTGATCTATCAAACCCTTTGTTCACGTGCTTTTCTTCACCAGACCTTTCGGTTGGCTTGGAATCCTCTTGACTTGCTCTTTTTCCTTCTTCATTTCTTCATTCTTCTCCTTTTTTTTCTTCTTTTTTTTCGACCTTCTCTTCTTCTTCTTCTTAGCAATGAAAGCTTATGTGGCTTGTATTGTAATCATTTCCAACAAATGTCGCATTGCAATCTGTTCTTTGAGCTACTGAAATCTTTTAATCCAACTCAATCATTGAAGGATTGCTATAGAATTGTCAAATCAAACTGTTGACCTTAAATTTATCTTATTTGAGACATAACTTAATGAGTAAACATGCATTCGTGAATGGACAAAAATTTGTTGAATGAACAAACGTCTTTTTATTATTCTGGTAATCTAACTGTACATAAACTTTTGGTAAGGCACATACTTGAAGAATGAAAGCATAGAAACAAAAGAAAGTTGCAAGGATTTTTTTATAAAAAATTTGCCCCAGTATTAGTTCTTTGTCCCTCATCTAGTTGATTCCCCACAACTGTTTGATAATTCAACCGTTGTCTCTGTTGCTACTTTCTTCAACATATTTTTTCCTCAATCCTTCAGAAATTTGGCCCCAATATGACCACACTAGTAGAAAAATCCTATTTAGAGATGAAATTTAGAGACGTACACAATTCCATATCTAATAGAGATAGAAAAAGAGACAGATTTGATGATTTAGAGATGGAAAATAAATTTTACAATTTAGAGGCAAAATTTAGAAATGGAAATTATTTGTCTCTAAATTTTTCATCTCTAATTCCGTCTCTGCATGGTCAATTTTAGGTTTTAAAAAGTCAAATAGGTTTAGAGACAAAATTTACCCATCTCTAAATTTTTCATCTCTAATTACATCTCTATGTCGTCTCTAAATAATTTATATAATTCAATTAATAAAATTGTTTTTTTATAAAAGATAGAGATGAAAACATTTCGTCTCTAATTTCTTCAAATTAAAAAGTTAACAACTTAGCTTTCAAAAATCCGAAGTTCCCAAATTAGAACTCTTCTATGCTCCTAGCCTCCATGCACCACTCTTCCCTGAGCTCTTCTCTGCTCTCACGCCTCCGCAGACCATGCTTCTTACCCAGCCACGCACCACGCTTCTCAACCAGCCATGCACCACGCTTGTCATCCAGTCGTGCATCACGCTTGTCACTGCGCTACCATTTTTTAAGTCATCGCGCACCATTTTTCTCACCATTTAGCTTACAGTACCACCCTTCCTTTTTCTTTTTAGCTATATTGACATTTTTTCAAGAGATTCTTTATGGGTTTGAACTCAATGTGGTCATTGGAATAATGGTTTTTTGTTTAATTGAAAACTCCATTGGAAAGTTTTTTGCTTTGATGACAATATGATGTGATTTCTGGTGGATTTTAATTTTCAGTTGGGGTTTTGTTGTGCTTTCTCTCCTTACTATTACTGTCTTTGTGGCAGTGATTGAGGATAAGTCTTATTTCTACAGTTGAAGCTCTTTGTTTCTTGCATGAATTTTTTACTCCTTATTCCTTAATTTGTCTATAGTAATTGATTTTTTTCCCTTTAAGGGGAAAATTTGATTTCATTTCAATTAGAAATATGTTATCATTTCACATTAAGTCTACATAATTTAGAATGAAACCTGCCTCTATAGTGATTACCAAAGAGACGAAGTTGCACCAAGGACTTGCAGCTTATGATTCCATAAGGGATATTTCCTATGAGCTTGTTTGATCATAAGTCCAACAACATCAATTTAGAATTTTGGCAAAGATGGACTGGTATTCTTCCCACCAAGTAGTTGTATGATAAATCAAGCACCCAGAGTGGATTATTTGCTCCCAGTGCCTGAGGAATGGTACCACTTAGTGAGTTGTTGAAGAGTTGTAGGATGGTCAAGCTAGTCAAGTCCTAAAATCCAATAGGAATAGTACCTGTGAGATAATTAATAGAGAGATCTACCTCAGTCAGGTTTTTCTTGCTGGTGAGCTCATTTGGGATAACACCAGTTAGCATGTTATGGAAGAGATGAAGCAAATCCAGCCCTCTTATTTTAACCAACTCAACTGGATTGCTGCCAATGCTGTAGTAGACACCAACTTTGAAGTTCATGTTTAGAAACAACTTCTCTAATTGTCACCTTCTAATATAAAAAAAACTCCACAGCAAGTAAAAACAGCTCTAAATATATGAAAATGGCTACCACAGCTCTTCCTTTGTACCCAAAAGCAGCCTCACCTATATCAAGGTAGGATTTAATTTGTGGATGTGCATCCATACACCTTTGCAGAAGTAACCCTGTGTACCAACATAACATAGCAACAATAAATAGCAGAATAAAACTAAGCCACCCTCCTTGAGAAACTGCATATGGCATAGAGAGTATCCCAACACCTGAAAAACCATATTATCTAAGTTAGAATATTATAAGCACACATTTTGAGCACATCCAATCAGTTATAGCTAAATAAACTCTGTTTCAGTGAACAAGAGTGTGTTTCTAGACTTTGAAGACTGTAATTTTAATTACTCACGTTGTGGTTTAGTGGTATTTTCCATTGAATAACTAAAAATCAAAGGAAAGGGAAAAAATGGATGAAACTTTATAGTGATGCCAAAAAGTATTTGAATTTGAATCATAACACTGAAAAGGCATGCAACTTTTCCCTAACAATATAATTATTGAAGGATTATTATGTTTTTGAGATTCTGTCAACAGTTTCAAAGAATACTCTTACCCCACATGGTTTGTTAATTACCATTGTAGAACTGGCATGTTACGCAAAAATATTTCTTTTTACCAATCTTGCTAAGGTTGGTGTTAATACTCAATTTTGTCCATAAAATTTTTATTGTTTAATCAGTGATTAATATTTTGGTGAAAAGATACTTAATTGCAATGTTGTGATCACACCATTTTCTTTTTTAAATTTTTTTTACTTCTATCTTACTTTTTCTTATTTATGCAAAATAAAAAAAAATTGTTTTACAGCTTGCTTGTTACTTTATGTCACACACTTACTTTCACTCAGACACATTTTTCACTCCTCACTCACGTAACCTCTCTGCATATTTCACTCAACACTCAATCTCCTCACTTCACTGCACACACGCTACCCATTTGCACAATTTTATCACTGCACACACGCAACTCACCGGGGAGATTCACTCAGCACAAAAGCCTTTTTGAACAGAAAGAGGGGCAGGTTCAGTGGGAAGGAGGGGTGTTTTGGTTTTTCTAGAGGGCATTTTTCGTTTTGGGTAGAGACCCCATTTTGCACCATTTCCTTCACCCTCATCATCATCTTCCTCTACCTTCAACCTCCCATTACTTCCACACTCATAACCACCTTCACCATCCACCATCTTCAACCTCTCACTCATAACTCACATCACCACTTTCATTTTCCTCCAAGCTTCCATTACCTCCATCTCCTCCATACCTTTAAACCATCTGCACTTCCATTCATCTTCCACCATAGCAGCGCCGTGAAGCTCCACCCACCAGAACCCATCCCGTCAACCTGCGTTTCGCGCCGATCCGGAACCTCCCAGCCATCGCCGCACCACCATTTGCAGCCCAGCGGTTCATCGTCGGAGACCACCGCGATTCGTCGTCCTCCCTGCGCGTCCTCGGTGGCGTTCCACCGCGCTCTCGCCTGCTCCGCTCAAAGCCCCGTCGAGCCCGAGCCCCAGATCTGCCAGCCGCAAACCGCCATGACGCCGCACCACTCTGCCGGAGCCTACCCAGATCCGTACCGCAAACCAGCTTCGACGCAGAACCCAAACCGCCAGATCTGTCACCGCTGCTCTCCGCCTACCGCACTGCACTACCCACTGGCACCTGCTCCGTCACTCTGAGCCTCCACCAGAAGCTCTGCCGCACCACACCGCAACAGTCGCTGGATCTGCCGTAGCTCTGCCCAGCCCAAACCGGACCGCCACCAGCGCACCGCTCCAAGGTCCATAGCAATACCCACTTTTTCCTCTTTTTCGTTTCCTTTGGTTTAGAGACTGAGTCTATTTGTTTTTCAAATGGCTTTGTGATAAATAAAAAAAAAAAGGAAAAATGGGGGGGGGCATTGGTCTGCTATAAAAAGAAAAAAAAATAGAAGTTTCCTGATGGTCTTTTTTTTTTAGTGTTAAAATTTGAGACTAATGGGCTAGCAGCTTTGGGCTATTTATTGTGATTCTTGAATCGTAAAAGTCAGAAATGATAACAATAAAAAATGAATAATAAAATAAAAAGAAAAATAAATAAAAATCTTTAAATCAATGCAATGACCAATGGTGATGATTGAATAGCAGATGTTATCTCCAATGTCGTTTCGATCATAAAGGTTTATTGAGTAACCCAGTGCTAACTTGAACCCTGTGCAACAATGATTTAGTTTTCAAACAAGTTTTCAAAATAAAAATCTTTTCAAAAATTAAAAACAACTAAACTCACAATCATTTTTTAAAGAACTACGTGACTTTGAGTTCTTCATTATACCCGAGGATACGTAAGAGCAGAATCCCTATTTTGTCAAGCCAAATTAAATTTTCACAAATTAGTTCTTTCTTTTCTATTTTTTTTAAAAAAATATATAAAAAATATGGTTATAAAGTCTTTTCAAAAAGGGTAAAATAAAAAAAAATACTTGAGATTATTAAAATTTGCACAATTAGCTTAAGGTATCGTTCTTAGAATGGATAGTGTAGGGTGCTAACACCTTCCCTACCTGTAATCGACTCCCGAACCTAAACTTTTTTTTCAAAAGACCAGTTTTGTCTATTTTAAGGGTTTTTCTAATGTTTTCCCAATTAAAATAAATATTGGTGGCGACTCCATTGATTTTCAAAAAACCTAATCTTTTTCAGTCGTCCCGTCGCGATTTCGGTTGCGACAGTTGGTAAAGTGGTTAACATGTGATATTTCTCCCTCTTTGTATACTGTTCACACACACAAATTGAGAGAGAGAGACCCGACATGGCGTTGAGTCCATTGAAACAAGTTTTGAAAAAGGCAGTTCCTCTACTGGTTGTTCTAAATTTGAAAGTTGGCTCTGGCTCTCCATATTCTCTACTGTTAGGCAAACCAATCTCTGTAGCCCTTACATTATGTATGTTTGGTCAAAATTAGTGTAAAATGGTTGATTGCATGGCAGGATTCTCAATAATGATTCATCATGCACTTATGTCAAAGGTCCAAAAGAGAATACCAGGTTCATGAGAAGAGATGTGACTTAGTGAGCATGAGTAGATAACCATCATGTTCAATAATAATAAAGAGTATTAGGCAGGTTTCTGCTTAGCAGGCAAGCAATCAAAATACAGAGAAGTCAACTCACATTTCATGATGGCTCTTTATAAGGCTGTTTATGCATCCCTATTTGGCATATGTTTTGTTTGGAAGTGTACATTATACATATATTTTGGAAGTGTTTTATATCTTCATTAAAAAAGTGTTAATGGTTTCTAATCAGTTGTACTAGTTATTCCATGAGAAAGAAATATATTTACTTTATCTCTGTCCTATATTTTTTGTGGTCTGTTGGTTGTTACTCTACCATTTTGCAGGTATATTTAGCCACAACGTTAAGCTGATGCTGAGATTATAATTAAGAGGGGTCCACGAGAGCATAAGATTCGCTCAAGTTGTTGGGGACTATAGCGGGTCTGGATTTGAGTAGAGGACTTCGATTCAATTCATTTCATAGTAACTTCTTCTTATGTACCAAACAAAAAGGGATATGGTAATGAGATAGCTATGGCTAATTTAAGCTGGAAATCTAAGATAACCAAAATATGATTTTGAGGCAAAGCTTATTTAGACTCATCCTTTCATTCAAGCTCTCTTACTAAATGCTTATATTTTCTGTTAAAAATTTATATATTATTGTCCTCATTAAACATTTCCAATGTAATGCCTTTCCTTCATCTTTTCTGGCTCATAATTTGCTCATTCTGTCATTAGTAATAACCAGATTATGCTAGCTGTAGCTTTTCTTCTTCCTGTTTAGAACTGCCAACTTTTACAAGTTTCTTGTAATTTCAATTTTTCTAGTGTGTAGAGTCATATATTTAAATTGATATATTTTGTTATTTGTTAATAATTATTGATTATCAGTCAAGAATGGCCGTTAAGAATGCCACAAGAGCTGAAGAAGCTGCAAAACGATGCTTGTCCTTCATGGCAAGGGACTGCAGCCGTTTCTGTAAGATAATGGTTTGTTCTTCCTCTATCATGCTCTTGAAGCTCTTGATTTTAAACAACTTCGTTATGGTTTTCTGTTTCCTCTTGCATGTTTGGATAATTACTGATCTTGATCAACTGCAGAAATTAGCCGACGGTGGTCCTTCTGCTCCTCAAGATGTAATGCATAAAGAGAGGAAAAGCATAGCCTTTGCTGATGAAGCAGGTGGAAGGCTGTGCCAGGTGAGGTTCTATGAGGATGAAGAGGTATCATTGTCAGAATCTAACTGAAAGGGAATGTTTCGTTAATAAAGTGTCATTTTCTATATATTAACTTCTTATTTTTTAGTGCCCAGTATTAATAGTTTGATGTAGAGATGTCTTTTACTTACTGGGGAATGGGGATTTTGCTGGTTCCCTTCTTCTATGTGGGAAGTTAATTCAGTTGATATTCTGTATAACTGGCAGAGGCATAGCTAAATCAAATTTTCAACGAGAGAATTCTTTATTATAAAGAAACTTTTATTATTTGAATAGTCATTAGTGCTTATATCCCAACGTAAGGATTATATGTTTTTTTTTTTCCTTTATCCCTTGAGGTTGTCCTCTTGGCTTTATATGCTTATAATTGTCAAGAAACAATCATTCTGAAACCTAAAACTATTTGGGGTACGCTCAGAAATGACTTCTATGTCTAGCAATGTAGTATACACTGACTGTTTGACATAGACATGTATCATTACTGCAACTTTAGATGCTTGATGCATCACAAGTTTAGCTATGTGCTTGTGGAATGATGTGTATATGTTGCTCTTGAACAAACGGTTTTTAACAGGTTCCCTTGTTACCATACATTTTGGTTTTGGATAATTATGTGCATAAGAAAATAAATAAATAAATAAATAAATATATATATATATATATATATATATATATATATATATATATATATATATATATATATATATAAAAAATGAAGGTATCTAGTTGTGGCAAATCGTAATTAGATGTTTATTTTTTTATATATTTTTTAAAATATTAGAGACAGATTTAAAGATAAAAAAATATGTCTCTAATTTAGAGATGAAAATAGAGATGGAATTTTTTTCGTCTCTAATTAAAGAACTGGACACAAATTTTGATAATTGAATAACGATAGAATTTTAAATTTATAGACGGCAAAATTTTGCCTCTAATTAGAGACGGAATTAATTTTTCCGTCTCTAACAATCAGAGACGCCACTTTTAGCGATAGATCAATTTACATCTCTAATTTTGTCTCTAAATCCAATTTTTTTAGTAGTGCCAATTGAATGCAAACAAAATTGCTCATATGTAGTCAATCTACGCAAATAAAAATTGCCCTAGTTTGGTGAACCCTTCAGGGAGTTTCAGGTCATCTTTCTTTGACATTTTACCTATTTATTTGCCCTAACTTTTGCTTGGGCCGCCCTTTTGGGTTTTCAACCTAACATACCCTTTTTTTATTACTCTAACTTTTGCTTAGGCCGCCCTTTTGAGTTTTTAACCTAACGAATTCTTTTCTTTTTTTTATGTGCAAGGAATTGAAAACTCGAAAGAGCATGAACTTTTGATCTCAAAATTAAAGTTAACAAAAATAACAACAATTCTTTATTGATCAGAATGGACTTTTTGAGGCCTGTAACATGATCAAGGTTAAGGGTTATGAAAGGAAGGATATAAGGCTCAAATAAGTGTTTAAGGGTTGAATATGACCAATGATCTTTAGTAAGCTTTGTCAATTGCCTTTGGCATTATCAAGAGCACTAACACTTTTTGCTCACTTTTGTATTCTTTACCATTTTTCACTTCATCATTTGCCATTGATATGAGCCATTTCATTTTTCATAATTTTTTTTTAACTTTTTTTCTTCTTCTTTCCTCATTTTTCACATAAATTAATCTTTTTTTTTTACTTTATGCTAACCTCTAGTATATGGGTAATCCTTGTCCAGGTTCTTTGAAGAAATTTTTCAAACTCAAAATGGGTAACAAGGGATAATAAATATGATGAAATTTTGTAAAGGATAGAGAAAGATGGTCAATCTTCATTTTCAAATCATGATTATTTATTTTCAAAACTTTAATTTCGAGACAAAAAGATAATGCACATCAAGTGATTACTTATTTGTTCCTTTTCAAAAATCCTACTTCCAATTGCTTGGTGACTGTGGATAAATGACTCTAGTATGTTTTGATTAATGACTAAACTTAACATGATTATTACTTTGATTCACTAACTACTTGTCAAGCTTGATTTTTTCAATGAGATTTAATGAAGCAAGAACAGTGGATGCAATGGATCAAGGATCATGAAGGAAAACTTAAAGAAGGAGCATCATGAAGAAAGGAATTCAAGGAAGATCATTAAGAATATTTTTGTAAAGAAAAGACTTTGTTTAATTCTTTGATTAAGCTCTCACAATAAGTAAAAATGGTTTTCAAAAGTAAAAATGGATTAAGAACGAAAAAGCTTAATTAATAAGTCTGTACATTTGTGTGTACATCAATGTACTTTCAGTTAATTAACTAACTTTTAATGAAAACATTAGTGTACATCTATGTATAAATGTTATGCATCTATGTATACATCAATTGATTAAGAACTTAATGAAAATCTAAGTGTACATCCATGTATAAAAGTGTTATACATCTATGTATACATCAATTGATTCTGGACTTACTTGATCAGTATACAATTTTGCATCTGTACATCGATTGATACATCTATGTATAAACCAGAACAGAAGTAAGAACTTTTTGATATAGTTATACAATCGATTACGTAATCGATGTATAAACTTCTGGGCTGAAAATACGAATGTGTTTCAAGAACAACACCAATGTACTCATATGTGTATTAATAAAGATCAAGAACTTCCAAGAACATAATCGATTAGGCAATCGATGTACACATATTTTAAAAGTGAAATTTTGTTTAATACATCTGTGTACTAATTGATTGACTGATAACAGAATTTTTCAGATGAATCTATTTTGATCTTAACTGACTTATAAAGTGTGTCCAACAGATCTGTTTTGTTATATACCTATATAAGGACATTGACAAACACTTTCACAATAACAATCAATTCGATTTTTGAGATCAACACATAAATACTGAGAGAGCTTTTCTTTGAAAGAAAATAGAGTATTCTTTTCTGTAGAACTTCAAATTATTGTATCTAATTTTTAGAATCTGAATCAATCTTTTCATATTTCTGTAAAAAAAAGATAAGAGGGAAGGTTCTCTCGCTGATGAAATCAAGAGTAGAAGGGACTCTTGGAGCTGTGCAAGAATAGAAGGAATTCCTGTGGGAATCGCAAGATTGCTTTGACTTGAAAAGCTATTATTTGGATAGAACGAATCCAGAATTGAAGCTTATGTAAAGAATCTTGTATATTGAATTTTCAATAGTGGATAGATCTCACAATGGTGTGGGGACTGGATGTAGGTTACCAGAGGAGGTAGCTGAACTAGGATAAATCTCGGTTTGCAAGTCTCTCTATCCCTTAACTCTTTATATGCTTTATTGCTAATTGTATGAGTTAAACAATATGTTAGGGATGTTTACATGATTTGATTAATTAATAATCTTGTTCATATTTGAAATCATAATTACTGTTAATAATTCTTGTTAAGTTTCAAGTCTTGATTGCAATATATTTTGCAAAAACATATTTTGGTTTATTGGTTGACAAAATCTTTTTCTTAGTTGAAGAAAAGAATTAGTTTTTGCAAAAAGGGGAATAAGTTTCAAAAAGTTTTATTACTCAATTCAACCCCCCTTCTTGAGTATTCAGAAGCCACAACCAACAAGTGGTATCAGAGCTTTCACTCTTGTGTAAAGCTTAACAACTTAAGAGGATGGCTTCAAATGACATCTTGGGAGAAGGGGCTTCCTTGGCAAGACCCCCTGCTTTCAATGGCACTGCCTATATGTATTTGAAAGAAAGGATGTTAATATTCCTTGAGGCAAGTGGCATTGATGTATTAGATGCTGTTGAGAATGATCCATACATTCCTCACACTCTTGATGCAAATGGCACTAAGAAAGAAAAACTAAAAAGTTAATGGGATGATGATGACAAAAAGAAAGTAGGTTATAATGCTAAAGCTAAGAATATTATAACTTCTGCCTTGAGTTATGTTGAATTTTTCAGGGTTTCAAATTGTAAGACAGCCAAGCAAATGTGGGATACGTTGTAAATTACTCATGAAGGAACCAGTGATGTAAAGAGAGTAAGAATGAACTCACTCATGCACGAGTATGAACTCTTTCACATGAAGAATGGTGAAGACATCAATGATATGCAAAGGAGGTTCGCTCACATAGTGAATCAGCTGAATGGACTTGGAAAGAGCATTTCAGATGAACAACAAATCAATAAAATCATGAGATGTTTGACAAGAGAATAGCAACCAAAGATTACTGCTATAGGTGAATCAAAGGACTTAGCAACCATGAATATTGCTACACTATTTGGAAAACATAAAGAGCATAAAATGGAGTTGTATATATTGAATGATCATGAAGAGAAGGAGAAAAAGAAAAGAGGCTTACCACTTAAAGCACATGTCTCCAAAGAAAGCATTGACAATGATGAAGATGAAAAAGTTGAAGAAGATGGTGAATTTGAAGAGGATATGGGACTGCTAGTCAAAAAGTTCAAGAGATTCCTCAAAAAGAAGAAAACCTTCAACAAAAGGCCCTCAAACTTCATTTCCAAGAAGAACACTTCAAAAGCTGAAAGTTCAACATCCAATGTGAAGTGCTATGAATGTGGCAGACCTGGACATTACAAGAATGAGTGTCCTAAACTCCAAAAGAAGGACAAGCATGACAATTATGAGTCCAAGGACAAGAAAAATAGAAAGCCAAGAAGAGTATACATAGCATGGGAGGAAAATGATATGGATTCCTCTGAAGATTCTAAGGAAGAAGAGGCCAATCTTTGTCTCATGACTAATCATCAAAGTGACAATGAGGATGAGGTAAATGAAATTCCTCCTACCTTTGATGAACTACAAGATGCTTTTGATGAATTGCATAGTGAATACTTAAAAACTACTAAGCAATTAATATCATCTAGGAAAGTCATTGCTAAACAATGTAGTGATTATGCTTCTCTTCAAATTAAGATTAAAGAATTGGAAGCTAAGAACAACAAGCTAAATGCATCCAGTTCTACATGTTCTAATTGCAAGATTCTGGAAAAAGAAGTGGAAAAACTGAAAACCACTTTATCTAAATTTACAATGGGAAAAGATAATCTAAATGCCATATTAGGACAACAAAAAGGAGTGTATTACAAAGCTGGAATAGGCTATAAACCAGCATTCCATGAGAAGGCTTTTAAGAAACTCTTGGTTCCTCCTAAATCTTCTACTAGTCCTTTTGTTAAATGTTTCTATTGTGCAAGAAAAGGACATACATCTTCTACATGCTATTTTAGAAATCCTTCAAGGATTAATGTTAAACAAATTTGGGTTCCCAAGGGAACATATGTGATGACTAACACCAAAGGACTCAACAAAACTTGGGTACCTAAGTCAAATGCTTAAAAACTATTTTGTAGGTGTGCTTGAGAGCCAAAAGCTCAAATTGGTATCTTGATAGTGGCTGCTCCAAATATATGACTGGAGATATTACAAAGTTCTCATCCTTCACTCCCAAACAAGGTGGAAGTGTCACCTATAGGAATAACAACAAAGGAAGGATCTTAGGAGTTGGAACAATTGGAAGAAACACAACTACCAAGATAGAAGGTGTACTATATGTGGAAGGGCTTAAGCACAATCTACTAAGCATTAGTCAACTATGTGATAAAGGTTATAAGGTATTCTTTAACTCTAGTAGTTGAATTATAGAAAACAAGCATGATAGTAATACAAAGCTGATAGGTAATAGATTGAATAACATATACATGATAGATTTAGAAAATATTTTTGCTAGTGATGTATGTTGTTTGATATCTAAGGAAGAGGAAAATTGGCTATAACATAGAAGAATAGGACATATTCATATGGATCATCTAAACAAACTTATTTATAAAGAATTGGTAATTGGACTTCCCAAAACCAAGTTCTCAAAGGATGGTTTATGTGATGCATGCCAAAAGTGTTAGCAAACTAAAGTATCTTTTAAGGCTAAGAATATAATTTCAACTGAAAGACCTTTACAACTTCTGCACATGGACTTATTTGGACCCTCTAGGACAAAAAGTTTTAGAGAAAATTTATATGCATTAGTTATAGTTGATGATTACTCTAGATTTACTTGGACTTTCTTCTTAGCATATAAGAATGAAGCTTTTACAGCCTTTAAGAAAATGACTAAGTTAGTACAAAATGAAAAAGACATGAAAATAACTTCTATAAGGAGTGATCATGGTGGAGAATTTCAAAATGAAGAATTTGATAAATTCTGTGAAGAGTTGGGAATTCAACATAATTTCTCTGCTCTAAGAACTCCACAACAAAATGGAGTTGTGAAAAGGAAAAATAGATCTTTAGAAGAAATTGCAAGAACTATGTTGAATGACTCAAATATACCAAAATATTTTTGGGCAGATGCTGTAAACACAACTTGCTATGTAATGAATAGAGTCTTGATCAGACCAATTTTGAAAAAGACTCTATATGAACTCAATAAAGGTAGAAAACCAAATGTTTCACATTTCTATGTCTTTAGTTGTAAATGCTTTGTATTAAATAATGGAAGGATAATCTAGGAAAGTTTGATCCTAAAGCTGATGAAGGAATATTTCTAGGCTATTCATCATCTAGTAAAGCTTTTAGAATCTTTAATAAAAGAACACAAACAATTGAAGAATCTGTACATGTTACATTTGATGAAACTAACCTCAAAAGGTTAGGAAAGGAATTTATTGATGATGTTGCAGAAACTTTAGAAGAGATTCAACTTGAGGAAAAGTAAGACAATGTCAAAGTGGATGAAGCAGTGGAAATTCCAGCAGAAGCTCAACATGAAGATCTACCCAAAGAATGGAAAACTGCAAGAAATCACCCTCTGGACAACATAATTGGTGAAATATCCACAGGGGTAACCACTAGACATTCCTTAAGAAATGTATGCAATAATATGACTTTTGTATCACAAGTAGAACCTAAAACTATAAATGAAGCAATTATTGATGAAAACTGGACTATGGCAATGTAAGAAGAACTTAATCAGTTTGAAAGAAATAAAGTTTGGAAACTTGTTCCAAAATCCAAGGATAAACAAATAATTAGTACAAAATGGGTATTTAGGAATAAGCTTGATAAAAATGGTATCATAGTAAGGAATAAAGCTAGATTAGTAGCCAAAGGCTATAATCAAGAAAGAATTGACTATGATGAGACATATGCACCTGTGGCTAGATTAGAAGCCATTAGAATGCTGTTAGCATATGCATATTGACGAGCGCCGAACTCAATCAAAATTATAACCGAAGTTATTACCTAAACTTGTAGTATAGTGAACAACACCGGATCGTCTCCTCAAGGATCGTAGATGCAATTTGATCAAATCAAGTGAAAGTTAGAAAAAGGGGGTTTTGATGGTTCAAAGATCGCAGTGACAAGATTTAAAGAGAAATAACAATTAGAAAAAATCAATTAAAATCTATCCGAGATTGGGTGGATTCAATCATAGACCTTTCAACAAACATTTGAAGCACATTTGAATGGTTAACTTGGATCTAACCGAGATCTCAAAGATCGATCCGAATTCATACTAGACAATCGTCCGAATTCAATTGACAAGTAATAAACATAAATCAGCAATCGCACCATTCATGTAGATATATATCAATTTAAGCACCGAATTCAATTAACCTAGGTACCAATCAAGTAACCTAACCTCTTCAATTACGTGATTAGTTTAGATCAATCGGCTTCTAAATTTCATCACGATACTTAATCTTAAACCAAGATCAAATCGATCAAACATAAACAGAATCACCATTCATGCATTCAAGATCAAGAGAACATAAGAAGAAGAGAAGAGGAATTCAAATATAAATCAAATACATTACATAACCAAGGTCTCAAGAATCCAAGCCACAATCTCTTCAAGAGTCCCGAATTGACTAGAAGTGACTTAGCTCTCCATTACAATGAAGGAAAAATATACAAGAACTATGAAAAGCTATTTCTAACACCAAGTGTATGTTGTGTTTAGAGCTCTCCATATGCTTCCTTTTATAGAGGATTCAGAGTAGTAGTAGATGGGTAGATGAGATTAGTAGGTGGAATTAGTAGGTGAGCTTGGTAGGTGAACTTGGTAGGTGAGCTTGGTAGGTGAACTTGGTAGGTGAGCTTCCTTGTCTCCGAAAGTATTCATTGCTGAACTCATTGATTTCGTCATTTTTGAGCCAAATGGTCTTCATGAAAGTTCTAGGAAATTGTCTAAGCTTTCCAATGGCTCTAGAAGCACCCAAAAATTCGTCCTACAGCCCAAGATATGACCCAATTACTACAGACTGCTCAGGACCAGTTTCAGCACCTCTGTTTTGACTTTCAGACCCAATATCTCCATCAAGGAGCCCGAATCAAGTTTTGTGTTTGTCATGAAAGTTGTACATATGGGTCTTAACTTTCAGATCACCAATTTTTAGCCCATTCTATAAACCCAAACTCGAATTATGTTCTGGTTACTACACACCTGTTCGGGTTCCAGTCCACAAATCCCGTATTCTGATTTCCATGCCCAATTAGCTCCACTAAATGTCTGAATTTGACTTTGAGCTCTCATCAAAGTTGTAGAGCTCTCTTTTATCTTTCCTACAAGGTAAAATTCATAATTATCAGACATTTAGAACTCAAGATATGGCCAAAATACATAAGCAGTGTAAGACTCGAATAATGCTGAAAAATCAATTAAGTCCGATTCGAGTTCAAACTTACAAAACATAATCAAATTCAGTCAATTAAGTACATGAAGAGTGTAAATGACTAATAATGAGGGTTTCTTAATGAATAAAATATGTGATTATCAAATTCCCCACACTTAGCTTTTTGCACTCTGGGCAAAACATATAAAACTAAAGTTAGAAGACAAAGACAAACGACACAAACTTAAAAGTTAAAAACTCTAAAGGACTCAATGAAGCAAGAAGAGCAACAAGAAATTCAAGGGATCAAAGCATAAATGAGGTAACATTTCTTCACATCTCAAACCAAAATGCAAGGAAACTTCCGTTGAAAAGAATGAATTAAGAATGATGGATCTTCACAATATTCCTCTCAATCTCTCAAGTGTTTAAAAGGTAGGTATTTCACTCAATTCAACCCATGAAAATTGCACTACCATAAGCTTGCTTATCTTCTACTTCTCCACTACTCAAAACACATGCACACACAAATCATGAGGACTTTATTCAAGGTTGTAGTGAGGTCAAGGTAACGAGAAGAGGATAAAATGGATATGAGAAGATAAATACCAAAGAGAATAAAAGCAAATGAGAGTGAGTTCAAATAACGAGCATAAAAGTTCATCTCAACTCTAATGTATATCCCTTTACATATTCATTTCCCCATCCTTTTCTCTCTTTTTTTTTTTTTTATATATATATATGAACATAACTATATACATACATTTTTCTTTTTTTCTTTTTTTAGGCAGGCACTCTTTCTTTTCTTTTTTTTTTTTTTTTCAACAACCATTTTGTACACACACCCCCACACTTGTTCAAAAACTCATCCATTAACCAGGCTAATGTTCTTTTATTCCCTAAGGTACAGTAAGAACACGATTTTTCATTTAAGGCACATAATGAGCTAGAAACAAGGAATGGTCAAATAAGCTCAAAGGGGTTAAGCAAAGGAAAGTATACAAGGTTGGCAAGAATCAGAGAATTTTCGAGAGGTCAAAAGAGTGCTTGATATTATATTGAAAACAAGGTTGGCTATTTGGTTAAACTAGCTAAGAAAGAGGGCCTCAATCATGTTCATGCATGCAAGTGAAATGTAGCCTCAAAAAGAATCAAAGCAAGTTCTAGAGTGGTCATTAACATGAGTGAAAATCACACAAGAAAGAAGAGAATGGCATATATGTTGAATCCATCCATTAGGCTCAAAATCTCACAAGGTATGCATCCATCAAACTCAATTCATCAATTCAATCATCCATCACCAAGCATATCAGTTCAAGAAGGGAGAAAAATTATTCAATCATGCAATGAACCTTTTTTTTTTTTTTTTTTTTTTGAAATTTTTTTTTTTTGAATTTTTTTTTTTTTTTTAACAAACGAAAAGAAACAGAAACATGCTAAAATCTCTCCCCCACACTTAATATAACATTGTCCTCAATGTGAAAGAAAGAGATAGAAAAGAGCAACACAACCTGATAAGAAGTGAATCAACGCTAAGCAGAAAAGAAACACACTGTCAGTGCCGCATCAGACCCTGAAAAGAAATCAAACAAGAAAACGTTAGTACTTCTACAATTCAATACTAATTAATTACTACCTAAAAAACTCCTTACTCTGCCACCAATTAAGATGCGTCTCAAGAGTAAAATTACTCCTTACTCTGCCATCACTAATTGGTTTAATAAGTCCATGACAACCATATCATACTAAACAAAACAACAACAATTTTTTTTTTTTTAAATCAAACCCATTAAAGAGACAGGTTTCAGATCGGGCTCTTGTTTCTTGTTACTTCCTTCGTCTTCCTGTTGACCAATCTATCGAAAGCCGATACGATCAGTACATACTCAAAAGCTTCTAATTTATCAATGAGCTCATCAATAGTGGAGGCAGAGATAAGAAGTTGTCTTGCCGAAGGTGATAAATTTACGTTCCACGACTTTGTCAAGAAAAAAGAACAAAAGATCAAAGAAATTATTAACATTCAACAAACCAATGGGTTTATGGTGGATGTTCAGTTCGACCAAGAGACAATTTGAAAAATTTCTTTCAAAGTACCAAAACCACCTGGTAAGGCAATGAATGCATCAGAGTTTTCAAGCATTATCTTCATGCGTTCATGCATTGATGATACTTTAAGTTCCTCCCCAATTGTCTTTCCATTGATGTTCTGTTGAGCTAAAGTTTCAGGAATGACACCTAAAACCTGACTATCTCTTACAAAGGCAGCAAGTGATACAGCCCCTATTAACCCACGACAACCTCCCCCATATACAAGATGAATATTCCTCGCAGCAAGTGATCGACCAAGAGTGCTAGCTGCGTTTACAAACTCTAATCCCTTCCCATAACTCGACCCACAAAAAACACAGACATTTTTGAGGTTACGAATAGAAGGCCCCATTCTATACTCTTCCTCCCTTTGAGTGTTTCTGAGTTTGAAGGAAAATGGAGAAAATGGAGTGTTTAAATAGGAAAAAGAATGGAAAGGGAAATAATTGCACCTATGAGGGTAGGTTGGCGGTTGTCAGAAAAGGTTGAAATTAAGAGACACAGAATCTTTTTTTTTTTTTTTTTTTTTTTTTGACTTCAAGAAAACCATCAAGGTAAAGAAGTCTAGAAACCCCTGAAGGACCCTGCTCAAAGGATCGTCTGTACAAAAATCAAAATACAACAAAATGATACAAAGATAAAAGAAATAGAAAATGATGACATACCTGTATGTACAGTCTCCATGGCGTATCTTTATACTTTACGCGTCATGAGTGCAAAGAGACATCACGTCCTCTTTTTTTTTTTTTTTTTTTTTTTTTTTTGAAATTGTTAGAAAAACTTGATGAAAGATGAGTGTATACTTACTTAAGATTGGGATGGAGGTAGTACGCTCTTTCGGCTTTGTGCCAAAGCATTGTTGACCAAGTATTCGACCCATTCAAGACCCGGCGCAACATAGGGCTCCCAAAAGGGACAAGTGGCCATAATACGACTGGCTGCCTCACATGTGGGATACAATCTACCTTCTTTGTTTTTCAATTAAGAAGGCTGGATCAGGATGCATGCATTTCCCCATTCACGGTTTGTGTTACCAAAGCCAACCCTAAGAAGTATACATTTTTTTTTTTGATTTTTTTTTTCTCATTTTTTTTTTTCATTTTTTTTTTTTTTTTTTTTTTTTTTTTTTTTTGTAAAATGCCATGAAGAAGAAGAAGAAGAAGATGATATATACAGATTGTTTGTGGATATGGCTCACATCTGCCTCTGGTTTAACGTCCAGTAACGGCTTAAACGTCTTCTATGAGTCGAGGATAAGCTTCCCATCCAATTTTCTTATAAATTGGCAAACAGGGTCTTTTAGAGTCAGATTCCCAAGACTGTAGCGTTGTTCTTCATCCTTGAAGAGATTCCACAATTTAAGAATTTCACGATGCACCAATCCACAAGAATGCGTCTCAAGAGTCAATAAGATATCATCTAATGACTCCTTACTCAGTCCATTCTTAATGAAGAAAATTTTATCTTCTCTATTTGCGGAAACCATCCCCTTAGTACGACATCGCTTGTTACAGTTCCATCGTCCACATTTGTGATAGACTTGTAACCTTTTTGCTCTTCTCCTTTTAGAATATGAACTTCTTCCAAGACCGGGCATATATGAGTCAAATGAAATTGAGGACTCACCGCTAATCGGACCTTTGCTTCAATTATCTAGCGTACATCTTCTGGCATACCCTTGTGCATTAACATTCTCAATCTCTCACATCGAACTTTGTAGATTTTTCTCAGAGCATTTTGAGGAAGAGAAGGAAAATATTTTCTCAGGTTTGAAAGAATGACATCCATTTTGAAGGAGAAGAAGGGTTCAGTTATTTTGGGAAACTGAAGAATAAACCGACTCAAGAGTCACGGAGTACCGTATCCGCCACTTAACCGCAACGCAAAGAACTCAAGAACTTGGTTTTCCAGGAATGATTGAGTCTTTGTCCATTAACCTTAAGCGCATTACCATTCCTAGGATCCTCGGTATCGATCTTTGAGAGAATACGCGTGTCGACAACAAAAGAACCGCGCCACCTAGATCTCAATTTTCCAAGGAGTAGGTGCGGATGATAATCTCAAAGCGAGAACTTTTGACCAATTTCCGCAACTTTTGCAAAAGGTGTAAATGACCTTTAATAAAGTAGGCCAATAAAATCCATACTTGCAAGATTTTCGCAGTTGTTGTCGCGGAAGAAAAAAATGACCTCCACATGCTTCGAGCGACTCTACCTACCTCATTATCGGGCACACAAATTTTTTTTTTTTTTTTTTTTTTTTTTTTTTTTTTTTTTTCTTTTTTTTTTTTTTTTTATTCATAATGCGGATGGAGAAGGTTCATCACCTCCACTTCGCATTCTCCGGAAGTTCATGATACTTGTTTGGCGGTGTCCATTTACGATGAAAGCTTTGGCGGTGACCTCACTTTTAATCCGAACAACACCGAAGGAAAAACATTAGTAACAATAAATGGTCCATCCCATCTAGACCTTAATTTGCCGTGGCATGAGTCGGAGGCGGGAGTTATAGAGGAGAACTTTTTGACCAATCTCAAATGTTTTCCTCGGAATCAACTTATCATGGAAGGCTTTGGTCTTCTCCTTATAAAGTTTGGAACTTTCATAAGCCTCCAAGCGGATCTCCTCCAATTCTTTGCAGTGCTGCAGCTTTCCTCTCCATACCTGCTTGATCTAGGTCCAAGTTGCACCTTTTCACCGCCCGAGAATGCTCGATGTTCAATTTCCACCCAGGTAGGTGTGCAGGCTTTTCCAAAAACAATCCGATACGGAGACATCCCGATTGGTGTCTTATAAAGCAAAGGTAAGCCCATAAAGCATCCTCAAGCCTCTTGCTCCAGGTCCTTTCTGTTAGGTTGAACTGCTGTCTCCGGAGTATCCGCTTAATTTCTCTGTTGGAGACCTCGGCTTGCCCATTGGTTTGGGGGTGGTAAGGTGTAGAAACCTTGTGTTGGACTCCATACTTCTTCATCAAAGCCTCCATGCTTCGATTGCAAAAATGTGAACCTTGATCACTAATGATGGATCTCGGGACTCCAAACCTACGTAAAATCAATGTGATCTAATAAAATCCACAACAACTTTGGAATCATCGGTCAAGAGTGGCCTTAGCCTCCACCCATTTAGATACATAATCCACAAGAAGCGAATGTAAACAAAACCAAATGATACAGAAAAGGACCCATAAAGTCAATACCCCAAACATCAAAAATCTCACAAATAATAAGGGTTTCTCGGGGCATTTCATTCCTACGAGAAGTATTCCCTGTTCTCGGCATTGATCACAAGATTTGCAAAACATATATGCATCATGAAATAGAATGGGCCAATATAATCCATAGTCTAAAACTTTCCTAGCATCCGTTGAGGACCGAAGTGGCCGCCACATGCAAGTTTATGACAAAAGCTAAGAATGGAATGGAATTCATCATCGAGGCACACACCTCCTAATTACTTGGTCACTTTGCAAAATCTCCATAAGTAAGGATCATCCCACACATAATACTTTGACTCACTTTTCAATTTATCAATCTTAGCCTTAGTGAAATGTGCGGGTATTGCGTTAGCAACCAAGAAATTAATCAAATCAAGAAACCAAGGGATGTTGCCTTGCAGCTTGAAAAGTCAAGCATCATCGAGAAAACATCATGGATGGGAAAAACATCGCCTCCTTTTCAATTCGACTCAAGTGATCACCACCAAATTCTCCGCTCCACTCTTGTCACGGATCTCAATATCAAACTCCCTGGAGGAGCAACATCCACCTAATCAACCGGGGCTTGGCATTGGGCTTCTTCGGAGAAACTTCAATGCTGCGTGATCTGAAAACACAACCACTGGGAACCAAGCAAATATGATCGAAATTTATCTAAAGCAAAAACAATTGCTAAAAGTTCCTTTTCGGTTGTGGTGTAGTTGATTTGTGCGAGGATCTAAAGTTCTCGAAGCATAGGAAATGACATGAGATACTTTACCGACCACTTTGTGCAAGAACAACTCCCAATGCATAATTAGAGGCATCACACATCGAGTTCAAATGGAAGTGTCCAATCCGGCGGTTGGATGATAGGTGTACTTGGTCAATGCCTGCTTCAATTGATTGAAGGCATCCCGGCACTTCTTGTCAAAGTGAAACTCCACATCTTTTTGCAAGAAGTTGGATAGCGGAAGTGCAATTTTTTGAAATCCTTTATGAACCGCCGATAGAAACCTGCATGACCAAGGAAAGAACGAATCTCCCGCACGCGTGTGTGGGGTAAGATAGGCATGAAATAACATCTATTTTTGCAGGGATCTACCTCAATACCCTCACGAGATATCACATGCCCTAAGACTATACCTTGTTCTACCATGAAATGACATTTCTCAAAATTTAGAACGAGGTTAGTCTTAATGCATCTATGCAAGACACGAGCCGGACTATCTAAACATGCATCAAAGGAAGATCCATAGACATGAAAATCATCCATGAATACGTCCATGCAATTTTCTAAAAATCGAAAAAGATACTTACCATACACCTCGAAAGGTGCACGGAGCATTGCATAGACCAAAGGGCATCCTCCCGTATGCAAATGTGCCAAATGGACAAGTGAAAGTAGTCTTCTCTTGGTCTTCGGGGCTATATGAATCTGAAAATAGCCCGAATATCCATCCAGGAAACAATAATGTGACTTGCCGATTCTTGCTCCAACATCCGATCAATGAAGAGCGGCACGGAAATGATCCTTTCTCGGTAGCCTGGTTGAGCCGCCTATAATCAATGCAAACTCGCCAACCGTTTTGAACTCGTGTGGGCACAAGCTCATTGTTCGATTCGCAACCACCGTGACCCCGATTTCTTGGGAACCACTTGCACGGGGCTCACCCATTGGTATCGATATGGGATAAATAATGCCGGCTTGAAGTAGCTTTGTAACTTCCTTCTTCACCACATCTAGAATCGGGGGATTTAGTCTCCTTTGGGGTCATCTAACCGGTTTGATCCCTTCTTCCAATAAAATCTTATGCATGCATGTGGAGGGACTAATACCAGGGAATATCCGCAAGAGTCCATCCGATGGCTTGCCTATTCGCCTCAAAATCTGCAAAGTAATTTTTCTTCTTGATCGGGTTGTAAGTTTTTAGCAATGATCACCTGAAGTGTCTCACCATCTCCCAAATATGCATATTTAAGATGGTCTCGTAAAGTCTTCAACTCCAAGGATGGAGGTTGTACAATGGAAGGTAACAAGTGATCTCAAAAGACTAACTCAAAGAACATTAATTTCAAAGATGGTCTTGACTCTCATTCTCAATTGTTGCATCATCGGCAAATGTATCATTACTCATAACAGAATAAATCTCGGACATGCGAAAGACATGGTTCAACATCACAAGTGGCACAGTATCACAAGAAACAGAACCAAGATAGTCAACAATATCGGGAATTCAAAGATATAAATCAAGATAGACATCATCAACCAAGATCTCAATCATATCAACATGGAAAACCGAATGCTCCTCTAGGGGGTGTCTCATGGCATCAAAAATGTTAAATTGTACCAAATCGTCGCCAAACTCCATAGAAAGGGTGCCAGCATGCACGTCTATCTTGGTCTTGGCGGTCTTGAGAATGGTGCGCCTAGAATCAATGGAGCATGGTTTGTTGGAGACTCATCTTCCATGTCCAGAATGTAGAAATCTGCTGGAAAAATTAACTCATTTACCCGAACTAACACATCTTCTAGCACACCTGCAAGATGAGCAGTGGCTCTATTTGCCAATTGAATCACGATACCAGTGGGTTGCAAAGTACCGATGTTTAAACACTTATACACTGACATGGGCATGACATTGATCGAAGCACCCAAATCTAGCATTGCATGCTCAAATCTAGAGTTACCAATTGTGCAAGAAATTGTGAAAGTTCCAGGATCTTTGCATTTACGTGGCATGCTTGCGTAATCATTGCGTAAACATTTCTTCCCATGCTTTGATCTTCTCATCCCCTTTCAACCTTCTCTTATGAGTGCACAACTCCTTGAGAAATTTAGCATATTTTGGAATTTGCTTGATTGCATCTAGGAGGGGAATATTGATTTCCACTTTCCCGAATGTCTCCATGACTTCTTTTTCCATTTCTCGCTTGCATTGTTCTCTTGGATTGTGTGATCCTATTTGGAAAACGTAATGGAATGGTAACATCTGAATTCTCTCGCAATTTTCTTCAATGTACAGTTTACGGACTGAATTATCCATTTCCTGCCGTTTTTGGTCAATTTCGATTCTTTGTAAGGTTGGAACATCAACTTCTTTGCCACTTCTCAAGGTAATTGCACTTACGTTGCCTCTTGGATTGTTATTTGTTTGTGAAGGCAATTGGCTAGAACCTTGACTCTTTAGCTCGCTCACGGTGGTTGCCGGTACTTGAATTTGAGTTTGTAAATTCTCGAATGTTGGCACCGACGTTCTGTTGGAACCGAATGTTATTTGTGGCCATTTGTTTCATCAGTCTTCCAATGATGGCTCAAATTTGAGTGGATCTGACAGACCGGCGAACAGTTCTTGTTGTCCGAATGCGAGGGGTATTTGTTGGTATTTGTTGCTTGGACCCGACTTGGTATCTAAATTGTTGTTCCTTTGGTGGAAATTATTGCTTCTTTGGTGGGGCCGTTGTTGTTCTTTGGCTAGAATTCCCATATCTCAAATTGGGATGGTCTCGCCAACCAGGATTATAAGTGCTAGAAAATGGATCATATCTAGATTGTTGCTGTTGTTCTTGATATTGGGGTCTACCAGGAAAAACACCAGCTGCAACAACACATTGATCTGGAAAAGCGAACCATCTTCCCGAAGTGTAGGGCATGAATCAAGTAGGATGAGATGAATTAGAGCAAATTCCACACACCGATGCGGTCATCCGCATTGGTGGTTGTTGACCCACCCATATCCGTCTTACCAAAGAAGTCAATTCATCTAGTCTCGTGTTCCATTCTTTGTTGGTCCATATGAGATGCTTGAATTTCATTAACTCCTCTGGTTGCGGTGATGATCCGCGAGCCAAACTGTTGGGTATTGGCTGCCATGTTTGCTATCAGATCTCTTGCGGCGGTAGGAGTTTTGTCTACTAAGGCTCCTCCAGAGGCAGCATCGATCATGCTTCTATCATTTGGCAGCAAGCCCTCATAAAAGTATTGAATCAAGAGCTGGTCACTAATTTGGTGATGAGGGCAGCTCGAACATAACTTCTTGAATCTCTCCCAATATTCATGCAAAGTCTCACCAGACATCTGTCTGATGCCACATATATCCTTCCTAATTGCAGCAGCTCTCGAGGCAGGGAAGAATCTCTCCAGGAACAACCTCTTCATGTCATTCCAACTTCTGACTGAACCTGGTGAAAGATAAAACAACCATTTGGCTGCATCGACAAGTGAGAAGGGAAATGCCCTTAACTTGATGTGTTCTTCAGAGATGCCTTGTGGCTTCATGGTTGAACACACAACATGGAACTCTTTCAGGTGCTTATGAGGATCTTCACCCGCAAGACCATGAAACTTTGGTAACAAGTGTATCAAACCAGATTTCAACTCAAAATCTGCATCAAGATCGGGATATTGAATGCACAAAGATTGGTAAGATACATCGGGAGCAAAGAAGTTCCTTAAGGGTTCTATTATGCATGTTATCGGCCATGATTTCGGGATTACTTAAGTTATCGGGTTCACTCCCAAAATTAGGTTCAGAATTAACTCGGAATTTATCACACGAGCTCTAATTAATCTATGCAAGGTCCTATCAATCTCGGGATCAAGATCAAGCAAGATATCGATTGGACCTAGTCATGCATCAACTAAAGCACAAAAACACAAAAACTGCAACTAAGCAAAATACACTAAACAACACTCAAAATATGCAAAAATAAATCTAGTTAATATGTCTAAACATTTTTAAAAATTATGGAATCAACACAGAACAAAATCTACATAAAAATGAAACTAGAAAATGCAATAAAAAATATTAAAAAATTGAAAAAGTGGTCTAAATGATAGAATTTCGAAAAACCAGGGGTGACCTCACAGTTTACTGTGAGTCTTGTTTATCAGGCTGTTTTCCTTCAACCGACCAAGTTTCAGCTCATTCTGGGCATGTTGCAGTTCGAAAATTGCAATAGTTACCCGTAATCACCTGTTTTCCGTCTTTCCTAAGTCAGAAAAATTCAAAAGCTAGGATAAAAATGTTAATATGGTATGAACAATGTTAGTAAAAAAAAAAAAAATAACTGTTAGAATAGGTAAGAAAGAACAAAAATTAGTAAGGTTACTCAAAATGAAAAGATTACACCTACGAGTTCCCAAGAATCTAGGCGCCAAAATTTTGACGAATACCGAACTCAATCAAAATTATAACCGAAGTTATTACCTAAACTTGTAGTATAGTAAACAACACCGGATCGTCTCCTCAAGGATCGTAGATGCAATTTGATCAAATCAAGTGAAAGTTAGAAAAAGGGGTTTTGATGGTTCAAAGATCGCAGACAAGATTTAAAGAGAAATAACAATTAGAAAAACAGTCAATTCAGAAATCTATCCGAGATTGGGTGGATTCAATCATAGACCTTTCAACAAACATTTGAAGCACATTTGAATGGTTAACTTGGATCTAACCGAGATCTCGGCATCAGATCCAGAATTCATACTAGGCAATCGTCCAGAATTCAATTGACAAGTAATAAACATAAATCTGCAATCGCACCATTCATGTAGATATATATCAATTTAAGCACCGAATTCAATTAACCTAAGTACCAATCAGTAACCTAACCTCTTCAATTACGTGATTAGTTTAGATCAATCAGTTCTAAATTTCATCACGATACTTAATCTTAAACCAAGATCAAATCAGATCAAACATAAACAGAATCACCATTCATGCATTCAAGATCAAGAGAACATAAGAAGAAGAGAAGAGGAATTCAAATATAAATCAAATACATTACATAACCAAGGTCTCAAGAATCCAAGCCACAATCTCTTCAAGAGTCCCGAATTGACTAGAAGTGACTTAGCTCTCCATTACAATGAAGGAAAAATATACAAGAACTATGAAAAGCTATTTCTAACACCAAGTGTATGTTGTGTTTAGAGCTCTCCATATGCTTCCTTTTATAGAGGATTCAGAGTAGTAGTAGATGGGTAGATGAGATTAGTAGGTGGAATTAGTAGGTGAGCTTGGTAGGTGAACTTGGTAGGTGAGCTTGGTAGGTGAACTTGGTAGGTGAGCTTCCTTGTCTCCGAAAGTATTCATTGCTGAACTCATTGATTTCGTCATTTTTGAGCCAAATGGTCTTCATGAAAGTTCTAGGAAATTGTCTAAGCTTTCCAATGGCTCTAGAAGCACCCAAAAATTCGTCCTACAGCCCAAGATATGGCCCAATTACTACAGACTGCTCAGGACCAGTTTCAACACCTCTGTTTTGACTTTCAGACCCAATATCTCCATCAAGGAGCCCGAATCAAGTTTTGTGTTTGTCATGAAAGTTGTACATATGGGTCTTAACTTTCAGATCACCAATTTTCAGCCCATTCTATAAACCCAAACTCGAATTATGTTCTGGTTACTACACACTGTTCGGGTTCCAGTCACAAATCCCGTATTCTGATTTCCATGCCCAATTAGCTCCACTAAATGTCTGAATTTGACTTTGAGCTCTTCATCAAAGTTGTAGAGCTCTCTTTTATCTTTCCTACAAGGTAAAATTCATAATTATCAGACATTTAGAACTCAAGATATGGCTAAAATATAGAAACAGTGTAAGACTCGAATAATGCTGAAAAATCAATTAAGTCCGATTCGAGTTCAAACTTACAAAACATAATCAAATTCAGTCAATTAAGTACATGAAGAGTGTAAATGACTAATAATGAGGGTTTCTTAATGAATAAAATATGTGATTATCACATATATTATGGATTTTAAATTGTATCAAATAGATGTTAAGAGTGCATTCCTAAATGGATATACACAAGAAGAAGTGTATGCCGATTTTGAAATAAATGAACTTCCTAATCATGTGTATAAACTCACTAAAGCCTTATATGGACTTAAACAAGCTCCAAGAGCTTGGTATGAAAGGCTAAGTAATTTCTTACTTCAAAAGGGTTTTATAAGAGGAAAAGTTGACACAATACTATTCACTAAAAGAAAAGCACAAAACATACTACTTATTCAATTTTATGTTAATGATATTATATTTGGTACTACTAATGAATCTTTATGTAAGGAATTTGCCAAATTAATGCAAAATGAGTTTGAAATGTCCATGATGGAAGAGCTTACATTCTTTCTTGGACTACAAGTCAAACAATGTGATGATGGGACTTTCATAAGCCAAACTAAGTACTGCAAAGAATTATTGAAGAAGTTTGGAATGGAGAATGCAAAGGAAATGGCTACTCTAATGAGTTCATCATGCTACTTGGACAAAGATGAGAAAGGTAAATCAGTAGATGTTTCCAAGTATAGAGGTATGATTGATTCCTTACTTTATTTAACAGCAAGTAGACCTGATATAATGTTCAGTATTTGTATGTGTGCTAGATATCAATCTGATCCTAAGGAATCACACTTATCTACTTTAAAAAGCATCATGAAATACTTATTAGGAACTAAAGAAATCGGTTTATGGTATGGTAAAGGATCAACATGTAACTTAGTAGGATATTCTGATTCTGACTTTACTGGATACAAGATAGATAGGAAGAGTACTAGTGGAACTTGCCACCTTCAAGGAAACTCATTAGTTTCTTAGTTTTGTAAGAAACAAACTAGTGTGGCTTTGTCCACTACTGAAGCAGAATATGTTGTAGCAAGAAGTTGCTGTGCACAAATTCTTTAGATGAAACAACAACTTATGGACTATGGTGTTCTCTTAGAGAAAGTACCAATCAAATGTGATAATCCTAGTGCTATAAATCTCACTAAGAATCCTATAATGCATTCAAGAACCAAACACATTGAGATAAGACATCATTTCATAAGGGATCATATTCAAAGTGGAGATATAATCATTGAATATATAGATACATCTAAGCAATTAGCTAATATTTTCACTAAACCATTGGCTAAAAAAAGCTTTTTCTACATAAGAAGATAATTAAGAATAATTGATCCTACCTATGCTTGATGTTTTGAATGTTAAATGCATTATAATATGATGTTTGATGCTTGTACATCAATTACACAATCGATTTATTTAGACAAAATACTTAATCTAAAAATTGATACATCGATTAGGTATTCTATGTACAAACTTAGAAATTCATTTTAAGTATCCTTACATCAATTAGATAATCGATTGATACAAGTACTGGAAGTCATTATACATCGATTGAAAAATCAATTCATTTAATGAAATAAGTACTGGAAGTCATTATACATCAATTGGAACATCGATTAGTTTGATGAAATTAGTACAAGATATTATATACATCGATTGCTTAATTGATTATTTTGATGAAATAGGTACAGGGTATCTTATACATCAATTGTAACATCGATTGTATAATAGTTTCAAAATTTAGGACTCTCTGACTTATCCTATATATCGATTTGTACATCGATTATTTGTATACTGAAATTGTTAGAATTTCTAAATTGCTTATACATCAATTTATACATCGATTGTGTTTGCTGCAATTGCTTATATATCGATTCACACATCGATTGAGTACAAATTCTCAGAACTTGATACTCTGACTTAGCATATACATCGATTACTACATTGATGCATCTGGTTCAAAATTAAAATCCTAATGCTAAGTACATCGATTAGCACGTGTGTACTAGAGGTAAAACCCCTTAATACATCGATTAGGTAATCGATTGATTGATCTGGGTTTATAAATTTCAACCCTTCCCTCTAAATCTTTCACGTTTTCACATCCAAATTTCACTCACCCAAACCCTAGCAGAGCTCGAAATCATCTCCAATGGCTCATGTGAAACAACCCCAACCCTATACACTTGTTCCCTCTCACTCCACGTCTTTCCCCTCAACTCAATCCTCCTCTTCTCACTCTGTTTCACTCATTGCAACCTCTACACGCCCTAAAAGAAAAACAACTGAGAAAGCCCAGTCTTCTCAAAGGATTGACAAGCTTCCAATCCAAAGCTTGAAGAAGATACAAGATAAAGGGAAAAAGGTTGCTGAATCTTCGAAACCAGCACCCAAGAAACAAGAGAAGAAGAAGAAAGTGGTGAAGGAAACACCCAAAAAGAAGAAGAGAAAGAGGACAGAGGAAGAAGAAGAAGATGATTATGAAGGGGTCACTGAGAATGAACTTCTTAAAAGGTATTTCTCTGATGAGGAGTACATTATGCGTTACAAGAATGATTTCAAAAATAGGGACATTCATGAGGCTAGGACTGTAGATTTCAATTACTTTGAGGAAAATGAGTTCACGTTTCATAAGATATTAGAGGAGTATAATCTGAGTCAATTTCTGCAAATAAGGAGTGACATTTATCGTACATTAATCAAAACTTTTTACTGTACTTTTGAGATGAATAATGATGGCTTTTCTGCTAAAGTGAAGAACAGAAAAATTGAGATGATTTTTGTTGAGTTTTCTCAATTTACTGGACTAGATTACAAAGGAAATAATCATGCTAGCACTGGACCTGACAGTGTATGGATTAAAAATTTTGATAGAGAAGAAGCAAAGAAGGTGCTTCTAGTTAAAAATGCTCCAGAAAGAAGACTGATCAACATCAGCACTATGCAAATTCAGCATAGGCTCCTGTAATATGTGCTAAGCAGGATGCTATTACCAAGTTCTAGTAATCATGCTATGTTGTAGAATAATGATATTTTGCTACTATGGGCTATGATTCAAAGGAAGCAGATGAGTTGGAGCTTCATAATTGCTAGACACATGCTTGATTGTAAAATCAGTGGAGCTACCCTACCCTATCCTAGACTTGTGGTAAGATTACTAGAACACTTTGGAGTCTCTTTAGACAATGAAGAGAAGTTTCAATCTAGGGAGGCCACCCACAAGTTTGGTAAAAGAACCATTAGCAAGATGAAGTTTGCTAAAGCTAATGGAGAGTGGGTTAGGATAGCTGGTGAAGAACCAAGAGCTACTGTGGACAACTCTAAGATGGACAACATGATAGACAAGCTGCTCCAAATGTTTCAAAGTTTTGAGGCTAGGCAAACCAAACACCATATAGTGATGAAACAGTCTATTGACTATCTGAGTCTTAGACTAAATACATTGGAAGGCCAAATGGCCACTTTGCATCAACATCTAGGCATTTCCATCACTGCACCTCCAGAAGTTCATCCAACTTCTGAAGATGTTGTGAATATAGCTAGAGAAGCTGCTGCTGCTGCACCTGAAGAGGAAGGCAATCCTGAAGAGCAAGCAACCCAAGCTTCAACACACACTGAAGAACCAAGGATCAATGAAGATGTTTAGATCTTAGGGTGTCTTAAGTATATCTAGAATGAAATTAGCATTTTTTTGTGCTTATTCTACTATTTTTGAACAATGATGTCTATATAATTTGTTTTGATTTTGCTGATATCATTGAATGATCAAATTTCTCGTATATTACTTGTTTTAAATACTTTAAATCTCCCATACATACTCTTTTTGATAATGACAAAGGGGGAGAATGGGTATCATATCTAATGATTTAAATAATGATGCAATGATCCTATACATGTTCAAACGATATAAACTGTCAATTAGACAAGGGAGTAAATCTCCAATAACTACTGCATTTTTAATTACTCTGATATTTTTAATTACTTCTGAGATATATTGAATAATAAACATGTTATGTATGGTAAGTTTGTCATCAATCAAAAAAGGGGAGTTTGTGGATAAATGACTCTAGTATGTTTTGATTAATGACTAAACTTAACATGATTATTACTTTGATTCACTAACTACGTGCCAAGCTTGATTTTTTCAATGAGATTTAATGAAGCAAGAACAGTGGATGCAAAGGATCAAGGATCAAGGATCATGAAGGAAATCTTAAAGAAAGAGCATCATGAAGAAAGGAATTCAAGGAATATCATTAGGAATCTTTTTGTAAAGAAAAGACTTTGCTTAATTCTTTGATTACTTTGTTTAATTCTTTGATTAAGCTCTCACAATAAGTAAAAATGGTTTTCAAAAGTAAAAATGGATTAAGAATGAAAAAGGTTAATTAATAAGTCTGTACATCTATGTGTACATCAATGTACTTTCAGTTAATTATCTAACTTTTAATGAAAACCTTAGTGTACATCTATGTATAAATGTTATACATCTATGTATACATCAATTGATTAAGAACTTAATGAAAATCTAAATGTACATTCATGTATAAAGCGTTATACATCTATGTATACATCGATTGATTCTGGACTTACTTGATCAGTATGCAATTTTGCATCTGTACATCGATTGATACATCTATGTATAAATCAGAACAAAAGCAAGAACTTTTTGATATAGTTATACAATCGATTAGGTAATCGATGTATAAACTTCTGGGCTGAAAATACGAATATGTTTCAAGAACAACATCGATGTACTCATATGTGTATTAATCAAGATCAAGAACTTCCAAGAACACATTCGATTAGGCAATCGATGTACACATGTTTTAAAAGTGAAATTTTGTTTAATACATCTGTGTACTAATTGATTTACTGATAATAGAATTTTTCAGATGAATCTGTTTTGATCTTAACTGACTTACAAAGTGTGTCCAATGGATCTATTTTGTTATATACCTATATAAGAACATTGACAAACACTTTCACAATAACAATCAATTCGATTTTTGAGATCAACACACAAATACTGAGAGAACTTTTCTTTGAAAGAAAACAGAGTATTCTTTTCTGTAGAACTTCAAATTATTGTATCTGATTTTTAGAATCTGAATCAATCATTTCATATTTCTGTAAAAAAGAGATAAGAGAGAAGGTTCTCTCGCTGATGAAATCAAGAGTAGAAGGGACTCTTGGAGCTGTACAAGAATAGAAGGAATTCTTGTGGGAATTGCAAGATTGCTTTGACTTGAAAAGATGTTATTTGGATAGAAGGAATCCAAAATTGAAGCTTATGTAAAGAATCTTGTATATTGAATTTTCAATAGTGGATAAATCTCACAGTGGTGTGGGGACTAGATGTAGGTTACCAGAGGAGGTAGCTGAACCAGGATAAATCTTGGTTTGCAAGTCTCTCTATCCATTAACTCTTTATATGCTTTATTACTGATTGTATGAGTTAAACAATATGTTAGGGATGTTTACATGATTTGATTAATTAATAATCTTGTTCATATCTGAAATCATAATTACTGTTAATAATTCTTGTTAAGTTTCAAGTCTTGATTGCAATATATTTTACAAAAACATATTTTGGTTTGTTGGTTGACAAAATCTTTTTTCTTAGTTAAAGAAAAGAATTAGTTTTTGCAAAAAGGGGAATAAGTTTCGAAAAGTTTTATTACTCAATTCAACCCCCCTTCTTGAGTATTCAGAAGCCACAACCAACAGTGACTTCTTCTTTGATCTTCAGGGACGTATCAGGATGTGTCCTTCTTAACTTTTGCTTCTATGCCTCAATATTCATGTCGATCACCTCTGCTACCTTGCCATTCAAATCAAACTCATTCTCTGAATATTCTAGTAATTTTTGCAATTTTTTTACAACTTTTTCCTATTT
This sequence comes from Ormosia emarginata, assembly GCA_029884605.1. NCBI lineage: Eukaryota > Viridiplantae > Streptophyta > Magnoliopsida > Fabales > Fabaceae > Ormosia > Ormosia emarginata. Next base: position 42,905,837 of record JAQQTP010000074.1, on the reverse strand, counting down.
ACCAGATCTAAGGTCTTATTCATCAAATGTCACAGGGGAATCAATTGATGAGTTTTCGAGTTCCCTTTCATGAGGCGAACTTTCTACAAGACTTATATCTCTGGAAAGTAATTTGTGTAGAGTTAGAAAGGTAAAATAGAGTAGGAATGACAAAGCAAGAATTATATAAATGGACCAGCAACAAGGTATTATATGAAAATGTAAAAAAGAAAACTGATAAAAGCAAAAGGATAAGCTAAAGGTGTAACGAGGAGGAATGATGAATATTCATTCAAATTCATTTAGTTAATGTCTCAAATAACATAAATATAAGCTCAAAACTTAGCCAATCTTAGATATCTACTTAGTTCAGTATAACCATACAATTACTTGGAAACAATCACATCAATCATTGATTCAGATTACCAGTTCTTCAATGTCTTCTTATTAGTAAAAGGACGGATTGCCTTGCACTCTTCTGGGCCTTCTTCATGCAATGCATTAATAGTGAGATGGCATCGGTGGTGAATGACATTTTCAGATACGATTACCTTAGTTGGTGTTAAGAATGTTTCCCTCAAGTGAGGAATGTGCTTCATTTTGCCCTTATCATTTTCGTTTCATAGAGTCATACTCCCCAGTCTTTCCTCTAACTTTATATTGACCTCTTCAGAGGAAGCTGCCTCTTGTTAAGCTTGTATTACTCCCAAAGTAAGCAATCCATGGATTCGTACCTTAAAGTCTCAATAGTTTTCGATGTCATGTCCCATTTGCCCATAATGATAAACATATCTTGACTCTTCATTCTACTTCTCATCTTTTTTCATTGTTGCATCTGGTGCAGTGATACTATAACTAGTTTTCTTCAACCCCTTGAATATTTTAGCCATTGACGTACGCAAGCTCATGACCTTTCTTATTGTGATCCTTCCACCTCCAATGCATTTACCGCATTTCTTCCACCATGATTAGGAATTGGGTTGTTGACAATACTAGGTCCAGCCTCCTATTAAATGTCAAGCTTCCCATAAGCAATTAGCTTCCTTATTGCAGTCTTGAAAAATTCACAATTTTCAATTGAATGCCCTGGGATGTTCATGTGGTATTTGCAAGTTAAATTCGAGTTATACCACGTTGGGAATGGTGGTTTTAGGGGATGTACGAGATTTACCAAGATGAGGTAAACATTAAACAACCTTTGGAATAAGTCTGCGTTTGAAATGGGCAATCTTGGGAAAATGGGTAGGTTTTGGGGATGGAAGCGACCTTGGTTTTAGAAGTTTGGCCAAGGTTGTGGGTGGCTTGGCTAATTTTGCGAAGGTGTATGTGGATATTAGGTATAGGTTAGGCGAGTTAGTACATATAGTTGTCGTGTGGGAACATTGTTGATTTAGAATTATGGAGTTGGGATGATATTTGTGATTGGTATAATTTGATAGGGTGGGTAATAAGGAGGTGTAGGTATTTGGTATGGAAAGTGAAGTTTAGGGTTATATGGTGGTTGATGACTCGGGTATTGTGGGAAACATCGAGGTTGAAAGTCTTTTGGTGTTGGACATAATTCACTTTGGGTTCTTTCTTTTTTAGCTAGAATCCTTTCTTAGGATTTTTCGATCCTTTCTCCCACAGTGATCAAGTTAGCAAAATCTTTGTAGATTGCTCCGGTCATTGCCCTGATAAAATGATTTCCCAGATTTCCCAAGAAATATAAACATATCTCGGATAGTATCAACAGGGGTTGAACTTGAGCTGCCAATGTTCTCCACCTTTGTGCATACTGTTTGAAAGATTCCTCATTTCTTTTCTGCATTGAGCTCAATTGTTCCCAGGTAGGAGCTACATCCATATTGAACTTGTATTGATCCATGAATAGATAAGCTAATTCAGTCCAACGAGAGATCTTAGAGTGGTCTAATTGAAGGTACCACTCTAAAGTAGGGCCTTTAAGACTCTCATGGAAAAAGCTAATGAGGAACTTATTAACCCTAGACCAAACAACCATCTTGGTTCCATAATTAATCAAATGAAACTGAGGGTTGCCACTCCTATCATACTTGGTAAAATCAGGAATCTTGAAGTCTTTAGGGATTACGACATCCATGGTAGGATACAGTTCTTCTATTTTGAGAGGTCCATGAGCAATGAGGCCCTTGATTACCTTGATTTGTTCTTCCATTTTGTCCATTTATTCTTCCTTCATCTTATCTTTCTTGATCATGACGTGGCTATTCCTAGAGTAAGGTATTGTTACTTGCCCCAAAATGGACACATGAGGTTGTTCCCAAGTAGGGCTAGCATAACTGGGAATTTCATTATGAGCATCTTCCAAGGCGCGATACCCCTCCCCAATAGGCATGACTATCGATGTCGTTTGATGTGGTTTCTCATGGATCCCTATAGTGATGCCTGAGGTTACAGTCGAGAATGTCAGGGCGAAAATCGATGGCACAATTACATACGTTTCAACCCCATTTGCACCCCTATTTCCACTGATTAAGTGGAGAGACTCCCTCTCATCTTGTAGTATTACTTCCAACCTTGCTTAGGTCTCAAACATCTCATTCATCCTCCCTGTCATTTCATTGACTTCCCTATTCAAGTTTCTCCCTGCCTTAGGATTACTAGCAACCATTCTGGTACGAGATCTAGTATTGTGAACTTGTGTTTGATTGGTCTCTTCTTTCCTAGGTCGCGCAATGATTCCTGAACCAGATTGATTTGTTAAAACAAAATAATATTAAACAAAGAATGAGATGCATGAGATGCATAAGATGAAATGAATGAACTTTGAAAACATTTTTTCTTTCTTTTTTTTGTTTTTAAAAAAATGCTAGGAATGTCACGAAAATGCAACATGATGTATTTGTTTATTTTTGTTCTTTAAGAATGCTAGGAATGAAAATGCAAGATGATATATATATATATATATATATATATATATATATATATATATATATATATATATATATATATATATATATAAATAGTATATGAATGCCATGAAAATGCAAGCCATGAATGATACAAGATGATGTATCTCATTTTTTATGCTGATTTTTTTTTAGAAAATAATACAAGAATGAATGACATGAAAAATAGATAGATAAAGAAGAAGTACACTCCATTTGTGCCCAAGTCAGGTGGAACCTAAGGGTTAGATTTTCTTAAGATCATGACTCTAATTTTGGTAGTCATTATGTTCAATATATCAGTGCAAGGTTTTTCAGGACATATATAAACTTCTAAAAAGTCATGATAACAATATGAGTGATGTCTCAACAAATGTCAAGTCAGCACAAGACCCCTCAATAACAAAAGTTGAGACCCCTCCTATTCCTCGGGTTCGCACAAACTCGAGTATAGAACCCAAAAAGTGTATGAGGTAAGTCATTGTGACGTGTGTGAAGGGGCATTCAAACCTGTACAAAAATTTAAAAAGATAAAACTACCCCCCAACCTACAAAATCATACATACAACAATCAGTCAACAATCATCTACCCTAGGGTTTCAACAATATATATATATATATATATATATATATATATATATACACACACACACACACACAAGTAAATCATGTCAAAATAAACACAGGATAATACTATCAAATATTTACATAAAGGTACTAGATAAAATATATTTAAAAACAAATAAGAAAACAAAAACAAGACAAAAAAGGAGCAAAATAAATAAATAGAGATTATTAATAATTTGCACAACTAAAACCAAACCGGCCTGACTTTCAAAGTATCCCCAGTGGAGTCACCATCTATCATGATCGATAGATCTGCGATGGTAGTAGCGAACAAAATAATATGGAAAAAATAGAAAATAGAATCGCCACCAATTTTATTTAAATTTGAAAAAATTAGAAAACCTTTCTTAAAAAATAGTCTTTGAAATCAGATTGAATTCGAGAGTCGATTATGCATAGGGAAGGGTGGAAACTTAATCCCACAATACTCCTAACACACCCGTCCTAAGACGATACCTTAAATTAGTTGTGCATAATTTGATAATCTCAAATATATTTATTTTACTCCTCTTAAAAACATTGTAAATTTAGAAGTTCTACTCCTACGTATCCCCGAGCGTAATGAGGAACTCAAAGTCACGTAGTTCTTTAAAAAAATAAGTGTGAATTGATTGATTTTAATTAAGAAAAAGATTTTTTTAAAAGGAATTTTGTTTGAAAACAAATTCATTCTTGCATAGGGTTCAAGTTAGTATCATGCTACTTAATAAACCCTTATGATCCAAATAATATTGAAGATAGCATGCGCTATTCAATCATTGTCATTGGTCATGGCATTAATTAAAAGATGTTTTTTTTAATTGTTAAATATTGTCTTTTTTGATAAATAAAAAATCTTTTATTTTTTTATTTTTTTCAAAAAATTAAAAAAAAACCTTTAAATTTTCTTCCAACAACTCAAAACAAATTTATTTTTTTAAAACAATGTTTAAATTTTCTTCATTTTTTTATTTTATTTTTTTATTAGGACAATTACTATGTCTAATTTTTATTTACTCTTCCTAATTTTGCTTATTTTATTCTTTTACTTCTTTTTTTTTACATCATTCTATCAATTAAACTATTTTTTAAAGAAAAAGGTTTAAAAACACAAGAACGCAGAAAGCATAAAGCAGAGAAAGAAGAACCTGGTTTTCAAAGGCAACGGCGTAGAGGGCAGCACGACGGTGGCTAGTGGCACATGGAGGGGTAGAGCTATGCATTTGGATGGCTGTTGTGGGTGGACGGCACACTGGCTTTGCAAGCTATGTCATGGCCCGATCGCGGGTGCTGGGTGTGGATCTGGTACTAGCAGTCTGGGTGGAAGTGCATCGTGGCTTAGAAGTGGCTGGAAAGTGCGAGGGTGGCGCAACGATTCAGACAAAAAGCAGGCTTCTCGACGGTGCTGGTGGGTCCTGGCAGCATGGTGGGGCAGCTTTTTCTGGGCTTGTTCACGGTGCTGAATGGTGGGGTGAAGCTGGTATCGACGTGCAGTGGCTCGGATTTGGTGCGTTTGGGTGGGTACTAGGTCGCAGTTGTTGCTGGACAGAGATGACGCGCGCAGCTAATGAAGCGTAGAGGATGACGTGAGCAGCAACACTGGTGGAGGTCCAGTCTGAGTGTTAGTTCTGGTTCGTGCGTAGATATTAGTTTTAAGGGTGGAGGCGCAACGACGTAAGGTGGGTGGCAAGCGTGGAGGTTCACGATAACTGGTTTATTGATGGGTCACAGTGTGGTGGAAGATGGGGGCTATGGCTATGGTAAGTGGTTGTTGAAGATGGTGAAGTTAGTAGTTTGTGGTGTGTTGGTGTGGTGGAGTGGTGATGAAGGGTTTCTGCAAGGGTCATTTTTGATGGGTGGTGAGAGGTTGAAGATGAAGTTGTTTGGTGGTTATGGTGGTTTGGTGTTGTAGTGGAGTGGTGATGGAGATGGTGATGAGGTGAAGATCCTATTTATGTGATGGTGGTTATAGAAGAGGTTCGTTATAGAGGTTGTTTAGGATGGTGGCTATAGTGGTTTGGGTGAAGGTGCGATGAGGTTAGTTGTGGTGGTGTTAGTGGTGGTTGTTGTGTGATGTGTTTGGTGGTGGGGTGAGGTGATGGAGTAGAGGTTGAAAATGGTAGAGGTGGTGAGGATGGTTCTTGAGTGAAATGAAAAAAAAAAAAAATGTTACAACAGTGTAAAATAGCGGTGTTAGTTGTGATTATGTGTGTCTCTGTCTGAATTTGTGTTTGCAAAAAGTGTGTAGGTTATGGGTTTTTACGGGAGGAGATTACGGTTTGGAGAGTGATGGTAGCTAGGGTTTGGGATGGGTCTAATGGTAGCTGCTAGGATTTCTTTGGGTGTTAAGTGGCGTATTGGTTATGGGTTCGATAATGGGTCGATAAGTCAAGTTATGAGACATGGGTTTATGCAAGAAAATTGGGTCATATTTTATTATATTTTTAAATTTCTTTTTTTTTTTCTTTTTTTTATTGTTATTTTATTATTTTATTTTTAATTTTTTTAATCTTTTCTTCTATTTTTATTTTTTTTATGAATGTAAAAGTCTTAATGACTTGGACAAAATTGGGTGTTCAAAGACCCGTCTCAGTGAACTACGTGAACGAACTGCTAAGTACAAAATGAACACTGAGATTAAGCATTGGACCTATCTCGGCATTACAAAGGCTAAAATTTGAACAAGTATCAATGAGATACCAAGATTGAACATTGGATTCATTTTGCTAAATGATAGCAGACATAAATATGAAGAAAATTACAAGTATTAAAATTAATCAAAGAATTCCTGAGGTTAGGACTTGTCCAAATACATCAATAAAGTCCCACGCAGGGGGCAAGCAAATAAGAAAGTCAAACATCAGAAGCTAAGGCTTAAACCTTTCGGAGTCACCACTGCCTCGAACCGCGTTGCCTTGACCTGCGCCACCTTTGTTTGCACTGCCTCGGCCACCAAGTCCCTAGCCTCTTCTCGTCCAGCCTCCGGTGTAGCTTATGTCCCTCCTCTTCCATCCACTTTTTAGTCCACTTGATCATTTGGGGCAGCTACCGGAACAACAATATCCATAATTTGGCCATCCCAAACCTCCCTCAGTGCACCGATCCCTTTTTTTATTAAGACCAGGGTTAAGTAGGCGGAGTTGATTAAGAGCATTCTCAAACGATTTCACCATGGACCTCGACCAGTCATCGACTATTTGTGAAAGTTCTTCATTCAGTATGGCCTGAGTCTGGTGTAACACCCCAAATTTCCTAAATAGTTGACAGTAATTTTGACAGTTAACAAAATTCTACTGTTTAGTAATTTCTGTGTACTGTAAAATTATTTTGAGTATTCCATCAGCGTATTTGATCGTTTTGAGTGATTTACTCCGTGTCAAGAAAATAAAAATTTTCAGGCCGGGGAAAACTTTACGTAATTTAATTTTTACCGTTAGGTTTTAAATATTTTACGTAATTTGATATGATATTTGTGTGTTTTCTAATATTTGTGATTTTTGTGGATGATTATGAAATTTTTTACTGTTTATGGGCCCATGGGGTGTATGTGGGCCCAGGTGGGTCCCGCAAAGTAAAAATTTTTCTACGAATAGAAAAATTTGTACTGTTTAGACGGAGACAGGGGATCTTACTAAACCTGAATCCGGAAATAGTTTTAGAAAATTTCTTTTACAGTGTTTTGTACTGTATTTAATTATCGGACAATCAAAATACAATGAAAACAATTTTTTTGTAATGTTACAGCAGATAAAAATAAGAATTATACTGCTTAGTCAACAATAATGGTTATGACCACTTTAGGACTTTGAATATCAACCATTGATTAAATCAACGGATGAGATCGATCTTATAAAATAGCTAAGACCATTTATAACCGTTGGATCAAAATTAAATCAATGGTGGAGATTTAGTCTTATAAATGGCTATGACCATTATCAACCCTTGGATGTAGATTTAATCAATGGTGGAGATGGATCATTAATGACCATTGGATTTGGATTTAGATCAATGGTGGAGAATTGGTCATCAAAAATGACTACAACCATTTTGGACCCTTGGATGTAAAGTTTGAAGGTGTAATCTTGACCCTTCATTTTGGAGACACATTCAATGGTTAGGATTGCAAGCAAAAAAATGATCCAATGGCTCAAATTAAGTCTTCTATCTATAACCTAAACCTAGTAGCTATTTTAATCCAAACCATTCTTTTAATTAAGGGCTAAGATGGCTTAAAAGGGTGGCTATGAAATTTGTCACACTTTGATGAAGCATGGAAGGGGGGGACGGTTTTGGTGATGCAAAGGAGGGGGGACAGTTTTGAGTAGGCTTTTTAGGCCAAAGAAAAAGATGAAGACAATAATTTATCACCTTGTTCATTATTGCAAGTTTGCATGCAAAATAACTTAGCAAAAATTCTCTCCTTTTCTCTCCAAAATGCAAGCTACGGCCACCACCCCAAACCACACCTTCCATCACTCAACAATTCTAAACAACCATATTTCTTGAATCCTTTCATCATTCTAAGAACCTTTGTAGTTCATACCAAGTTCTAATTCTTCCATCTTGAAGGACTTTTTCCAAAATCAAGCTTTAGGATTTTGAAGTGAAGTGTAAGGAAAACTTCATTTCTCCTTTTCTCTTTCGTGATTCTAAACCATGTTTGATCCATGGTTCTTCTTATTCAAGCTTGATATACTAATTTTCTTGTGTTTGTTTCATGTTTAAGAAACTTGTGTTGGTGGAGATCTTGTTCAAAATACAAAGCAATGAGCTTTTGAGGATCTTCAAGAGGTAAGAGGGAGATCCACCTCACCAACCAAGTATAGTGGTAAGAGATGGTTTTATATTTGGTGGATGATGAATCCATGGTCTTGTAATTTATTTGTGGGTGTTTATGTGCTTTAATTATTTATCTATGCTTGGTATGCTTTGCATGATTTTATGGCTTTGATAGTATGCTTAAAATATGTATGATAGTTGTTTGTGTTATCACTGTGCTACCATGTTGGTATTGGTATAGGTGATCTCACATCTTTGCTATGTTGTCTTGCTGTGTCTGTATTGTTAAAAATTATACAGTAGAAGAAATGAGTTGTCTTAGACATACCGGGAGGTAGATATTCTGAGATCGGAGACAACATCAGAGAATGACCATTCCAGATTCGATAGTGTGAAGGGTTGACAAGGAACAGATGTCTGATGCATCAAGATGGATACAAGAAGGAATAAGTATGTTAAGTTTTCTCGTTAGTGTTGTACCATACTATTAAGTAGGACCCGTGATGGAGTTTGCTACTGTTAAAAAAAATCTGATAGTTTTATATTTCTCTTTAAATTGTTAAATGGAGCAATTGGGTCAATGTTGTATATGAATTTGTTTCAATATATTTTTCAGTATTACTTTTAAATTTTAGTAAGTTTATGTTTCAGTAAGAAAGAAATTTTACAACCCATCTTTTATAACTCAAACTTTGTGCGAACTTCTTTTCAAATTATGAGTCGGGAGTCAAAAATGTGATGCCCTGAGGAGGGTGTTACATCTGGCACAGGAGTTCACATTGAGCCCAGACACCGGTGAGGGCAGATTCAGTAGAGGTTAAGTTCTCCCTCATTACATTATCCCAAGTCGTTGCTTCACTAAGTTTGACTCGAAGCACTTCAACCTCAGTAGCATTAGCTCGGAGTGAATCCACCTCAGTAACTTGAGCCCGAAGAGAGGTGACACTGGCAGCATCTGCAGTGAGGCGGGCGACCTTAGCCCGAAGCCTACCCACCTCAGAATCGCGCAACTTAAGCTCTTTAACAACCTAATATAATTGTCCATCCTTCTGGGTGACCTTCGTGATAGCTTGCGCTCGCTGCCCATCCTTCCGGGTAACTTCTAACTCAAGTGTATACTTTTCGCCCTAAAGGGCGTTAAGCTCCCTTTCTAAATCGGAAGCCTCTTGAACGGTCTCCCAAGCCGCCTCCATGAATAGAAGGAAAAAAATAATGTGTAAACCATGGAGTTAGACCTCATGGATGAGCTCCACTATGTCTTGCTCAATCAACACATTGGTTTTGGTGCGACTCAACAAGGTACCATCAATGAAGCTAGTAGGATCAATCCCCTAAGTCCATATCGATCCAAATGGAAAGCGGAGCGGAGCTCCCTCAGACCACGGAGCACCCTCGGGCCTCAGAATGATTGGGACCTCGGACACCTCAGGCTATTCTGAAATACTCTCAATAGCCAACCTTTTCCCCCTTGCATCCCTTCTACTTTCGGCCTGTCTCTTCTGAGGTCGCAGTGGCGAAGTATGAGAATTGTTCTTGGCATCCCAAATCTCGGTGTTTGTGGGATGGGGGAACTACCTCAGTTGAAGGCAGATGGACTCTGACAATCGGTGGCAGTGGTTATAACATCCTAATTCGATTTGCCACAATATATTCGAAATATACATATGTAAACAGAATTAGGCATGTTACTACTAACTTTAAAACATAAATCCTTTGTAATATACATTTCGAAGATATACATGTAATCGAAAGATAGAGCCTCGAAAAGAAGATATCGAACTAAACATCATAAACACGAAACTGAAACTTTTGATTCTTTACTGAAATATCAAAAATATAGAACTTGTACATAAAAGTTTGAATACAGCTAGGCTTTTACAGCATATATACAACATATACGAATCAAGAAAAATCTTACTCAAAACTACTACTTCATTTCCCCTTCTTAGAATGATCTTGATTTCGATCTATAAATTATCATGGAAATAAACAAACAAACAAAGGGGTGAGAATTCGAAAATTCTTAGTAATATAGCATCAAATAGAATCTTCTGAAATACAATTCCATTATAAATGCATAAAATAATATTTCGAATGGAATTATGTGTGGATGTTCATGGAAACAATAAATGTAATGTTTATGAAATATATTATGTTGATGCATATGAGATGATAAATGTTAATGTTGATGAAATGTATTATAGTGATGCTTATGCAATGTTATATCCTTCGACAAAGGGCATTTCTCGTACCTTTGACCTTAGTAAAGTGTTTTTCTCGCTCCTTTACTCTAGGTAGAGTGTTTTTATTACTCTTCTACCGATTTTGCAAAGGGCTTTTCTTTCTCCTTTGACCTGGGCTGAGTACTTCTCACTCTTTAGCTATGCAATAATGTTTATGATATGCTAATGACATTTTGAAACTGTTATTATTCGAGTAGCATCTATCTGGCCTTTTTGAATGGCACCAAAACATCACTTTGGGTTATACTTTTAAAATACCTCACTTTGTCTTCTTCGATCATAATCGAAAACATGCTAGTCGAATAACTCTTCAATTATTCTTGAAATTATGCCAATAGAATAGCTCTGTCTATTCATTGGACCTTTTTTGAACATAACATGCTAGTCGAATAACTCTCTTAGTATATTCGACTAACCTCAAAATCATGTCAATCAGTAGTTCTCTATCAGTAGTTCTCTTAGACTATTCGATTAACCTTAAACTTCATTCTAAAATGGTCTTTTCGAATAGATCTCTTAGTCTATTCAATCACTATCGAAAATAAGTTATTCTAAACTTTTCAAATAGTTAACATAATATTTTGATTGTAATGTCCCAAAAAGTATCTGTTTAATCATAAATAATTATTTCACAATATTCTTGATTTTTAGGAATTTTTCTAAAATTTTTCAGAAACGATAAATATTTTAATATATTTCTCGTTTTACGTGCACACTGAGCTGAGAATTGTTGAGGTCAGTGTAACGCTTTGGAAATTACTTATTTTACCACAAATAGTCATTTTCTAATATTTGTGATTTATGTGAATTCTTTCAGAATTTTTCAGAAACGATGAATATTTTAATATATTTTTCGTTTTGCGTGAAACTTGAGCAGAGTCGGGAAAACGACTGTAACGCTTCAAAAATTAGAAAATTTTACGACGAATAGTCATTTTATAATATTTGCAATTTTTGAGAATTTTCTGGGATTTTTCCGGAAACGTCGAATATTTTAGTATGTTCCTCGTTTTGCGTGTGCACTGAGCGAAACCGAAAAAACGTGATGTTTTCTCCGTGAACCTTGAACTATGGACATGTCGACGGGGGATCTTACTAAACCCGAGGCTGGACATAGTTTACGAGATTTTACGATTTTCGAAAAATTCTAACAGATAAAATAAAACAATACTGCGAAAAATTTATCTGTCAGATAAATTAAATACTAACTTCTGTCAACTGTAACTATTATCCATTGGATAATAGCATGTAATAAAAATCTTATCACATTATCCAAATACAATCTACTTTATGTCTAATCAATTCACTTTAATTCAAATTTAATGTAAAATAATCAAAGTTTTTTTGAGAAGCTTTGACCAACTAATGACTAAAGAGCCCTTAGCTTCCAAAGGAAGCCAACACACTCTCCCTCTTCTCTCTCTCAAGCACGGCAGCAGCCTCCATTTTGGGGAAGGAAATTAATTTCACTTAACTAATTTTACATTACACAAATTCATTTTAACCTAAAGCCTTTCTCTTTCTACCTTTCTTCTTCTTTCTCCATTTTCTTCTCCTCCTCCTTCTCTCTACATGTGCTACGGCCAGCCCCTCTCCCTCACCTCAACCTTCACAAAATTTTCTTCCAACCACATTTTCTTAATCCTCTCAGCCTTCTAAACATCTTTCTTGCTTGGAGCATCTTGAGATTCCACCATCTTCATCACTTTCCTCAAGCTTCAAGCTTGGAGTTTTTGTGTAAGTTTCAAGACTCTTCTTCTCTTCTCTTCATTTTCGGTTTCAAGAGTCTTCTAATGGCCATTTACATTCCATTTTTCATGTCCATATGTTATTCTAATCAAGTCAAAATTTTTAGGGTTTTTGGAGGTGCAATCCGAAATTTCAAGGAGATTTCTTGGAGTTTCTATTGATTTCTTCACTTGAGTAAGAGGAAGACACTCCTCCTCAACCTCTATTAGCATCTAGGAACCTTGGTCATACTTGTTTGTGAGAAAATCCTAATGTGGGGTATTCTTTAAATTAGATGATTTATATGTTGCATGTTGATTTCATGATGTTTATGATATTGGATTGGTTGGTTGTGTATATTGATGTCTTGGAATGGATGGTATGACTTGAAAAGGGAAGAAAAACAATTGAGAACCACTCTAGGGAGGCCACGGTTTTTGGACTTAGTATTTGGCAATTTGTGGAAAATTTGAAACAAGTATAAGACTTAAATTAATCAAGTGATAAAATGAAATCAATGGAAGGAAAAACTTGCAATTGGAACTCCTAGGGTGGCCACGGTTTTGAGCCCAAAATTGGGGTTATTGATGAACCAATGTAACAAGTAAAGGATTGAGTGAATTAAGGGTGTAACCTATAATATGATAAATTGAAAAGAATTGGGAATTGAATCCCTAGAGAGGCCACGGCCTCTAAGGCCTTTTAGGTGTAAATATGTAACTTTGGTAACTTTGAAGCATAAGTAATTATGCAATTAAAAACCTATGTAATGAGGTAGACAACTAATAAAGTGGAAGAATTTAATATAATCAAAGGTTACATAAGTTTTAAAGGACTAAGGGTGAGATTGTCATAAGACTTAAGGTAATTACAAGTGAGTGAAGAACAAGAGAGTGTGAGGCCTAAGAACTTGAATAATTTACAAATTGTATGAAATTAAATTACCTTGGAAGATTAAACTAATTGTAAGAGTTGAATTGGACATGAACCTTAAAAAGGGGAAACAAATTCTAAGTTAGGATTCATAATGGACCTAAGAATGTACCAATTGATTTGATCTTTATATTATAATGTTATGGGTCCATGTGAGTGACCATTTGTATTTTGATGCTTATCTTGGCCAATTGTGGCATATTATGGAATTGTATGAAATTGTGAATCATACATGTTCATGCATAGAGTCTTATGCATTGTGAATGTCCTGTGGACTGTTGTAAGGCAAAGTTGCCTAGGAGATTGAACACACCTTAGTGCGGGTGTGAGTAGACTAGTGTAGGTCATGTTTGACCTTGGGGGCATTGGGGTGTGGGTCCTTCACAATGGGTAGTTGGTAGCTCTTCTACCCGTGGGGCAAACCGATGCAAATGCACCGACGATCCGGACCGAGACACTGTCCTATATCGTGATCTAGCGTGGACTGTCTGTACAATGCCTGATGTGCACATGGAAATTATTGATGTATAGCACTTTGGTCGCGGCAGCCGAGTTACAGACATGTCTCCTGATCTTTCTCTCCGACTGTTTGTGTCTAGCTCCATGGAGTAGGAATTTGGGAAAGCATGCATATGCATCATGAAATAATCTGTCATCGTAAATCATTATTTTCCGTAACTGTGAATTGTCTGAACATTACTGTCATGAATGTCTGCCTTGAATTGTTTAATTGCTTACTGTTGGACTTACTGCTTATTATTTGGAAATGATGTTCTGAATTGCTATTTGGGCGCGTTGTCTTTGTTTCGTTTAAAATTTGCTATATAATTGGTAATGATGGTAGGATGTCTTACCTCTTTCCTATGTTTCTATTATTTGCTGCCTGTGTGTATACTGTGTTGATCGAAGATGATGGTAAGGAGGCGGAAGATCCCGATTTTCCTGGCTTCTGGCCTGAACGGGATAAGCATCTACTGAGGTGATGGCGGTACGCATGCGTGGATTTCTAGGTGATGTGAACCTGACCTTTCTCGGAGGGCCAGAGTGCTGGCATATCAACTTGAATTCCGATCGCTGCGTCTACCTGGGAGACGTGTCGATTGCCCTAGCCTGGAGACGTCATGAGGCGCCGATCCTCACCTGCCATGTCAGCCTGCGACTGGAATTCTACTTGCCCATCCAAGAGATGTGGGGTGATCGTTACTACACCCCTTGGGAGGACTCTTTTGATTCTACTGCTCGGGCTCCTGCCCGTGGTTCCGTGGTTCCCATGGAGGTTTCCTCTGAAGAGGAGGATCCTGCTGAGGACCCAGATACGGTCCCTCCTTATCTGAGAGATTGATTTTACTGGTAGCTGCTGATGGCTGCCAGTGTTTTATTTTGGGGGCCTGATGTATTATTTTTGGTGGGCTGTATATTTTGATATTCTGGGGGATGCATATGTAAAATCCTTAGGCAGGTATAGTTTTGCTTTTTGGGAATTTCCAGGCTTGTATCTAAAGTACAGTTGATGTTTAAATATATATATATATACATATGTATGTCATTCAGGTGTGAATTTTAGTTTCCTTCTCATTCTTTGCTGCTGTATAAGCTTCGCCATTTAGTTTGTTAATGAACAAAAAAAAAATATACTACTATTTTACCCACGTATTAAAGTATCGAACAAGTTAACTTTAAATTAAATGAACCGGGTCTTAATTGTTCAAAATTTTATTTTCCGCATTTTCTTTTATGTTGAATAATGTGACGTTCCCTCTCCAAAAAGGGTGTTACATTGATTAACATCAAAATCATACAAAATTGAATAGCACACTTAGTCTACTCGATTAGCACTAGTAATATGCTTTTCTGAATTATGTCAATCGAATAGCTCTACTAGTCTATTCGATTAGCCTTGAAAGTCATGTCATTCGAATTACTCAGTTTACTCAGCTTATCATTGAAATCATACAAATTCAAATAGCTGACACATCAAAAATATAGAACAATCTGTAATAATCTATTTGAATTACCCTTGGCCTATTCGAATAGAACACTACAGAGAAACATTCTATTCGAATTGTTCCTTGGCCTATTCGAACAAAACACTGCAGATAGACACTTTGGAACATCATAATAACTATTTTCCTGTTCTTTTCATTTCTATAGTAATCCCTTTTACTACAAACATATATTAAAATCATTTCTCATGCAGTAAAGTATTGAACAATCATAAACAACAAGTTCTGGTAGTTGTGTTCATGCATATATATGTCCATGCAAATATATGCTCAAATCTTATAAAACTATCTCTTGTTACACTTAATCATGGTTTTTCTTCAAGTATCATGAAGAACTTGATTATGTCCATCCTTTGCCATTTCTCATGAGCAAAGAATGATAAAACATAGAATTCAATCACAACGACCCCCTACATCAGTTCCTTAAGGATGGTGTTCGATTCTCTTTCTTTTCTATTTTCTCTTTTCGTTCCTATCTCTAGCTTTTCTTCTCTTTTCCGCTGCTAACTGTGTGAAATGAGAGAAAATAAGATACACATACACACACAAAAAAGTCAAAGATGGTGGGAAAAAGAAGAATCTGATAATATCTTTTAACTTTGGGCTACTTTAAAATTTTTATATGTTTTAAAGATGTTTTAATCTTTTGTATTAACCAAACTGGCATCCTAAGTTATATCAAGTATTACTACTCTTCTATAATCAAATTAAAACTAATAGGTTAGGGAGGATGTTATAGTGGTACAACAATAACCACCCTTAAAGGAGCCACCAGGGCTCGAGATCTAGATGCCCTACCACTCCTGGCAGCCAACTTTTGAACCAGGCGCTGAAGTCCAGTCTCTGGAGCCTTGCTTTCTGCAAAAGAAGAAAAAACATTACATCACAAACAAATATCAAGTACAAAATAATTTTTAAAGGCAAAAGAAATGTGCAAGACGAGATACCTAGCAAGGCCTTTGCAGAATCAACAGACTTATCCAAGATATCCTTAAAACAAATGGCCCCCTTTTCTTTGGCCCAATCAATTAGGAAGTGTAGGACCACAGCCTCTGAAGGAGAGATCTCAGATACTAGAGTCTCTATTTCTTCATTCCTCTGCTCTAAACGAGCTTTGGTCTAGTATAAGTAAAGGCGTGATTGGAGCTCCAAGGTGACAAAAAAAGGTGTCAACCCCGGAGCCCCTTCTACCTTAAAATAGTCCTTTTTGAAAATCTTAAAGGACTCTTGATATGGATTGAAAACTTTGCGCTCACTCTATGCTCATAGGGTGACCCACCCCTTAAGTTGATTATTATAGGAGGTTGACAATCGAGAAAAAAAGGTAGAAGAAAGAATTGACCGAGTAAGGCCAATCGAAGACCTGCCAGACTAGCTCGAATGCTTGGACAAATCCCCAAGCATTCAAATGGAGTTGAGTAGGTTCCACTTGCAAGCAATTAAGGACTCTCATCTCGAACTCGGTGAATAGCAGTCGTACCCTGATCCAAGTGAAGAGAGCCTTATACATATACATAAAGTGCTTGCCCTCCGTACGGATCGGGCACACCCTTTCATCCTCAAGAGCTTGCCGAGTGGCGAACTCTCGGTCTCTAAGCCTATTTGCAGTAAGCTGCAAATACTATTGTTTGTCATGGGCCTCATTGGCTGTCTTTATTCTAGAAGGGGTTCCTAGAACCTCTCAGTCCACCCACTGATCTGCATGTGTAGCCCTCTGGGTTTGTGCCAAACCTACAAAGGACGCACTCGAGTTAGACTCTGAAGAATCACTCAAGTCTCCTAACGCCATCAAAAGCTTAGAGAGCGGATGAGCAGACCTATGCTTGACCAGTTCTCTAGCATGATCGACCCCCTGAAGTGCCTCTAGGATCCTCATCCTAACCAAGGAGCTCGAGCCCTCATCAGAATACCTACCGTGGTCATGAAGCCTCTGTCATGGCTGAGGCAGTGGGGATAATGGAGGACTTAGAATCTCCACTAATAGGCCACTGTTCTGCATCATCTCCTCATTCCTTGACATTTTCGCCCCCTAAATGTCTACAGAAAGGAAAAGGGGTGAAAGTGAAAAATACCTTAAAGTTGGATGGGGAGAAGAACTTTGAATATGAAGAAGGTTTGGAGAGAACCTAAAACCACTAACAAGCGCTGCGAAAGTTTGTCATAAATTACCTAGTTTACCGAAGAAGAAAAGTTTGACAATTAAGAATAAGCAAAAATGGGAAGGGTTTAACCCTGTTCATATTTATAAGCACAAGAAAACCACCTCAATCGCAGCCATTAATAGGGGCAGATACACCTCTCCATTTAAAGTGCCTCATCATGACACCTTCTTTTTCAAATTTAAAAATTGCTAATCATGATGCTACACATCCCAAACGATGACTTCCACTATTCTTCAACCACGTGGCATATTGTTTCTGAACAAAGGCAACCAAAAGGATAATTCCTAGAATGTTTGATATTGAAATGATGTGTGACGTTTAAGAACACCTAAGCCGGATCATGGACCTTCAACAAGGTACCACGGTAAAACAACACCACAAGTATCAGTCTCAATCACCCCAGCTACTGCAACCTTAGCCTCTTCCATTCAACTGAACTACACATAATATGGACCTCACAAACTACACATGGGGAAAACTTGTTACATACCCTAGATCGCGAAATAATGACGTGAGCAGTGCTATCCAACTTGGATCCTAGCCTTACTTATTAACCCCGAAAGACATACAATAAGGTATCACAGACCTCAGACCTTTGGACAAAATATCGTGAGATCTAATATTAACATTATGACTCGGATCCCTTTGTCCATTACGCGTCATGTGCTCCAATTGAACTTATATCTTGAAACTTAGTTGTCTCACCTAAGTGTCAAGTTAGGGGCAACTTTCTGGATTGGGTTATGAGTTCATAGGTCTAGAGCAACCTGGCCTAACAAAATAGAACCCAGACTTTGTTGTGAGTCTATAACTATTTATTTGCTAAGTGTAACTCCCTCAAAGGATATGAATGTTAATTATATCCCTCATAAATAGGGATTTGGACACAAAAAATAATGGTCCTCCGGATCTTATTCAATAGTGTTCAATTCGCATTGAATGTTCAAATTCTCAACATCTTAACAGGCTCATACATATACCCTGCAAGGTCTCAATGGTATAGATCTAATCTCCAATCATACTCTATCTTCCTTGTACACAAACTTACTTGCGCGTCGGAGTGCCTTTTATAGGTACTAACTTTCTCACACCATTGCGGTACCAATGTTCAGAACTGGGTTCTGAGAGTTACTTGAGAGGGTAAGCGATGATGGATTCCTTCATAGTATAGCAGTGACAATAATGGTACGAAAGGGTGAGTACCTGCAAAAGAAACGCTAACGCTTAAGTCAGTTTGTGTGCAAGGAGGGTAGTTTATGATTAGAGATTAGATCTATACTTATGGGACCTTACAGGGTATATATATGAGCTTGTGAGGGCATTGAGAAGCTGAGCATTCAATACGAATTGAATGCTATTGAATAAGATGTAGAGGACCATTATTCTCTATGTCCAAATCCCTATTTATGGGGGATATGATTAGCATTCATATCCTTTGAGGGAGTTACGGATGAAAAATAGGAAATTCTATCTGGCCAGGTTGCTCTAGACTCGAGGAACTATAACCCAATCCAAAACAGTTGCCCCCAGCTTGATACTTAGATGGGATGGCTAAGTTTCAAGATATGAGTTCAATTGGAGCACACAACGTGCAATAGACAAAGGTATATGAGTCATAATGTTAACATTGGATCTCGTGATGTTTTTCCAAAGGTTCGAGGTTCGTGATACCTCATTATATGTCTTTCGGGGTTAATGAATAAGGATGGGGTCCGAGTTAGATCGCTCCGTCCACGTCATCATTCCACGATCTAGGGTATGCAATAAGTTGCCTCATTGTATAGTTTATGGGTTTTGTTGTGTTGTTTTACCTTGATATCTTGTTGAATTTGCTTTTGCAAAGCCGAGACGGGTCCAATGTCTGACCTTAGTGTTTGTTTTACACTTAGTAATTTGCTTGCGTAGCGTACTGAGGTGGATCCAATGCCTAATCTCAGTGGCTATTAATGAACACTTGTTTTGCAAGCCGAGATGAGTCTAATGCTTGATCTTGGAGGTCGGGTTCATTTAAGGATAGTTATCAAACTTTAGGTGTGAGTGACATAGAATCCTCTTGGTGTGGAGTCCACAGTCTCGGGCTTCGATTGGCTATGCTTAACCTATGTAAACTTGGGCAGTTTATAGGGTTATGGTCAGGTCATAGGGGTATGGGTTAAAACCCTTAACTGCACTGCTTGACCTTGGTTAATAGTCAAGTGGATTCCCCTATCTAGCCATCATGTTAAAATATGTTTAACCTTTGTAAACTTGGTCAGTTTATGGGCCAAGGTTAGGCTCAAAAGGGTACGATGTGCAACACCCTAAAAATTGTTTATTTCATGATAAATAGTCATTTATAATATTTGTGATTTTTATAAATTTTTGTGGATTTTTCTAGAAATGTTGATTATTTTAATATATTTCTCGTTTTACGTGTGCACTGAGCGGAGCTGGGAAAATGAAATATTTCCCCAAGGCTTGAAAACCTTGAACTGTGGAAACATCGATGAGGGATCTTACTAAACCCGGGACCGGGCACAGTTTATGAGGTTTGCATTTTTCAAATTTTTTATCTGATAAATAAAAATCGCAGTATATTTTGTTATCCGTTAGACAATAAATACTAATTCTTGTGTTAACTGTAATAATTATCTATTGGATAATAGTTTATAGTAAAATGATTATTATCTTTTCAAGAGTGTCAACTTTATGTCACATCATGTTGACTTTTGCAAAAAGTTAACAAAGCTTCTCAAGAAAGCTTTACCCAAGTTTCTAGAAACAATTTTTCCCTCCTTTTTTCTCCCATGTGGCCATAGTAATGAGGGGGAAATGTGACTAAATTTTTTTACATTTCCACTTATGCCATCCATCCTTTCCCATTTCAAAACCCTAAAACACTTTTCTAACATTTTCTCTCTCTACCTTTCTCTTCTCTCACTTTTTCTCAACTTTTCTCTCTTCTCTTTCTCCTCCATACCCCCACGGCAGCCCCCACCATTTTTCCTCCATGGTTTGCTTGATTTCAAGCCAACCACCTTGCTTGAATCCATTTCTTCCTTGAAGCCTTCCTTCTCTTGTTGAAATCATCTACAAAGAACTCAACTTTCTTCTCCATTTTCTCACCATCTCCATGGCCAAAGATCACCATTTTTGGCCATCCAAGCTTTTCACTCAACCAACCTCATTTCCCACCTCTTCTCATCATTTTGAACCTTTTCTCTTTTGTGACTATCTCTTGAATCCACCATTTTTGTATTCTTCCATCAAGCTCAAAAGTTTGAAGCTTTGAGGTAAAAAGTTCATGACTTTCCCTTTTTTTCACACTTTTGTGTTCATGGTCCTCACCGTGACTATAGTTCTCTTCTTTTCAAGTTTGAAAATATTGATTTTTGTAAGCTTGAATGTCGTAGGGTTTTGGGTTAGTGGAGGACGAAATTCAAGAATAAAGGTGCTTACTTTCCTTGTTATTTCTCTTGATAAGAGGGAGATTATCCACTTCAACCTCTCTTGGTAGTGAGGAGCTTGTGTATTTGTTGGTTGTAAGAAACCCATGTTAGGGTTGTTCTCTTTGTTATGTGATTTTGATGACTTTTGTATTAACTCTTATCTTGTATGACTTTATTGGTTGCATTTGTATATCTTAATGGAATTTTAGAGTGTTTGAATGGATTGGATTATGTATGGGAATCAAGGGCTCCTTGCCTTCTTTATGATGGCTCACGGCCAAATGCCCTTTTTAGGGTGTTCTTGGTTAAAATTTTAAAACAAGTGGGAAATTGAAAGTGATTAACAACTAATGGGGTAATGGAAAATTTAAATTCCTAGCTCATTTGGAGCTCACAGCCTCTTAGGGAATATATGGACAAAATTATGTATTAAAATGAAAACTTGGCTAATTAGTCAATTAGATGCTAACTAAGGATTCATAAGATGGAAAGGACATAACTTAGAATAAATATGACAAAGTGAAGAACATGAGTGAAAGTGAGGTATTAGATAACTTAGGTTAAAATTTCCCTAAATAAAGTAGGTTTAAAATTTGAGTGAAGAACTTGCTTAATTTGAGTAATAAAGACTTGTTGAAAATACAAGAGAATTCCTCTAGAGAAAGACTTCATAAGAAACGTTTAATTAAAGTGAAATTCTCTAATAAACCTTAAAAGCATATGAAAAGTTAACAATGTGTTGTTGAGGGTCTATATGGGACCAAGAATCTATTGATAATGATGTTGGCCACCCGTGGCATGTTTATAGGAAAGTGTATGATTATTGAATACTTATGAATATGCATTGAGTCATCATGCATCGTAAAAAGTCCGGTGGACTTTGTTGTAAGGCTTTATGCCTAAGAGATTGAATCACACATTAGTGCAAGTGCGAATAGACTAGTGTAGGTCACTCGTTGACCTTGGGGGTGTCGAGGTGCAAGTGTCTCACAATGGACAGTTGGTAGCTCCTCTGAGTCGTGGGATAGACCAATGCAAATGCACCGACGATCCGGACCGAGACACTGTCCTATTTCGCGATCTTGTGAAGAATGCCGTATATAAAGCCTTGTTGCGTAAATTATTGATTTTCTGAAAGTACTTGATTTTAGGCTGACGAGATACTGGCATGTCTCCTTGATCATTCTCTCTGATATTGGTGTCTAGCTCCATGGAGTAGGATTTTTGGTACCTTGTGCATATGCATTGTCCGTCACATAATTTACTGAACCATTTAACTGCTTATTATCTAAGATTCTATTGTTGTTTCTTTTATCGCTTGCTATTATTACTATTGATATTGTTGCGGTGCTATGTGGGTGTCTTGCAACGTTTTGTTTCTTTACTGTCATATTTAGTATTGAATGCTGGATGTCTCATCTCTTTTCTGTATTTCTGTTATTCTATTTAATTATGTGCTTCTTTGAAGATGTCGGCGAAGAAGGGGAAGTGCACGAATTCCCTAGCTTTTGGCCTGATCTTGATTAGTTGTTCTGCTTGGAAATGACATCCCGTCTGCATGGCTTTTTGGGTTATGTTATATTGACATTTCAAGGAGGTCCAGACTGCTGGCACATCAACATGAGTACAGATTATTGTATCTACCACGGAGATGTGACTATGTCTCTGGCGTGGGGTCGTCATGACCCTCCTGTCTTTACTTTTAATGCACATGTGTACTTAGAGTTTTACTTGCCTATACGTGATATGTGGGGTGATCGTTACTATACTCCACTAGAGGATTCATTCTTATCCTCTGCACGAGCCTTCGGTTGTCCCGATGAGGATTTTCACTGACGAGGAAGATCCTAAGGAGGATCTAATTACGGTTCCTTCTCGTTAGTTTTAGGGGCTGATATTGTTTGTAGCCGCCGATGGCTATTTGTAAATCTTTTGGGGGCCTAATGTTTTGTCTTTTTGGTGGACAGTAAATGTATAATCCTTTTGGGGCATGTAAAGGTTTTGTTTCTTTTGTATAACTGCCGATGTATCTAAACAAGTATGATATATATATATATATATATATATATATATATATATATATATATATGATGTATGAATGTATAATTTACTTATCATTTTAATTTTTACTGTACTTATGCTTTATCATTTTCCTTACAAAAAAAAGAATTCGTCAAATTATTATACGCTTACAAATGAACATGTTATTATCTATATCTATATGAATAGGGTATTAGTTTATCTTTCATTTTCTGTTCGTGGTTTGGTGTGATGGTCCTTCTCCAAAAAGGGGCGTCACATGATGAAAACCCTTGAATGCACTCATTGAGCTCGAGCAATGGTTAAGTGGATTCCCCTGTTTGGCCATCATATGTCGATGTGGGAATAGTTGATCCTCTTTAGACCTTGTATTCCTCGGATCCCTTTCGAGGTGTATTATCCTTGCGGGTTGTCATAATTACATAATGAGCAGAGAGAATAAAGAGAGTAAATGTTGAGGAAGAATTATTCTATTCATTCCATTCTAAAAGACGTTTCTTACATGATCTTAAAGTAATGATCTAATATAGTTCTCAACTATAATACTTTCTTAACTTATATGTATTCAAGAAGTTCTTGATTACCTTGCCAGAGAGGGTTTCTAGGGTGTAGGCTCCCATATTGGTTTTGGACATAATTTTGTACAACCCTTCCTAGTTATGGGCTAGTTTCCCATCTCTTGCATTTTTTCCTCTGATGTCTGCCCTGCGTAGCACGAGATCACCAGTGTTGAACCGACGTGGAATCACTTTGGAATTGTATTGCGCAGAGATCCTCTATTTGAGGGCTGCTTCCCGGACGTGGGCAATACGATAGTGTTCTTCTAGTAAATCAAGTTCATATCGGATGAGGTCTGGGTTGGTGTCCTCAAAGAAGTTTTGCTTCCTCCAGCTCGATTATCCTATTTCCACCGGGATCATGGCCTCACAACCGTAGGTCAACTTAAAAGGGGTTTCTCCCATAGAGGAATATGGCGTGGTTCAATATGCCCATGGGACATGATCGAGTTGTTCCACCCAGTTTCCCTTAGCATCATCAATTTCTTTTTAATCCCCCTAAGTATAACCCAATTGGCGGCTTCAGCTTGTCCATTGGTTTTTGGGTGCTCCACTGAGGTGAATTGCTATTTAATCTTGAGCTCGGCCAATAGAGCCTTGAATTTTTTTATCAATGAATTGGGTTCCATTGTCCATGACAATTGACTCCGGGATTTTAAATCTGCTGATGATGTTTTTGTAAGTGAACTTTTGGATTCATGCGGAGGTGATCGTGGCCAATGGTTTTTCCTCAATCCACTTAGTAAAGTAATCAATGGCCACCACCAAGTACTTGACATGCCCTAGTGCTTGGGGAAATGGGCCTAGGATGTCCACTCCCTATTAGTAGAACAACTAGGGAACAAAAATCATTGACAAATTCTCAGGTGGTGCAGTATAAATGTCTGAGTGATGCTAGCGTCAATCACACTTCTGCACATGTTCTTTGCTATCAGCTTCCATTGTGGGTCAATAGTATTCAGTCCTCAGCACCTTCTTTGCTAAGGATTTACCACTGAAATGATGCCTTGAGCTCCCTTCATGAATCTCAGCCAAGACATATTCTACCTCCTTGGGACCAAGACATTTGAGGAAGGGAGAAGATAATCCACAAAGATACAACTGGTTGTCATAAATAGTGTACCAAGTTGTTGTCCATATTATCTTCTAGGCTTCTTTTTTATGCTCGGGTAATGAGCCACTGTGGAGGTAAGCAAGTATAGGTGTCATCCAAGTTTTTCCATTTTCCAGTAAGAGGATTTCATTGTCCATGATACTGGGAGTGAGTAGGGTGTCCTAGATCATGGATCTATTATTGCCTGGGCTCTTGGTATTGACAAGTTTTGACAGGATATCGGCCCTAGAGTTTTGCTCTTTTTGGATATGCTTTACCATAACATCGTCAAAACCCTCCATCAGTTTTTTCACCTTGGCTAGGTACTTTTGTAGTAAGGGCTCCTTAGCCTGATATTCCCCTTAGATCTTGGGTGTTGCCAATTGGGAGTCACTGCATAGGATTATATTTGTAGCTCCCATCTCCCTCACCATATTGATGCCCGTTATGCACGCTTCGTATTTAGCTTGGTTATTTGACGTCGAAAACTCGAACCTCAATGAATGTTCCAATACGAGGCCAACTTCATTTTCCAACATAACCCCGACACCACTTCCTTTGGGATTCGAGGACATGTCAACATAGATGGTCAAAGAATGCACTCTTAGACGGCCGGAGTCTGGTGCGAGCTCAACCAGGAAGTCAAACAGTACCTAAGCCGTTACAGCTAGTCTTGGCTAGCAGGTGATTCTGAACTCCGAGAGCTCTATTGACCAAGCAATCATCCTCTCCGTGCGAACTGATTTATGTAGTATTTGTTTGATCAGCTGGTATGTCCTCACTATTATTAAGTGGCAATGGAAATATTGTCTCAGCCTTCTTGCAGTAATTAACAACGTCGGAGCCAACTGCTCAATTTTCTTGTAGTGAACCTCGGGGCCTTATAAGACTTTACTAACGAAGTAAATCGGTCTCTGACCCTCATTTGTCTCTCTTATTAAAACTGAGCTAATTGTTTCATTGCTGATAGAGAGATAGGCATTGAGTGTCTCACCGAGGTCCAACCTCATTAGAATAGGAGGCAAGGCTAGCATCCTCTTTGACTCTTGGAAGGAAACCTCACATTCCAAGGTCCACTCAAAGTTCTTTCCCCTTTTTAGAGTTATAAAGAGGGGAAAAGACTTTTGAGCAGCCTTCGCTAGGAAACATGTGAAGGCTGCAATTCAGCCTATCAACTACTACACTCCTTTGATGGACTGGGACTGCACATGTTGAGCACAACTTGACATTTTTCTGAATTGGCCTCAATACCTAGGTTTGTCAATAGGAACCCCAGAAACTTATCAACCTGTACTCTGAAGGCATACTTCTCCGGATTCAGTCACATGTTGTGCTTCCAAACCTCGATGAATACTTCTTCCAAGTCTTTGATGTGGTCACCAATGTCTGCCATCTTGACTATCATATCGTCAATATATACTTCCAGCATTTTACTTATCTATCCTTCAAAGAATTTGTTCACCATTCTTTGGTAAGTTGCCTCGGCATTTTTTAGCACAAACGGCATGACACAGTAACAGTAGCTCCCCATCTCGATTATGAAGGCAGTCTTGTCTTCATCTTCTGGGTTCATGAGGATCTGGTTGTATCCAGAATAAGCATCCATGAAGGAAAATAACTTGAAATTAGATGAGTTGTCCATTTGCTTGTCAATGTTGGGAAGTGGGTAAGGGTCTTTTGGACACACCTTATTCAAATCAGTGTAATCAACACACATACGCAACTTCTCACTGGCCTTCTTGACTAAGACCACATTATAGAGCCATGTGGTGTAGGAGACCTCTATGATGAACCTAACGTCTAGGAGCTGATTCACTTGTTTATGAATCACCTCTTGCCTTTCGGGGCCAATTTTCCTTTTGCTCTAGACCACTGGTTTTGCATTCTTCATAATAAATAGTCAGTGGCAAATAAAGTTTAGGTCTAAACCTGGCATATCTGCCGAAGTCCAGGAAAACAAATCCTTATTTTCTGAAGGAGCTCGATCAATCGATATCTCTCCTCCTGACTGAGTTGCCTTCTAACCTTGGTTACCTGATCTGGCTTGGCTTTAAGTTGAAGAGGCTAGAGTTCTCCGTCAGGTTGGGGGCAAGTACCGCAGATCTATTCGCAAATATCGAACTAGGTCAAGAGGACATTGGCAATATCCGTAATGGCCAAGATCGAATCATCGCGCTGGTCCGCGGTCCAATGTCTTTTGGCGATTCTTAAGCTCTTGTTGTAACACTTCCTCTCTATAACTTGGTCTCCTTTAACGGTTACAATTCTTTCTTGTTGGTTTAGAGATTTCATAGTCGAGTGGGGTGTGAAGATTACAGCCCCAAAGGCATTGAGCGAAGGACGACCCAATATAACTCTATAGGCCGAACGACAGTCAACCACCAAAAGCCTGACTTTGACCATTTTGAAGAAGGAGTCTTTTCCTAAAGTTAGGTAGGATTCGATGTATCTAACTAGGGTGATCTTATCGCTTGTGAATCCAATAAGCTTGCTAGTATACAGGATTAATTCCTCTTTTGATAATCCTAACTTTTTGAACAAGTCTAGGAACATAATGTTGGTCGACCTTCCCTGATCAACAAATATTTTACGAACCTTGGCATTTGTGATTATCCCGATGATGACCATGGGATCATCGTGATCAAGGATAATATTTCCATAATCTTCATTAGAGAATGAGATCGGTGGGGTTTTCCTTGACCCTCTATCCGAGTTAGTTTCTGTAAGGGATGCTATGCTCAGTACTGCTCAGAGAGCACTCTTTCTGGCTTTTCCATGTTGGGAATTTGCGGATCAAAGTCTCGCAGCGGAATAACAGAATTCCCTCACAGGATCCATGCGAAAAATCCATAATCCGAGTTTTTTAAAATTTTACCTCTTGAAGCATGACAGACACAAGCGAGGTGAATCACCAACACCGTAATAGCGACGATGTTTCTGCAGTATCCACACGAACAGACTTGCAAAAGGGAGTCACGCCTCTGTTTCGTAGTGCTAGCTGCGAAGAGAGGAGAAGAAGACCTCACTATCTCTCACTCACTTTCTGTAGGTGCGGCTAGAGTTGTGATGTAACCCGGTAGCAGCCCCCTTAGCAGTACTATTTATAATAGTGGTGCCTTAAGTGAGTGTGAACGATCTAGCAAGGTAAGTGGTGCAACCCTAAACCCATCCGTCATGAGTTAGGCCCACAATTGAATCCGAGTCCAACTTGGATTCGATTACTCAATTTAGTCTGTTCTAAGTGTGCGACCTGCGGGTTCTCATGACGTTGGTAGTAATATTAAAATCTCATTTTAATATTACAAACAATGAGCGGTATCTAGCAACACATCACCGCTACCCAAGTAATGAGAATGTCAGTGATTTGACATAACCTATCTGTGACCAATGTTTCCGTGTAGTTTAGTCCCTTTGTCCAGATATCCAAATTGAACACAAGGCATGGAACGTGTCACCCTTGTTTAGTTCAATCTTCGGTTTCATTCCCGAGTAGACATAGTAATGACAAATGAGATCAATATCTCATATTGACTCATTTGAGCATGGCCATGCATTTCATAGTCTCACTCAATCGGGGGCCCGAAGATATCACTCTGTTATGTAGGAGGGACAAATCCCATCTAGGTCACTCACATCCCTCCACATGTATCGCGGTATGTCTAATAACCAACTTTATAATCATCTTGTTACGATGACGTTTGATGGCATTAAAACACACAACTCCTCATGTAGGAATCGTAGTGATTTCAGGTCAAAGGACCACATACACCATTATCACTATGAGAATTGCTTATGACACTCACGTAACGATCCACGTAGCATTCTCATGGCGGGTCAATCCAATACATCATTACTCTAATATGTATCCATGTGTAGACTTGATATCTCATATCCATGACCCGTGAGATGTGGTCATCAGTCTACGCACATCCTAGTCTCAAAGCATTATTGTTGTCCTAATTAACAATAATACTTGACTAGGGACATTTAAGAATAGTGTTTTATCCAATAGGATCTCACGATCAAGTCATCCACTTGATGTCCTATGGTATCAAATTTACTATTCTAAGGACTTTATCATGTTTACCAAAAAAAAGAACATAATAAATGAAATGCCTCATATAAAATAGCATAATATAATGTATGTAAATACAAACAAAACGTATTGGCCACTAGGGCATACACCAACATTCCAGAATCATCGCCGCCTACGAAGCCCCCCGAAATGGTTTTTATTATTCAGGTTGCTTCATTTTGGCGATGGTTATCTTCGTGAGTATCGTCTCAGAGTTGTGGTCTGTCATGGTTTTGGACATCTCGAGATACGCCTACATTGGGATCAAAATTACCTTAAGAATAATGCATCTCCAGGTTTTGAATTCTCTCATCCTGATGTTGAAGTCACTCATCTTGAAGTCTAGCCAAAAAGAATGGTTCTGCTCTAGGTAGCTCCTGATGATCGATTTTAGCAGTTTGAGATTGAGCTTCATTCTCCACCCGATCTCCAAGGCATTGCAGCGCTGATACCCACTATCCAGCATCCCTAGAAGGTGCCCTTTGTAGGCCAAGGCATTGCCTCAGTGGGACTCTTGTGGAAGGAGGGGGGATTATCTTCGGTGAAAGAATTCTCTAACCCATCCTGCTTGGGTTCCGAGTGAGCTACGACTTGTTCCAGAAATGGCTTATGTGTAGCATGGACATATGTTGGATGGCAATTTACAAATGGTGGGTTGCGTGCAGCAATAGCACAATTCTAGTTGATTGAAGTTTGTCCTTGTGTTAACCATGATGATTGTGGCAATGGGAGTGTTGATGGTGGTGATGGGAGTAAAAATTTATCTTTCCCCACAGACGACTCCAAAGTTCAAAACTGGGTTCTGAGAGTTACCTAAGAAGGTAAACGATGGTGGATTCCTCTGTAACACAGCAACAACAACAATGGTGCGAGAAGGTAGGTACGTGCATAAGGCACTACGACACTCAAGTCAGTTTATGTGCAAGAAAGGTAGAGTATGATTAAAGATTAGCTCCATACCTTTGAGACCTTGCAGGGTATATGTATGATGTAACGCCCCTTTTTAGGAGGGAGCGTCACATTATTGAAATCGAAACGAAAATGCGAAAAATGAAATTTTTGAACAGTTAATAAGACCCGATTTATTAGGTTGAGTTTTAAACTTATTTAATGCTTAACTATGTGAGTGAAAATGACGATATTATTTTTTTTTGTTAATTTTATTTATCAATGCGGAATATAAATGACAGTGAAGGATAAAATAGTAGACGAAATTCTCATCTGGATAATATGCATGTAGATATATATATATATATATATATATATATATATATATATATATATATATATATAATGTACTGACATCATTTACACTTTGATACAAGCCTGAATTTCTCAAAAACAAAACTATACCTGCCCCAAAAGATTATACAAATATGCCCCAGTGATACCAAAATATATAGCCCATACAAAAATACATCAGGCCCCAAAATAAAACACTGGTAGCCATCAGTAGCTACCAGTAAACTCAGTCTCTCAGATGAGGAGGGACCGTATCCGGGTCCTCAGCTGGATCCTCCTCTTCTGAGGAAACCTCCATTGGAACCACAGAAGCACGGGACGGAGCCCAAGCGGTGGAATCAAAAGAGTCCTCCCATGGGGTATAGTAACGAGCACCCCACATCTCACGGATGGGTAAGTAAAACTCCAGTCGCAGGCTGATGTGATAGGTGAGGACAGGTGCCTCGTGACGTCTCCAGGCTAGGGAAATGGATACATCTCCCATGTAGACACAGCGATCGGAATTCAAGTTGATATGCCAACACTCTGGCCCTCCGAGGAAGGTCAGACGCACATCACCAAGAAATCCACGCATGTGTGCCTCCATCGGCTCAGTAGAAGTCAATCTCGTTCGGGCCGGAAGCCAGGGAAATTAGGGGCTTTAGCTTCTGTACCGTCGTCTTCAATAGATATAGTATGCACACAAAGGCAGCAAATAACAGAAACACAGGAAAGAGGTAAGACTTCCTACCATCATTACCAACTATGGCAGCCAGGAATAATACGGCGCATAGCGCCCATACACAGTCTCATGAATAATAACAACAATGATAGGCAGATAGTACATCTATAAGCAAGTAAACAGTTCCAGGCAGACATTTATCATAATGATTATGTAAACATGTTTAAACTCACATAGGGTAGTAATCATTAATAGTAAGACATCTCATGATGCACATGCATACGGTATTCAAATTCCCTACTCCATGGAGCTAGACTCAAATAGTCGGAGAGAAAGATTAGGAGACGTGTCTGTAACTCGGCTGCCGAGGCCAAGGTGTTAAAACTCAACAGTTTTCTACATGCACATCAGGCATTGTACAGACAGTCCACGCTCAATCACGACATAGGACAGTGTCTCGGTCCGGATCGTCGGTGTGTTTGCATCGGTTTGCCCCACGGACAGAAGAGCTACCAACTGCCCACTGTGAAGGACCCGCACCCCGATGCCCCCAAGGTCATAACACGACCTACACTAGTCTATTCGCACCCGCACCAAGGTGTGTTCAATCTCCCAGGCAACTCGGCCTTACAACAGTCCACAGGACATTCACAATGCATAAGACTCTATGCATGAACATGTATGATCAACATCATATACCATTCCATCATATGCCACAATTGGCTCAATCAAGCATCAACACCACTTTGATCATTAATATAGTCCCATAACATCATAATATTGTAAGCAATTAAGGTAAAACATTTTTTTTTAAGGTTCATTGTACATTCTTATTCAAGATTTATCATTCATGCAAGTAATCTATCACTTCACAACAATTCTGCTATGGGCGCCTAGGCGCCATGTCTGTAGCGCCGGATTAGCGCCTAAGCGCTTGGCTCGTAGCGCCTGAGCGCTGACCAAGCCGCGTAATAGGGAAATTTCTCTGGGCAATGAGCGCCTAAGCGCTCTATGCACAGCGCCTAGGCACTGGTGCATTTTCAAGGATTCTGCAGAATTCAGTTCTGTAGAACCGTGGCCCAACCAACCCCAAGTTATTTCAGTCATTTTAGCAAAGTCCAAAGCAGGGTTTATGTCCACAAAACACACATTACAAACTCCTATAGTCATACAAATGAAACAACTACAAACCATGAAAATAACATAATGTGGCAAAAAGAGAAACCTAATATGGTTTTTCCCCCATTTACAACAACACATACAAGACATTCCCTTAACCAAGATTGGTTGAGGAGGATCATCTTCCTCTTACCTAAGAGAAGAAATCAAAAGAACTCCAAGAAAGCTTCTTGAAATTTTCAGATTTGACCTCCAAAATCCCTAAAAATGGTGACTTTGTTAGAATAGCATAATAGCTTGGAAAATGAAACATGGATGGCCAACATGGAGACCATGACCACGAAAATGGAGGAGAAGGGAGAGAAGTCTTGAAACTTACCCAAAAAGCTCAAAGCTTGGAGCTTGGAGAAGGTGGTGAAAATGGTGGAATCTCTAAATGCTCCAAGAGGGAAAAGTGTTTAGAAGAAGGAGAGGATCAAGAAAATGTAGTTGGATGAAGATTTGGTGGAGATTGAGTGGGGAGATGAAGGCTGGTCGTGGAGCATGTAGGGTGAAGAAAAGAAAACGAAATGAAGAAGAAGAAGAAGAAAGAAAAGAAGAGAGAGGGGCTTTGGTAAATAATGAATAAGATGGAGTGAAATTAACTAAAGGAAATGCTAATATTTCCTAGCATTGGCTGCACTCCAGCCGTGAAGAGAGAGAAGAGGGAGGGTGAGAATTGGCTTCCAAGAGAAGCCAAGGGTATATGAGTAAATGTTTGGTCAAAACTTCTCAAAGAAGCTTTGATTAATTTATCATTAAATTTGAATTAAAGTAGATTGATTAGACATAAAGTGGATTTCATTTGGATAATGTGATAGAATTTTTATTACACACTATTATCCAATGGATAATAGTTACAGTTAACAAAAGTCAGTATTTAATTAATTTGACAAATGAATTTTATTTCGCTGTATTGATTTATTTTATCTGTTAAGATTTCTCGAAAATCGTGAAACCTCGTAAACTGTGTCAAGTCTCGGGTTTAGTAAGATCCCTCGTCGACATGTCCATAGTCCAAGGTTCTCAGAGAAAACATCGTGTTCCTCTGGTTCTGCTCAGTGCGCACGTAAAACGAAGAATATATTAAAATATTTGACGGTTCTGGAAAAATTCCCAGAAAATTCTCAAAAATTACAAATATTATAAAACGACTATTCGTCATATAATTTTCTAATTTCTGAAGCGTTACAGTCGTTTTCCCGACTCTGCTCAATATTCACGCAAAACAAAGAATTTATTAAAATATTCATCGCTTCCGAAAAATTCCAGAAAAATTCTTAAAAATCAAGAATATTATAAAATGATAACTTATGACCAAATAGGTATTTTTCGGGATGTTATATATGAGCCTATGAAAGCATTGATAATTTGAGCATTCAATGCAAATTGAATGTTGTTGAATAAGATTCGGAGGACCACTATTCTCTGTGTCTAAATTCTTATTTTTGGGGGATATGATTAGCATTCATATCCTTTTAAGTAGTTACGCCTAACAAAGAAGCAGTTATGCGTAGCAAAGCCTGGGTTCTATTCTGCTAAGCTGAGTTGCTTCAGACTCGTGGACTCATAACTTGATTCAAAACAGGATGAATTTAGTAATTTTAAAGAAGATTTAACATTGTACACAAATATAAATGACTGTTGTTTCATGGGTTAGGATTTTTCTAGTTTTTCTTTTATCTGAATGCTTAAAAAAATATTTGGATACTAATTGTGTACTTATAGCAATATAAGTTGCCATGTCAACAAGTTTTATCAGCATTTTTAGCAATATTAGTGTTTAGAACAAATTTGGTGGATTTTAAAAAGATTTGGGAAGAAAATAAAATACAATATAATTATAGAACAAAAATGAAATCAAGGTAAAATATATTGAGCTACATCATAATTATTGATTGCTTAATATTATATATTTTTCATATAAAAAATAGGCATTTTTATATCCCAATACAAGTTCATTATAATAAATTTGTGATATAATTGAATATTTTATTTGATAAAATTTAATAAATTTTTATTATACTTACATGATCTTGGAAAGACTTCATAAAGATATCAATAACCCAACTATAGAAGTTTCTTATTTTGAAGCACTTTCTTATTCTTGTGAGATTTTCAAGAAGACATAAAAGGGGAAAGAAATTTGTTTTCCTTATTAATTACCCAAAGATTGCACATTGAAAAAGAGTGTATATAAAAGGGGTGTTTATAGGCTAGGTTGGGATGGGCTTATCTTGGCCCGAACCTGACTATATTTTGATCAGGCTAATTTCTTTGAATCCAGACTCGACCTCCTATGGTCCTACTAATGACTGGGCCAACCAAATATGTAGACAAAATGTACAAATATAGACTTTATGCAGAGTTAAGTATAAAATTTTAGAAGTAGAAAACTAAAACTAAAGGATGTTTTACTATAGATGTTTCGAAGTAAACAATATCAACATAAATATATTATCATGTTATACATAAGTTATTAATTTAAGTTAAAAATTCTTATTATTTATAACTAATTGTAAAAAAAATATGTTTTAAAATATTGAGTGACATCAAGCTGGGTTGGGCTAACTCAAAGTATGACCTGAACCCAACCCAAAAATATATCAGGTCTAATTTCTAGAACTTGAACTTGTTGCAAGTAGCTTTGGGTTGGGATAAGTTATTGGGCCAGGCCAAACCTTAAACACCCATAGTATATAAATAGGAAAGTAGGAGACCTAAGAAAAAAGTTGATATTAGCTTTTGGGTTTAATGTAATTAGTATAAATAGGAAGAATAGTGATAAGAAGAGGGAGGCTGCACAAAGAGCTCCATAAGGAGATCTAGCGTGCTTAGGGGTAGTACTAATGTTGTCCTTGAAGGTCGATATATGTAGTAGATTTTATTTACTAAGGAGATGATGAAACCTGTAACACCCCGAAAATTAGTCATTATCACAGTAATAATGAAATTGTACTGTTTTGTGATTTCTAAGTGTTATAAAATTATTTTGACTGTTCCATGATTATATTTGATTATTTTGTGTGATTTGCTCCGGGATAGGAAAATAATAATTTTCTGGTCGGGAAAAAATCTTTACGTATTTATTCGGAGCTGGGGGATCTTATAAACTCAATTACGAGAGATGTGTGTCATAATCTTTTAATTTTTAGAATTTATCTGTGGAATAAAAATATTTTATATTTTTATTATTATTTTATTATCCAGTGGACGATACCTACTGACTTATGAGTAGTAGCCTCTGTCCAGTGGACAATAGGAACTGGTAAAGTCTTGAGACTTACTGATAATGAACCAATAGGAACCAAGTCCACGTTTCTGACTTGAAAATCTCTAAACCAATAGAAACTAGTCAACGTTAATGGCTAGGACTTTCTAAACCAATAAGATGTAGTCAATTTTGATGGTTGGACTAGTTACTTAAAATCTAGAAATTCAACTAAGTTAGCCTAAATCTAACTAGTTTATTCTAAGAAGCTTAGGAAGTAACTAAATAGAAGTAAACTTAGTTAGCAACTCTTTGAAACCTAGTTACAAGAATGTTCTACCATGTCCTAGAATTGATGACTAACTTCAAAGTAACTAAATACTTAGCAAAGTAACTAAATACTTAGCAAAGTAACTAAATAATTAGCTAATGAACTAAGTAAACTAACTAGATTCACTTGAAACTTTCTAAGAAGCCAATTGAACCAAGAACTTGGTTTGCTTCTCCTTGGAGTTCCACGGCCACTTGGCGGTTCTAGGACCTTCAAGAGCAAGCTTGGTGGCTAAGGCTTGAAACCTCCTCCCTATATTCAATCTAAGGCCATTAGGAAGTTATGGAGAGTCAAAGAAAGTGGCCACCTCCTTTGGTGAATTCCATGGCTATCACTAAAAGAAACCAAGTGTTTTCACTTTATTCTTCATCTTAACCAAGTCTAAGAAGCCTATTCTATCTAATCTTTCTCTTACAAAAATCAAGAACTCCATTGTTGTTCCATGGAGAGCTCTCGGCCAGCCACATTATTAACCAACTTCTACTCACCTATAATTTTATCCAATACCATTTCCAAAACCTAAACCATATTCTAAACAACTTTCTTGTTGTGAGTTTCTTCTAAATCATCCATCTTAAGCTTGGAAAACAAGCTTGAAGTTTCTATTCAAAGAGGTAAAGACTTTGTTTTTGACTCAAAGTTTGGTTCTTATTTTCTCTAAGCCATGATTGATCCATCTTGTTCAAAGCTTAGTTTGTGATTTGTGCTTTTTTAAGCTTGATAGGATTTTCTTGGAGCCACACGAAATCCCTAGGAGAAGGATCCAAGAAGAGTTTGATCTTCCTTAAGGTAAGAGGGAGATTTATCTCACCAACCAAGTATGGTGGTGAGAGGTGAAATTGTTTGTGATAGATGGTGGATCCATGTGAGGGTTTATATTAATGGTTGTGTAACTTATTTGTGGATGTTTATGTGTTTTGATTTATTTGACTATGCTTTGTATGTTTTACATGATTTATTGTTTTGTTTATGGTATGCTTATGATATATATATGATGTGAATATATTATGCATGCTATGATAATTGTGGACTAGGAAAATAATTTTGGTTCCAATGACCAAGAGGCTCACGGCCTCAACACCTCAAAATAGGTGTTTCCAAATTAAGATTTTTATGAATGATAAAATTGAATGATTAGAAGGAAAAGGAAAAGAAAAGATATGATGGTTCCAATGACCATGTAGTTACGGTTTTGATGGTTTGAAAATGGTTTTACTTTATGTAAAATTTTAATTTAGAAATGAAAAATTAATTGATTTAGTACAAGAAATTTATAAAAGGATTTAAGAAATGGAAGTGAAATACTTTGTCACTTGAGAGATGAAGATTTCATCTATGAAAGGAAAAAGAGAGGTTGAAAGTGTTTGAACCTTAACTTATTTTAAAGAGAACTAATTTTTAGAATTGATTTGAGAACTATGGAGAATATGTTGGTAACTTGAAATTTTCTAATGTGTAGCTCACTCATTAGGTTTTTTAACGCGTTAGGAAATTTTAAGTGAGGCAATGTGGAAAAACAAAGTAAGAGATGGTATAAATTTTTATAAAGGCCAAAATGAGGTTTAGAAGGTTGAAAAATATTTACGTAGTAGAAAAATGGTGGAAAATGCTTTTTGTAACTTAAAAACGTGATTTTTAAGCTACGCGATTTCAAAAACATTGAAAAATCACTATGCGATTTGGAAAATGTTTAAATATTTTTACGCGATTGAGAAAGTATTGGAAAATCAATACGGGATTTGAAAATGCAACAAAAATGTTGCGCAATTGTGAAAAATGCAACAAAAATGTTGCGCGATTGAGAAAACGTAGTAAAATGCTTACGTGATTGAAAATACAGTAAAGATACTATTGGGCCAGTGTGTGAACCTTGTATATGAAATTATGAATTTGAACTAAGAATGATTTGTATGCATTGAGCATGCATTGGAAAAAGTCTGATGGACTATGTTAAGGCTAATTGCCTAGGAGAGACTTACACCTCTTGAGTAGATGCGATATGCGTAGTGTAAGTCACTTGCTGACCTTGAGGGTGTTGAGGTGCGGGTTGTCCACAATGGGAAGTTGGTAGCTCTTCTATACCATGGATTAGACCGATGCAACACACCGACGATCCGGACCGAGACACTATTCTTAATCAAGATCTGGTAAAGACTGTCATGTATATGCTAGATGTGCAAACACTTATGAGATTTGTGGCACGTGGCCTGAGGCATGTTGGTACAGATAGATCTTTTGGATCAATCCCTCCGACTTGAGTTTAGCTCCATGAAGTAGGAAAATGAGTCAGTAATCATATGCATAATTTGGACATATTGGAATGTTTTGGTGACATTTTATTTGTTAAGTGTCGATGAATGATGGAATGAAACGATGATGTTTACTGTTTATTATATCTATATCATTATATGATATATCTGTATGATGTGTTGTTTGTGTTATCTCTGTGTTGCCATATTGATAATGGTGTAGGTGATCTCACCTCTTTGTATATTATTTTATATTGTATTTATATTTTGGTAAAGACACTGAGAGAGGTACTGAGCAAGAAGGTGAAGAGGAATAAATTCCTACTGAGGAAGCTGAGTTTTAATAAGATGGCATCCAGATCGAGTTTCTTCGGGAATGTACGATTGTAATTTCATGGAGGAACTAGTGCTTGGAGGATTAGTCCCAATGAGGAGGGACTAATATATCAGGGACATTTGACGGTCAACATGAGCAGGATATTTCATGGCGATCCATTCTTTTCTGACACTATTTATGTACATGTAGAATTTCCGTTGTCGATTAGGCAGTATTGGGGTGGTAGGTACCACGTCCCAACGGAGATCTGTATAGTGTCGTCGACTTCACGTCAAGTTAGATTCCTGCCTGTTGAGGAATTTGAGGAGGACTCGTCTGAGGTTTCTGCTATCTAGTTATACTTGGGCAAGTATATTAGTTTAAATAATGTTCAAATACTTTTGAGAACTATGTCTGTAAATATTTAAGTATGTCAGTACTGAAACTTATGTATATGATGTAAATTATTTGTGATGTTGTTTAGAATTTTATATTCTGCTAAGTTTATTTTATTAATATTCCAAAAATTTTATAACTTATATTTACATTACAAATCATATTTTATAATATTTGGGTAATGTGGTAATTAAGTAACATAAATGTGATACCCTACGGTGGGTGTTACAAAACCCTAACTTTGTAATAGATAATTTAATTTTGTTTGGGATCATTTTTCTTTGTTCTATTATTGCACAATGGTGTTGATTATAGATACTTATTTTTTATTCAATTAACTTTTATTAATTTTCTTGTAGTAAACTAGTAGATTTGAATTTATACTTTAATTACATGCCTAGTTTGTATAAAAAAAAAATCTTATGCCTTATTCATGTAGTATTAGGTATGGGTTATGCAATTGTATTCAATGTATTTGTAATATGAGGATTGAATAGTCATGCTTTGGTAAATTGTTTGTGTCATAATTTGGATAGCCAATGTTACTTATCTGAATTATGTCAATAATTATATTGCATCATAATTTTTAGTAGTGTGTTTGGTCCACAAGTGCACGAGTTGAACAAGTAATATAAATTATGAGTTAAGAGTATTATATCCTAAGGGATTGATTTAGAATAGTACTAGGTACTTACCAATCACTATTATTTTTTTTCCAAGCAATCGATTTTAAGACGGAATTGAAACCTAAACAATTAAAAAGTAAGAATTGTTAACAACAAAGCAAATCCAATTTATTAGAGATATAAGAGCAACGAGTTAGACCCTAGGGTCACCCTTTTCACCCACCAATTCACTTTGAAGTTGGCAGCAATGCAAGAAAGGGGTTAAATTGTGTTCTCTTTTTTCCTAAAATTTGTAACATTCTCACTACTTTATCAAGTTGTTCAGACTTGGAAGATAGAAAGTTCTTAGATTATAGATGAAGGTTAGTGAGAAACTTCATATAATAAGTATAAATATCAAAAAGAGAGTTCCTTATAATCTTTTGTTGAAATAAACAAACTTTCTCACTATTATTAATAAATCTTGCTTTGGTTCTTATAACATAAGTTTGATAGAAAAGTTGAGATAAATATTCTTTTCAAAAGTTTTAGTTCAAGATAACTTATGAAAGACTAATCAACTTGACTTCTTTACAAATGTTTCAACTTTTGCAATACTATATGAACTTTAAATGTTAGGAAATTTTGTCTTTAGTTCTGATACTAATTTTAATGAAAGCTCCTTATAAATTAATTGATTCAACCTTCGTGATAGAACAACTAAAAAGAAGCATAAACAACTCAAGACCAGAGATTTTATATCGGCTCACCCTAAATCCACGTGGGCTACTTCCAGTACCTAGCTTTCGTTAGGATTTCTACTATATGAGTATTATTTGTAATAACTCAGCCTCTCCAAGCTATCAATACAAGTATTCTTTGGCCACAACCTTTTTAGGCTAAATAACTTTTTCAACTAATGACTTGTACAACTTACAAGCTCACTTATAACGATCAAGAATCAAAGTAAGGAATGTAAGATTTTATGACTACTAGATAGCTCTTAAAATCACTCGAGAAGTGGATCAACAAAGGTTTTCTGAGCTTTTTGTGCACCTACAAAGATTGAGTAGATTTGAAAAGCAAGTTGGTTTATATAAGAGAGTTTGGTTCATGTTTTGCACTATTAGATTGGCTTCCAAGTTCATAACAATTAAATCTTACAGCTTGGTTGCTTATAGAGACTTCAAAAAAGTAGTTATTAGGCTCTCCTAATGGTAATTGTCCTTTTTGTGATAGTTTGCCATTTTTTCTTGCATTTTACATGATGAGTCAGCATGTGTCTTCTTCAAGCTTAGTCAATGAGAAGGTTCATACAGCAACCTTCTCACAGAACTTTCCTTGCTAACTTTCTCATCGCCTAAAGAACTTCAATCTTCTCATCTTTGAAAAATCACCATCATATATGTATACTTCTAAGAAAATGATGGTAATATATATCTTTTTGATGCTTGGGTTGCTCTTGAATTTGTTCTTGTGGAAAAACTTAGTCTTCCAAACATTCTCATGAACCTTCTTAGGACCTTGTCAAGGTGAACCTTATCATGTTTACCTGGAACTTTCTCATGACTCCTTTGAACCTTCTCACATCACAATTTGAGCTTCTTAAGCCTCTATAATCACCCAGAATTCTTCTTTCTCATAGTTTAAGTCCTGCATTGGTTAGCCTAACAAAAAAACCTCCACAAAAATATTCTAAGTACAAAGAGCAATGAGATTCAATTTTCAACATAGTTGTTTATCATCAAAACATGATAAATATTGTTTAGTGCAAAAGGGCTTTGGAGCTTACACACTTAACAACAAGTAATCTCCCTAAATTCAATTAATGTGTTAGTTTGTTACACAAGACACTAGATTAGTTAAGAGTTCATGTCTAAGCCAATTAACCATGGTTTTCATTCCTAATACATTATTGTGTATTAGCCTAAGTCCCCTCATTAAGCACTAGTGTTATAAGGCTATGCAAGGTAATGGGTATGTGTCCATCCTATTGGCTAATCAACACATCAAACCTGCAATATGTAAATTGAACATGCATTGTCCACAACCAAAGTCTAACACTTAAATTCATATGTCTAGTTCATTAGTGTTTCTCACATCAAATAATTGGTAATCAAGCAATTGTAAGCATTAAGCAAAGAAGTTAACAAACAAGCGAATTTCATTAATAAAAAATAAGGAAACTACATAATTGTCAAGCTGCATGGTTGGGATCTAAGGATCCCTAGATAGAAGATTTAGAAACCTATATAAAGCAAAAACAAGAAAACAGAGTCAAGATACATTATAATCGAAAGGAAAACAAGAGGAAGAGGAAAGGAAGAACTAGCTAGGTTGAAGGATCTTCAAACTTAAGCTTCATCCCATTTCTTGATCTCCTACTTCAATAAAAATAGGTATTACCATCGAACATTTCTAGCGGATTCGAAGCCACTGATAAATAAGAGCTTTTCGATGGCCTTATCTGCCGAAAAACATAAGGAAAACAAAAAGATAAAAGAAAAAGAAAACCACCTTTTTGGCAGAAAAATTTGCCAGAAAACTACTTTTTGGCGTACCAATCTACGAGAAAATGAATACAAACAGTTGCGTCACTCTTTTCAAATTTTTCAGGTGGATTCAGTCCGCCGCAAAAGTTCCACAACATCCAAGGTTACAATTCCATACATCTTCTTGTGGATCATCCGGCGGAAATTAAAAAAAAAAAGGTTGCCAAAGTCGCGATACTTTTCTTCCATTTCTCTTTTGTTCATCTCTTCTTTCTTCTCTCTTCCCTTCTTCCTTTTGATCTCTGATCACTCTCTCCCCCTCTTTGACCTATTTCCTTGCCTCTCTGATAACTTTCTCTGCTTGTTCGGATACACTCAGCCCGCGATGGTTGTGTTTGGAGGCCAAACATGCACAAGCATCTTGGCCATTTCCGGTCACTCTAGTCTCTCCCTATCATTAATTGTTGATCACTCTTTGATCTGTGTTTACCTCTCCGATGGCTCCCTCTAGGTCTCTAATCATTCTCGGCCTGTGAAGCGCGTGATGGTGGTGTTTGGAGGAGCTGCCTTGGATACTGGAGTAGCATCTGCTTGCATGGAATGCATGGTATCGTCTGTGTGTGTGTGTTGAATATGTATCATGTTTATGTATATATATTGTGTTTATGTATATTGAATATAATTATGAGCTTGTGCATTGGTAAATGCTATATATATGTTTTGCCTGGTGTACTATATATGTTGGTTTCCATGGAATGGTAGATATGAGCTTTACAAGATAATATGTTTAGGATTTGAATGTGGCACACATTATATAACACCATCGTATTTCATAAAAAATATATAATAGCTAGCATTATGTTATGCTTAAAAAAAAGTAGATAGATTCAACGAGAATTGAACTCATTAAGTAAAGAAGCTAGATATTTCTATCATATAAGAAAAAATTAATTAATTAAAATGAAATTATAAAATTATATATTTATGATAATTTTTCTTATAATTTTTAGAAAAAAATTAACAAGCAGTGCAATGTAAATTTTGAACTTCATAAATTTTTCATTAAGTGTATAATTATTGAGTTAAAAAAATTAGCTTAAAGAGAGTGAGTAAATTCAAATTATAAATAATTTAACTATAATTTTGTATTATATTAGCATTCAATAATTATACAAATAAATTGAGTTAAATAACACTAATATGAAAATCCAAATAAAAAATGGAGATGCGGTAACTGCACTCCATTACACAATAGAAATTAAAATTGTCAAACTAAACTTATACGAGTTTTACCTATTATTTTATTTAAAAAAATATAGCACCTAAATATAATTTAATAACATGTTCGTAATTAATATTAATTCAACGTTAATTCAAAACAAATTAAGTCATCAAGCAATATAAGAATTAAAGTCAACAAGCATCAAAGAAATTAAAGCTCCCACTAACTCAAGTATATTCAATATTAAAGTACATGAAATTTAAGATATTTAAATAAGTTCACAAATTTTGTTGATTTTTAAACAAATTAAGGATTTAGTATAGATTTGTTCTGGACCATGATCCGAGATCCCTTTCAGTAGGATCAGGTCGGCATACGTTCCATCAGAACTCCGCCATCAGTATCCCGACTAGGTCATCCGACCACGGCCCTCAGCGGTGGGCCACAACAACAATCATTAGATCTGTGCAAATCCAATAACTATCAATCATGATCCTGCGAGTGTAGGACTCATAACTGCCTACAACATAGGATGGCCACTACCACAACATCCCGAAAGTTTAGGAATTTACCTCAACGATCGTGGGACGGCACCCTCCGTCAGGCCACGATCCAAAAGATATATGCACCCCACGCGAATTGCATGAGGACTTTGCAAATACTCTATAAAAATCAGGTTAAGCCACTCTAATATAAAGGATTCATTATATGTTACCTTATTGCAAAAAAACCTTACTTGTGCGTTGCCTGACTTGAGCGTTGGAGTCCCTTTACAGGTACCCACCCCCTGGTCCAATACACTCAGAAGCAGCTGCACGAGGAGAAAACCACCATACGTACCAATCTAAGGTACCCTTCTGGTTCTACATCAGAACATTGGCGCCGACTATGGGGAAGATAAACTTCTAATCCCACCCAAAAATGGTGAACACGAAACAAAACTCAAGGAGAGACGCCACACAAACCTCTGCTAACCAAAGGCAGGTTCCCGCGGTGCAACGCCCTCCTTATTTTGTCCCACCACCTGTTGTCGAAGCCTCCACTGCGAGAAACCATGCACTCAACGCAAAGCACCAGCGCGATGGGCACTCCACTTCGATCTCCGACGAGAGTCCTAACCCATCGCGCAGGATCTCCGTAAGAGATAGACATGGAATCCCAAGTCAAAGAGGCAACCCCAATATCCAAAAACACAGAATCCCAGTGCGCTAGTGCTTGGGAATGTCAAATGGTGAAGCCAGCGATCCTACATCTCACTCCA
This sequence comes from Ormosia emarginata, assembly GCA_029884605.1. NCBI lineage: Eukaryota > Viridiplantae > Streptophyta > Magnoliopsida > Fabales > Fabaceae > Ormosia > Ormosia emarginata. Next base: position 42,862,158 of record JAQQTP010000074.1, on the reverse strand, counting down.
AACGCGAGAGTCAATCCCATATGTCCCAACATCAATTCCAGGACATGTCGCAGCAACACATGGCTATGCTGAATGAATAGTATCAAAGGTTGAAGGACATGCAATGAGCTATGCACGAAAACCTACTCAAGTCGAACTGTCGTGACAGAGTACATAATTGGGAAAATAACCAGAGGAAGGTTCATGTTGATGCCACGGTGTCCAATGTTGGGAACAATAACTTGAACTGCGGCATCCAGGAACACCCCTTCTCTGATCAACTGATAGAGTACCGCATTCCCAGAAACTTCAAGTTCCCAGCAAACTTGGAGATTTATGATAGAACCACGGACCTACATGAGCACATAAATGCCTTTGAACAATCCATGTGTTTTCACAGAGGATCCATGGAGTTGCTATAGTGTGTTTTCCCTCTTTCCCTCAAAAAGGGAGTCCTCAAGTGGTTCTCTGGCTTACCACGAGGGTCCATGGTGGACTAGTCAGATCTGAAACATCGGTTCCTGCTCTAATATACTACCAGCAAAGATCAACCCAAATCCATCGAGTCCTTGGCCAAGGTCCGCTAGGGACGAGACGAGTCCCTCCGTGATTATGTAAGGTGGTTCATGGCGGCATGCACCAATGTGGAAAACTTTGATGAGAAGATAGCCCTTCATTATGCCAGAAGCGGCCTCCAAGTGGGATCTGAGTTTTTTGCGTCCCTGGTAAAAAAGAAGCCAGAAAACTTGGGTGAGTTTCAGAGATGATCCCAAAAGTATGTCAACCTTGAGGAAGCAACAGAGGACCAAAGGATATGGGCTAAAGATGAGCTCCCTCATCAGAAGCCTAGTCATAATTCCTCACGGTCCTGGCATTCCAAAGGTACTCTACACCGAAAAAGGTATTCTGATTATACTCCTCTGAACACCCCCCAAGAAACAATCTTGAGGGAGGTCATGCAGACCGAGTTTTAGAATATCCACAGGCCACCCCCCATTAAGAAGCACAAGCAGAAGGACCACTCTAAGTACTGCGCATGGCATAAAGGCTATGGCTATGATACTGAAGATTGCTACTAACTATGCGATGCTATCGAATTCCTGATCAAAGCAGGACGGTTACAGTAGTATATCTTTTGTGCCTAGAATGATGAGTACCATGGTAGGTGTAGAGATGACAAAGGATGAAGCTTGTCCCCTCATCACAGAAGAAGGTCCCGAAGTCCTAGGAGAAGATCCCAGACTCCACCCCCGGGGTAGCAATGACCGGCAAGATAGAAACAAGGAAGCTCTGCCTAATAACAATAATAATCGTCGTTTCGAGCCAAACCAAATGATCAACACCATCGTTAGAGGATTCGCTGGAGGAGGACCACCAAACGGAGCACGAAAGAAAGCACTAAGGATGGCGGTGTTTAGCGTCTCTCATTCCGAACCCAAATCCCAGATTGCGGAAAGAAAGACACCCTCCATCACCTTCTCGGATGAGGACTACGGTGGAATTATCCCCGACCATGACTATCCACTTGTCATCTCTGGGATAATTTTTAATGCCGAAAGTTCAGCAAATATTATGTTCCTGGACTTTTATCAAAAGTTAGAGCTCCCGCAGTCAAATTTGACCCTATACGACAGGGAGCTAATAAGCTTCACAGGCGAAAAGATCATCCCAGTAGGGTACTATGAAACTCATTTGACCCTAAGATCTTCAAAGCTTTTTAAGACGGTCAGGGTAAGGTTCTTGGTCGTGGACTGCCCATTGGCTTATAACATCATCTTAGGCCACCCTTCTCTAAATGCTCTTAGTGCCGTCATATCTACCACCCACTTTATTATGAAATTCCTAAACAAGCACAACAAAGTGGTCACTGTGAAAGACGACCAAATTATCACCAAGAAATGCTATAATGAGAGCTTGAGAATTTACAAGGCGCCCAGAAGGGGAAAATCAATCACTCTCGGCCTAGTCCTAGATCAGGTCAACATTCTTATGACTGAGTTAGATGTTAGGGAAGAACTTCGCAGTACTAGACCCCAGTAGGAGGGCGAATTGCAGCCTCTCCAACTTGTAGCCAAGTCAGACCAGGTTACCAAGATTGGAGCACATTTAGAAGGAGACGAGAAGCAACAATTGATAGAACTCTTGTTGAAGAACAAAGATCTTTTCGCTTGGACATCGTCTGATATGCCAAGGCTTGACCCCTCCTTCATCTGCCAATGCCTGTCCATCAAAGAAGATATGAAGTCGGCCGCTCAGAAGAAAAGGAAGGTCAACCCTGAAAGACAACAAGTCATCGAAAAGTAGGTAAAAGAATTATTGAGTTGTGGCTTCATCAGGGAGATTGCTTATACCACATGGTTATCCAATGTGGTCCTAGTGAAAAAAATCCAATGGGAAGTAGAGAATGTGCGTGGATTACATAGATTTGAACAAAGTCTGCCAAAAGATCCATACTCACTTCCCAATGTGGACAAATTGGTCGACAGCTCCTCAGGTTTCAGGTGGTTGTCATTTATGGATGCCTACTCTAGGTACAATAAGATTCTGATGTATCCCAGAGACGAGGATAAAACTACCTTCATCACTGACAGGGCAAGCTACTGTTACAGGGTTTTACCCTTCGGATTGAAAAATGTATGAGCCACCTATCAAAGGATGATGAACAGAGTCTTTAAGAACTAAGTGGGGAAGATGCTAAAAGTCTACATCGATAACATGATAGTGAAAACCCCACAAGGTGGATTGCATATGACAGACCTTGAAGAGGTGTTTGCACAAGTTCGGAAGCACAATATGAGGGTAAACCCAGAAAAGTGCGCCTTCAAGGTCTGTGCTGGAAAATTCTTAGGATTCATGCTAACCCACAACAGAATTGAAGCTAATCTTGATAAGTGCCACGTCGTACTCGACATGCGAAGCCCTCAGAATGTCAAAGAAGTACAACAGCTCACGGGCAGGATAGCAGCTCTCACAAGGTTCTTTGCCAATGTAGCCCATAAATCTCTCCCCATGTTCAAGCTACTCAAAAAAGGGAAGAACTTCGAATGGACCCAGGAGTGCAAGGATGTTTTTTTATCCTTGAAGAACGTTCTGTCTTCCCCTCCTATTTTGACAAGGCCGAAACCCAAAGAGAAGCTCCACTTATACTTCTTAGTCCACAAAAAGGCTATAAGCTCAGTACTAATCTGGGAAACAGATGAAGGACAGAAGCTGATCTACTTTGCGAGCAAGGTTCTGTAGGGACCCGAGCTTTGATATCAAAAAGTTGAGAAGGTTGTTTTCGCACTAATTACCATAGCAAGAAGACTATGGTAATACTTTCAATGCCACCTGGTGGTTGTAAGACCAGACCAGCCCATCCGCTAGGTGTTGCACAAACCAGACTTGGTCGGAAGAATGATTGCTTGGTCAATTGAACTCTCTGAGTTCGGGATTACTTATGAACTACAGCTCGCAATAAAGGCTCAAGCATTGTCTAACTTCTTAGTAGAACTCACATCGGACCCTCGCGACCCAAAAGGAATTTCTTAGACCATTTTTGTTGACGGTTCCTCAAATCCCAAGGGAAATGGAGCTGGGATAATTCTGAAAAATTTAAAAGGACTGACATTGGAGCATTCCCTGAAGTCTGAGTTCCCAACATCGAACAACTAGGCTGAGTATGAAGCATATATCGCCAGGCTAATAATGCAAAAGATATGGGGGCAACTAGGATCACGCTTTGTAACGACTCTCAACTCGCGACCTCCCAAATCCGAGGAAAATATCAAGCTAAGGAGCCTCTCCTGTAGAGGTACTTGATTAAAGTGCAATGACTCCTCAAAGACTTTGAAGAAACCAAGGTTGTGCACATCCTGAGAGAGCAGAACTCCAGGGCAAACCTTTTGTCTAAGCTTGCCAGCACCAAAGCCCTGGTAGCAACCAATCAGTAATCCAAGAAACCCTTTCTCAGCTCTCCACCATCTATGACGGTTGACTATACCGGCATAGTTTCTCTTCTCCTATCCTCAAATGCCTTACCCTGAAGGAAACGGAATATGTTATGGCCGAAGTTCACGAAGGAAGTTGTGGCACTATCTGGAGGGCAAGGCTTTGGCCATAAAAGCATTAAGGGCGGGATACTACTGGCCAACGATAGAAGTCGATTCTCATGCACATATCTGAATTTGTGATAAGTGTCAATGTCACTCGGACCATTACCAACCTCCCTCGAAAGAGTTATCCATGATGTCGATCCCTTGGTCGTTCTACAGATGAGGAATATACATCCTAGGCCTATTTCCCCAAGCCCTCGATCAGTTAAAATACTTGGTGGTAGCAATGAACTATTTTACGTAGTGGATTGAGGCAGAACCCTCAGCCACAATCACTTCAGTACAAATCCAAAAGTTTACTTGGTGTCACATTATTACCAGGCTTGAAGTTCCGGAGTCCAGTGTAATGGACAACGGAACCTATTTCAAGGATAAGGGTTTTGAAGAATTATTGACTGGATTAAAGATTAAGCACCACTGCAGTTTTGTGGAGAATCCTAGGACAAACGGACAGGCCAAAGCCTCTAATCGGATTATTGTCAGAGGGATTAAAAAGAGGCTGGATGAAGCTAACGGAAATTAGGCCAAGCAGCTTGATCATGTTCTCTGGACCTACCAGACTATGCCTCATTCCACCACGAGTGAGACTCCTTTCAAACTCACCTATGGATGTGATGCCATGATCTTGGTAGAAATAGGATAACCTAGCTGGAGTCATCAGCAATTTGCACCTAACAGCAACCCCGGTTCAATCAGTGAAGATCTGGACCTGATATAAGAAAGAAGACGTGTGACCTATATATGCGATACCACCCTTAAACAAAGGACAGTGGCTAGATACAGCAAGAAGAGGATCCCAAGGAAGTTCCAACCAGGAGACTTGGTACTCAGGAGAGCAGATACCAGAGGAAAAATGCCTCCCAGGGGAAGTTAGCTCCTAATTGGGAAGGCCTCTATCGTATTATCATTAGTACCGGCAATAGAGCCTACACACTGGAAACTCTAACAGGCAGCTCAATCAAGAACTATTGGAATGCAAATAAATTTAGAAAATACTATAGCTAAACGCCTATAACGGCCTAGTCTTTTAGTAAACTAATGTTTGATCTGTCCCAGTTTTGCTTTGTATGGACTTTTGTCCCCTCCAAGATTTATCAATGAAACAAAATTATTTAGATATTATTTTCTATGCAAGACATTAAAAGCCCGGGTCAAAAGGTATAACATACCAAGCATTGGTAGTAAGTTATAGAATCAACACCCATTCTCGATACTTGGCACTAACTGCTTAAATGTCAGGGAACCAAAAGGCATTATGGACTCAATGATCTGTTGCCCATCCTCATACCTAAGCCAGGTGGGATCCCGTAAAACCAACGTGGTTAATAAAGGACCTCGAGCAAAGTCTAATAATTGTAATACGTGCCTAAGGCAAAAGGGATCGTGAGCACCAAGTCTCTTGGACATTAAACCCTATGCTAAGGCATTATTTTTGCCTAAGTTCAAAATTTTGAGTGCTTGCTATCATGGGCATTGGATTGTGAACTAAGGTGTTAAAATTGCCCAAGTCCAAAATTCCAAGTGCTCGTTATTATGGGTATTGGATTGCAGAATAAGGCGTCATTTTTACCTAAGTCAAGTGGAATGCTACATACTCGGTGTTATGGGTATGGGATCCTGGACCATGGTTCCCTTTTTTTGGGTGAAAAATTTCCTAAGTCCACAAAATGGTTACGACAGATACCATAATGGTTGTTGGACCCAAAATGGCCCATGGAAAGCAAGTAAATAAATAAGGTAGAATAAATAAACCAAATGAAATAAAGATAAAACCTCGATTGATGGGGCAATTGTCTTTACAAAAAGTTGAAAGCCCCTCGCAGGGGGCAAAAAGAAAAAAGAAGGAAAGACTTAAGCTTCAGTTTCCTCTCTTTTTAGAACCTGGGCAGCATCCAAGGCAGCTTTGGAATTGGCCCGAGCAAGATCCTTCTCGAAGACGAGTTGGTCGTTATGGAAAACCTTTTCTGAATTAAGGTCTTCCAAAGCAAGGTAAACAATGGGGTTGAAGTGTTGAATCTGGGCCACGGTGTTCTGAAATTGTTCTCCCCGATGTCCCCAGAAATTGGGTCCACCTTGTCCACATCTTTCTCTAATTGAACTATACGAGCACGGAGGGCAGTGATGGTTTCATCGGATTGGAGTTCCTTTGCTTTAAGCGTCTTCTTGGTCAGGTCAGACTCGGCCAATGCCTTCTCTAACTCAATGATCTGCAGTTGGCCATCCTCATTCAGTTTGAGGGTGGCATTGAGCTTTTGAGTGGCCTCCTCATCCTTTTTCTTGAACTTTTCTGCCACCCTCCTATCGGATTCCTCGATGGAGCTCTCGATATAGCGAATTTCAGCAGTGACACAGAGCCTTAAGTTCTAAAGATAGGCCAGAGTTTGAGTCAGGCTTCGTTGCGATATATGCTCTATCACCTCACCGCTCAAAAGCCACTCGTTAACAAACGGCCTGACAACTGAACACCCTGTGATAATTGGTAAGGGGTCCGTCTTGTCCACATCGCTGCAATCCTAGGACACCCTTTTACCCCGGTCAAAGGACCATTCAGTAGCCCTTCTTTTCCTTCCTTGAAGATCACGGGTAGGAGAGCCCGACTGCTCAGAGACTTCCTCAATTACGATGCCCCAATCAAAAGATGTTGGTGTGGCAGCCGGAGGAGCACTTAAGGATCCTGCTTTCTTTCTCCTGGATCTTGAAGCTTGCATAGCAATAAAAGAAGGCCCTGACGCCATATTGCTCACTAAAAAAAGACAAAAGAGATAAGTTAAAAGTCAGGAAACCAAAAACTATAAGTATATACACATAAAATTACGAAAAGCCTAAGGTTAGCTACAGGTGATTATGGATAACGACATCCTAATTTCTTACATAACAAAGCTAAGAGAAGATCATCACCAAGGGTGTTGAGAATGTCTCTGATATTGATATTCTCATTCTTCTCTGTATACTGGGCTATGAATGTGATGCATTGTGGCTCGTTTGGATTAAGATCTTTCTCTTCTTTTTCAAGTGGTATGGTAGGGTACTCCAAGCATCTGGGGTCCAGTACAACGAAAACTTCGTCTCGCCATCAACTTTTAGGAAGAAGGGGTGATAGCCCTTTGCCGTCATAAGTTTGAAGAACTTGGTTTTAAACCCCTTGAAACTGTCTTGAAAGACATCAAAGGACTTTCGGTCAGGTATAGACTGGAGGGTGAACCAATTCTTCTGGGACGCCGAACCCTAGGGGTTCACTCGGAGTTAAAAATATAAAAAAAGCATTCGTTGAATACCGCAACCCCATTATCCGACAAAATCTCTCAAAAGCAATAATATAACCCCCAACCATTAGGATGAATCTAGGTTGGAGTTGTGCGTAAAGTCCTAAGGATGGCAATCTGGAAGTCCGTAAAAGGAAGCTGGAGCCCTCGTTTGACAAAAAGGGACTCGTACAGGAACATGAAATGTAACCCCGCCTCCTGGCATGAACACACCCTCTCATTGTTCTTTGGGCACAAAACCTAGAACTTGTTGTCCCTAGCCTTTCCTTCTAATAGATGCAGGTAATCTAGCGACTGCCTAAGTTCGCGCTCAGAAGAAAACTTGGAAAGATAGATCCCGACGTCCTCTCCTACCCACGGGCACACTAGCCCTAGACCACAGCGGATTCGAATGAGGTATTCCTCAGTCGGTTCACGGACTTTAGGAACCAGCACTCTAGCTCTAGCCCCCCTCTTGCGTCTCGCTATGAAGATCTTGAGAACACCCAAAAAGGCCAGTAAATAATTATTAGAATCATTTAAATAAGAGATTTAGACACAAAAAAGGGCAAACAAAGCAATTCACACCCACATATTGGCCTCCTTTCCCTCTAAAACTTGAAGTTTCAAAAGGATACCTCCGTTGTGCGTGGCGCGACGAAGATAGAGTTCCTAGGAGGCAAGCACTTGGAGAAGGCTAGAAATCCTAACTCCACTCCATGAAATATGAAAGACAAAAATGCGTTCCACTAAGGAACGCATGACTATTCAATTGTTCAAAAATGGTAGAAGCAAGCAAAAACAAGAACATCAATCAAATTGAAAAGAGGAATTTACCTTGGGACTAAAGCTGGTCGAAGAAGGAACTCGAAATGGATGGAGAACACCACTCAATCACGCTCTCTGACACCCTGAAGCTTTCATAAGAATACTAAAAAATGGTCAAAGGTGAACAACAAACCCCTAACCCTTATTTATAAAGGCTAAACGGCTAGAGGGCATTTTCGTCTCCATGGCTTAATTTTCAAAAAAGGTACTCATTATGGCACGCAAAGTACCAGGCATGTCCATCTATTTAAACTGCACCACGTGGCCCTCACAGTCATCGAAGCAGTTGAAAGGACAGTTGTGCAGCAATTCAAACATCATGCAATCTTTGAAGGCTAAGTTTGGATATTTACTCTGAACATCAACTTAAATCGAGTTTAAGAGTTTTAGTTCAGATAACGGCTATCTATGAAAAGTCAAAAATTGACTACTAGAATTGAACTTACAACCTCTCTCGTCACAAAGACCTCGGACTAAGGGTTTGGAACTTGCTACTTTGATTGTTCAAGCCAAGCACCAAGCTGGGGGCATGATAGCGTTACTCTAGAGTAAGCGTTGGACTTACCCCATCAATATTACTCTAGAGTAAGTGTTGGACTTACCCCGGTCAACAATAAAGACTACGAACAGTGGAAAAGAGAAAAAAAGAATGAAAGGAAAACATATACAAGTAGAATTCAATGAAAAATAATTTTTATTGATATAACTCTCATTTCCTACATCGTCTTACATCCGGGGAGAGGGAAAAGAAAATACTGAGATACGAAATTTATAAGGAAAGAGCAACTACTTAAGAACCCAGAGGAAGGAACCGACATCACAGTCACCGACGTCCTAGGTCATGTCACATCCACATTTCCTCCAGCACTGGTCTCTTCCTTGCGAAACGACCTCTTGAAAAAGTGGATTGGCTTTGAAGAACTTTGGCAAAATTGGAACAGAGCACTGCTGTCAGACTTCGGAGATGCTGCCACATTCTTCTTCACTGCCTCTTTCACAATGATAATAAAAGCCAAAACACACTCCCATTTGTTGGATGGGGGCACGACCTCTCATGAAGAAGATCATTCCACTAGAACCCTGGCCAGCTTCGTGATCACCCCAAGTTACTCCCAGAGCAACTTTAATAGTCTGTCATGCATACCCAAGCATCCTTAGAAGACGAAGCACCTGTTAAGTCTTGAAAAAGAGGAGGAAGTGTAGGCTCTATTTCTCTGAGAAAGACCATCCAATATGACATGTATCACAGATCTCTCCAACGACAAAGCATATATCAGACTTACTCTCGTACGCTAGGAGAAAAAAAATCTATCATCAATATACTGAGAAAGAAAAATATCCACTAGAGGAAGAATCAGTTGCAAGAACAGCAAAGATTTTCAGAGGTTTGGGGAAGAACAAAAGGATGACCTTTGCAGGGGACAAAACCCTCCATACAAAAGCAAAAAATGAAAGAATAACTACTCTCTGAAAGAAAATCATCTTCGTAGAAACACAACGAAGGGAATGCCAACCCCAATGCAAACATTCCCTATTTATAGAAAAAAACAAAGCACTCTAATTGGCACCAAGGAAGGCAAAATTGATCTCATGAGATAAGCCACCTTTTAATGCTCTTCACTTCTGATTGGACACAAAGAAAGAGTGCAGTTGGGAAACAACATGAAACTGATAAAGGGTCTTTAATTTCTAATAAAGTCAAGGCAGTCATTTCCAAGAAAGCCCAATATTGTTGCGATGTGTGTAAGAAGACAAAAAGGCCCTACGAAACCATGCACAGGGGCAAAGGACACACCTCAAATGATGGGATGGTAGTACATACTAACCCTGGAGGTACTTGACAACATCTGACCTCGGCCTTTATGGATCCCCGTATCTATTGTGCGTCGCAGATCCCGTCCAAAGTCTAGTATCTTGACACTTAATTATCTCACTTAAGTACCAAGCTGGGGACAACTATTCTAAACTGTGATCCAGGATCCCCTCCAGTAGGATCAGTCCTGCATACGTTCCACTAGAACTCCGCCATCAGTATCTCGGCTAGGCCATTCGACCACAGCCCTCAGTGGTAGGCCACAACAGCAATCATTAGATTTGCACAGATTCCAATAATTATCAATCATGATCTTGCGAGTGTGGGGCCCATAACTTCCTGTAACATTGGATGGTCACTACCACGACTTCCCGAAAGTTCAGGAATTTACCTCAACGATCATGGGAGGGCACCTTCCGTCAGGCCACGATCTAAAAGATACCTACACCCCACGTGGATTGCATGAGGACTCTGCAAATGCTCTATAAAAATCAGGCTAAGCCACTCTAATATCAAGGATTCATTATCTGCTACTTTATTACAAAAAAAATCCTACTTGTGTATTGCTTAACTTGAGCATTGGAGTCATTTTGCAGGTATCTACCCCTCTGGTCCAATACGCTCAGAGGCAGCTGCACGAGGAGGAAACCATCAATTGTTCCTATCTACGGTACCCCTCTGGTTCTACATCAGAATAACATTTAAGTATAAAACTAAGATATATCAATTGGAGAGAAAATGTAGTTGTTGGTGACGTGAAGCCAACAAAGGAACTTGATCAGAATCGTTGTGCGATTCTGTTGGTGCCCTTCCATTCTGCCCTCATCGACAATGTCATCTCCCATGGTTTCTCCATTGTCCTCACTCTATAAGCCAAGTATTGTCCCTCTGCCTCAAACCACATTTGAGTTTTAGTAACCTTGTATGAAATTAGCATGTGGGTGGTCTTTCGAGGGTTGAACGTGAGTAAATGATAAAAATATAGGGATATATCAGCTTACATTTGTAGCCTTTTGTTCATTTGCATTTGAAGCTTTGAATAACTAGATTTATACATGTATCGTACGGAATAATATAATTAATAAAATTAATTTAGAAATCATTAATCTAAAAAATAATAATAATAACATTAAGATAATAATTGATTTGATAATGTAAAATATAATAATTTCAAACATATTGATTTTACATAGAGTTTTTTTTAATCTCGATTCTACTTAAAGTTATTAGTCATTGTAAAAGAAAATATTTAAATAGAAAACATCATTATGATAAGGAATTGTTTTTGTTTTGGCAATCAAGACCATTAAAATACCTATCTTTGACAAATAAGTTCTAACGAATATTGAATCTAATAAATATAAAATAAAAATAATTATTTTTACATTTTATTCTATATTTGACTGTGTGCTAAAAAAATATAATAAAATGTGTTGTTTGTGAAATGATTATTATATAATTAAGTGAGAGCAAAAAAAACATGTATGGTGGATTTGGAGAAAAAAGAGTTGTGTGATGGTCGTGTACATTTCAATTAATAAAATCATGTTGAGAAAAAAAAAATATGTTGTTGGTTAACATTTCTTTAAGGAACTTCATTATTGTTACTATTTGAAAGGTCAACTAAAATCAAAATACTTGAATCCTTTGCATATGCATCAGAGCCCTAAAAAAAGGTTTAGTTTACAACACTTTTTATACTTTTTTTTAGCATTTAAGTATAAAAATGATATAATTCAACCAACATTCCTAGTTTGATAATTAACTTGTTAATAAATTTTTAAATGGCCAATTACTTTTTTGAACTTTTTCTATAAAATCTTATAACATAAGACCTCATTTCTAGTATGTTGCATGAACTTGACAATTTCCTCAAAAACCTTGTTAATGGAGCTGTCAAAAAGTAATGACAAAAACTCATCAAATAATAAAAATCAGAATATAACACATCACTACTCAAACAAACCATATTGCCGGTTAGAAATGATTGCTTAGAGAGAAAATTGTACTATGAATTTTTTTTCCCGACAAATACTGACAATTTTCTAAACTAATGATAAATTAAACTTAGCATCAAGCAAAAGAAAGAGCATTGGAATAATTAAGAAGGTGTGACATTACAAAGCTTCAAACCGCACTTAATTAGATTTACAACAATGATGAAAAAAGTGAATGAATTAATAGAAAGAATTATTGAAATACTATAAAGACTATTTCAAATCATTTTTTCACATTCCTCGATTTTTCAAAATGCTAAGTGTGATATACCCTCCTTATGAAAGTTTATAAGATTCTTCTTCATATTAATAATCGTAACAATACCATTAGGATGGTGCTCTCCCATGTTCTCTGAGGATACCAGACAATGGCACAAACAAGTTATATCATGTAAATATTCCTAACAAAAATATCATTTTGAGGCAAGAAATGACAATTGAAGTGTTCAATAGGTTAAACCATTAAACTCTTATGGCTTCTCAAACCATACTCTAAATGAACTTTTATCCATTGCATGACCTTCTATCAATAGAAATCTTGCCAAACTCAAAGTATACATTTTACCATCTCTTGCAATTAGTACTCTAAATCAACTATTTCTCACATATATAATGGAGTTCTAAAAAGATAGGTTAAATTTCATATCCCCACAACTGTTGCATAATTTAAGAATAATACCCCTTAATTTTATATCTGACTTAATAATTCTAGCAATGATATTATTTATAATTACTCAACGAATTCATCCAATATAAGCTACTGATTTGTGTGTCCATACTCCACAGTAATTGTCAAATCAATTCCAAGCTTTGTGTGTGTTGTCACAAAAATGTTCTTGAAAACTCCAAAGTATACAATATGCAACTGGAAAACATTTATTTATTTAAAGTAAATGATCAAACTATCCAATTAAATAAATAAAAAACGCAAACAACGAAAAATTAGTGAGGTCAACAACAAAATTAATTGACCTTCTCTCCTTCTTTTATGTGAAATGGCTACTACATTGCTACTTTAGTATTGTGAATACTCTTCAAATTATCCTTGAAGACTTTGATCTAAAAGTAACATGTAGTATTGTAGATCATTTTCATACAATTATAAAATGTGTAAAGAATATTATTATATTCTAATATGAAGCTTGAAACAAATGAATAATTGGTGCCCAAAAATGTAAAAAAAAAAGAGTAAAATTTTATCCTTGTAGAAAGTAGCAATAATAGGTTAGGAGCTAAAAAGTGTCAAGCCATTATAATTCTAATAATCAAACGATCTATCATGCCATTCTCCTTTCCATCCACCTAATTAATAGTCGGGGTGTGCAAAAAAACCAAATAAACCAAATTGCATCAAAAACTGAATCGAACTGGATTGTAAAATCCATTTTATTAAAACGGGTTCATATAACTGAACTGAATCTTACGTTTATAAACGGTTTAGTTAACTGGTAAAATAAAAAGGTTTGGTTCAGTAAAATAACCAAACCAAACTAGATATGAATTAAAATCCAAATCCACATTCATTTGAATCATTTCCATGGTGAAATACTAAAATCTTTCTTTTAGAGAATCAAATCAGAGAATTAAAACAACAAATCCACTTTACTTTCGACCAAACCCGATTGAACCCTAGCCTCTAATTTCTGCCACCATATGAACCCTAGAATCCCAATCTGCCAATTGATTCTGCTACGAATCCCATTGACGAACCCCAATCGCGATTCATGAAGTTTGTGTTTCTTATTCGTACGATTGAGACTTCTTGTTCACAGATTTTGTTTGAAGATCATTCGTGGATTACTTGTTTTGAATATCGTGGTCTTCTTCTTCTTCTTCTTCTTCGCGTGTGATTTTGACACTGTTCTTTTCTCTATGGTCTGTGCATGCAATGTTTTGGTAAGATACTCTTAGTTTGTCCTTATGCTTCCCTTGAATTCCAGTTGCTAAGGTGTTTTTTGTCCTGTTACTAGGTTATTGTTGCTTGCTAGACTGTGGGTTTCCTCAATTGGGTTCAATTTCCTAACCTAGGTAAAACTTCATGCATTACAGTATTGAATGAGGGTGTTATGTTTTTTGGTTTTCTAGTTTTAGTGCAATGGTTATGTGTGGCGTGGGGCCTCTGTTTTTTACTAATTTATGAGATGATTTCATGTAGATCTTATGAGGTAGGTTCTTTTGATTTGAGGTGTTAGTGTTTAAGATGCTATGGTTCATTTTTCTTGTGTGCTCAGTAGCATGTAAAGACACTAATAGATGAGTATCAGGTAATGGAGATGTAGAGGTAGATATTAGGTGAAGGGTTTTCAAAGCCCTTCACGTGTGTTGGTCCTTGATGCTCCATATATCAGTTACTTTTAGATTATGGTATTTTGGTGATTGTTGGGGTTTTAATTTCTAGGTGAGGTGGTTTTTGAGTGAAATCTTGTTTCGAGTTAATGGTGATGATAGTTATGTGGTGATTTTTATTTTGTTTGGGATTATTTACTACATATGGGTTTTTTTTCAAGTGAAATCTTCTAGATTATTTTGTGTGGATTTTTTTTTTGAGTTAATGGATTATTTTCTAAGATTTTGATTTTTAATTTTTGATTTTGTTTTAGATTATTTTTTATTTGAAATCTTGTTTCTAAGTTAATGGTGATTATTTAATTTCTGAGTTCTAATTTTTGATACACCATGTTGAAAGGGCTAATTGACCGTAGATATAAATCTAGCTAGCATTTGGTTCTATTGTGTACCTTAACTTTCTCTAGATACAAATATGTCAGTCTAAATTTTTTTCCATTCTTCATGTTTAAATTGCTATCGAACTTGGATTGACATAACTAAAACAATGGTTGTGTTTTGTTGAGAAGAAATTTGTTGATGTCTGTTCAGTATATGTTGTTGCTATATGATGTTATTAACTGTTGGGATCAAAATATTCCTATAGAATATGGTTTTCAATTCTCCTACCTTTACTATCATAGGCTGTTTCTTTTTGTTGTCTGCAATTTCATCAATGCAGTGACTGTCAAGGTACCAGGTGGACACAGTACTTTGGTAGAATGAATCCATTATAAGATTTGTTAAATATAGAAATGGTAAATATACATACACCTTTCTCTCATTTAATTTGGGTTTGTTGCTTCAATTATAAGTTTTTGCCCGTAACCAAGGGCTTTAGCTACAACAATGATTTTGGCAAAGCACATTAGGGTGAGGATTTATTCAAGTTTTTTATTACTCTATGGCCAGATTATTGAAAATAGCAACAATAAATAAGCTTTATTTTTGTTTATGTAGATACCTTGCTCCTGAATATACTGAAGAGGGTATTGTTTCTGTGCGGACAAAAGTGTATGCTTATGGCATTGTTCTGTTACAATTGATATCAAGACGCAAGGTGGTCAATTCCAATAATTCAGAACAACAATAATCTCTCTGACAATGGGTATCTTCTATCATTTATTATGTCTTTAGATATTTTCATAACTCTTCCATGTTGTTGAGCGTGTGACATATATGCTGTTACATGTGCTCTCTTTTTATCTAGATATTTTGAGGAAATTATGGGATATGTGATGATGTTCCTTTTTGTTAGTTTTTATCAGTTTATATGTGTGTGTGTGTGTGTGTGTGTGTGTGTGTGTGTGTGTGTGTGTGTGTGTGTGTGTGTGTGTGTGTGTGTGTGTGTGTGTGTGTGTGTGTGTGTGTGTGAAGTCTTAGCCTTTGCATATGTGAGTCTTTTATGCAAAAAATAGTTCCATGTTTAATCTTTGTTCTTCTCCCCTCCTTTGTTTCAAAAACCTAACACATGTTCATAGCTTATTAAATTTTTTTTTTGTACTCATAAAAAGGAACAGTACCTTACTAGATTTCAATTTGACTGACTTTGATGATACAACTTTTATGCTGAGCCAATGATTGAAAGTTGGCTTTACATGAACTCATTGACACTCGTCTAGGGGAGTCATATGACATGTATGAACTATACCTCATGGCAAAAGAAGCATACTTGTAACATCTTAGGACTGCCTACAGGATTGATGAGTGTCCCCACAAATCAACACGAGTCTTTTCAGCGTGCTTTGTCCTCACTCACATGCATCCTAGGAAACTTCCTAGGAGGTCACCCATCCCATAAGTGCTCCAAGTCAAGCACGCTTAACCATGGAGTACTTATGTTCTTGGCTCCCGAAAAGTAGATGCATCTTATCGATATGGGTGGTGCTAATCAATTCCTTTAAGTCATCATCAACTATACAGTCCCATACATGCACTGAATCCCTCTCATTCCAGTGTGTATTCAATTCATTTATGTGTCCATTCGCCTAGAAGCCTACCAGGAGCCGCTCATTGTCCGTACTTCATCTTGTTGCACCGGCAACCACTCCCCACCCTCGTCGACCCCGGGTGTCATGAAATGTAACATCCTCTCTGACGTAATGATATTAATCAGGGTTATATTAGCTTAATAAGTCTGGTATAAGTTTCCTAATGATTTTGGTAATGGTTTGGGCTGAATTGAGCGTAAACCTATAACACTGAATATGAGAAATAGCTTAAAATAGTTCAGAATTTAGCTTAAATAGCTAAATGTATGGGAATAAATATGGTAAAGTTATTTTGAAGTCATTAAGGATTGGAATGAGCTATATGGAATTTTGGAAGATCAAATAAGTTAGTTTGAAATTTTTAATGACACTGAGATAATGTTTAAAGACCAAACTAATCAGATAAATGGATCAAAAGCCATAGGGGTACGAGCAAGTGTAATATAGAATAATGAAGATTAATTTGAGAGTAGAAACAAGTTGAAATGGACACTTGGAAGCTCCTAAATTCAGTTCCATAAGGTTTAATTTAACCCAGGGATGAATAGTAAAGCTTAGTGTCTAATAAAGGTGTGTATACAAATGCTTGTGGAAAAATAAAATCGAGAAATGCGTGAAATCCTAGAATTTTCCATAATGCCTATGGAGGTTGGAAAATTCACTTCTGAGCAATTTAAATATTTTTAGCAGATAAAAATTTATCTGTTGGATTTCACTTTTTCCCTTTTATTTCCCTTCTTTCATGTCTCATCCCTCATGATTGCCTTTTGAGATATTTTCTCACTCCCCTCCCCTCACTCACGTTAAGTCAGCAGGAGATAAAAGAAACAAAGAAAAGAAATAAAAGAAAGAGGAGAGAAAGGAGAAAAGAAGGCAAAGCAGAGAAAGAAGGAGACGTGAGAGAAAGCTGAAAATGGAGAAAAAGAAAGAAGAAGGAGAATCAAGTAAAGGGAAACAAGGAACCATGGAAGATTTTAGGTAGAGGATTTCTTTCATCTTTTCTACTATTTCTTTGTCTTCCAAAGTCTTGGAAACTTGAGATTTGAATGATGATTTTGCAATGGAAATGATGATTATGCGATGATTATGATTTGAGAACTTGATTTCTTGATTTACCTCTTGATGAGTTTTAAGATTTGGAAAAATGGGTTTCATACCCATTTGGAGATTTGATGTTTTATGAGTGATTTGGAAGCATATTTGTGATGACTTGATGTTGATGATGATGTTTATTGGTTTGATTTGGGTTAGAATGGTTTACGAACTCTGATTTCTTGTAATCGATTACAATACTTCTGGAGCTGCAAAAATGGTTTCTAGGTAGGATGTAATCAATTACATCTTGGATGTAATCGATTACAGAGCCTCTGGTTGAGATGTAATCGATTACATCTTGGATGTAATCGATTACAGAGCTTCTGATTGAGATGTAATGAATTATATTAGTCATATAGTCGATTATCAAGCCCCCAAATAAGAGTTTTTGATCCAAAATTGATAGGAATAGAGTTCTTAACCCCATAGGACCTAAATACAAACCTTAAACCTTAAATGTTGAATGATTATGCAACCAAATTACTTGGGAAAAACACTTTGATGATAATGTGACAAGAGATTGAATGATAAATTTGAACACTTATGATGGGACTACTATATTGTGCATATTATTGCTTGATGATGAAATGTTTAAAGAAAATATTCCAATGTATATCGTTTCTTGTTTTTCATGCTTTTGTGTGAATGACGTGTCCCTATTTTTCTGTTTCTCGATTTCGTATGAAAACAATTACGATAATACTGAGGCTCAAATTTTATTTGATCGTTTTACGTAATTTGCTTAGAGAGTAAAATAAAAATTTTTCTCGAGCTAATGTTTTAATTTTTCTCGAAAGATATACAGATATAATATCATGGATATTTTATTTGAACGTTTTGAACATTAGTACGTTGTGGGAAAACACGAGAAAATGACCGACGTCCCGAACGCATCGTTTGTTTTTCTTGTTTTTGCTTTGTTTTTAATTGTTTTCTTCTTGATTTAATGTCCGATAATCTTCATCTGTGATTTTATATGGACTTTTTGGGTGATTTGTTCCGAAAAATAATATTTTTCCGGGCCGGAAAATCTTATTTTATTATTTAGAATTGGGGATCTTACTTAACCCGATTCTCAATGAGACTAAAAATAATCTTTTAATTTTTAGGATTTAATCACAAATAAAATAATTTTATATTATTATAATATTATTTTATTAGTCTATATTTTAGTGACAAGGACTCGGAAATATTTTGCGAGACCCACAATTAGCGTAACAAGATCGGTAGCTTAATTAATCACCGTTAGGATAGAATAGAACTTTCTAGAACAGTGATACAAATAGTGACTCAATGAGAAAATTAAATGAGTGTGTGACTCAGCATGTGAGTCATCATGAGCCAACCAATAGGAATCAAGCTTGTTCACCAAGGCTTGATCTTGACCATTGATTCATCCAAAGGCTTGGATGAAGCCAAGCAATGGTCCACCTTGCAAGCCCACTTGAGTGCTACGGCCAAGGGCTTTGGAAGACCATTCTCCACTTTGATTTTCATGCATTTCTCTCTTCTCTCTCTTCCAAAGAAAACCTAGCCACCATTGTTGTTCATTTTCCCTACCATTCGGTCAAGACACTATCTACACCATCCAACCATCAAAAAAATTTTCTAACCAAGTTTTCCTAACCTAAACACTATTCTAAGAACCTTTCTAAGTTGGGAGTTTCTTCAAAATCTTCCATTTAGGGCTTGGAAATCAACCTTGAAAGTTTTACCTAGAAGGTGAAATTTCATGCTTTTCTTTTCTCTCTTTATTTTCAAAGTTCTAAGCCATGATTTCTCCATGGTTTAGCTTCTTTTTCATGGTTAGTAACATGTAAATTTTGTTTGAGATTTTTAGGTATTTTTGAAGGTGAAAACCGAACCCTAGGAGGTGTGAAAGCAAGCCTTTTGTCTTCATTTAAGGTAAGAGGAAGACAATTCTTATCATCCCTTGGTGGTGGTAAGAAGATGGAATGATTTGTAATGTTTGAAGAATCCATAAGGATTCGGTGGTGTTGTCTTTGTTTGGTGTGTATGTGTTAATTTTTATGTTTGCTAGTAGTTTATGTGGTATTTGTTAGTAGCTTAGTTGTTTGGTGATTGTAATAATTTTGCATGTTTATTAGCTTTTGATTGCATGTCTATAAGCTTTAATTTAGGTTTAGGTGTTAGAAAATATATTGCATGTGTTAGAAAATACAATGCATGTGTTAGAATTGTATGATAATGTATAGGATGTGAATAACATGTTTAAATTTGCATGAGTGTTCCAAAGAGCACAATCCAATAGCTCACGGCAATGACAAATTTGGAGGACCAAAATGTTCTCTTGATTTTTCCTAAAGTGTAACTTAATTAACCTAGAGAATCAAGAAAGTTTCAAATTGATTTGATCAAAGAAAATGCATTTAGAAATCAAATAGTAAAGACTTAGTATTTTGGAACATGCCTAAAGGATTAAATTGATTCTTGAACTATTTTCTAATATGATTTAATGAACTTAAACAATATAATACATTTGATATGATTTGAAAGGTGAAAGACAATTTAGAAATCAAATGCAAAAGTTTTACTATTTATAGGTAATCATGATTTCTAAAACTTGATTTCAAACCTTTTTCAATCAAAAAGAGACAATACAAGTTAAGAAGAAATTTTCTATAATGGTTTTTGAAGAAACAAATTGAGTAGAATTAAGCTTAAAGGATTAAAACTAATAATTTTATCATTAGAAAGTAAAATACGATATTTTGGAGTTTTCTAACATATAGCTCACTCTAGGTTTTGAAGCATGTTAGAAAGTTTTCAAAAAGAATTAAAGTTATATGATTGAAGTTTTAGATTTTATGGATAATTTAGAAACCATTATTATGATATTCTAAACAAAATCTTGATTTTTAGTAAAATGAGCCAATAAGATAGCAAAAATATCCAAAAGACAAGATGCGGTATGAAAAATTATTCTACGTAGTTTAAATGTACTAAGTACTATTTCTGTTTGTTTAAACAAGTAATTTTAAAGGCAATCGAATAAGAAAATGAATTGAAAATCCTTCATTGACGTATTAAAAATGCTACATTTTAAAAACAGAAAAATATCTTTACCCGATTTTTAAACGTTTGTAAAAACGACGAATTATGAAAACGCGATAAAATTTCTACGCGATTAACATATTTATTTTATCTTTGTCGGAAAATGTGAACCCGTCTGATTATTTTTGAGGATCTTTCGGTCGGGAAAATGTGAACCCGTACATGTGTTTTGAGAATTTATCTGCTTGGAAAATGTGAACCCGTGATTTGCTTTGTCGGGAAAATGTGAACCCGTCATGTGTTTTCTATTTATGTGTGCCAAGTTTTTGGTGGTTTGGTTAACGAATCACATCGTGTTGTCGATGCGATAAACGTAGTGTGGTTCATTTTCTTGGAGACTTTAGTGTCGGGATCCCACAATGATTGGTAGCTCTACGGGCCGTGGTAAACCGATAACACACTATGGTACTCAACACGCACTATATTTAATCGAGATTTGTGGTACATTTGGATGTAATCAACTACACCACATGATGGATTCTGTGTTAGGCATGTGACCGCGCAATAGTTGGTTGGGCAGCCGTGGTACTAATAGATTTTGCGAGTCATTCCTCTCTCGATACTTGTGTTTTCTTTAGCTCCATGGAGTAGGGTTTTGTCATATTATTTATCTCTATGTCTATTTGTTTCATCTTATCTATTTATTGTTTATCCGTATTTATTTGTTTATTTTATCCGTTACTTGTTCCTATATTTGGTTATTTTTATTATATCTTATCTGTTTATTCTTATCTTTCTTATTTTATCTGATGTTTTATCCGTGGTGTGATATATTGTTATGATATCTAAATTTTACTTCAATCTGTTATTATAATTGTTAAAGCTTTTCATATTGCATGAACCGATATATATTGATTGTCCCTTATTGGCCATGTTGTGATGATTTTATGTTGTCTTACCTAATGTATTTTTTGTTTATTTATTTTACGCGGTAAAGACTTCGAGGAAGAGGATCAGCCCCTTGAGATCTTGTAATTGGAGGAGGAACGACCGGTTTACGATCAAGAACCATCCGATCATCTATATCCTCCGGATTGATTGTGAGGATGGCGGCGCCAATTTTTGGGATTCGTAGAGCTAGTATTTCATGGAGGTTCTCTTTGGCATTTACGACGATCGTGATTCTTAAATGATTGTCAACGTTTTGATGGAGAGCCCGTCATGACACACTTTTTCAAAGTTACCCTTATCCATTAGGCGTCACCGGGGTACCGAAAACCCCGAGCCTAGTGAGATAAACACGACCGCGCGATCCCGTTGATCCGGGATATCTATCTCCCGATGATCATTTTCATACTCGAGAGTGATCCATCGAGATTGAATGATGTTTTTTGGGCGCAGCGTCAAATTTGAAATATTTGTAGTTTTTGTTGTAAATTATTTGTACAAATTTATAACAATCATATGTATATTATCGAATGATGTTTTTTTTTTTTTATGATATTTTCCGCACTATCTTTTTATATCATATTTACGTCTTTCGTGCAACCCGTAATAATATTTAACAAATGTTTCACAACTTGGGTAGATTTTATTTCTATTTCTTTTATTTTCTTTTATGTGTGACATCCTCCAAAGGGGTGTTACATGAGGCCTTGTGCCGTGATTTGAAATTGATGGAGTAGATATCATGAGTATAAATGAATTGATCATTTTGCATGAGAATGTGATATGAGAGTGATGAATCAAATATCAATGCATTATGCTATGAATTGAGATTTATTGATGAGATATCAATGCATGATGCTAAGATATGTGATTGATGAATTTGAATACCCATGATGAGAATGATTGGCTTATGCATTATATTGCATTTGTGATGAATTAATGAACAAAAATGATTTGATTTTCATGGGTATCCCTTTGTGGAACTAGACCGAGTGAGGTTTTGGATATGTCTTGTACTAGGGTAAGTTTTGGATAATGGTAAGAGAGAATTTGAGAATCTCTCTACACAAGAGTAATTGAGGTTGAGGAAGACCTCCCTCTTTACCCATGCTTCCCTAGACATCAAGTATTAGAGGAAGACCTCTTTACTTGGGCTTATCCTAAACCCCCAGATTGCGAGGAGCGGATTAAACTTCCTTTATCTCTGATGATCGATAGTGTGAGGATGGACATTCCCTCCCTATCAAAAGTAGTTGAGGATGGACTTTCCCTCTCTACTTACCACTTAAAATGAGGACGGACATTCCCTTATTATTGTGGTTGATTGAGATTGGTCTAGTTACCTAGAGTAGTCCTGTGTAGCGAGAGCTATAAATGGGTTGAAGTGCACTAACCTGAAAGTAGGCTACTACCAAGTGATTTGTTATTGTGAGGATGGACATTCCCTCCATACCATTGATTTGAGATGACACATGTGTCCTAATGATTTGAGACATGAACCTTGAAATATGAGATTTTGATATAGATGAAACTTTCATAAGATTTGATGAATTGTAACATGTTTTGAGACATAATTTCCATCGAATAAGATTTTCTTGATATTTGAAGATATGATTTCTGATGTAATTGATTTAAGTCCAAATGACTCCGGATATGAGGAATTTCAAATAATAGATTTTGATGATTATAAATGATTTTCATAATTCAATGAACCTCTGTTTTGGGAAGAGGAAGGACCCGATTTGGTTTTAGCCACCTTCCTACAGATTATATAGAAATGATTTGAAATGATTTTCCCCAAAACAACTGGAATTATTATGATGACACGTTTTTAAACAAACTATTGAGAATTTTATGATTCTCACCCCCCTACACCTTTGATTTCCATGATAATTCCAGGAAGGACATACAGTGACAAGCAAGATGAAGCAAGATGGAGCTTATGGATGAAGTGATATTTTAGTTAGTTTGATCAGATTTTGTATAATAGATCGATATAGGTATATTATATTCAACTATGTATTCTTTGTATAAAAATTCATTTCATATTATACGTGTAATATACTTCCGCTAAAGGCTTATATTTTGTATATTATTAAATTATTTATTTGAAAATCTGTGGATATTCATAAGTAATGTATCAAATTCTAATTACTGATACGTAAACCGGATACGTCATTAGTGTTAGTCTTTGGGATGTTACAATGCTTCTGTGTACAAAGAAAGCCTGAGATGTGTCCATCAATGAGAGAGGTAATTGGACTTCATTACTTGGGCCTTATACATTTGTGGAGTTTGGTGGTACCTGGTAGAATATGTCATATGGTTTATCAAATTGCTCAAGGAGATATTTTCTTTTCTTGCTATGTCATTAGAAATGTAGCATTGTTGACAACATTTTTCTTATATCTTACCATTTCTTTCTATGTAGTGCAAATTACAATTAATAGCTTGTTATTACTTCAGGTTGTGAGCCTTCTTCAGGGAGAAAGTAACCACTTCCACTCCCTGGAAGATCAATTTGCACCTAATTATAACAATTGAGGAAAAGGTTGAGTTTTCATTTGCTCATTAGTCATTAAGTTGCCCAATATTTATATGAAAAAACGTATATTTGTATGATTGTATCCAATAGATGAAAACAGGGTAGGTCTCAGTCTCCCTGAGGAATATTGTCTGCTCAGGTGTAGTGTACAAGATTTCTGATTGAGATTATTATATAACAATGCACATGTGTTTGTCTGTCACAATACAAATACTCTATTTCATGGCCACATTAGAGTTTCTGCTAAATATTTTTTTGTATTTTTTGTAAAAGTTTGGCCTTCACTTTTTATGATTTACATACATGTCCTTGTACGTGGGTTGCCAGGAAATATATGCACAAGGGGTAATTTCACCACATGTAACTCTTAAAATTCTATTTAACAACCTACAAGCAATTATAGAAAAACCATGAAACTATTATTCTGTTTAACAACCTACAAGCAACTAACTAGATTGGTAAAGAAAGAGATGGAAATCAACAAGATTTAGGTAATAATGTCTTTTGCTTTCTTATTTGTGTTGCACTTGAATTTTCATCATATTTTGAAGCTTCTAAGAACCATTTCGGGTTGCTGATGACCTGCAAACACTCAATAAAATCTCATATTTTGAGATTCACGCTCTGTGCTGTTTTTATCGCCTATTGAGATTGACTTATATTTGTTCTTTTCCCATCTGGTGAAGTCTTGTGTTGTTCAACAATGACTGATGTTGACTTCACCCTGACTAGAAAAATATGTGAACTTTGAATGGAATGAAACATAGGGCATAAGCACTTGAATGATATTCCTTGTTCAATGATTTAACTTATGACTTTACGTGCTCATTGTTGTTGTTAACTTTGATTGAATTCTTTATTTCAGCTCTGTTTGATAACATCATGATTCTTTTTCTCTTGATTTCAGTCTACAAATTACAATGTTTCCAGATTAAAATTATTAAATTTAAATTTATTTTTGTAAATGAGATTGGATCATTTTTTAATTGAGTTTAATTGCAATAGTAGATAAGCTCAATCTAATTAGTTTTCTTAACTAGTTTTTAAACCAGTTTTCTTAACTGGTTTCATGGAAAAACCAATTTTTTGTATTGATTTCATGGAAAAACTACTTCTGAATTGATTTTTAAACCAGTTTTCTGTACTAGTTTCATGGAAAAACTAGTTTCGAACTAGTTTAAACTAGTTTTGTGAACTGATTTTTTGAAACCCAAACTGATTTTGAATCGGTTCTAAACCAATTCACCGAATCTAAACCGGTTCTGAACCGGTTCAAAATCGGTTTGCCAAACCCAAACTGGTTAGGCCCCAAAAGAAAATTGGTTCTGTTTTCAAAACCAAACCGCTTTATCGGTCCGATTTGGTTCGATTTTCATGCCTGAACCGAACCATGCCCACCCCTACTTAATAGCGATTATTGAACTTGCAATGATAACAAGCAATAACCATCAAATATTGGACAAAAAATATTGTGAAATAATAACCAATGAAAAGTCGACACAAACATTGGGCAAAGATGACAACGTGTGATAGAAAATTCAAAAATCATTGGCCAGATGAATGGAGAGATGCAAGAGGAGGAGAGAATAACAGTGATCTCAAACATTTGAAAATTAAATATCCTAAGGAGATGAAGACAACACATAAAGCTACATTAAATCAAACCATTTTTTGAGTTATTTACTAAGATACCCCCCTTTGTCTTTTTAATTTTACCTATAACAAAATGGTTTGAATAGTAATATTGGCATATTGCAATAAGAAGAATATGGAAGCTGGTCTTTTACGTTAATTATGACGTTACACTCATTTAAGGGCCTGTTTGGTATGCAGAATAGAATAAGGTCTGATTATATTAGGTCTAACTGTATAAGGCCTGATAAAATTTTAATACTATCCAGTGTTTGACGTGATATTGTATAAGATATTATGTTGTATAAGATAATATTATCATGTATTTATCGATGCACTGTATAATACTGGATATGATAAAATATTAACATTTTTTTACAAAAATACCTTTTAATAAAAAATATATTATATTCATTCAAATTTATCATGTTATACTAATTTTTGGAGAAATAAAAGTCTCCAAGGCATATAAAAAAAAACATGACCACTATGTATATTAAATAAAAAACAACTCATGCCTTCACAACAAAAATTAGCAAAAATACAAAAAATGTCTAGATCGAGTAGTCATTTTCATCTTTATTTTGGTAAAGTTCATCTTAATAGTAAAAATTCACAAGAATTTATATGGCTATTTGATTTTTGAATGTAACACATAATATGAAAAATAACTCA
Organism: Ormosia emarginata; assembly: GCA_029884605.1. NCBI lineage: Eukaryota > Viridiplantae > Streptophyta > Magnoliopsida > Fabales > Fabaceae > Ormosia > Ormosia emarginata. Next base: position 42,835,979 of record JAQQTP010000074.1, on the reverse strand, counting down.
AGTCTACACACAATTTCATAAATAGTGACCATCAAGTTTTAATAACAAGTACCATAAAACACTACCAAATTAAAAATAACATCTTTTAATAGCAAGTACCATCAAATTCTTACAAGTACTATCAATCGTAGTCTACTACATATTTTATTTCTAGTCATCATCAAGTAAATCTTTCACAAATTGAACTTTATGTTCACCTTGAAACCCCCAAAACAAATGCATAAGGGGAAGGTTTTGCATAAGCAAACGACCAGCCTTATTGCGTTTTCTAGGTATGAGGTCTTCCAATTTCATCAATTCATCAATAATAGCCCTTGAATCATCATAGAAGTCTTTCACAACCTTAATACCTTTAGATATTACCTTGACACTTTCAACCATGGCACCTATCCTATCAGCAGATTTTCCAACAACTTCTACAAGCGAATTGACAAACTTGTCCATACTAGTAGCTAATTCATATTCTCCTCTTGACCCCTTTCTCACTAGTCAACCTTCAGAATGAGCATTTTTTGCCTTATTCTTAATTTGGTTCACAAACATTGATCGAGTGACATCCAGAATATCATCATCACTCAACTTAATAACTCCCTCCGAAAGTTCTGTAGTAGCATTGTTTCCATGAGCTTGTTTTTCATTGTCTAAGTCCTCAAGTACATTAGTAGGAGCTTCAACATTTTTTCTGATAGCATGATCCTTTCTAAAGATAATCATCAATCGATTAAAGTTAGTAAACACTTTGGTTTTATAGTTCTTAAATGTTGCATCTTTCTTTACACATAAAACTAACATAATAGTCACATTAGTTAGTTAAAGTAGACAAAAAAAGAAAAAGACATAAAAGTTTTAAGTAAATTTTTTTTCTTAGTTTTAATTATATTATTATTATTTAAATTACTTGAATAGTAATATTATTCACAGAAGATAATGAATAATTAATATATTAATTGGTTGAGACAATTAATTAAATGTACATAAATGACATTCAATTAGGAAGGACAAATTTTAATTTTTTTTATTCTTTTATTATTTGGGTTCTTTATTTGAATGTAAATCTTATGAGTGGAAGATAGTGGAAAACTAACAAATTAATTCGTTTAGGCAACTAATTAATTATATATTAATTGTTTAATAGTAAATAAATGACATTAATTAAGGGTAACTTTCAAAATTTAAAATTTTTAATTATATTATTATTTAAATTATTTGAATTTGAATAGTAATATTATTCATAAAAGATAATTTTGGTAGAGATTTATAGAAGATAATGAATAATAATTAATATATTAATTGGTTGAGGTAATTAATTAGTTAGTTGTACATAAATGTCATTCAATTAAGAGAGAAATTCGAATTTGAATAATGCTCATTGATATTGTTCTTCTTATTATTCTTTTTGGCGATGATGTACGTCCATGGTGGAATGCTTCGCGTCCTCCTCTACCTAAGTCGCAGGATCTCAAGCTTGTCATCATCGTCTTTTGTGTCAACCTAAAAAGTCACATGCAACCTTAACGGCCATCATCGTTAAGCATTGATTCTCAATGCATAGGTAGTCTCTAGACAAAAAAGTGTAATTGCATCGATTCTCAATGCATTGAATTTTTAGATAAAAAAAAAGTGTAATTATTTTGTTCCTTTTTCATTTGTATTTTTGGTGCATTGTATTTCTTTAATTTAGTTATTAAATAATTTTTGTACATGTAGTATTTTTTTCACATATCTCATGTTGTCACATCAGATCATATGTGGTAGGAAATTGCCACATAAGATTACATGTGGCAGAGTGTTAGTGATGTAAAATAGATTATAATTATTTATGATTATGATAATTTAAGAATTTATATATAATTATGTTATTTAGAGATTTTATCTATTTTAGGATTTCAGTTTTAATGAGATTTTATTCAAATCCTAAATTTTATCATTAGTTAGTTATATTAAGATTTTTAATTAAAATAAGATTAGTCTATTATCTATTTTATTTATGATTGATTTTTTTGTAAGATTACTATAAATACTCTCCTATCAGATTTTAGAAAACGGTTGATTATTATTGATTATTGAATTCAATTTGAATTATGTTCCTACTTTGAAATTAAGTCTCTTAGTACCGAGTACCTTTGGAATCCTGAGGATTCTTTATTCCCTTATCCTTAAATTCTACATCAATTTGATATCTGAATCTTATTGATCCTCACGTTTTGAAGTGTTTGAGAGTAAAGGTTTTTCATAGCCAAAGTTATTTTGCTACTTACCGCTCACTAGCTCTTTGTCAAAAAGTCGTTGGACTCTATGTTTACTTCACTAGTATACACACAACCGTACGAATGTTTTCAAAACAATGTCATTTGGATCTCATTTTGAATCATGACCACCACCATCAAAACCGGAAGCCTCCAATTTGCCAACCACTAAAATTCCACCATCGAAGGATATCGCACATGCCCCACACACCGTCTTGAGCCTATTCTTTTGGAGGATTACCATCTTTCTAACTTTATGGAGAAGAGTCCTCTCAGAAGAGGAGAATGATGTAGAATAGATTAATATTATTTATAATTTTGATAATTTAAGATTTTATAGATAATTATATTATTCAGATATTTTATCATTAACTACTTACATTAAGATTTTTAATTAAAATATGATTAGTCTATTATTTATTTTATTTATGATTGATTTTTTTTTTGTAAGAAGACTATAAATACCCTCTTATCATATTTTAAAAGACGGTTGATTATTATTGATTATTGAATTGGATTATATTCCTACTTTAAGATTAAGTCTCTTGGCACCAAGTGCCTTTGAAATCTCAAGAGTTCTTTATTCCCTTATACTTTAATTCTACATCATATAATCCTCTTACAAAAGAAACCAATCATAAATAAAATAGATAATAGACTAATCCTATTTAATTAAAAATCTTAATATAACTAATTAATGATAAGATTTTAGATTTGGATAGAATCTCATTAAAACTAAAATATTAAATTGATAAAACCCCAAAAAAAATGAAAAGATAAAAATCTAAATAACATATTTATCTATAAAATTTTAAATTATCAAAATCATAAATAATCATAATCTATCATACATCACTATAAATAATCCTAATCCTAATCTTTTAAATTATCATTAACTAAATAATGTGATATTAATAACAAAACTTTAAGTTTAATTACTTTTTTGTTTGACTTCCTAAACCTCTTGTTAATATTCGGAACCTAAACTTTATTCCTAATGTTGTATAATAATTCTTTTCCAATAGTTTTTATAATGTTTAAAATAATTCAGTTAGTTAATTTCTCTACCAAACAAACTTTATAAAACGTGATGAAATTAAATCAAGTTAAATGTTAATAATTTCATAATACATGATGTAAATAAAGAATTTTTAGAGATTATTTTACTAGTATGAGAAATACTTTAATTTATACTTTATTGTAATAATTAAAAAAAGTCTTTGACATGTACATTTTAAAAAATTTGACGATATTTTTATGATTAAAAATATGTAATTTTTAAGAATAAAAATGGTTTTCTTTTAGTCAGCGTATAAATAATATTAGTAATAAACATTCGCTACCAATTTTATAAACACGTAGATATTAAAAAATAGTTTTATTTTTTATCTTTGACCAGAGTATTTTTACATTGATTGATGTAAGATTAACCCCTTAATATTGTCACTACTATGAGATCCTCACAATAATTATCTTCTCCAAAATTTTAACTTTAGTCCTCTTCCTTGAGACATGTAGAAAAAATAATTTGTAACTAAAATCTAATTTGATTTTATGAAGAATGATAATATCATATGAAAAATATTTAACCTAAAAGTGGTTGGTTATAGTAAAAATAGACTACAATCCCAAACGAAACTTATCTATAATATTAGTGATTTGAATTTTGGAGTCACCACTTTGAGGAGTTTTTTTACTTAAACTCGAAGGTTAAGCTCATAACAATTTACCTAAGCTCGAAGGTTAGGCTCATGACAATGCATGTAGAGATTGATACTTTGGTTAAATATAAAAAATATCTAAAGAAATATTGTCATATGCCACTGGAACTTGAACTAATAGTTAGTGATTTGAGTAGTTTATATGAGATTATATATTCAAACCTCAATGCCACCCATCTACCAAAAAAATGTCATGTCCTTAATCTTAAAAAAAATGAAATGTTAAAAAAGAAGTTAAAATTAATCGTAACTATTGATAGAAAAAGATATGAAAAGTGTTAGCAAAAATAAGTTTGTTTTCTTAAAATGAAATCACTTAAGGGTAATTTAGGAAATAGAGAGTTAAAATGATTATAAGGAAGTGTAAATATATCTAGATTTTAAGGGCATTTGTTAATGATACCAAAATAAAAAAAGTTTTAAATAAAAAATTTTTTTTTTTTAATTTTCAATACATTGAATGTTTTATTTTCATCTAATTTTTTTTTATTTTAGTATCGTTAACAAAACCCAATATATATAAATAAGAGTGACAATAACTTCACCCTAGTACAAATATGCAAATTTTAGTTACTTACAAATAATTTTCTGAGATGCATATTTACAAAATTAATTTAGAATTGTATGTTAAGATAACAAGTTAACAACCACTCAAAATTTTGAATTTGAATTGCTTCCGTGTCTTTTTTTTTTATAAACCTTGGTTAATTCTCCTAATTTCAGTTTCAGTTTTTAATAATGATCAATTATCCATTATCGTTGTGCTCCAAGTTGAGTCATTATCTTATTATCTGCAATGAAGATGAAGATGATATTACAAGTTACTCACGCGGTTTTGAACGTAAAACAGAAGAAAGCCCAGAAAGAGAGAGACCCGGCTCGGCCCAATAAAGAAGAGATGGGGAGTTCCCGCTCGCATTTTAAATGCCCGCCCTTGCAATCCATCTCTACGGCAGTCGCATTTCACGCGCCACTTTCTCTCTCTCCGTGAGAACTGATAATTAGGTAAAGAATAAAAACTAAAAAATAAAAAATAAAAATAAAAATCAACATATTGTGATGAGAGTGAGTTTCATTATTCATTAGAGAACAGAGAGTGATGCAGTGTAGGGTTAAAGCGAAGAAGAAGAAGAAGTAAGCGATTATTGTGATCATGGATTCTCCCGAACCTTCCAAGAACAACAAGGGCACTTCTAGTGCCACCCTCAACACTTCTTCATCGGAATCCCCTCAAGTACAAGTAACTTCACTCCCTAATTCCTCACTTTATTTATTTATTTAATATTCTTTTCTCGTTCCTCTTTTCCCCGCGTTTCCTTCTTTCTTTTTCTTCAACTGCTTCTTGTGCCGTAGATCGCACTGCAGTTTCTTGTTTTTTAATTACGGCTTTGAACAAATCCTTCAGAATTTTGGGGTAGTAAAGTACCGTTTTGACACGCTGGAATCATTGCTGACTATTGTCTTTCTAATTCTATGTGGTCGAATTCTTCTTTTTTCGTTGAACAAGGCATGGCATTTTTTTTAATTAAAAAATAAAAAACAGTTTAATTGGGGTTCTCGGTTTCACTGGTGAGGGCGAATTCGAAAAGGATTTAGGAGTAAAGTGAAATTCGATGAAGAATTGCACTCGGTTTAGGATTATTAGAAGTTGTTTCATTCCTTACTGTGATGCCATTTTATTTGATTTAACCTTTGTTTTTTATTTTTATGGTTTACTGTTTGCTATTATGCCATCAGATGTTAATTGTGTGTTTGGAATCTCCAGAATAAATGAATTCAGTTCTAAGAAACTTGTTTGGAATGATGTTTGTTCAAGAACTCACTTCAGTCACAAATCATATTGTGTGTAGTGTTGAATGGTTTGTAAATCCTACCGCTTTTGATTGGATTTGTAAATCATTTTTCTTTTGGTCATACCAATTATAATTCATTTCAATTCAAATGAATTCTGTTCAATTCTAAAGTGTTCCAAACGCTGAAAGGTTTAGAAAGTGGCCACTTTTTTGGCTTCCATATGTGATTAACCCATCATGACTAAAATTCATTGGCATTGCTTTTCTGTTTATTTTTTTCTTCTCATTCCTAGCAGGCTGTTTTTTTTATTGCTTTGATGATGGTGCTCTACCCTCTAAAGTTTATGAACCCATGTTGTCTTATTATTGCATAAAGTGAATGATGAATGAAAACAAATAAGACCATCAATTATCTAAATAAAATATTAGAGGATTGCTGCACGTATGCATTGTGGTGCCACAAACATTGATTATTAGTATCTGGTCCTGCTCTTGATTCTAGAAGCCTCTTTTCTGTTTGAAGATGTCTAGAGGATTATTTTTATTTAGTTGTCTTAATGTATCTTCAGATTTTTTCATTTCATTTGCAGTATGATGAATAATGAACGTCTCTTTAATTCCAGGAATCGCCCTTTTTCAGATTTGTAAACAATTTATCTCCAATAAAGCCTGTCAAGGCTTGTCATGTGGCGGCACAAGGTTTTGTTGGACTCAATTCTCCACCTCTTGTATTCACGTCACCACGTATTAGTTGTCACCGTGAAACACAGTTCTTGGAAAGGTTTGTGACTTCAATTGTGCATTTTTTTTTTCTATTGACAATGCACTGGCTATTTGTTGACTAAATTTGTCCACATCAGGCCTCAATGCACTCAATCACCCAGTGCAGAAATATCTCAAAGTGACAATGGGGACAAAAGTCTTGTTATTGAAGCTCCTGGTGATTCCAAGAAATTAAGTTCTCAACTGCCACTGCCAGGGAAGTTTATAACTGACACTCAGAAGGATGTTGACATCAAGAATGATGCAAATACCCAAAACTGCAGTCCTCCACCATCTGTTGATGAATATTTGGCTGATCCTGTGGATATTGATCGAATCTATTCAGCCAACCCGAATGTGAAACCATCTGATGATGCAGTTGAATTATCACTAAGTGACTTAACTCAGTCTAAGAAGATTACATTAAAATTTGATAGCGAAGATGGTCCTGGTGATAAAGCAGAAGATCCTTTGCTTTTGTCACAGGAATCTAATAAGGTTCATCAGGAAAAGCCAGTATATGTTGAAGAACCAGGAAAAATAGAAGGGGACAAAACTGATGTTGAATGGGCTTCTCAAGAGAGCACAAAGTTAGAGTCCAATTTATCTGCAGATGTTTTTGAGAAACAACATAGTCATGATTCACTTGCCCAGGTAACCATAGGTTCTTGCTGTCTATATCAATAATGTTGATGTAGGACAGTCATTATTTATAGCTATGACTAGTGTAACCTAGATGTCTTTTAGTCTTTCTTATTTGTTACTTTCTTATTGACCCACATGATTTTAAGCTTCAGTGTGCAGGAAATGAACTGCGGGATCATAGTGATTGTACACCTCAGTCGATGCCTGAACCTTTACAGGACGTTAAAGAATGTGAAGATTGTGATGAGATGGTGTCAACCTCACATGTGAGTGCAGAGAACATCTCGCAAGATGGTTCTGAGGTATGGATCAGACTTCTTTTTTCTGGTTTATCATAGTCCTCTAGAGGCGGTTAACTTTTGTGTGAATTTTGGTGTCTTTTCACTCTCCAAGTGTGTGTGTGTCTTTGTCTGCGTTTAACTTTTAAGCTGAATAGATTTTTTCAAGTTCAATGATTATAATATAGGCTTGAATATGCATCTATTTTTTCATCATTTTGTCACCTATTATCGAATTATCTCCAATTAAGAGAATGGTATATGTACTTTATTGATACAATCAATCTATGAAATCTAATGCTTTGGTGTGATCTAGTTTGTTTATGGAGCTTTGCATGCATCATGGCAGGATTTTTTTAAGGAAATTAGCAGCAGTGGTATACTCCATATCTCTGCAGCAGATGGGTAACTGTAATCAGACAACTAAAGTTATAAATTTTCCCCCATTCTTCTGCTTATTAAGTTTACCCTTGAGTTGGAACTTTGAAAATTTTGTGGACTTGTGGTAATTACATTTTCTCAGTCAATCATGATTGTTAAAAATTCTGAGTCCTGATGAGATATCACATCATGGTTTAGGGTATCTCTTAGGTTAAGTGATACAAACCTTAGGAGAACCACACCACAAAAGCTAGCCACTGTGGTTGGAGAGCCCAAGACCATATAAACCCCACACCGGAATCCCATACTTCTGATGTGGAACTCAAGTCTCATACCTTGCAAATGGATCCTAACATTCCACCATGCTCCGCAACCTCGGCACCCACGTAGGCTAGCTGTGCACTAGCTCTCTGACTAGTCCCGGGCGAGCACTGCAATGTCGGCGTCACCACCCGCACTGCTCGTTTGCAGCTGAGAGGCATGGTGGAAGGTTCTAATACCAATTGATACAAACCTTAGAAGTACCACACCACAAAAGCTAGCCACTGTGGTTGGAGAGCCCAAGACCATATAAACCCCACACCAGAATCCCATACTTCCGATGTGGGACTCAAGTCTCATACCTTGCAATTGGATCCCAACATTCTACCATGCTTCACAGCCTCGGCACCCACGCAGGCTGGCTGTGTACTAACTATCTGACTAGTCCCGGGTGAACACTGCAATGTCGGCGTCACCACCCGCACCGCTCGTTTGCAGCTGAGAGGCATGGTAGAAGGCTCTAATACCAATTGATACAAACTTTAGAAGAACCACACTACAAAAGCTAGCCACTGTAGTTGGAGAGCCCAAGACCATATAAACCCTACATTGGAATCCCATACTTCCGATGTGGGACTCAAGTCTCATACCTTGCAATTGGATCCTAACATTCCATCAAGCTCCGCAGCCCTGGCACTCACGCAGGTTGGCTGTGCACTAGCCCTTTGACTAGTCCTGGGCGAACACTGCAATGTCGGTGTCACCACCCGTGCCGCTCGTTTGCAGCTGAAAGGCATGATGGAAGACTTTGATACCAATTGATACGAACCTTAGGAGAATCACACCACAAAAGCTAGCCAATGTAGTTGAAGAGTCTAAGACCATATAAACCCCATACCGGAATCCCATACTTCCGATGTGGGACTCAAGTCCCATACCTTGCAATTGGATCCTAACATTAAGGAAATAGGATTTTCATTCATGAATATCTTTGAGCATGAAAATACTTTTCATCAATAATTTTCTTGCTAAAACGTTTTAGTCATGTCGGATGAGACAAGTGTGGTCTAGTGGCATTATCTACTTTGCAAATGACTAATCTATCATAGAAGTTACAAAGGACAATGAAATGTAAGCTTTATCAGGAATTTGCATTTGTTGTTTGAGTCTATGATGGTTTTCTTTCTGCAATAGAATAATTATTACAGTCAATGTAGGCTAGTCTAAAGCAGCATGGCATTCGTAGACGCTGCCTACAATTCGAGGAAGCAACTTCAAATTCTCTTGGAAGTAATAATTCTCATATGAACTTGAATGCAACTTCAAGCAAAATGAAAATGGTCAAGTTGTCCGAGCCTATCACTTCCTCGTTTCCTCAACGATGTAGTGGAAACTTCCCTGTGACAGGCTCCAAGCCATCGGGTATTGGGTTGCATTTAAATAGCATCATAAATGCTATGCCACCTGGTCGTGCCGCAACTACAGGTATGAGATTATCAGATGGTTTACAGGGTATGAATTCCGTATCTTCAATAAGCTTACACAAAATGGAGAACATGAAGAGATGCTTAATTTCATCAAATGTGGATGGGCAATCATCAGTTGACACTGGAAACGAGAGCCATGAAATTGATGCCTCAACACCTGCAGATTCTTTCATCTCTGAGTCTCCTAGCTTGACAGAACATATCACCTTATATCCTGCAAGTGTCCATGATAAGAGGAAACTAAGCCCTACTGATGCTGGAAATTCTGAGGAATTCAACCGACCTAGCCCCAGCAAGAAAAAGTCAGTTCATGTTCTTTCTCATAGTTCATAATTTTTATTCTTTATATATGTTTAGTTGCATCACCAAATTTTATAATGCTTTTTAGAAAGAGAACATCAACCACCGCTGACGACAATGGCTGTAAACGGTGCAACTGCAAGAAGAGTAAATGTTTGAAACTGTAAGTAAATTTTTATATATGTTTTGGTATCTCACTTTATATGATATGCAGTATATATATATTTCGATTTGATTTCTTTGCAGTTATTGTGATTGTTTTGCTGCCGGAATCTATTGTGCCGACCCTTGTTCTTGCCAAGGCTGCTTAAATAGACCAGAATATGAAGATACAGTTCTTGAGACAAGGCAACAAATCGAATCGCGTAATCCACTTGCATTTCTTCCCAAAGTTGTACAGCGTACCACTGATAGTCCGTCAAATAATATGGTATAAGATCCTCATATTTCACTTTTATATATATTTTTGGTTTCAGAAATGAATTGATAGTTTAATGTGCCCTCTGCAGGAGGATGCGAATCTGATGACACCGTCATCGGCAAGGCACAAAAGAGGTTGCAATTGCAAAAGGTCAATGTGTCTGAAAAAATATTGTGAATGTTATCAGGTTGTGTATATTATATATACATTATATGCTCTAAACATTTCACCAGTTTAATCTCCTGTTTCCGCTAATAGTTTATATTTGAAAAAGGCTAATGTTGGATGCTCCAGTGGATGTCGATGTGAGGGATGTAAGAATGCTTATGGCAGGAAAGAAGGTTAGAATTTATATTATGAATAGATTTGTTAATTTTTAATGCACCACAATTTAATTTAACTCAACTCTTGTCTAGTAAGTACAATGATTTGAGATGATATTAGGAAGTTTTGATGTTACTCAATGCTCATCCTCGTAAGGAAAAGTGTTGAGACCAGCACGGCTTTGCCTTTATAATTGTATACTTAGAATTGATTCAAGAACCTCAAACCAAACCCACCTACTGCTAAGCTCAGGTGGCTTTCTATCGAATATGTTTGGTCATGATGGCCATACAAATGTCACTTATTTACTTTTTGGTGGCTGTAATAATCTGCAATGCACTTTTGGAGGTGGTGGGCTTGTGAAGGAACTATTAAATCTCACTAACTGGTTAATTGAAGTATTATTTAAACTATAGCCGTGAATTTATTTGCATGCCAAAGCGAGGGGGGAGAGAGGATACAGATCATTAGGATATGCAACTAAGAATGTTGGTTAAAGTAATGCACAATTTTTAATTTCAGATTATGTTGCAAAGGAACATGCTTTGAGTAAAGAAATGGTGAGCAGCAGGGTTGAAACAGGATCAGATAGCACATTTCACAATAAACTGGAAATGGTGGCAAGCAAGACAGATTTGTTACAAACAGAGTTGTATGACCTACACCGCCTCTCACCCCTAACACCATCGTTGCAATGCTCTGAGTAAGATTGCTTTCACTATAAAATCCTTCTATATTTGATAGAATAAGACATTATAATCCTGAATACATATTTTCTGACGTCTCTGCTTTTGTGCTTTGATTGGCCTTATCCATTTGTCCAGCCAAGGAAAGGAGACTGCAAAATCCCGACTTCTTTCTGGAAAATATCTACCATCCCCTGAATCTGACGTCAATATGTTCCCATCTCATCCAAAATACACTAAATCTCCGCAAAACTCACACAGCTGTCTTGCACATCTAGAAATCAATGAGATGTTGGGAACTGCCTCCTATGATTGGCAAATGGATTGCAAAAATATGGACATAATGGATCAATCATCACCAACATGTAATTCAGTTGCCAACGTACTTCAGCTCACTCCTCTGTCAAATCCTGACTCAATGTCTAGTGCTCAATCGTTCTCTTCTAAAACAAAGGAGTGGACAAATATTCCACAATCCCGACTCTCCCATGGATGCATCCGCCACTTATCTGGCGGCAATCTTCGCTGGCGCAGTTCACCAATTACCCCAAGGACTAGATTAGGTGAAACACAATATCTACAGTCTCTCGAATCAGATAGCAGGCTCTTTGACATTCAAGAAGATGAGACACCTGATATATTGAAGGAAGGTTCAACTCCCATCAAGTCTGTGAAAGCAAATTCCCCAAACCAAAAGCGAGTTTCTCCTCCCCAGAGTCATCTACGTGGACTTGGGTCAAGCTCCTCAGGAGGCTTGAGAAGTGGCAGGAAATTTATATTGAAAGCTGTTCCTTCTTTCCCACCATTGACCCCTTGCACTGATTCCAAAGGCAATGGCAATGAGGATTCGGGTAACAGTGCCAGCAAGTGACAGACAATCCCAAAGCAAAAGGATGTGTCCTCAATGGGAGTGTTATACCGACAGAGAAGACTTATGTAATCTAGATTGATGATTGGCATCTTGTCTGGTACGGTTATGTTCACAAAGTTCTGTTTCCTTGTTATTTTGTTTCAAATGTTCTAGATTTTCGCCATTTTAGTGACACTTATTCTTTATTGTGGCAAACAGGTTTCCTAGGTGACTTATTGTGTGAACTATCAATGCAAAATTGAAGTTATGACTGCATCGTCCTCCAATGTGTAGTATTCCTTTATATTTTTAAGCATTTTGAAAGTTTTTGTTTAGTTATTTCTTGGAACAAATTCTTCTGTTTTTTTCCTTTGGGTATGAATGCTATTGCATATTTTCAAATGGAGTCTCATCCTTCAAAGGAAGTTAGTCATGTTAATTTGGCCAAATAAAATTTCACTCACTGAGCTCAAAATTGATGGTATATTGCGCTAATCGATACTAGCATCTTGTCTATTACCTCCTCTACTTTGCTTCGGACGTTTTTTGTTCGCAACTCCAATAATCTTCTGCGTCTAATCTTCCTTTACACCTATTTTAACATTTAGCATCGCTTCATGATGTATATGTCATTAACCAATTCTACATCGTTATTGTTTTTAGTTAACCATTTATTCGACATCATACTTAACTTTTTTGTTTTTAAAAATTTATTTCAATAAAAATTATGTGGTAAAATCTTGTGTCGTTAATCAAACTTATATATGTAATTAACTATTTTTTGTTAACTTCATTAACTAGAAACAAAGTTAGTTAATGAAGAAACAAAAAAGTTTAATTACGTATAGAAGTCTTTCTATTTTCGTGAAATAAGTTGGTTAAACGGAAGAATAAAAAAATGATTAGCTACGTAGAAAGTTGGTTAATGGGCTCCTCTACTTTGCTTCGGACGTTTTTTGTTCGCAAGATATTATGTATTTGCAAATTGTGGTATTAGAGGAATTAATCTCCCAGTTTTTTTTTTTCAAAATTCCAAAAAAGATTTTATTGGTTATAGAAGTAGCCACGAGCATGGTAGGCACGGGAATGGAGTGAATTTTCTCCTACTTTCAGTTCTGGGATTGGGACAAGTTTTAGTTTACCAACCTCTTTGGTGTTCAAAAGCGAACCGATTTAATCAAAATTTTAAAAATAAAAAACTGAAAAATCAAACCAAATAAATTAAGAAACTCTATTAAAAAATTAAAAAAATCTGAAAATAAAATAAAATCAAAATTAATTGGATTGAATAAGTTTTTTATTCTAATTTTGAAAATCATTCCAATTCAAATAAAAAACTTAACATATACTGTTAAAATGGTATTTTGGCTAAGAAATTAATGTTACTCATATTTATTTAAGAATTTTATCATTAAACCTCAAGCTAAAGCCTATTTTTTTTTTTTTTTCATAGTTTTAGATTTGTATTTTAATGAATTAGCTTGTATTTGTATTTGTTGTATTTTGATGAATTTGAATTTAAATATTTTAATAAATATTGATGAATTTGTGTATTGATATTTAAAAATTGATATTTAAATATATTTAAATCAGATTGAATTGGATCAGTTTTATATTTAAAATTAAAAAATTGATCGATGATAACAAGACAAAAGTGATTGGATTGCACAGATTAGTTATTACTCAAAATTGATCCAATCTAATCTGTGAACACTTCTATTTCTATTATTATTGTATGTTTGGATAGAGGAAAATTAAAAGAAAAAAAAAAGAATGATTTTTTAGAGCTTTATAAAATGTAAAATGAATAAGAATTATCATAATAATTTTTTTGTAATGATTTTAGAGGATTTTAAACATCCAAACAAAATGAAAGATATCCATTACTTATTAATCTTTTATTCTCACTATATTTGTATCCCCGCATAGAGAAGGAAAAAGTTGACTCTCTCTCTCTCTCTCTCTCTCTCTATTTAAGAAAGAGTACTCTCTCTCTTTTTAATCATGAGATCTTTCATATATATATATATATATATATATATATATATATATATCATTAAGAAATAATTAAACATATATCTTTATTAATAAACATTATTTTAATCAAACAAGAACATACAAAAACGTCTTTTTATTTTGGTAACTTCCAATCGAATCCTAAATTAATTGTAATCCTTTTAATAACATTATGTTACTTTATTTTTTATTTCTTCTTATTAAATTTAATTTCTTAAAACAAATTTTAATTTTGTTAGCATTGTCATTTATCAATTATTTTTTATTTACTTTATTACTTGATTTTTAGATTTTTGTATATTTTTCTTATTTTCTTTTTATTTCTCGAATATCTCAATCTCAATTGAATCTTAACTTTATATGAATTTTTTAAATTGTATAATCCAACCTTATTTATTATTTCTTTTTATTAAATTTAAGCTCTTATTATAGCTTATCTTAATTTTGTTAGTATTGTTCTTGATTAATCATTAATTGTATCTTATTTACTTAGTATTTGGCTAAAATACAAGGAATCTCCCTTCAACTATAGGTCACTTTCAGAAATTTCTTGTGGTTTAAAATTCAACAACTTGACTCTGTGAATTTCACAAACCATGCATATTGACTCTTTATAGGGGTTTTGTACACATACACACGAGGTTAAATTTACACTACTTTGTACAACTTATGAAGTTCGGGAAGTTAAGTTGTTGAATTTTAAACTATACGAAGTTTTCTAAAAATAACCTATAGTTAAACAAGATTCTTTGCATTTTAATCCTTATTTTTAGATTTTTAATTTTTTTCTCATTTTTATTTTATTTCATGAGTATCACAATCTCAATTGAATCTTAAATTTATACAAATGTTTTCAATAACAATATCTTACTTTATTATTTTTTTTCTTATTGGATTCAAGTTCTTAAAGCTAAGTCTTAAATGGGGAAAATATTTATGAGAAAAGGGCACTACAAATTAATTATGAATGCAACCTATATAAATATCATTATATATTGTTTACCCGTGGCTTAATTGAGAGGTTTTTCTAAGACTTAATTAAGAGATTTATCTTTTCTCAAATATAAGTAGTGAGAGCTCTCATATTTTATTAATTTTATACTTTAAGTATATGTGTATCATACTTTCAATTAAATCTTAAATTTATGCCAATCTTTTCAATAGTGTTATTGTACTTTTTTTTACTTTTTTAATTAAATTTTAATTTCATAAAGCAAATATTAGTTCTGTAGAACTGTCATAGATTAATTACATTTTATTTAACTCTTATATTTTCTTTTCTTATTTCTAAATTATCGTTATCTCAATCAAATCCTAAATTTATATGAATCCTTTCAATAACACTTTTCTACTATAATCACATGACACGTTCAAGAAATTTAAATACAAAAAATGTAATTTATAGGAACCTTTTCAATATCATTATCCTACTATTTTTTTCTTATTAAATTCAAGTTTTAATTTTTTTTAATGTGAATCTTAATTGATTATTTTTTATTTATTAAGTTTCTCTCGGATATGTATCGCTTTCTTTATTCAACGATTCTTAAATTTATAAGAATTATATCAATAACATTATCTTATTTATTTTTTATTTCTTCTTAATAAATTCAAATTTTTAATTTTATTAGCATTATCCTAATTATTTTTTATTTCTTCTAAATAAATTCAAATTTTTAATTTTATTAATATTATCTTTGATTATTTTTTTTATTTATAAAATCTCTCATACTAATATGTGTCACTTTTCTTATTTTCGTACTTTTACTTTTATGCTTTTTGAGAATAGAAGACTGTTGAATAGTCTTTAAAATAAATTATGGGTTTGCTATGCGGAGTGGTAAAGTTAAATGAAAGAAATATAAAATAAATATAGAATAAATTTTCATGCTCAACAATTAAAACTCAAAATATTTAAAACATTTGGCAAACAGTACACCAATCAAACATTCACAACACAAATTACTTCATGTGATTAACTTGATTTAGTGGCATACCAAAAAAAAAAACTTGATTTAGTGTGCATTCTTTTGGAGTTTGGTACTTAATACTTGACTTTATTGTAATATAAGTTAAATTCAATGTATAAATTAAAGAAATCATATGGGAAAAAATGTTTTACTATAATTTACTAAGAACTCGTTTGGGTGTGCTTTTTTAGATTAAAAAAATATCTTTTTTTCAAAATAAGTACTTTTGTTCAATTTTTAGTATATTTGGATGATTTTTTTTTAAAAAAAAGAAAAAGCATTAGAAAAAATCACAAATTGTTCTTTATTTAGAAGTTGAATTTTGGTGTTTCTCAAAAAGGCATTTTTATAACAAAAAAAATGTTCAAACATTAAAAAAAAAAAATCTTGAATATTACATCCAAACATAAGACAACATTTACTTTTTTTAAAAGACTTTTTAAAAAAAGATCTTATTTTAAAAGTTCATCCAAATAAGCTCTAAATGTACAAATTAGTAAGGCAAAATGCTTCATCAGAAATACAAATAATAGACGACGATAAATCACAAAGAGATTTGAAAAGATTTTTTTCTTTTCTTGATATTGTGAGCTGTAACTTCTTCCCTATCCTGTTAGCTTTAATTATTGTTAAAGTAGTTCATTAGTATTTGTGCGTTTTACTTGTTAATTTGTGTAATTTTCTGAGTTAGTTTAGACATAACGATATAGTACTGAACGTGAAGAATAGTCCATAACATCTTAAAAATTAGCATAGATTGTTTAAATAATGAAAATAAATATAAAAAATTTATTTCTAAGTTATAAACAATAAGAATGAACTAGTTGTAATACTTGTGCTTTGCACGGGTCAATTATGAAAAAAAAAGTGAGATTTTAAATATCATTTTAAAACTTTTTCTTCTATTATAAAAAAATATAATAATAGAAAGATATGTTAGTTATGGAAAAAAATATGGGATTTTAAATGTCATTTTAAAACTTTTTCTTCTATAATAAAAATGTATAATAATAAGAAATATGAGTAAGAAACATGTATAATATATAAATAAATCTTAAATAGATAATGCATAAGTACATTTTAAATGTATCTCTGCTAAATGAATTAAATGTGAAAAGTCATTAATAAATTAAATGTGGTTATCTATGTAAATTCAATAGTTGTATCTCCACTGAAACATAAAGAACCCAAACAAATGGGAGGATTGACAATAATTCATACAAGTGAATAAGTATTCAAGTTGGAATATAAGATATGAAAGCAAAATGAAAGCAATCTTTGTTTCTGTTTTTTACCTATATGAGACATCATACCAACATAAGACATTTTGCAGAAATTGAAAAAAAAAAGATTTGCTCATTTAAATAATGTAGGCTTTTTTATCAAACTGCCACTAATGGGAAAAAATTTATCAAAATATCATTTTTTTTAAATAATTTATCAAAATACCATCCTTTCAAAACTATTTCTCAAACTACCACACTTTGCTCTTACGTGACATTTTTAACATCCTTTCAAAGTGTGGCAGTTTGAGAAATAGTTTTGAAAGGATGACATTTTAGTAAATTATTTAAAAAAAATGACATTTTGGTAAAAAAATTTCCCATTAGTGGTAATTTGGTAAAAAAGCCAAATAATGTAAAACTATTCCATCACTATATTAGATGTTAAAAATATACCATATATCAACAAAGAGAAATTACATAGATAATCTGAATTTATATGTAAAGGGGCACTTCCATATAAAACCATTCCTTATAGAAAATTAACTGAGAAGGGTTAGAAGACCAAGGTACCATCCACCTATTTATTTGCTTATGAAATTTTAGGAGCTTGGTAAATTAATATAGGAGGGAAAAAAGGATTTGACCCCTTGATTGCTCAAAACAACTTGTTCAAGAGGAAGTAGAAAAAGAAAAATGGAGAGAAATGAAATAGAAATGATAGAGAGTGAGAGAGAGAACAATAAACACTTTCCCATAAAACAAACCTCAATTAACAAAAAATAAAACTATAAAAGAAAATAATTATTGAAGTATAAGCTTGTAGCTCACTCAGTCCTTAATTCAAACACATACAGTTATACATGTTGGGAATTGCAGAAACAAAAGCAGCAGAAAAACAAAATTCCCACCAAGGATCCATGCAAAAAGAGGACCATAATCGTGATTTTTGAGTTTACCTCTTGAAGTAAGATGAAAAACAAACGATGTGAATCACCAATACCGTAACAACGACAATATCTCTACGATATCCATATGAACAGACTCACGAACGTCCAATGTTTGCAAAATTGGAGTCCCACGTCTCTGACACAGTGCTAGATGTGAAGAGAAGAGAAACATGTCACTCTCTCACTCACTGTTTCTATAAGTGCGGCTAGGGTTATGTTTTGCATTCTTAGCAACCCCTTTAACAGTACTATTTATAATAGTAACCTCTTTAATTGAGCGAGAGCAACAGTAGGATTAGCTGTGCAACCTTTGGACTCATCTATTATGAGTTAGGCTCACGATGGAATCACAGTCCAACTTGGATTCTCATTGCTCCAATTTTGTTTGCTCTATGTGTATAACTTTGCAGGTTCTCATGACGTTGACAGTAATATTAAAATCCTATTTTAATATTACAAGCAGTGAGCGGTATCTAGCAACACATCATTACTACCCAAGTAATGAGAATGTTAGTGATTTGACATAACCTTTCCGTGATCAATGTTTCCGTATAGTGTAGTCCATTTGTCTCTGACATCTAGATTAAACACAAGGCATGGAACGTGTCACCCTTGTATAGTTCAATATTCCATTTTCTAATACTTGAGTAGACGTAGTAATAACAAATGAGATCAATATCTCATATTGACTCATTTGAGCATGACCATGTATTTCGTAGTCTCACTCAATCAGGGGGCTCGAAGATATCACTCATGTTATGTAGGAGGGACAAATCTCATTCAAGTTACTCACATCGCTCCGCATGATTCGCGGTATGTCCAATAACTAACTTTATAATCACCTTGTTATAGATAACGTTTGATGGCATTAAAACATACAACTCCTCATGTAGGAATCATAGTGATTTCAGGTCAAATGATCATATACACCATTATCACTATGAGAATCTCTTATGACACTTATGTAACGATCCACGCAACGTTCTCATGGCGGGCTAGTCCAATACATCATTACTCTAATATGTACCCATATGAAGACTCGATATCTCATATCCATGACCCATGAGATGTGGCCATCAGTCTACGCACATACTAGTCTCAATGCATTATTGTCGTCCTGATTAATAATAATACTTGACTAGGGACATTTAAGAATAGTGTTTTGTTTCTATCCAATAAGATCTCACGATCAAGTCATTCACTTGATGTCCTATGGTATAAAACTTACTATTCTAAGGACTTTATTATGTTTATCATAAATAACACACAATAATGAAATGCTTCATATATTAAATAAATAACATAATATAATGTAAACTAGTATGGTTAAAATAAATTGGCCTCTATGACATACACCAACAATACACACATCTCTTAACCAAAGAACAATTAAATCAAAATAATAAACTATGCACAATATCAGTCAAAACATATTTAAAAGCTGGTTCACAATGTTATGCTATCTCACCTCTTGGAGACAACAATAGCTCTTAAGTTCTTTAAACCATTATGCCTCTCAAACTAATGCTATTATCATCAATGCCCTATATCTAAAGTTAACAACAACAACAATAATAAAATTCAATATCTTAAAATTGCTAATGTTAACATCTATAATGTAAACAATCACAATAGGCTTATGAAGCACAGACACGAATACGGATACGGGACACGACATGGACACATACACTGATATGGAGACACACTAAATTCAAAAAATTGTAAGACACGGACATGACACACACACACACACACACACACACACACACACACACACACACACACACACACACACACACACACACACACATATATATATATATATATATATATATATAATATATTATAAGCAAGATTTATAATATCTTAATATATGTCATGTGTGTCAATATTTGCTACCTAGTGAGTCCCTCTTAAAAAATACGGAGCATAATTTCTATTGACATATTCTAAAAAATCTCCTAAACTAACTTCTCCTAATAGAACTAACCATGTTCATATGCATCAAAAAAAAATTAACTAGAGGGAATATTGGTGTGTGGCAAACTTCGGTGATGACGAAGTGGACGACTTAGTACGAACAGAGGTAGAATGAGCAGATGAAAATAGTGGTGTGTGAAAATATAAAACTTAAAAGTCTAATAGTGACATGTGAAAAGATAAAACTTAAAATACTGGTATGTGAAAATAGTAGCTTGAGACGTCAGTCATATGATTGGGCTTGGGTGAGTTACGAGCTTACTAATTAAACGTTAGTCATGGAAACTATTTTTTTTAAAATATTAATGGGTTATGTCCAAGTCGTGTCCTAAATGTGTTCAAGCGTGTCCAAGATGTTTTCAAACTAAAAAAATAATCTTTTTAATCGAACACATTTAGACACGCATGATGTAACACCCTAATAGAATTATCATAAAATAACTGAAATATTTCAAGATAAATTGTATCAAACATGTCACTTCCTAAAAATGCATAAAACATAAATCTATAATAACTTGTACGGTCATTATAGAGAGCTACGATGATGAAAAGACCATATATATACATCATTGGCTAAAAGCCACACTGTAATACATAAACTTTTACAAACTAAGGCCAAAATAAAAAAATACTAGCTGATTCAAAAAGAAATAAAGCAACTAAACTAAGTCTTCTGTTTCTTCTTTTTCTTGCCTTTTTTCTTTGGAGGGTCTTCACCAGGATTTACATGGAACACACAGGGATGAGAAATCATAATTTCTCAGTATTAGTATACCAAAACCAACAGTTATTTATTTAACAACAAATAAACTAACTAAACACACATTTACACTTTATGTAACAAAATATATGATAATTAATAATATCAGAGAATCGCCCATACAATCCTAAGATACTATCGAACAAGCATCTAAGCAACCAATCGAGACAATTGCCCATACAATTGCCAACAATGCAATGCTTTATGTTATGAGGTATGATTATGCTCAAACAATGTCCTAACATTATGATTATGCAATGCAAAATGCAGATTTTAGCTTTTGAAAACACAAGTTACTTACTTATTTTCCAGAAACCTCCGTTTATTGTATATACAAAGTAGGATAAGCCTAAAAGTCTAAATCCCACTTGGTATAGGTAGACACTTTCCCCTCACCAACTTAAGAGTACTACTTTTACCCTTATACTGGTAACCCTGACCATACTAGCATAAATGCAAGGAGAATTTAAATCTAACACCTTATTCTCAAGTCATATGGTTGTGCACACCATCTAAGGTCATAATACATAAGAAATTAGCAAATACCAAGTTTGAAAACCAAATATTCAAGCCACATTTTAAACACTAGTACATAAGAATCTTAGCCTCACTTATCCAACAAAGTAGTAAGATTCATATTACTAGCTAACTAGTATCTAGAACATCACACAATCACTTCACAAGTGAATAAGAAATCAACCTTATGTTGATTAAGGCTCTAAACACTAACATAGGCTTTCTATCACACTTTGAATGTTTAAGAATTCACACACTTTTCACATATGCAAGTTGATAATTCTCTCCAATAAATATCTCCAAAAGTGTCTCATTACACCTTAAAAGACTTGCACAAATGATCCCATCAAGTAGGGAATTTAATTAACAACATATGCCAAAAATAGCCTCTGCCCTGTCTCAGTACTTGAGCGTTCAAACTAGAGCGCTTAGGCGCTCGACGCGCACTCAAGCGCTCCAACATGGACACTTAGGCACTGGCAGCTCAGTAACACACATAATATTGTGTTGAGTCGAAAACCAGCTGCTCTTTTGCTAACGGCAAGTGCACGGGTCGCTCAAGTAATAAAAATGATAAGTAAGATCATCTCCACAGGGACCATGATAACTTTAAAAGCTAAATATTAATCTACAACTTAATTAATTCTATTCAAGCAAACATAAATTGGAAAAGAGGTTGATAAATAATATATAATACATAAAGCAAAGCAAAGATAGGTTGAGAACTTAGAGAATCCTTTTTCACCTCCTATTTCAACTGAAAACATACAATCTTTATGAGCATACAAACGATTAAATTAGGTTAGCCTGAGAAACTAGCTTAGTTAAAGGCCTATGTCTAGGATGATTAACCCTATGCTATTTTCCTAGTTTACTATGCATCCATGAGAACTAGAGCAAACAACAAGCATTAAGATCGATTCTCAACTAAGACTATACACGACTAATAGGTATATGTCTATCCTATTAATGAATCAACCCATTCCGCCATTGAAATAAAGTCGAATGTGCATCTATTATACAAATGATCTAAAACCTAAAGTCCTATGTCTAGGCACAATAGATTTCAACAAATCACCCATAAGTTGATCAGACAAATAAGAAAATTAAGCACAATATGATAGAACAAAACCTAACTCTTTCATATAAACTCAAAAGGGGTACAAATCATTCAATACCAAAGGGAGATTCAAAGAATACTCTAAACACAGCTAGCTTCATAATGAATACGAAAATGTATACAAAAATATGTATTCAAGATAAATGGGAGAGAGAGAGAGAAGAAGAAACAAAAGAAGAAGCCCCAATAGGTTGAGCCTTGAAGCTTGGATCTTAGTTCCTTCAATCCTCTTTCAATCTCACAATGCCTTCCTAGCTGCTGGATTCTCCAATAGGCAAAAGCCCCAAAATGTTATTAGAGAGATGGAAAAGAAGGGAGTGCGAAAATAAGAAAGAAAAGGAGAGTCCCATCAAAATCTGTGTTCTATCGCGGCATTCACTTTTTTGCGCCGCGACGTGATAGCCTCAGGTTGACAGGGTACACAGGCAGAGAGCAGGACACCGCGACGTGCAGTTCCTTGCGCTGCGGCGTGATGTACTGTAGCTTGCCTTGTGATTCCTCATTCAGTGCAGGACCTTTTCTTATTTAAAGTTAGTCCTTTTGAGACCAAAATGCAATTGAGAAATCAACCAGTCAAATACAAATGTAATCAAACTCAAATCAATCAAAGATTAAGAAGAGTTAAAGCAAGATTAGAGAGGAATACTTCAACATGAATTTTAAATGAAAATGAGGCTAAAGTCTTCCAACAATGCCTAACAACAAGGACAAAGCAACCAATAATGCATAGAGATAGGGCATAAATAACTACATTCTATGGACTTATCACACCCCAAACCTAATATTTTGCTAGTCCACGTGCAAAACAGAGTCAGATTACACTTGCAAAGACAAGCTCAACTCAAGCAATAATGTATGATGATTGCATTAAACTTCAAAGAATACACATGCCTCGAAATTCTGGTTCATACTTACACAATCCTTATCATACCAACAATCAAAGCTTCAAATCATGCATGATTCATTTCCGAGAAACATGTAAGTCAAACCTTTTCATTTCAAATCATACTTAACCAGATAAGTCTATGAGCAAACACATGGATATCAATCAATGAATCCACAAAATTGTAATGCAACCTTTTCTCCACTAATGTAAATCACATATGAATGAGGATCAAAATAGTCTTTATCAGCTTGTAATGTAAGGCCATGGTTATGGGGTGAAGAAGCAAGGGGAAATGATAACAAACAAACATTGAGAAACAAAAATATGCGATTTCAAGACTTGAGAACAAGTGAAATTAGCAGGGTATTTAACAGTGAAGGATTACAACTTTCCAAAACCATGCAATGCTTTTTATTTTTAACTTTTCTTCTTTCTTTGTTTGCTTTGCTTTTCTCTCTTCTCTTTTTCTTTCTTTTTACTTATACAAAGCAATTTCTTTTTTTTTTTCTTTTATTGCATTTAGTTCCTTCAGGCTCATTTTTGTATTAGAAAATATTAACACCCCTAATCACTGAACTCACTTCAAGAAACAACATATCATGCACTCAACAAACATTTATGATAGGAAGAAAATGCAATGCTTTCACATGCATTAAAATGGTTAACAGGTGAACGAACACAATGGTAATGAAAAACAAATAAGGCAAAATAATCAAAAAGCTTCAAAGGGGATACAAATAAGGTTAAGCTTGAAAGGCTCAATCGGTCCAAAGAATGCCCTAATCATTTCCTTAATCATGCACAACTTAGGATTTCGTTTAAAGAGAGATACAAAATAATTTTAGAGATGCAAGACACATCCATATGTACTTGTCATAAACATTCTCTAGAGAAGCACTCAAATCCAATCCGAGGCTAAACAAGCACAGGAATGAAAAATTCATCATGCATAAAAAGAATCTAGATTAGTTGTTATGCTTCCAAGATTGCATAGGGATTCATAGAAAAAATTGAGGTGAATTTGCATCCCTAATTATCATTGGGCAATCATTACACTAGCATATGGCGTCATTTTATGCATTCGAATAATTTCACAAGAATCAATCATGCAAATTAACCATTATGTGCACCAAATCATAATAAACAAAAAAAATCAAGAAATTAAACTAATAATATTTAAAAATAATAAAAAGGCAATGTATATAACAAAATACTAAGACATTCCCCCAAACTTGAGGGAAATAATGTCCGTACTGTACCATACATATATATAAAAAGAAGTAGAGTCAACATGAAAGCAAAGATGCCCTGTGTACATCACTACAAATCATCATCAACATCAGGCAGAACATCAGTGCTTGCACCGCTGTCATCATCATCTAGAAGTGGCCCAATGTCGCTGCCACTATCGTCATGGTGGGCTGTAGAGTGCTGATGCTGATGTGAAGGGCCTGCTCCATCAAAAGGAGGGTAAGGCTGGTGCTGGTGAAAAGGTTCCACACCAGGGAATGGTGGGTATGGTGGAATAGGGAAGTCGTGAGTAGAGATCTGTAGGTGCTCCGCCAGCCATCAGATGCTCTCAACTGTGTACGCATGCATGGGGACAAGCTGGTGAAGCTCTGCGCTCGCGTCGGCAGCCTCGTGGGGTATCTGAGGCTCTGAGGTTGGTCTCGGAGCTCGTTTGGGAGCTTGGTGGGGGACCGCTGCCTCTGGAGGAGCTGCACCAACCCTCCCGATGAAGTACTCATCGAGAGGTTGTTTAACCTCTATGAGCTCCTCATGGGAATCGGTGGGTACATCGCGTCTCTGACACAGCCTGTGGATGAGGGAGGGGAAGAAAAGACAGTGTGACTCTATAGCTGCCCTGCGCAGTTGTAGGTATAGGATCTTGACAACGTTGATGGCGCATCTCTGCAGGATGACGTAGATGAGGATAGCCTAGTCACGCGTGACCTCTGAGAGGTTGCAGGAGGGCAGTATCCTGGTACTGATAAAATGGTACCAAACCTTTGCCTCCAGGTCAAGCAAAAATAGGAGAAGAAACGCGGACGACCCTATTGAGAGAAGGTCCATGGCATTGGTTGTGACTCAGCTGTGCAGATGCTGGTGGTGACCGTCTGTAAATCAATCCCCTTCACCGGCTCCCATTTAATAAACTCCTGATAATCACAATGCAATGGAGCGGGAGGCAAGGTTAGAGCCACTTGGATGGACTCTGGAGAAAAGGATACTTGGTGCCTCCGTACGCCTACGGTGGTGGAATCCTGGTGCGTGAATGCGAGGTTCGCGTAGAACTTGCAAATCAATGGAATAGGGGCCCTGCTGGGTTGTTTTGCGAACTCCCCCCACTGGAAATGAAGGATGGTGGCCTCAATGTCAGGATGTAAGGAGTTCTTGAAGCTGAAGCCTCTCTCAACAATGATCTTCTTTGAGACCAGGGTCCCAAAGCGTTCCTGCATTGCCGCAGAAACAAATTTGGTGTCATCGTACTGTCTAGGGGGAGATGGCTCCCTGCGTTGCCTGTTGCTCTCACCTTGATGTCTTTTAGGTTCCATGAGCTTGAAAAAGAAAAAAACAGGTCAAAATTGAGCAAGCAAATGAATAAGACAACTAAAACACTTAATTTTCTGGAAAAATAGGGGTAACACGCTGCGGCATTGATGCCAGCATCGCAACATTCAAGGACATTCTCACAGTGCCATGGTGTTTAAACCAGCGCTGCGACATTCAATCAGTTCATTTCAGTGCCGCAACGTTATGAACTCACGCCGCGGCATTCAAAGAAATTTAAACATATGCCGCAGTGTAACAAGCTACGTCATGGCATTCATAAACTGCCAAGATAGAACCTGCAACCCACAGCAATCCCAACCCCAAAATAAGCTCTATAACAACTAAAAATAAGAAAATATGAAATAACAAACTTAAAACTAAGGTAAAATTGAACCACAAAGGACCTAAAACTAGAAAAACACTCAAAGATAAATATAAGCATGAAAATAACAAGAGAAAAGGGGAGAAACTTACATACTTTGAAATGGAGATAGAAGTGTAATGCTCGAAATGCTCAGAAAATGCAGAAAACAAAGATTAAAATGTGAATGGGAGGAGGAGGATTTGAGAGAAACAAAGAGGAGGCTGGAAGGGTTTGCGTTGCGGCACAAAGCCTATTACTTATTTAAGCAAAATACGCCTAGAACGCCATGACATGAGATAACCAAATATTTGCGATGCGTTTGCTATGAGATGTTTCAATTTTCAAATTATTTTATTATTATTTTATTATTATTATTATTATTATTATTATTATTATTATTATTATTATTATTATTATTATTATTATTATTATTATTAAATAGGACGCCGCGACATGCACAAACTCATATTGCGGCGTTGTGCTCTCTATCTCAAAACCCTAATAGGGCAGAGACCAAAACGTCGCCACGTAACAAATCCAACGCCGTGACGTGAGAGGTCTGATTGCAGAATTCTGCAGCAAACTCCACACAACAGCCCTTTTGGCCTCAAAGAGGCCCCAATCACTAATAAAAACTGTCTAACAGGTTTAACAGATGCTTGCAACAACAAAATAACATGAATTATCAAAATCAAATACACTACATACTAGACTTTGAAACTTAAGCAATTAACGCAAAACGGTGGATACATCCAAAAAGGTGCCTTTTTATAGTCCAAGCTAGACTTTTTTAGCTTCTTCAACTTGAGGGAGCATGTTTGAAATAGGCCTCCCTATCGTCACTAGAGGAAGTCCACGGGGGCCT
This sequence comes from Ormosia emarginata, assembly GCA_029884605.1. Lineage (NCBI taxonomy): Eukaryota > Viridiplantae > Streptophyta > Magnoliopsida > Fabales > Fabaceae > Ormosia > Ormosia emarginata. The sequence goes on along the minus strand of JAQQTP010000074.1, from coordinate 42,808,621 downwards.
ATTGCTTATAGCATTGGCTAGCTACCCAACTTGCGTCTCAAGAGCCCTGATTAAAGACATTTGACTCTGAATAAGAGAATCATTTTTGGCCAGATGAGCATCAGTTTTAGTCATATATGAATCAGTTTTCACCATGAATTGCATGAACATGTCTTCCAATTCTAACTTCCTTTCTTGCATAGGTGGCCTTGCTTGCGATGAGAATCTAGGAGGATATGGTGGTCTCTCATTGCCAACAGATACAGATGTTTGCCCTTGGCTATCCCTCTAAAAAAATTAAGGTGATTTCTCTACCCAGGATTATATTGTTGTGAGTATGGGTTGTTCTGAGGTGGACGATGTTCCCCACATATTGAACACTCTCCAAAGTGGATGGGCAACTATTGTTGGCATGATTGTTCCCACATCGATCACACACCACGAAGGGGCTTTGATTAGGGTCGGTTCTCAAACTATCAAACTTGTTTGCTAATGATGCCACTAGAGCTGACAAAGATGTAAGTGCATCGACGTCATGAACTCCAGCTACCTTCTTTTGAGTGTTTCTTGCTGAAGGCTATTGGTAGCTGTTGGTGGCCAGTTCTTCCAACAGTTGCTATGCTTCATCAAAAGATTTACTCAATAATGAACCACCTACAGTCACATCCACAATTGGACGATGAAGAGGTAGTAATCCTTTATGAAAGGAGTAAATCTAGTGCCACGGACGTATTTCATGATGTAGGCACCTTCTAAGTAGGTTCTTGTACCTTTCCCAGGTTTCGTACAAGGATTCAGATACCGATTACATGAATGAAGTGATGTCATTCACCATCCCAACAGTCTTGGCCGGAGGAAAGTATTTGTTGAGGAATTTTTCGCACATATCCGCCCAAGTACTTATAGATCTCACAGGTAGAGACTGCAACCAGTTCTTGGTTCAATCTCTGAGAGAGAAAGGAAAGAGCTTGAGGCAAATGGCATCTTCTAAGACTCCATTGTGCCTGAAGGTGTCGCAAATCTCCAGAAAGTTTGACAAATGTGCATTAGGATCTTCATTCAATAAACCACCAAATTGTACAAATGTCTGAATCATTTGGATGATGGCCGATTTGATCTCAAAATTGTTTGCGTGGATGGGAGACCATCTAATACTTAATTGGAGATTTTCCATTTGAGGATTAACAAACTCCTTCAGAGACCTCGTATGATCATTGTTCTCTGCCATTGATGCTACCTTATTCACAAAAGAATAAAATATTAAATTAAAAATGTAATTAAAGAAAAAAACTTGAATTAGAACAAACAAAGCTCGATATTAATATTAGCCATACAAAAATTAACCAAGGTCCTCAGAGGCAATGGTGCCAAAAACTTGTTAAGTCAGAAACCAACTGCTCTTTTGTTAATTGCAAGTGCACGGGTCGCTCAAGTAATAAAAATGATAAGTAAGATCATCTCCACAGGGACCATGGTAACTTTAAAAGCTAAATATTAATCTACAACTTAATTAATTTTATTCAAGCAAACGTAAATTAGAAAAGGGGTTGATAAATAATATACAATGCATAAAGCAAAGATTGGTTGAGAACTTAGAGAATCCTTTTTCACCTACTTTTTCAACTGAAAACATACAATCCTTATGAGCATATAAATGATTAGATTAGGTTAGCCTGAGAAACTAGCTTAGTTAAAGGTCTATGTCTAGGACGATTAACCCTATGCTATTTACCTAGTTCACTATGCGTCCATGAGAACCAGAGCAAACAACAAGCATTAAGATCGATTCTTAACTAAGACTATACACGACTAATAGGTATATGTCTATCCTATTAACGAATTAACTTATTCTACCATTGAAATGAAGTTGAACATGCATCTATCATACAAATGATCTAAAACCTAAAGTCCTATGTCTAGGCACAATAGATTTCAACAAATCACCCACAAGTTGATCAGACAAATAAGAGGATTAAGCACAATATGATAGAACAAAACCAAACTCTTTCATATAAACTCAAAAGAGGTACAAATCATTCAATACCAAAGGGAGATTCAAAGAATACTCTAAACAAAGCTAGTTTCACAATGAATACAAAAATGTATATAAAAATACGTATTCAAGATAAATGGGAGAGAGAGAAGAAGAAGAAACAAAAGAAGAAGCCCCAATGGGTTGAGCTTTGAAGCTTGGATCTTGGTTCCTTCAATCCTCTTTCAACCTCATAATGCCTTCCTAGCTATTGGATTATCCAATGGACAAAAGTCCCAAAATGTTATTAGAGAGATGGAAGAGAAGGGAGTGCGAAAATAAGAGAGAAAAGGAGAGTCCCGTCAAAATCTGCATTCCTCGTATTTATAGATGCACAGATTTTCACGTATCACACCATGGCGTTACACAACATGTGCCGCGGCGTGCAAAAAATTAGGGCACCAATGCCACGACATTCACTTTCTTGCACTGCGGCTTGACAACCTCGGGTTGACAGGGTGCACAGGCAGAGAGCAGGACATCGCGATGTGTAGTTCCTTGCGCTGCGGCGTGATGTACTGGAGCTTGCCTTGCGATTCCTCATTCAATACAGAGCCTTTTCTTGCTTCAAGTTAGTTCTTTTGAGACCATCCTGCAATTGAGAAATCAACCAGTCAAATACAAATATAATTAAGCTCAAACTAATTAAAGATTAGGAAGAGTTAAAGCAAGATTAGAGAGGAAGACTTCAACATGAATTTTACATGAAAATGGGGCTAAAGTCTTCCAACAATACCTAACAACAAGGACAAAACAACCAATAATGCATAGAGATAGGGCACAAATAACTACATTCTATGGAGTTATCAGCTTACTGGTCATTGGGCGCTCAAGCGCTAAACTCCCAGTGCTTAGGCGCTGAAACTCCAGAACAAAATATGCAGAATTTTGCAGAAATTGTTACTGTTCCATTAAGGAACAAACCAAGATTCAGCCACTCATAGCCAAATTCTAGGTGATTTCTAATCCTTATCATGCTCTCTAACATGTTGGAATCATAAATCACTAACTCAACTCATCAAATATGGATTTAAACTAAATCAAGCCATAGAATCATCCAAAAACCTAAAAGCTCCTCAAATAGGCATATGGACATCCATCAAGTAAAACAAGCTACCATGGTTTTCAATGAGTTGAAAACACTCTAACTCCACTCTTGGGACCAAGAACTAAGCTAAGAGCAAGGATTTGGTTCATCAAACCAAAAATTCATCCAAGAACCCCTATATCATACAAGATGAACAAAAAAGAGCAAATGGATAGAAAACCACCTACCTTGGAACAAAAATGAAGATGATGATCAGAAAATCTCTAGCTTCCTTTCCCTTTTTTATTTCCACTCCTTTCTTTCCTCTTGTCTTCCTCTTTTTCTCTCTTCTCCTTTCTTGCTGTTGTTCCGATTTTCAGCCGAGAGAGCGAATAAGAAACAAGTGAGAAAGTTGAAAGAAATATCACAAAAGGGTCAAAGAAGGTGGACTGCTCGTGACAAGCTTGGTCACTTAAGTGACTAAGAAGTATTTTTCGATCTGCTAAGTACACTTAGATTTCTCCAAATCCCATTTTCTTACTGTCAACAAGTTTAAAATAAATGACAAGATTCATCAAAAATCTTGTTGTATCAAAACCATCATTTTCCATATCTGTGACTAGTCAACCCGACACTAAAACACACAACCAGTATGCCTAAAAATACCAAACTAACTCCGATTATTCTCAAATTTTAACCACATCACAGAATACACATTTGTGACTTAGAAATAAATTAACCACATCTATTTCCATTAGCAAAACTATTTATGCTAATATCTGGGTCATTTTAGGCTATTTTTCATCTTTCAGGTTGCAGCAAAGTGTCTAAACTAACTCATATTATCACAAAATTATACAGACATGTTAAATAAGTATTAAGCTACCTTTATAATCATTTACAAGTCTAACATATTTTAAAGGATGTTACACAGGACACGTGTGTTGTACGAGTATCTCTATGTGTCTGACACGGACACGTGTCTGACACGCGGACACGCCTCAAAAACGGTGTGTCCGTGCTTCATAGCAATAGGCTAAACAAAATGTTAACCTAACTTTAGCTTACGATTGAAAGAATTAGATATTTTCTTCATCAAGTTATAGTGAATAGAGTTACTACTTTCAGTATTTTATTTAAATCTAAGGGAAAAACTTGATAAATCATATGAAATTTTAACTAAATTATATACTTATACTAAATTTTAACTAAATATTTTTTTTATAAAACTTTGCTAGAGATTTGGTGCTAAAATATGGGCATTTATGGCACATGTGAGTGTATGACAAATAATATTGTGAAACTTGTGAACACATAAATTAAAATATAGTGCTGTAGAAAAAAAAACAGAGAATAGAAAAGAATATATTCAATGTAAAGTTAAGCATCCCCTTAACAACAGGAAAACTAATATAATGGTTTAGTTTTATTTACTTGACAACCTACTTCCTTAATAATGGTGAGAACCTTCAATATTTATGACCTAAAAACACAATACTGTGAAAAGAAAAAAAAATGGGCAATAACATGTCTTCTCATTTTAGTAATTGACCATAGTTAAACTATAGTTTAACTACAATCACGAAAATACATCATCTAATAAAGATTCATTCTATCAATAGTTTCATAATTATAAAAAAACAAAAAACATAAAAAAAAGAGATGCACTCAACATCATGAACATTTCATTTTTAAAGGCATTCCTGTATGTCAATGTCTTCAATAATATAGTATATATCTTGTTGTACCAAAATAAAACGAGAAATATATTGTTATTAATCTTGAACTAAATCTAATCCATTAAGAAATTGTATTTTATTGCTATGCTTTACCCCAAAGTATTTCTTATAGAATTGCGTCAAAATTCCTGTCTTAGAATGTGATAATGAGCTTCATAATTAAGTATTATGTTCCTTTAAAAGAATTGTATTTAAATAAATAACAAATTGAATAAACTACTAAATTGATGTGACAATATGCAACATCTTTAAAATTTCTTTCATGGAAAAACAAAGATGGGTTATAAAAGTTAGAGGCTTTTCTTGAAAGAATTTTTGCTACTTCTCTATGCTTTATATAGGCATCACAACATTAGTAAGTTAAAGAGCTTCTAGTGAGGTAAATTATGGAGGATTACCAATGAGATAGTAATAACTTAAGAAGTATTAGGAAAATAATTAATCACCTCATAGAGAAGAACCATAACCAAAAAGATCCTGAAGAGCCTTAAGACAATGAGAAACATGCTGAAGACATAATCACCCAAACTAAAAATGAAGTCGGAACAGAAAATGTACTCATCAATCCACACCCAACACATCCACCTAGGGAAGCCCTAATTTATGCCACATATTCGCTGGTTGCACTAGATAATCTTCCCTGTTAATGTGTATTACCAGTGTTATCTTCTTTATTCCATTTAACTCAAGTGTCAAGTGTATTACTAGAAAAGTTTTTTTAAAAAAATTGTTAATTGATAGACAACACCCAGCTTCGTGCTTGTAACTATTGGTAACAAAGGAAAAAATACCATTTTGAAACCACCCTAATCTTGAGCACAATATATATATGATTGAGCAAAAAAATGGATCAACAAATACCAAAATTGAATAATGAGTATAGACCTAAACTGTAAATAGAGGAATGGGTTGATAACTGAGTACGTTTAGGAGTAGGATGGGGTCCATGATGTTGTAGGTGATTCCTTATATTTCCCTATTCAAACAACGAAAGAAAAATGAAAGATTATAACAAAATATATAACTATATAAGGAAGAAGGAAGCCAAAAAAGCAAAGAAAGAATGAATTCAATGATTACCAAAAATAAAAATAAAAATAATTTAACTAATATAAATTGAGTCAATGAAACAAAAAATGAGATGGAAAATACAGAGAAAAAAAAATTATCTGCAGAAGACAAAATACAAATTCTCTCTCACCCTCATTGTCTGTGAGAAAGATATGTTCAACCTCCATGAAGAAGATGGACAGAGATGGGAAGAAGAATCACATGATTTGGGAGGACGAGAGGAAGATACAATCATGCATCGAAGAGTTAGAATCAAAGAATGAAAAGAGATTTGGAAGGCTTTCAATTTCAAGCCATTAAGAAAATGAAGAATCTCAAAGAAGCTTTAGATAATCAAGCGTATGGAAGAAGCATAATCATCAAAATTGTAGATTCAAAATTGCCCCCAATCTATTAACATTTTACTAACAACACAAAAGTGTGCCATTGCAATTCAAAGAATATTTGAGAATATTATTGGAAATGACATGTTATAATGGGAGATGAAATTTGAGCAGAAATTGTTACTGTTGGTATTGTTTATAGATTTTATAAATTAAGTTGATTATAGTAATTTTAGGGAAATTAAATAAATTAGTTTGATATTTCTAATAAATAGAATAAGTGTTTAAATGTCAAGTTAAATATGAGAGTAACTCGAAAAATTATAAAAATTTGTGGAGTTGTTAAATAGAGGATAAAGGTTATTTTAAAAATGATTACATGTTAGGGCACATACATGTAGGCATATAAAGGTTAGAGCAGGTACGTATTAGTTACTTCCTTAAGGTTATATTAACTTAAAGAAATATAATAAAGCCTAATAGCTATTAAATGATGTGTATAGGAACTTAATGAGATCCTAAAATTTTCTACAACACTCATAGAAGCTAGAAAATTCATTAGTAAAAGATTAGAGTATCTTTAAGAGATAAGTCTACCACATCAAATGATAACCACATAACTTAGCCTTATCTTTTTCTTTCTCCACCGCCTCACCATATCCACACAGACTAAAGCGCTCTTATCTCTCTCAACAAAATAGAAAAACAAAGAAAGAAAAGAAAAGGTAGTGGGAGAGAGAGAATGACGAAAGAATAAGAGAGATTAAAGAGAAGAAAAAGTTGATAATGAGAGGGAGCTTGAGAGGAAAGAGTGAGATTTTTCCTTGCATGTCCAAAGAGTTGAAGGATTTGGATCAAGGCTTAGAAGACAAACCTCACCTAGAGCTTGAGAGCTTCAAAGGCCACAACCTTGACATGAATTAAGAGGAAAATGACTATTTCTCAAAGAACAAGGGGAAAATGAAGAAAAACAAAGGAAAACACAAGCATCAAAGGAGCTAGGAGGAACTAAGGGAGCTAGGAGCTCATGTAGGGGTTTGTTCTTCTCTATCTTACTCTTTTCTTTTCTTACTTCATAAATCTTGTATTAGTGGATTAGTTGGAAAATGGTTCTTGTGAGTTGTATGTTGGATCGATGGTAAATATATGATTGTTGGACTTGAGAATGTTTATGAGATTATATGGATCTGTAGTTGATGATATTGGATTTATTGGATTTATTGGATCTTAATTTGATAATATATTAAGGCTTTGATATTGTCTTGATTGGAAATGAATTGTTTTATAACCTTGAGGCTATTTGTGAGATTACCATGCTTAGGAACCATTTTCTGGTGTTGGAAACCATTTGATAATCGATTACTAAAGTCAGTAATCAATTACCAGCCTCGATAGTGGATGCTCCAAGCACATGAACGGAGACGACTCCAAATTCTCATTCGTTGTCCACAAAACTCATGGACACGTAACATATGAAGACAACAATAAAGGAAAAATTCTTGGAGTCGGCAAAGTTGGTAAAAATCCTAACTCCTCTATTGATAATGTATTGCTTGTTGAAGGGTTGAAACATAACTTGCTTAGTATTAGTCAATTATGTGATAAAGGAAATAGAGTAATATTTGATTCAAATTGTTGCATAATTGAAGGAAAAGATGATAAGCATGTTAAGTTTGATGGTCATAGAGTTAATAATATTTATATGACTAGCCTTGATGATATATCTTCAAGTGATGTGAAATGCTTTTTAAGTAAAGAAGATGATTCATGGTTATGGTATAGAATAATTACACACATTCAGAAGGATCACTTAAACAAGTTGGTCTCAAAAGAGCTGGTAATTAGACTACCAAAGCTTAGATTTGAAAAAGATAAATTATGTGATGCATGTTAAAAGGGAAAACAAGTAAAGGTCTCTTTTAAAGCCAAAAATGTTATTTCAACTTCTAGACCTTTATAACTTTTGCACATGGATCTTTTTGATCCCTCAAGAACAATGAGCTTTGGTGGGAATTACTATGCATTAGTGATTGTAGATGATTTTTCTAGGTTTGCATGGACCTTATTCTTATCTCATAAAAACGATGCATTTTTAGCTTTTAAGAAACTTGCCAAAGTTATCTAAAATAAAAAAGGTTTTTGTATTACATCCATTAGAAGTGACCATGGTGGTGAGTTTGAAAATCATGATTTTAAAACTTTTTGTGATGAACATGGCATTGAGTATAATTTTTTTACCTCTAGAACTCCACAACAAAATGAAGTTGTAGAAAGGAAAAATCGATCTTTAAAAGAAATGGCGAGAACTATGCTCAATGAGGTTTTTCTTCCTAAGTATTTTTGGGCGAATGCGGTAAGTATCACTTGTTATGTAATGAACCAGGCTTTAATTAGGCTTATTTTAAAGAAATCTCCTTATGAATTATACAAGGGAAGGAAGCCAAATGTATCACATTTTCAAATTTTCAGATGTAAATGTTTTGTTTTAAACAATGAAAATGATAACTTAGGAAAGTTTGATGCTAAGTCTGATGAAGGTATATTTCTTGGCTATTCTAACCATAGTAAGGCCTTTAGAATATATAATAGAAGAACTATGACCATTGAAGAATTCATTCATGTTGCATTTGATGAAACTAACCCAAATGGACTGAGAAAAGGATTTTGTTGTTGATGATGTTGCAGAGGCTTTGACAAAAACACACTTGGATAATCAAGAAAAAGAAGAGAGGAAGCAAGGAGAAAGTCAATATGACCCCCCAAATCAAGAGGATTCACAAGTCATGGACCTTCCCAAGGAATGATGAACCTCAAGATACCATCCATTTGACTAAGTAATAGGTGATGTATCCAAAGGTGTACGTACTTAAAACTTAATTAGAAATGCATATAACCATATGACTTTCATTTCTCAAATTGAACCTAAAGACATAAATGAAGCCTTTAATGATAAATATTAGATCTTGGCCATACAAGAGGAGCTAAACAAATTTGAAAGAAATCAAGTTTGGGAATTGGTTCCAAGGCCCAATGATCATCCAATTATAGGTACCAAATGGGTCTTTAGGAACAAGCTTAATGAAGCTGGCCTTATAACAAGAAATAAAGTTAGGCTTCTAGCAAAAGGATATAATCAAGAAGAAGGTATAGACTATGAAGAAACATATGCGCTTGTAGCTAGATTAGAAGCTATTAGAATGTTACTTACTTTTGCTTGCATCATGGATGTTAAAAGTGCTTTTTTAAATAGGTTTATTCAAGAGGAGGTATACGTTGAACAACCTCCAGGTTTTGAAAATTATGAACTACCCAACCATGTTTTCAAACTGAAAAAGGCTTTATATGGTTTAAAACAAGCTCCTAGAGCTTAGCATGAAAGGTTGAGTAAGTTTATTTTAGAAAATGGATTTACAAGAGGAAAGGTTGATACAACTCTTTTTATTAAAAATAAAAAGCATGACATACTCATTGTACAAGTATGTGTAGATGATATTATCTTCGGTGCTACTAATGAAACTTTGTGTAAGGCATTTGCTAATATCATGTAAAGTGAATTTGAGATGTCCATGATAGGAGAGCTCAATTTCTTCCTTGGGTTTCAAATTAAGCAAACAAGGAATGGAACCTTCATTAGCCAATCCAAATATTGCAAAGAGCTCCTCAAGAGATTTAGAATGGACAACTCAAAGCATATAAATACACCAATGAGCACCTCATGTTACTTGGACAAGGATGAAGCAGGTAATCCTGTAGAAATCACTAAATACATAGGTATGATTGGATCCCTTCTTTATCTCACTACTAGTAGACCTGATATTATGTTTAGTGTATGTATGTGTGTGAGATACCAACCTAATCCAAAAGAATCGCACTTAGAGTAAAACGAATTATGAAATATCTTGGTGGCACTTCACAAGTGGGCTTGTGGTACCTTAAAGGTGTCACTTGTAGTCTTATTGGTTATTCCGACTCCGATTTTGCTAGATGCAAATTGGATAGGAAAAACACTAGTGAAACATGTCACTTGCTTGGCAGCTCTTTAGTTTCTTGGCATAGCAAAAAACAAAATAGTGTGACATTATCTACTACTAAGGTTGAATATATTGCAGCCACAAGTTGTTGTGCCTAAATCCTATGGATGAAGCAACAACTTCTAGACTTTGGATTTTAGCTAGATCACATCCCTATAAGATGTGACAATACTAGTGCAATCAATTTGACCAAAAACCCCATTATGCACTCTAGATCTAAACACATTGAGATAAGGCATCATTTTATAAGGGATCATGTTCAAAAGGGTGATTGTGTTAAAGTTTGTTAAAACAACAAATCAACTTGCTGATATTTTCACGAAACCTTTGCCTAAAGAAACTTTCTTTCATTTAAGAAGACAACATGGTATTTTAGATCAATCTTGCATTTAAATGCTTACATTTACTGATTTTTATTGATTTTGAACTATTACTGACTTGAGCATCGGAGATATCCCCTAATTTGTTTTGCATGTACTCATCTATTAGGTAAGTTTTTCCTCTCAAATTATGGCCTGGAACATGTTTATTGTTATTTTCCTGACCATTTTATTTGAATAGACCTATTGCTATTCGAATAACAATAGTCAGTAGCTTCAAAAATCTGTGGTTCTTCTTTGTTTATTCGAATAGACCTATGGCTATTCAAATAAAAAAAGTAAGTAACCCACAATTTTATGTTTTCCAGTTGCTTTATTCGAATAATGACCATTTTATTCGAATAAAATTGTTTGTCCTTTGTTTGCTTCATTTGCTTTATTTGAATAGGTACCCACTGATTCGAATAATATCTTTTAGCAAAGGTTCATTCTTTCTAGTTTTATTTAAATAACCAGAAGACCATTCGAATAAAACTTAGCAATAAGCTAAGCCTATAGCTTTGGCTATTCAAATAACTTAAAAGTTATTCGAATAACGTCTGGCAGAATGCCATGACTTTTGAATTTCCACTCCTTTATTCGAATAACGTTTAGAGTTATTCGAATAACGCTCTTGAGAGAGCCTTGTCTGCTAAGCTACCACACATTTATTCGAATAACACTCGTGTTATTTGAATAAACATGGGCTTCTTATAAATAGCCCCATGCATTTTAGCCCCTCTCCATCTTTTTTCTTTTTACTCTGTTTTGCCTATTCACTAGAAACACCTCCACCTTTGTCTCTCTCTCTCTCATCCATTGCCAATCTTAACCTCCCCACGTTGCTCCTCTACCATTACCAAACACCATGGCCTCGTCCTCCTCACACCCAAAGCGTGTCCACACTAAAACAGCTCCAGTCAATAACTCATTGGATTTACAAAGACTCTCTTCCAACCTAGAAGATTTAGGTCACTTCCAGATTCATTTACGGGGAAGAAAGCTTGTGCAACCCAAGTATATCGATCTTTCCTTCTTCGAAAAGGAAGGCGGGTTCGAATTTCTGGATATCCTGAATCATCAAGGGGTGCTTAAGCTTTGCACATTCAAATCTGCCATTTATCCTAACCTCACAAAAATGTTCTACTGTAACCTACGGGTAGATGTTCAGGATCTCTTCTCAGAGGTCAGTAATCAACAGATTCACTTCACTCCCCAGGATTGGGTTCATCTATTTGGTCTGCCAGCCACTGGTCCCAACATTGAAGAGGACAGTGGTCCTTATGTTAAGGAATACAACAAGATTCGTGCCATTGAAGGCCTCTTGAAACCTGGCCTGGAGTTGCCTTAGAAGGGTGTCAAAGGAGGGATGCTCAAGAGTCAAGACAGACTCTTACACTACGCCTATGCCCACATCTTGGCTCCCAGAGGAGGCAACTATGCCTAATTAAGTGAAGATGATATATTAATGTTATGGATTCTGAAGAAAGGTTACAAGATCAATTGGCCCAACTTCATTATGAAGCATATGATGAAGGCTAAAGGTAAATAAAAATCAGAGTTACCCTATGGCTTAGTTATATCTGTATTTCTTTGCAAGTACCCTCAGGTTTTGGAAACTGAGCGAGCCTCTGTGCTGACGCATCATAACATCTTTGGTTCTTTCACTTTGCACAAAATGAAGATGACCGGCACCGCTGATGGCAGGGTCTACCCAGATGAAGTGGAAGATGATGAGGAAGAACCACAAGGTGAACCTGCTGCCTCCGCTGCTGAAGTTGCCCCTGCTGATGCTGCTGCTACCCTTGCTACTGGTCCAGTCACTCTGGATCAAATTATGGCTGCCTTGCAAGACAACCGGGCCTATATGGAGAACACCTTCTCTATTTTGTTTGATAGGAAAGAGGGTATAGAGCGTGAACAGGCTGCCTTGCGCACATTGTTGTCTGGCAGAGCACCTGACTTTCCTCCTCTGCCACCAGATGCTTATTTCTAGTTTTCTATTTTCTTTTGTTTATTGTATTGGCTGTTTTTTATATAACTATATATGTACTTGGCCAATTACATTATTAATGAAATGAGTGTTTTGATGCATTATGTGATTCTTTGTTATTATTTGCATTGTATCTATCTCTTATCTTTTTTATCATACCAAAAGGGGAGAAAATTAACTAAATAAAATTTGAGAAAAAACAAGTCAAAAACTAGTTATTGGACCCCAAAAGTAAGGGGAAGCTGCGCACACGTCTCTGATATAAATCACCTCTTATGAAAAAGAGGGAGAGTAAGTTTTTTTAATCTTACTTTGTCAATTCCAATTTATCTGAACTAATGTTTTTCTCAATGTTAGTTTGTCATCATAAAAAAGGGAGAGAATGTGATTGACTATATGACAATGAAGATTAGTTTTGATGATCACAAATATAAAGATGATGAGAAGACCAAGTTCAAGCTCTTCAAATATAATCTTAGGACTTAGAGTCTTTTGTACGGAAGTCTTTCTGGATATCTCATTGATTTGGAAAAAGTTAAACATGGTTTCTAAATAAATACAAAATGGTTTTGAAAATAATTGAAATGGTTTTGAAAAACATCCTGGCAAGATTAACAGTTTTTGACATGTTTTACAAATAGATCAATATGTTTTTCAAATAGGTTTATTCGAATAAACCTACCTTTATTCGAATAAACTCATTCAGAAAACAAGTCCTCTTTCAAGGATTATTCGAATAACTCTTAGGTTATTCGAATAACAGTTTTAAAAATTAGCTACTTCTTCTGCTTTCAAAGAATGTTATTCGAATAGCACCCGTGGTATTCGAATAAAATAGCCTTCCAGGATTTGGGTTTTAACTGAACTATTTGAATAACCCAATGGTTATTCGAATAAGACCTATTTTTTAGAAATACTTCTAAACAGAGTTATTCGAATAACTCTCAGGTTATTCGAATAACTTATATCAGTTTTGGTTTTCACATGTTATTTCAAAATAAGTTATTCGAATAAAACCATAAGTTATTCAAATAAACCTAAGACACTTGTTTTCAAAAGAAATAGTTATATTCACATTAAATATGTAATTTAATTCTTCTAATGGCTATGTTCTTCAAGAACTCTATAAATAGAGACCTTGGGTCATCTTTGCAAGATACCTAATACTCTGAATCAATTTTTTATTGCTTTAACATGTGATTTATAATTTTCTACTATTTCTTGTGCTCTTTTCGCTAAAACTTTGAGATATCCTTAAAGAGCTTTCTTAGTGCTTCAAGTTGTATTATTTGCTCTGTGTGAGAGTTTCTCTTCATCTATTTTCTACTCTATTGTAAAGAGGGTGAGGTATCCCTCAAAGGTTTGTATAAGGGAGAGGTATCCCTGAAAAGTGAGGCTTTAGCACAAGGGTAGAGTTTCCATGTGTATGAAAAGTGCTCTTGTTTGTAATGATTACAAGCACCTATTTAAACTTGTATTGATAGTGAAAAATCTCAAATAGTGTTTCGAGGACTGGATGTAGGTCACAAGTGGTTTGATGACTGAACTAGGATAAATATTGTACTTACTCTTCTCATCTTTATCTCTTTATTTATTGTAATTTATTTATTATTGCTTATCTGTTTATTTTCTGTTCTTAAGTCTTTCTATCCTATCTCTGCAATCACATCCTTTTAAAAATAACTTCAACAAAGTTTGTTTTATAAGCATTTATGAAAAGTTTTAAATACACAATTCACCCCCCTTTTGAGTACTGGAGCCACTTGGTAACAATGGATGCTATTATTTAGCAAGATCATGATTGGTAATAACAGATGTTCTCATGATTTATCCATTGTGCAGATCTTGCTATAATGTCATTGCTACTTAACACCGTGGTCCGATATGTATAGAATCAGGGTCTTGTAAGCGAATCCAGCTAAGGGTATCAATGACAGACCCTGGTATATTGCGAGCCAGGTCGATCCATAGGACATGATCCCGGATCATGGTCCAGAACAGTTGCCCTCAACTTAGCACTTAGATGGGACAACTAAGTGTCAAGGTACCAAGTTTAATAGGAGCACATCGTGCGCAATGGACAAAGGGATCTACGTTAGTCAACATCGAATCTCGCAATGTTTTCCAAAGGGCCGAGGTCCGTTTTATATCATAGTATGCTTCCGGGGTAGACATGTAAGGCCAAGATCTGATTCAAATTACTCTGCTTACATTATCATTCCGCCCTATGAGACATTCTATTTGTTGCCCCCATGTGTAGTTCACGAGGCCTTTGTCCTATCTTGCAGTTTTTATGCTATAGCTTGCAGTAGTCTGAGCTTGCTTGGAAAACGGTTGCTTTGACTTTATTGGGAATTTAAGGTCCTTTGAAAGGGGATAGTAGTGTTATGTTGTTTCCCAACAACGCGCTACTCCAGTGACCAATTAGAACAAGGGAGTATTAAGATGCAGTTTCTAATCATGCAATCAGTTCGCTTTCCTATGGGCCAATCGGAATATTACGTTCCCTCTATAAATTAGGAACGTTTGCATTGAAGCTGGCATTCTTTTTGTTTCCTTCGATCTTACTTGAGATTGATCTCTTTCCAAAAGATTTCCTTCTCAATTTTTATGCATAAGTGGAGGGTTTTGTCTTCTTCTGAAATCATCTCTATGTTCTTCCCAAAATCTTCAAAAGTGTTTGCTTTTTTGCAGCCGGTTCCTTCGGTGGAGGCTTTTCTTTCTTAGCGTAATGGTTTGGTAGGGACCAAGTAACCACTCTACGTGGGCAGGCCGACATGCATCTAGGAAGCAAAAGTATTTCTCTCTTGGTGTACCTAGGATCGTTCAACCTTTCTGCGTATGCCAGGAAAGCTTGCTGCTTCTTGTATAGTTCCTGTGATGCATAGAGGCGTTCTGCACTTCGTCTTCCTGCTTCCTCGGCTATTGTGGAGGCACTTATCCAAGTTCTTCCATTATTTTCATAATTTCTTTTCCTTAATGTAGCAGGATATGCAGGAGGGCTCCAAGTTTGGAAAAAATCCCTTCAAGCAACTTAGGGTGATTTGAAGCAACTTGGAGTGATTGTGAGACATTTTGTGGAACAATATCTTGATGCGGAGCTTTCATTGGCTAGCATGAAAGAGATAGGTCTTGGTTTCTAGAAGAACCTTAGAGGTGACAGTGACCGATGGCCATTATTGTTAACGATGCCCTATCTTTGTAGTGGGCATTCTTGACCTTTTTTTTCATGGAGGAACTTTTTTATGTATTCTTTTTTGTTAAATTGACGATACATGGAATGTGAATGATAATAAAATTTCTTTTTCTGAGTTTTGTATCTTTTATTTTCAATTTTCATTCTCCGCTATATCTTTTTCCTCCGTGGTGAGTCCAATGCTCAACTGTAATGATGCCATGTTGCCCCCAGCTTGGTACTTGGCTAGTATAGTGAAGTGGTAAGATAAAGCCTCTATGCCCCAAGGTGACGATACTCGTACTTCAATTGAAGTTGTGGTTTGTGTTACCACACGGGGTTAAGAGTTCTAACCTAGCACGCTTGACCAAGCCATCTGACCTTCCTGGAAGTGTTGTGGTCCAGAATGACTCCACGTTATTTGATCATAGAAAAAATTCGGGGTTTGATAAACCTGGGGTCCATAGAAAAAATTTGGGCTTAACTGTAGAGGTTGCGTGATGCTTGGTTTACTGCACAAACGTCCTTTGAACTGCTTTGATAACTGTGAGGGCCACATGGCATGCTTTAATTGGTTATACATCTTAGTGCTTCGCGCGCCATGATGGGTGGTTTTTGAGATCCGAAAGGTTTTAACAAAATTGTTCCTTAACTGTCTAATCCTTATAAATAGGGATTGAGGGTGCGTCATTTATTCTTCTACTGTTTCTAATTGTTTCCTAGTAACTCAAGCTTTTCTAGCGACCTTGCACAGTGGAAAAGCATGGTAGTGACAGTTTCTTAGCGATTTTACGGAGTTTTCCTTCCCTTCTTTCACCTAATCTTATTTTTCATATGCAATGTATGTCTTATTCTGCCCTTGTTTCTACTTTCCTCATTATTCTGGAGGGTTTGTGTCTTCTTGTTTTTAGGGCATTCCCTATTTTATTTTTAGTAAAAAAGTAGGGACACCAACGTTTCTAGTCCCTTTATTGGTGTTGCTTTGTGGAGCACCCCCTTTGTTGTGTCACGAATGGCAGAGGTGTCCTTCAGAGGTTAAGCACTTTATGGATGTAGAGACTAATATTCATGATGCTGGAAGGCATATGGGGATATGAGTAATCGGGATCGTGAGTACCAAGTTTTGCCCCAGAGTAGGATGAAAGGGTATGTTCGAGTCGAGAGGCCAGTCCACATTTTATGTTCTTGTACAAACCTCTTTTTATTTGATTAGGACTCTGGATATCGTTTATCAACTTTCAAGTTGTTGTTCTCTGGACTCTCAATGCAACTCCATCCCAACTCCATCCTAACAGTTGGAAAAACATACTTGCCTTCAAGACATTATGCCGAGTAGTTGGACTACGATGCTCGCAGAGGGTTTTTTTCTACTTCTATACCTGATAGTCTCTCAAAGATGCAGTGTACAAAAAGAACTAGTTAATCCTCTAGTCTAGATCTGGGTGGAAGGTCTTTACCATTTTTCAAGAGAGCTTTAAGGAATTTAAAGGGAGGTTCTTCAAATTAATGGGAATGCCGGGAGCCTGCCCATTTTTTTTGAAAGCCAATAAAGAGTCGATGTTCCTATTGTACTAGATGTTGCAAGCATGGAGCACCCCCATCGGGTTGATTGAGAAGGAGAAACACCATCTTGATTAGGGTGACCTCGAGTGTATTGAGTTTATGACTAGATGTCAAATGGAAGGATATTCTTGACACTCCTGGTGATGATTATCTTGGGACCTTACTAAGTAGGGGTCAGGTTGCCAGCATCCAGTGTTCGTCTTTACTTCTTATACATAACATACTTTGTATTTAGTTACTTCTGACTTGTTTGCTCTTCTAGTCTTCTTACAGAAAGTATGGCATCCGAACCTTCACTCATTACCCTAAAGGCTTTGAGGGCAAGGAAGGGAGGGGAAAGACCTTCCAATGCTTCTATACCCATTACTCCGTCGACCGAGATATGGTTATTGAAGTGGCCCTTGATCAATTAGACTCTCCTACATAATCTCTTCAGAGAAGGAAGAGAAAGGCCATTAAAAGCTCCACGAATTGGGGAAAGAGAGTGGCAACAAAGGGAAATGAAGAGAAGAGGGAAGACTCGATGCCTATAATTACAACGCATGCGGACACCGAGGCATTTATTGATAGGTGTCTCCTAAGTGATGAGGTGGTGAAGTATATCACCTAGAGGAATGCAATCGAAACCTTGTCAAGGTTCTAGACCTTTGCACTTCGAGCCGTTGCTGAAGCTCATTGCCTTGAGAAGTCCATAACAAAGACTTATAGGAAGATGACAGATCAGATGAATGCAGTAGAAGAGGAAGGAGCTCGGAAGCTCGCTTTGGCTCTTAAACAAAAGGAAAACACTGAAACGAGGGTCACTGAGCTAGATAAAGAGCTAGTCGAGTCCAAGTGCACCAGGAAGAGAGAAAAATCTAAGTCCAATAAGGCCATCGCCAACCTCGAGGCCCGTATAGTGCATCTGGAAAAGGATAATGAGTAGTTGGAAACGATCTCTACTAGCATTAGTGGAGAGCAATTTTAGAACGCTATGGCCTAAGTCCAGCATTTCAACCCCGACGTCGTTCTGGCCTTGGAAGACTTAAACTTTGAAATGGTTTTTCAGGATGGACACCTTGTAATGGCAGAGTAAGTTGCTCAGGCCGCTATCGAGGCTCCTATAGCTAAGCCCCCTATTGTCGTGCTTGATTCAATGGGGCTACAGATCCTGGAGGGAGATGGAGCTGAGGCTTGATTTTCCTTTTCATTTTCCTTCCTTTGCCCCTTACATAGGGTATTTTGATTTTTGTAAAGGCAATTGCCCTAGTCACTAGGGCCACGTTTTCATTACTTCTTTATGCTTGTTTATTTTCATGGTCCATTTCGGGTCCAACGTTTTTTCTGTGTATTTGGTAGCCACTTGATGGACTTAGAAAAAAATTTTAGTTGAGTTGAAACCTTGGTCCGTGATCCAGCGCCCATTCTATTGAGCACTTAGAATTCCACTTGACTTAGACAAAATTTAAAATCAAGACCTTAGCTTGGGGCCCAACATCCAAAATGTTTTGGCACGTAGAATCCCAATTGACTTAGACATAATTTAAGGTGATCCATAACTGAGGCCTTTAATGTTTTCAGTTTACCGCGAAGAATTTCCCTTAGGAATTTCTGACTCCAGAACCTATATAATATAAGACATTTTTTATGGATACCTTGTGGTGGACCACGAATGTCGTAACCCATATTGCCACTTAATTTCATAACTATAGAATGGTCATGGCCAAATGTTGAAGATTGGGTATGGTCCCATAACTCACGATCAAAACACTCAAACGAGTTTTGTGGGTTATTATTCCTCTTAACCTAGACTGTTAAGTCCCATGGGGGATGGGCTCAAGGCATTCTCGAAGGATTTTCCAGCTTGAGGGTCCTTTGAGACTTTAAATATGCAAGATGATATCCGAATAACTTCGTTTTATTAATAAATTTGAGGACAGAAATCCGTATAGAGTGTTGAACCTTTTTTGTACCATAAGTGCATGGGTCGCTAAAGTAATACAATGATGAGAAATTTCGTTTTCACAGGGATAATGAATAATATCTAACGTCAAATATCAATGAATAACTTAATAAATTCTATTCAAGTACATATCAATTGGAAAAAGTGTGTGTAGCTAATGTAAAAATTAAAAAGCAATAAACTATGAGTAAAAGACAGTAATGAAAGCATAGGAACTCCTTCTTTACCAACTACTTTACTTGGCAACTTGCAACCATATTAATCAATAATGACGACTAGTTTTGTTAGCCTAAGAAACTACGTTAGCTAAAAGCCTATGTTTAGGTCATTTAACCTTATGTCATTTACCTAATTCACTATGTGTCCATGAGAACTAGAGCAAACTCCATGCATTAAGGTTGATTCTTAACAAATGTTATACATGGTCAATAGGTATATGTCTATCCTATTAACGAATTAATTCACACCACCATTAGAATGAAATTAAACATGCATCACCCACATCCATGATCTAAAATCTAGATTCCTATGTCTAGTTCAAAAGATTTTATCAAAACATAATAAATGTTGACTAAACATCTATGAGCATTAAGAGAAACATGGATGAATAAAACCAATCATCATTATAAACTTAAAAAGTTACAAAGTCAATAATGTACATAGAAGGATCCAAAGGAATCCCTAAAAATAACTTAGCTATCCATGGAACACGAAAATCTCAAGAGAGATTCCATGCCCATGACCTAGAAAAAGAGAGAATAAAGAGAAAAGAGGGAAAACACTATAATGTGATCTTGGGATGTTTGATCCTCCTTGGATGATGGTGATTTTCCCTCTAAATCCCTTCAAAGCTCTCCAAAAAGATGAAAAATTGGTACTTCCTGTGTTCTCTGTCTTCTCCCACCTAACTCCTCCAAAATATTTGATGAAACAATATTTATAGACAAAGCCCGCAAACTTGGGCCACGACGTGTCCATTGTTGCGCCGCGGTGTGAGTGCCATGTGGTTTTGTGGAATCAGCACAAACAAAAGAGCACCGCAGCGTGAACTCCTTTGCGTCGCAGCATGCTAGTGTCGATCTTCAATATGCGCAACAGGCTGAGAACAAGGTGCCACGACGTACTACACACTATGCAATGGCGCAGTAAGCTGGAATGCGTTTCAAAGCTTCTTTCTCTAATGTTGGGCCTTAGCTCGTTTCATTTTATTAGTTTAGAGCCCTTCCTGCAATAGAGAAGTCGCCAAATTAATTACAAGTGTAAATCAACTTAATCCAACAAAGAATAAGAAGGATTTTAGCAAGATTAGAAAGGAAGACATCAACATGAATTTGAATAAAGAATGAGGCTAAAGTCTCCCAATCATGCCTAAACACAAGGACTAAGAAATCAATATACCACCAATATAGGGCTCAAATAACTACATTTTATGGAGTTATCACACCCTTAAACC
The DNA here is from genome assembly GCA_029884605.1 of Ormosia emarginata. Taxonomy (NCBI): domain Eukaryota; kingdom Viridiplantae; phylum Streptophyta; class Magnoliopsida; order Fabales; family Fabaceae; genus Ormosia; species Ormosia emarginata. The sequence continues at coordinate 42,787,934 of JAQQTP010000074.1, read as the reverse complement.
TAGATTTTTGCTAGTCTTCGAGCAAAACAAAAGTACGATTACACATGCATTAGCACAACATACTTCAACATGCGTTCAGCAACAAAAAATGGATTCCAACTTCAATTATTTCAAAACTTAGCATGCGATGATTGCATATATCCTCAAAGAATGCTTATGCCTCACACTCTAATTCACATATACACAATCCTTTTAATGCTGACAATCAAAGCTTCCTAACATGCATAACAGATTTCCCACAAACATTCAAACAAGACTTCATCAATTCAAGTCGCACTCATTCAAATAAGTTTATAAGCATCCACAAGGATATGAATCAAAGAATCCAAAAGATTGTAATTTAATTCTCTCTCCACTAATGTAAATCATGCACATAAGAGGATCGAAAGGGACTTAAATAGCTTGTAATGTAAGGCCATGGTTAGGGGCTAAAGAATAAAGGGGAAAGGATAACAAACAAACATTGAGAAACATAAACATGCGATTTCAAGACTTGAGTCACTAATTAATACAAGAAGGGTGTGCAAAATGGAATAACTAGACTCTCCAGAACCAATATTTCATTTGTTTTGCCTTTTGGATTTTCTTTTCTTTTCTCATTCTTTTTCTTTTTCTCTTTCTCTTAACCAATTTCTTTCACAACACATGATTCCTTCAAATCACTTCTATACGGACACAAGCACTCATACCATTCAATCACGGGACTCAAGTCAAGAAATATCATATCATACACTCAACAAACAATGATGGTATGCAAAAGAATGCAATGTTTTCACATGCATTAGAATAGTTACATGGGGTTAAGAAAATGAAGGTGATGAAAAACATATAAGGCCAAACAATTAAAAAGCTTCAAAGGGGACTGATAATCATATATTTTATACATTAATAAACCCTCATTATTAGTCATTTACACTCTTCATGTACTTAATTGATTGAATTTGATTATGTTTTGTAAGTTTGAAATCGAATCGGACTTAATTGATTTTTTTAACATTATTTGGGTCTTACACTGTTTCTATATTTTGGCCATATCTTGAGTTCTAAATGTCTGATAATTATGAATTTTACCTTGTAGGAAAGATAAGAGAGATCTCTACAACTTTGATGAAGAGCTCAAAGACAATTTCAGACATCTAGTGGAGCTAATTGGGCATGGAAATCAGAATACGGGTTTTGTGACTGGAACCCGAACAGTGTGTAGTAACCAGAACATAATTCGAGTTTGGGTTTATAAAATGGGCTGAAAATTTGTAATTTGAAAGCTAAGACCCATATGTACAACTTTCATGACAAACACAAAACTTGATTCGGGCTCCTTGATGGTGATATTGGGTCTGAAAATCAAAACAGAGGTGCTGAAACTGGTCCTGAACAGTCTGTAGTAATTGAGTCATATCTTGGGCTGTAGGATGATTTTTTGGGTGCTTCCACAGCCATTGGAAAGCTTAGACAATTTCCTAGAACTTTCATGAAGACCACTTGGCTTGGAAATGACGAAATCAATGAGTTCAGCAATAAATAATTTCGGAGACAAGGAAGCTCACCTACTAATCTCACCTACTAATCTCACCTACTCATCCACCTATTAATTCCACCTACTAATTCCACCTACTAATCTCACCTACTAATCTCACCTACTCATCCACCTACTACTTCTAATCCTCTATAAAAGGCTGGATGTGGAGAGCCCTAGGAAGACACTTGGTGTTAGAGATAGCTTTTCATAGTTCTTGTATATTTTTCCTTCATTGTAATGGAGAGCTAAGTCACTTCTAGTCAATTTGGGACTCTTGAAGAGATTGTGGTTTGGATTCTTGAGACCTTGGTTTATGTAATGTATTTGATTTATATTTGGATTCTTCTTCTCTTCTTCTTCTTCTGTTTTCTTGATCTTGAATGCATGAATGGTGATTCTGTTTATGTTTATTTTAAGATTAAGTATTGTGATTAAACTTAGAGCTGATTGATCTAAATTAATCACATAACTGAAGATTGAGATTTGTGATGAAACTTAGAACTGATTGATCTAAACTAATCATGTAATTGAAGAGGTTAGGTTACTAATTTGTACCTAGGTTAATTGAATTCGGTGCTTAAATTGACATATATTTACATGAATGGTGCGATTGCAGATTTGTGTTTATCACTTGTCAATTGAATTCTGGACGATTGCCTAGTATGAATTCTGGATCTGATGCAGAGATCTCGGATAGATCCAAGTTAATCATTCAAATGTATTTTAGGTGTTTGTTGAAAGGTCTATGATTGAATCTGTAACACCCCTTGATGTAGCAACCGAAGCATGATCGTCATTACACCACAGTTCCTAAATCCAAGTGTGTCACAGTCATGATAACAGTAACTTAAATTCTCAAGAGTCTATATATTTTTTTTTGACAATTTGCATAGGTAGAAAATATGAGCCTCGAATGAAATATAAATGTATTCAAGCCATGATACAACCACTGAAATAATATCATATCTCTTATACATATATATATATATATAGTCAATTTACACAAATCACTGATGACATAGAATATAATAATTACAGAGTCCAATAAGATACAATGGAATAAAACACTAAAAGGGGGAAAAGTAGTGACCCAGGGATAGGTACTACTAGCGCAGACAAGCCGCAACCCCATATACACGTACGACGCCTTGAGTCCCAAATCAACAAGTCAGGCATCAATGCCTCCACGCAACTGCACTCGTACGTAGCCAAAGAAACCTTGTCCAAACGCCCAATCCAATCAACCAAAGTGTGGTCCCTCCTTATCTTCCTCACGATCTTTTATCAATATAAGTATAAAACAGACATACAAGGATATAGGAAAGAGGTGAGACACCCATCCTTCATTACCATTATGGCAGTAAGAAAACGACACGGCGCAGAGCGCCCATAAAGCAATACAGTTCATATATTTATCAACGGCAACAGCGGAATTTATAACAAAAGCAATGCAATTGTAAGTAATAATAAGAATTAAAAATAACAACGATATTTATAGTAAAGTAGAACAACAACAGGCAATAGCAGGTAGATCACAATAGTAATTCCAGAAATCAGCACAACAATCAAATAATCATTTACAGTATTCATGCTCAACAGTTTATAAGACCAATAATGAATGATGCACAATGCATGCTTTCCCAATTCCTACTCCATGGAGCTAGACTCAATCAAGCGGAGAGAAAGATCGGGAGACATGTCTCGTAACTCCTACGCCGAGGCCGATGCTATCAATAAATTTTCTCATGCGCAAATCATGGCATTGTACGGACATTCTACACTAGATCACGATATAGGACGGTGTCAAGTCCGGATCGTCGGTGTGTTTGCATCGGTTTGCCCCACGGTACAGAGGGAGCTCTAAACTGTCCATGTGGAGGACCCGCACCCCGACGCCCCGAGGTCATAACACGACCCACACTTGTCTATTCGCACCCGCACTAAGGTGTGTTCAATCTCCTAGGCAACTAGGCCTTACAACAACCCACAAGGACAATCACAATGCATAAGATACTATGCATGCACATGTATGATCCACAATTTCATACAATCTCATAATATGCCACATTTAGGCCAATATAAGCATCAATGTATACATGGTCACTCACATGGACCCATAACAACATAATATCAATATCAAGTGAATCAATGCATCATTAGGTTCATTATGAATCCTAAATTAGAATTTATTCCTCTTTTCAAGGTTCATGACCAAATCCAATTCTTGCAACTAGCTTAATATTCCAAGGCAACTCGATTTCCTATAACTTGTAAATTAATTAAGCTATTAAGCCTCACACTCTCTTGTTCTTCACTCACTTAGAATCACCTTAAGTTTTACAATGGTCTCACTCTTAGTCTTCTAAAATTTATGAAGTCTTGACTATACTAAATTCTTCCAATTTATTAGTTGTCCATTTATTACATAGGTTTCTAATTACCTAATCACTTATGCTTCCAAATTATCCAAACCACATACTTACCTAAAACTTGCCCTAGAGGCCGTGGCCTCACAATGGTTACAATCCCAAATTCTCTCAAGTCATCATACTACATGTCATTCCCTTAATTCATTTAAGTGTTCACTTGTCAAATTGGCTCACCAAGAACCCTAATCTTTATGCCTCAAAACCGTAGCCATCATTTAGGCTTCAATCTCAAACTTTTCTTCATTAAATTCTATTTTGTCACTTGATTAATTCTAGTCTAATGCTTGTTACACATTAACCATAATTTATCCAATTTTCACCCTAAAAACCGTAGCCCTCCAAGAGAGATTCCCAAATATTTTTCTTCCATTTCCAATCACATAATCCAATCCAACATACCATTATATACAACAAATCAATCTAAGGTCACAATTATCACATTATATGTTACACTCTTAATTCACTTAAATTTAGATCATCAAAATCAATCCATTTGTCTCTTTACCAAGACCAAAACCGTGGCACCCCTCTTGGATATTAAACCCTCAAAGTCTTCCATTCGTTAGTGTTAATACTATCATTCAATCTTTGATTAGATAAGTCTTATTTCACTTGTATACAAAATCAATATTCACCCCTAATTTCTAATCAAAACCGTGGCACCATGTTGAGGTAGGAAACTCCAAATTTTCCATTTAACAACCCCAACATGATCAAGCACAATTAATATATCAAACATATTCAATAGCATAATCAAGTATCAATCAAATTCAAGAATACTAAATCATACAAAATTTATAATTCAAGCAAGCATACAAAGAGCATACAAGGATGGATTCCTCCATCAACACACATACAAGTCTCCTCACCACCATAAGTGGTTGAAGTGAGTAGTCTCCCTCTTACCTAGAGGAGACAATGCAAGAAAACAACTCCTTGGTTCCTTGATTTGTAATTTTCGGATTCCACCTTCAAGAGAACCATAAAGTGGTCAAATTCTCATATTTACAAATTTAAAGCTTGAAAAGAATGATCCTTGGTCACATAGGTAACCAAGGAAAACGAAAATGAGAAGAAAATGGGGAGAAATCAAGAATCTTTACCTTGGAAGACAATGGAGACATGGTTGGATTTTGAGCAAACCTTCCAAACGAAATTTGTAGAGAAGATGAAGATGAGTGTATAAATGTATTTAGTGGAGAGAAAAATTAAAAAGCTTGGCCATCCATGGAGGAGTGATTTTCGGATTTGAAGAAGGAGGGGTAGAAAAGTTGGATTTTTGAAGAGATTTTCTAAAGAGAAAGTGTAGAGGAGGTTAAGAGAAGTCTAGAAATGGTGTTTATGGAGAGAAAAGTGAAGAAGAGACTCTCTAATGGTGGCTGGAATTTTCGGATCTAAGAGGAGGAAGAAGAGAAGAGGTGGAGAGAAAATGGAGATAGAAATGGAAAATGGAGAAACTTTCTACACAAAGAAGGTAGAGGAGGTGAAGGCAAGTGTAGAAATGGGCTTGGAGAGGAGAAAAGATGAACAAAAATGGAGGAAGGAGGGGCTGCAATTTCGTGCTCATGGTGGAGGTAGAGAGAAGGAGGAGAAAAGATGAAGAAGATGAAGTGAAGAGAGAGAAAGTGATAGGTAAAGTGAATTAGGGTTTGGTGGTTTTAGGTTAAGTGTGGATGAGTTACATTTTTGCCCTCCTTGGCATGAGTGGGCTGCTGAATAGAGGAGAGAGTGAGGAGAAAAAAATTGGCTTCTCATGCAAGCCAAGGGTAATTGGGTCATTTGGTGGTCAAAGCTTCTCAAAGAAGCTTTGAAAAAAGTACACAAATTTGAATTAAAGTGAGATTGATTTGACATAAAGTTGATTGCATTGGGATAATGTGATAGGATTTCTAATGCATGCTATTATCCAATGGATAATACAGTTACTGATTGAAGTCGGTATTTAATTAATCCGACAGATGAATTTTTCGCCGTATTGATTTATTTTTATCTCAGAATTTCTCGAAAATTATGAAACCTCGTAAATCTGTGTCAAGTCTCGGGTTTACTAAGATCCCCGTCGACATGTCCATAGTCCAAGGTTCTCGTGAGAAAACATCGCGTTTCTCCGTTCTCGCTCAAGATCAAGACGCAAAACGAGGAATATATTAAAATATTCGACGGCCTCCTAGGAAAATTCCTGTAAAAATTCCCAAAAATTGCAAATATTATAAAACGACTATTCGTCATATAATTTTCCAATTTTTGAAGCACTACTGATCATTTTCACGACTGCTTTCGAGTTTCACGCAAAATGAGGAATATATTAAAATATTCGTCGTTTCCGAAAAATTCCAAAAAATTCACATAAATCACAAATATTAGAAAATGACTATTGGCGGCAAAATAATTAGTTTCGGAGCGTTACACTCGACCTCAAGCAATTCTCACTTCAATGCACACGTAAAACGAAGAATATATTAAAATATTCTGCGTTCTCAGAAAAATCCAGAAAAATTCTAGAAAATCCCAAATATTGTAAAATGATCATTTATTCTGAAATTATTAATTTTCGGGATGTTACAGAATCCACCCAATCTCGGATAGATTTCTGAATTGACTGTTCTTTTAATTGTTATTTTTCTTCAGATCTTGTCATTGTAATCCTTGAACAATCAAAACCCCCTTTCTAACTTAACTTAATTTGATAAAATTGCATTTACGATCCTTGAGAGACGATCCTGTGTTGTTCACTATACTGCAAACTTAGTTAATAACTTCGGTTATAATTTTGACTGAGTTCGACGCTCGTCAAAATTTTGGCGCCGTTGCCGGGGATTAGTAAGTGTAATCTTTTCATTTTAAGTGTTTTTACTAACTTTTGCTTTTTATTAACTTTTCTAACATTTTTATCCATTATCTAGTATTGTTCATACTACACTAACAATTTTTTTCTTAGATTTCTGAATTTCTCTAGTGAAGAAAAGACGGAAAACCGTAATTATGGGTAGTTGATACAATTTTCGAACCGAACGTGCCAGGAAAATATGAAACTTGGTCACAAGGAAAACAACCTTATAAACAAGACTCACGGAAACTATGAGGTCAACCCTGGTTTTTCAAATTCTATCATTTAGACCATTTTTTTTAATTTTTTATTATTTTTTATTGCATTTTCTAGTTTCATTTTTATGTAGATTTTGTCCCGTGTTGCTCCCATAAATTTTAAAAATGTTTAGATACATTAACTAGATTTATTTTTGCATATTTTGAGTGTTGATCCCATACTAACTCTTTCTTTTTAATTTTTTCTTTTTCTTTCATTATCATTTTGTTGCATTCTCGTTGCATTTTAAGGATACAATGGACCATGCATAATGGAGTCAAAACTTGAGGAGTTGACTTCTTTGGTAAGACATATAGTAGTGAGACAACAATCACCAGTGCAGGAAGCTACACTTGTGTGTAACATTTGTTTTTGTTCATCTCACCCCACATATGCATGCCCTACACTTCAAGATGATAGTTCTGTTTTTCCAGATCAATTTGTTGCAACAAATGGTTATTTTCCCGATGAACCACGCCCCAAAGAAGAAGAACAGAGTTATGACCCTTTCTTCAACACATACAACCCTAGCCGGGAATACTATCCTGGATGTGGGATATGGCAATACGGCATCACTACAAAGAACAATCATTTCAAAATGAGCAGCCATTCCAAGTAGATAACAAGTCCATCGCCCACAAAACTTGAGCCTTCATGGGAGGACTTGATGAAAACCCAAATTGAGTTCCAAAGAATTTCACGCCACTATTCAGATTTAACAACCCAAATTGACCAGTTGACAACCACTGTTAATGAACTGAGATGTCAAGAGTCAGGCCAACTCTTTCCCCAAACAATTCCCAACTCCCTGCATTCTAATTGTCATATTGATTTACATGCAGACTTAGTTGAGGAAACTCATGATGAGTTGTGTGCTGAATTTCCTGATTTAATTGGTTTTGATGATTCTATCAATTGCAACTCATGTGCTGATCATGATGGTGATATAAAATGTGTTGTGTGTGCTGAAATTTCTGCATATTTGAAAACTAATGATTTTGTTTACGCAGGATCTAATGATATAGAAGGGTCTATCAACAATGTAGTTGCAGAATCTGAAACACATAGGGAGGTGGAGTTGAAGGCCATTGAGGAATTTTCAAAGAAGGAGGAAAGGCAAAGATATGACAGTAACTACTGAAGTGGATTTTGTTTTTGGATCATGGTCCAATATAATCAATGAAAGCAGAATTGCTAAATTACACGTGTTGCATGCCATTGGTGAAGTCGAGGAAATTAAGAAAGACCAATGGGACCCCAATGGGAGCCCTCATGCTTCAAGCTTAACTTGGTCATTACACTTCAACCAATGGGACCCTAGTGAAAGCTATCATGTTGTGTCAACCATAACTTGGTCATCACGTTTCAACCAATGGGATCCTGGTGGAGTCTTTTCACCAACCTCACTTAATAAGACCAATGGACACCATCTCAAGCCGAAAAATGTGGAAGTGAAAGTGATGGGCTTTTACCATCCACATTATAAAGATCACTAAGAAGTGTCCCAACGTCAAGCTAACGACGTTAAACAAGCGCTTATTGGGAGGCAACCCAACTAGATTTGTTTTCAAGATCTTTGGGGATGGTTTTCGCAATCTGAGAAGATAAAAACATACTTCACTTTGAATGACTGAGTAAGGAGTCAGTAAGTTATACCTTATTGACTCTTGAGATGCATTCTTGTGGCCTGGTACATCATGAACTTCTTAATTGTGGAATCTTTTCAGAGATGAACAGAAGTATTACAGTCTTGAAAATCTGACTCTAAAAGACCCGCATTTCCTCTTTAATTTTATATTATTCCAGTCATGTTATTTTGGTTTTACATTTTACTCATTTGTTTTGTGAGTTTTCAGGTTCTGTTGTAGCTTTGATTCTTACGCATCTTTTCTGCTTGCCATTATCTCGACCCTCATCAGGTTGTGTTGCTCTTTTCTTTCCGTTTTATTTATCACTTTCACATTGAGGACAATGTCTATATTAAGTGTGGGGGAGAGATTTTAGCATGTTTCTTTTTTGTTAAAAAAAAATAAAAAAAGGGGTTCATTGCATGATTGAATAACTTTTCTCCATTCTTGAACTGATATGCTTAGTGATGGATGATTGAATTGATGAATTGAGTTTGATGGATGTATACCTTGTGAGATTTTGAGCCTAATGGATGGATTCAACATTTATGTCATTCTCTTCTTTCTTGTGTGATTTTCACTCATGTTAATGACCACTCTAGAACTTGTTTTGATTCTTTTTTAGGCTACATTTCACTTGCATGCATGAACATGATTGAGGCCCTCTTTCTTAATTAGCTAGTTTAACCAAATAGCCAACCTTGTTTTCAATATGATATCAAGCACTCTTTTGACTTCTTGAAAATTCTCTGATTCCTGCCAACCTTGTATATTTTCCTTTGCTTAACCCCTTTGAGCTTATTTGACCATTCTTTGTTTCTATCTCATTATGTGCCTTAAATGAAAAATCGTGTTCCTACTTTACCTTAGAGAATAAAAGAACATTAGCTTGGTTAATGGATGAGTTTTTGAACAAGTGTGGGGGTGTGTGTACAAAATGGTTGTTGAAAAAGGAAAGAGTGCCAAAAAAAATAAAAAATAAAAAATAAAAAAATAAAAAAAATAATAAAATAATAAAAAATAGAAAAAAAAAAAGAAAAGGATTGGGAAATGAATATGTAAAGGGATATACATTAGAGTTGGGATGAACTTTTATGCTTGTTATTTGAACTCAGCTCTCATTTGCTTTTATTCTCTTTAGTATTTATCTTCTCATATCCATTTTATCCTCTCCTGTTACCTTGACCCCACTACAACCTTGAATAAAGTCCTCATGATTTGTGTGTGCATGTGTTTTGAGTAGTGGAGAAGTAGAAGATAACCAAGCTTATGGTAGTGCAATTTTCATGGGTTGAATTGAGTGAAATACCTACCCTTTAAACACTTGAGAGATTGAGAGGGAATCTTGTGAAGATCTATCATTCTCGATTCATGTTGGAGAAGTAGAAGATAAGTAAGTGATAATCACATATTTTATTCATTAAGAAACCCTTATGTTTAGTCATTTACACTCTCCATATTCTTAATTGATTGAGTTTGGTATGATTTTGTGAGTTTGAGCTCAAATTGGTCCTAATTGAATATTTCCAGCATTATTGAGATTTGACACTGTTTCTGTATTTTGGCCATAACTTGAGTTCCTAATATCTGATGAACATGAATTTTACCTTGTAGAAAAGCTAAGAGGAAGCTCTACAACTTTGATGAAGAGCTCGAAGTCTGATTCAGATGTCTAAGGGACCTAAGTTGACATGGAAGTCAGAATACGGGTTCTGTCAATAGAATCCGAACAGTGTGCACTCAAAAAATCATATCTCAAGATGTAATAATGGAGATGGGCTGAAATTTGGACAGTGGATAGTCAAGATCCAAATAAACAACTTTCATGAAGAACACATTTTGAGAAAAAGAAGTCTAGTAGGTCATTTTGAGCTTGCAAGTCGGAACAGAGGTGCTGAAGTTGGGTTTGAGTAACCTACGGTATTTGGGACATATCTTGGGCTTAAGGAAGCCAAATTGGACGAACCAGCTATCCATTTTATAGCCAAGACAAGGATCTACAACTTTAATGAAGAACACTTTTCGTGGTTCTGAAGTATAGTGGGTCGTTTTTGGCTTCCAAGTCAGACACGAAATTTTCGTCCTCAACCATCCACTCATCCATCCACTAATCCACTCATCCATCCACTAATCCACTCATCCACTCATCCACTAACTCACCCACTCATCCACTCATACACACTAATCCAACCACTTAACCACTCCACCCACTCATCCACTAATCCATCCACTCATCCATCCACTCACCCATTCATGTCCATAATTTCCCACTCACCAAAAGTCCTTTGGCATTTTTCACTAATTCAACCACTCAACCATTCCACTCACTCATCCACTAAACCAATCCACTAAACCAACCCACTAATCCATCCACTCAAACACTCCACTCATTCACCCACTCATCCACCCACTTCCCTTTGTCATTTTGTTACCTTAGACTTCTATAAAAGGCACCATTTATCATGAACAAGATATAATTCTCCTTCATTTCTCTCTAAGTTTCTTCTTGCTTCTTCATAGTTTCTCATAGTTTTGTATATTTTGATGCTCCCCTTCATGGTAATGGAGGGCTAAGCTACTTTGGGTCAATTTAGAACTCTTGAAGAGATTGTGGTTTTGATTCTTGAGACCTTGGTTATGCATTGTATTTGATTTGTAATTGAATTCCTCTTTCTTCTTCTTTTTCTTTTTCTTGATCTTGAATGCATGAATGGTGATTCTATTTATGTTGATCTGATTGATCTTGGTTTAAGATTGAGATTTGTGATGAAACTTAGAACTGATTGATCTAAACTAATCACATAAATGAAGATTGAGATTTGTGATGAAACTTAGAACTGATTGATCTAAATTAATCACAGAATTGAAGAGGTTAGGTTACTGATTTGTGCCTAAGTTAATTGAATTCGGTACTTGAAATTAACATAGATTTTCATGAATGATGCAATTGCGGATTTGTGTTTATCACTTGTTAATTGAATTCTAGACGATCGTCTAGTATGAATTCTGGATTTGATGCAGAGATCTCGGTTAGATCCAAATTAACAATTCAATTGCGCTTCAAGTGTTCTATGAAGGGTCTATGATTGAATCCACCCAATCTTGGATAGGTTTCTAAATTGACTACTCTTTAATTGTCATTTCTTCCGTTAATTTTGTTAAGTACGATCTTAAACTGTCAAACCCCCTTTTGCTAACTTTCACTTGATTTGATCAAATTGCATCTACGATCCTTGAGGAGACGATCCGGTGTTGTCACTGTGCTACAAGCTTAGGTAATAACTTCTGGTTATAATTTTGATTGAGTTCGGCGCTCGTCAAAATTTTGGCGCCGTTGCCAGGGATTAGTAAGCGTAATCTTTTCATTTTAAGTGTTTTTACTAACCTTTGCTTTTTATTAACTTTTCTAATAATGGACCATGCATAATGGAGTCAAAACTTGAGGAGTTGACTTCTTTGGTAAGACATATAGTAGTGAGACAACAATTACCTGCGTGCAGAAGCTACACTTGTGTGTAACATTTGTTTTTGTTCATCTCACCCCACATATGCATGCCCTACACTTCAAGATGGTAGTTCTGTTTTTCCAGATCAATTTGTTGCAAAGAAATGGTTATTTTCTTGATGAACCACGCTTCCAAAGAAGAAGAACAGTTATGACCCCTTCTTCAACACATACAACCCTAGCCGGGAATACTATCCGGATCTGGGATATGGCAATACGGCATCACTACAAAGAACAATCATTTCAATATGAGCACCATTCCAAATAGATAACAAGTCCATCAACCACAAAACTTGAGCCTTCATGGGAGGACTTGATGAAAACCCAAATTGAGTTCCAAGCAGAAGTTTCACTGCCACTATTCAGATTTAACAACCCAAATTGAGCAGATGACAACCACTATTAATGAACTGAGAAGTCAAGAGTCAGACCAACTCTCTTCCCAAACAATTCCTAACTCCCTGCATTCTAATTGTCATATTGATTTACTTGCAGATTTAGTTGAGGAAACTCATGATGAGTTGTGTGCCGAATTTCCTGATTTAATTGGTTTTGATGATTCTATCAATTGCAACTCATGTACTGATTGTGACGGTGATATAAAATGTGTTATGTGTGCTGAGATTTCTGCATATTTGAAAGCTGATGATTCTGTTTATGCAACATCTAATGATATTGAAGGGTCTATCAACAATGCAGTTGCAGAATCTGAAACACATAGGGAGGTGGAGTTGAAGGCCATTGAGGAATTTTCAAAGAAGGAGGAAAGACAGCATATGACAGTAACTACTGAAGTGGATTTTGTTTTTGGGCCATGGTCCAGCATTATCAATGAAAGCAGGATTGCAAAATTACACGTATTGCATGCCATTGGTGAAGTTAAGAAAGACCAATGGGACCCCAATGTGAACCCTCATGCTTCAAGCTTCACTTGGTCGTTACACTTCAACCAATGGGACCGTAGTGGAAGCTATCATGTTGTGTCAACCATAACCCGGTCATCACGTTTCAACCAATGGGATCCCGGAGTCTTTTCACCAACCTCACTTAATAAGACCAATGGACATCGCCTCAAATAGTATCATGAACTTCCCGAGAGAATGCGAAGTGGAGGTGATGAACCTTCTCCATCCGCATTATGAATAAAAAAAAAAAAAAATAGAAAAAAAAAAAAAAAAAAAAAAAAAAAAAAAAAAAAAAAAAAAAAAAAAAAAAAAATAATGTAGCCCGTGCGACAATAAGGTAGGTAGTGCCATTAAATTTTGTCACTCGGAAGCAAGTGGAGGTCACTTTTTCTTCAACGACAACAACTGCGAAAATCTTGCAGTATGGATTTTATTGGCCCACTTTATTCAAGGTCTGTTACACCTTTTGCAAAAGTTACGGAAATTGGTCAAAAAGGTTCTGCTTTGAGATTATCATCTGCACCTACTCCTTGAAAAATTGAGATCTAGGTGGCGCGGTTCTTTTGCTGTCAAACACGTGTATCCTCTGGGGCCGAAGATATTGAGGATCCTAGGAATGGTAATGCGCTTAAAGTTAATGGACAAAGACTCAACCATTCCTGGAAAACCAAGTTCTTGAGTTCTTTGTGTTGCCGGTTAAGTGGCGGATACGGTACTCCGTGACTCTTAAGTCGGTTTATTTTTCAGTTTCCCAAAATAACTGAATCCTTCTTCTCCTTCAAAATGGATGTCATTCTTTCAAACCTGAGAAAACATTTTCCTTCTCTTCCTCAAAATGCTCTGAGAAAAATCTACAAAGTTCGATGTGAAAGATTGAGACTGTTAATGCACAAAGGTATGCCAGAAGATGTACGATGGATAATTGAAGCGAAGGTCCGATTAGCAGTGAGTCCTCAATTTCATTTGACTCATATATGCCCTCTTGGAAGAAGTTCATATTCTAAAAGGAGAAGAGCCAAAAGGTTACAAGTCCGTCACAAATGTGGACGATGGAACCGTAACAAGCGATGTCGTACTAAGGGGATGGTTTCCGCAAATAGAGAAGATAAAATTTTCTTCATTAAGAATGGACTGAGTAAGGAGTCATTAGATGATATCTTATTGACTCTTGAGACGCATTCTTGTGGATTGGTGCATCGTGAAATTCTTAAATAGTGGAATCTCTTCAAGGATGAAGAACAACGCTACGCCTTGGGAATCGACTCTAAAAGACCCCGTTTGCCAATTTATAAGAAAATTGGATGGGAAGCTTATCCTCGACTCATAGAAGATGTTTAAGCCGTTACTGGACATTTAACCAGAGGCAGATGTGAGCCATATCCACAAACAATTTGTACATATCTTCTTCTTCTTCTTCTTCTTCTTCTTCATGTCATCTCTAAAAAAAAAAAAAAACAAAACAAAAAAAAAAAAAACAAAAAAAAAAAAAAAAAAAAAAAAAAAAACGAAAAAAAAAAAATGTATACTTCTTAGGGTTGGCTTTGGTAACACACACCGTGAATGGGGAAATGCATGCATCTGATCCAGCCTTCTTAATTGAAAAACAAAGAAGGTAGATTGTATTCCACATGTGAGGCAACCCGGGTCGTATTATGGCCACTTGTCCCTTTGGGAGCCCTATGTTACGCTGGTCTTGAATGGATCGAATACTGGTCAACAATGCTTTGGCACAAAGCCGAAAGAGCAGACTACCTCCATCCCAATCTTAAGTAAGTATACACTCATCTTTCATCAAGTTTTTCTAACAATTTCAAAAAAGAAAAAAAAAAGGACGTGATGTCTCTTTGCACTCATGACGCGCAAAGATAAAGATACGCCATGGAAACTGTACATACAGTATGTCATCATTTTCTATTTCTTTTATCTTTGTATCATTTTGTTGTATTTTGATTTTTGTACAGACGATCCTTTGAGCAGGGTCTTTCGGGGTTTCTAGACTTCTTTACCTTGATGGTTTTCTTGAAGTCAAAAAAAAAAAAAAAAGATTCTGTGTTTCTTAATTTCAACCTTTTCTGACAACATCCAACCTACCCTTATAGGTGCAATTATTCCCTTTCCATTCTTTTTCTTATTTAAACACTCCATTTTCCTTCAACTCGTAGACACTCAAAGGGAGGAAGAGTATAGAATGGGGGCTTCTATTCGTAACCTCAAAAATGTCTCGTGTTTTTGTGGGTCGAGTTATGGGAAGGGATTAGAGTTTGTAAATGCAGCTAGCACTCTTGGTCGATCACTTGCTGCGAGGAATATTCATCTTGTATATGGGGAGGTTGCCGTGGGTTAATGGGGCTATATCACTTGCTGCATATGTAAGAGACAATCGGTTTTAGGTGTCATTCCCGAACCTTTAGCTCAACAGAACATCAATGGAAAGACAATTGGAGAGGAACTTAAAGTATCATCAATGCATGAACGCATGAAGATAATGCTTGAAAACTCGATGCATTCATTGCCTTACCAGTGGTTTTGGTACTTTGGAAGAGATTTTTCAAATTGTCTCTTGGGCTGAACCGAACATCCACCATAAACCCATTGGTTTGTTGAATGTTAATAATTTCTTTGATCTTTTGTTATTTTTTCTTGACAAAGCTCGTGGAACGTAAATTTATCACTCCTTCTAAGAAGACAACTTCTTATCTCTCGCCTCCACTATTGATGAGCTCATTAATAAATTAGAAGCTTTTGAGTATGTACCGATAAGGTATTAGCTCAAATAGATTGGTCAACAGAAGCAAAAGGAAGTAACAAGAAACAAAAGCCCGATCTGACACTTTCTCTTTAATGGGTTTGATTTTATTAAAAAAAAAATTTGTTGTTTTGTTTGGAAAGTATGATATGATTGTCATGGACTTATTAAACCAATTAGTGATGGCAGAGTAAGGAGTAATTTTACTCTTGAGACGATCTTAATTGGTGGCAGTAGTAAGGAGTTTTTTTTTTTAGGTAGTAATTAATTAGTATTAAATTGTGGAAGTACTAACGTTTTCTTGTTTGATTTCTTTTCGTGGTCCGATGCGTAATCGACAAGCAGTGCTTCTTTTCTCGCTTGGCGTTGATTCACTCCTCATCGTTTGTGTTGCTCTTTTCTTTCCGTTTATTTATCACTTTCACATTGAGGACAATGTCTATATTAAGTGTGGGGGAGAGATTTTAGCAAGTTTCTTTTTTGTTAAAAAAAAAGAAAGAAGAAAGGGTTCATTGCATGATTGAATAACTTTTCTCCCTTCTTGAACTGATATGCTTGGAGATGGATGATTGAATTGATGAATTGAGTTTGATGGATGCATACCTTGTGAGATTTTGAGCCTAATGGATGGATTTAACATTTATGCCATTCTCTTCTTTCTTGTGTGATTTTCACTCATGTTAATGACCACTCTAGAACTTGCTTTGATTCTTTTTGAGGCTACATTTCACTTGCATGCATGAACATGATTGAGGCCCTCTTTCTTAATTAGCTAGTTTAACCAAATAGCCAACCTTGTTTTCAATATGATATCAAGCACTCTTTTGACTTCTTGAAAATTCTCTGATTCTTGCCAACCTTGTATATTTTCCTTTGCTTAACCCCTTTGAGCTTATTTGACCATTCCTTGTTTCTAGCTCATTATGTGCCTTAAATGAGAAATCATGTTCTTACTTTACCTTAGGGAATAAAAGAACATTAGCTTGGTTAATGGATGAGTTTTTGAACAAGTGTGGGGTGTGTGTACAAAAATGGTTGTTGAAAAAGAAAAGAGTGCCCAAAAAGAAAAAAAAAAAATGTATGTATATAGTTATGTTCATATATATAAAAGAAAAAAAAAAAAAAAAAAAAAGAGAAAAAAAAAAAACCAAGTGTTTAAAAAAAAAAGGATTGGGAAATGAATATGTAAAGGGATATACACTAGAGTTGGGATGAACTTTTATGCTTGTTATTTGAACTCACTCTCATTTGCTTTTATTCTCTTTAGTATTTATCTTCTCATATCCATTTTATCCTCTCCTGTTACCTTGACCTCACTACAACCTTGAATAAAGTCCTCATGATTTGTGTGTGCATGTGTTTTGAGTAGTGGAGAAGTAGAAGATAACCAAGCTTATGGTAGTGTAATTTTCATGGGTTGAATTGAGTGAAATACCTACCCTTTAAACACTTGAGAGATTGAGAGGGAATCTTGTGAAGATCTATCATTCTCGATTCATGTTGAAGATACCTTGCTTGTTGGTTTGAGATGTGGAGAATTGTTAACTCATGAATGTTTTGATCCCTTGAACCTTTGGTTGTTCTTCTTGATTGTAAAATTTTGGTCTTGAGTTTTGCCCAGGAGTGCAAAAAGCTAAGTGTGGGGGAATTTGATAATCACATATTTTATTCATTAAGAAACCCTTATGTTTAGTCATTTACACTCTCCATATTCTTAATTGATTGAGTTTGGTATGATTTTGTGAGTTTGAGCTCAAATTGGTCCTAATTGAATATTTCTAGCATTATTGAGATTTGACACTGTTTCTGTATTTTGGCCATAACTTGAGTTCTTAATATCTGATGAACATGAATTTTACCTTGTAGGAAAGCTAAGAGGAAGCTCTACAACTTTGATGAAGAGCTCGAAGTCTGATTCAGATGTCTAAGGGACCTAAGTTGACATGGAAGTCAGAATACGGGTTCTGTCAATAGAATCCGAACAGTGTGCACTCAAAAAAATCATATCTCAAGATATAATAATGGAGATGGGCTGAAATTTGGACAGTGGATAGTCAAGATCCAAATAAACAACTTTCATGAAGAACACATTTTGAGAAAAAGAAGTCTAGTAGGTCATTTTGAGCTTGCAAGTCGGAACAGAGGTGCTGAAGTTGGGTTTGAGTAACCTACGGTATTTGGGACATATCTTGGGCTTAAGGAAGCCAAATTGGACGAACCAGCTATCCATTTTATAGCCAAGACAAGGATCTACAACTTTCATGAAGAACACTTTTCGTGGTTCTGAAGTATAGTGGGTCGTTTTTGGCTTCCAAGTCAGACACGAAATTTTCGTCCTCAACCATCCACTCATCCATCCACTAATCCACTCATCCATCCACTAATCCACTCATCCACTCATCCACTAACTCACCCACTCATCCACTCATACACTAATCCAACCACTTAACCACTCCACCCACTCATCCACTAATCCATCCACTCATCCATCCACTCACCCATTCATGTCCATAATTTCCCACTCACCAAAAGTCCTTTGGCATTTTTCACTAATTCAACCACTCAACCATTCCACTCACTCATCCACTAAACCAATCCACTAAACCAACCCACTAATCCATCCACTCAAACACTCCACTCACTCACCCACTCATCCACCCACTTCCCTTTGTCATTTTGTTACCTTAGACTTCTATAAAAGGCACCATTTATCATGAACAAGATATAATTCTCCTTCATTTCTCTCTAAGTTTCTTCTTGCTTCTTCATAGTTTCTCATAGTTTTGTATATTTTGATGCTCCCCTTCATGGTAATGGAGGGCTAAGCTACTTTGGGTCAATTTAGAACTCTTGAAGAGATTGTGGTTTGGATTCTTGAGACCTTGGTTATGCATTGTATTTGATTTGTAATTGAATTCCTCTTTCTTCTTCTTTTTCTTCTTCTTGATCTTGAATGCATGAATGGTGATTCTATTTATGTTGATCTGATTGATCTTGGTTTAAGATTGAGATTTGTGATGAAACTTAGAACTGATTGATCTAAACTAATCACATAAATGAAGATTGAGATTTGTGATGAAACTTAGAACTGATTGATCTAAATTAATCACGTAATTGAAGAGGTTAGGTTACTTGATTTGTGCCTAAGTTAATTGAATTCGGACTTGAAATTAACATAGATTTTCATGAATGATGCGATTGCGGATTTGTGTTTATCACTTGTTAATTGAATTCTAGACGATCGTCTAGTATGAATTCTGGATTTGATGCAGAGATCTCGGTTAGATCCAAATTAACAATTCAATTGCGCTTCAAGTGTTCTATGAAGGGTCTATGATTGAATCCACCCAATCTTGGATAGGTTTCTAAATTGACTACTCTTTAATTGTCATTTCTTCCGTTAATTTTGTTAAGTACGATCTTAAACTCATCAAACCCCCTTTTGCTAACTTTCACTTGATTTGATCAAATTGCATCTACGATCCTTGAGGAGACGATCCTGTTGTCACCGTGCTACAAGCTTAGGTAATAACTTCGGTTATAATTTTGATTGAGTTCGGCGCTCGTCAAAATTTTGGCGCCGCTGTTTGGGATTAGTAAGTGTAATCTTTTCATTTTAAGTGTTTTTACTAACCTTTGCTTTTTATTAACTTTTCTAATAATGGACCATGCATAATGGAGTCAAAACTTGAGGAGTTGACTTCTTTGGTAAGACATATAGTAGTGAGACAACAATTACACATGCGCAGAAGCTACACTTGTGTGTAACATTTGTTTTTGTTCATCTCACCCCACATATGCATGCCCTACACTTCAAGATGGTAGTTCTGTTTTTCCAGATCAATTTGTTGCAAAGAAATTGGTTATTTTCTTGATGAACCACAGCTTCCAAAGAAGAAGAATGAGTTATGACCCCTTCTTCAACACATACAACCCTAGCCGGGAATACTATCCTGGATCCGGGATATGGCAATACGGCATCACTACAAAGAACAATCATTTCAATATGAGCACCATTCCAAAGATAACAAGTCCATCAACCACAAAACTTGAGCCTTCATGGGAGGACTTGATGAAAACCCAAATTGAGTTCCAAAGAGAGTTTCACTGCCACTATTCAGATTTAACAACCCAAATTGAGCAGATGACAACCACTATTAATGAACTGAGAAGTCAAGAGTCAGACCAACTCTCTTCCCAAACAATTCCCAACTCCCTGCATTCTAATTGTCATATTGATTTACTTGCAGATTTAGTTGAGGAAACTCATGATGAGTTGTGTGCCGAATTTCCTGATTTAATTGGTTTTGATGATTCTATCAATTACAACTCATGTACTGATTGTGACGGTGATATAAAATGTGTTATGTGTGCTGAGATTTCTGCATATTTGAAAGCTGATGATTCTGTTTATGCAACATCTAATGATATTGAAGGGTCTATCAACAATGCAGTTGCAGAATCTGAAACACATAGGGAGGTGGAGTTGAAGGCCATTGAGGAATTTTCAAAGAAGGAGGAAAGACAGCATATGACAGTAACTACTGAAGTGGATTTTGTTTTTGGGCCATGGTCCAGCATTATCAATGAAAGCAGGATTGCAAAATTACACGTATTGCATGCCATTGGTGAAGTTAAGAAAGACCAATGGGACCCCAATGTGAACCCTCATGCTTCAAGCTTCACTTGGTCGTTACACTTCAACCAATGGGACCGTAGTGGAAGCTATCATGTTGTGTCAACCATAACCTGGTCATCACGTTTCAACCAATGGGATCCTGGTGGAGTCTTTTCACCAACCTCACTTAATAAGACCAATGGACATCGCCTCAAATAGTATCATGAACTTCCAGAGAATGCAGAAGTGGAGGTGATGAACCTTCTCCATCCGCATTATGAATAAAAAAAAAAAAAAAAATAGAAAAAAAGAAAAAAAAAAAAAAAAAAAAAAGAAAAAAAAAAAAAAAAAAAAAAAAAATAGTCAGTGTGCCCGACAATAAGGTAGGTAGTGCCATTAAATTTTGTCACTCGGAAGCAAGTGGAGGTCACTTTTTCTTCAACGACAACAACGGCGAAAATCTTGCAATATGGATTTTATTGGCCCACTTTATTCAAGGTCTGTTACACCTTTTGCAAAAGTTACGGAAATTGGTCAAAAAGGTTCTCGCTTTGAGATTATCATCCGCACCTACTCCTTGAAAAATTGAGATCTAGGTGGCGCGGTTCTTTTTTGTGTCACAAACACGTGTATCCTCTCGGGGCCGAAGATATTGAGGATCCTAGGAATGGTAATGCGCTTAAAGTTAATGGACAAAGACTCAACCATTCCCGGAAAACCAAGTTCTTGAGTTCTTTGTGTTGCTTGGGTTAAGTGGCGGATACGGTCTCCGTGACTCTTAAGTCGGTTTATTTTTCGCTTTCCCAAAATAACTGAATCCTTCTTCTCCTTCAAAATGGATGTCATTCTTTCAAACCCGAGAAAACATTTTCCTTCTCTTCCTCAAAATGCTCGAGAAAAATCTACAAAGTTCGATGTGAAAGATTGAGACCGTTAATGCACAAAGGTATGCCGAAGATGTACGATGGATAATTGAAGCGAAGGTCCGATTAGCGGTGAGTCCTCAATTTCATTTGACTCATATATGCCCGGTCTTGGAAGAAGTTCATATTCTAAAAGGAGAAGAGCCAAAAGGTTACAAGTCTGTCACAAATGTGGACGATGGAACTGTAACAAGCGATGTCGTACTAAGGGGATGGTTTCCGCAAATAGAGAAGATAAAATTTTCTTCATTAAGAATGGACTGAGTAAGGAGTCATTAGATGATATCTTATTGACTCTTGAGACGCATTCTTGTGGATTGGTGCATCGTGAAATTCTTAAATAGTGGAATCTCTTCAAGGATGAAGAACAACGCTACAGTCTTGGGAATCTGACTCTAAAAGACCCTGTTTGCCAATTTATAAGAAAATTGGATGGGAAGCTTATCCTCGACTCATAGAAGATGTTTAAGCCGTTACTGGACGTTTAACCGTGAGGCGAGATGTGAGCCATATCCACAAACAATTTGTACATATCTTCTTCTTCTTCTTCTTCTTCTTCATGTCATCTCTAAAAAAAAAAAAACAAAACAAAAAAAAAAAAGAAAAAACAAAAAAAAAAAAAAAAAAAAAACAAAAAAAAAAAAAAAAAAAAATGTATACTTCTTAGGGTTGGCTTTGGTAACACACACCGTGAATGGGGAAATGCATGCATCCCGATCCAGCCTTCTTAATTGAAAAACAAAGAAGGTAGATTGTATTCCACATGTGAGGCAAATGGTCGTATTATGGCCACTTGTCCCTTTTGGGAGCCCTATGTTACGCTGGTCTTGAATGGATCGAATACTGGTCAACAATGCTTTGGCACAAAGCCGAAAGAGCAGACTACCTCCATCCCAATCTTAAGTAAGTATACACTCATCTTTCATCAAGTTTTTCTAACAATTTCAAAAAAGAAAAAAAAAAGGACGTGATGTCTACTGCACTCATGACGCGCAGTATAAAGATACGCCATGGAAACTGTACATACAGGTATGTCATCATTTTCTATTTCTTTTATCTTTGTATCATTTTGTTGTATTTTGATTTTTGTACAGACGATCCTTTGAGCAGGGTCCTTCAGGGGTTTCTAGACTTCTTTACCTTGATGGTTTTCTTGAAGTCAAAAAAAAAAAAAAAAAGATTCTGTGTTTCTTAATTTCAACCTTTTCTGACAACAGCCAACCTACCCTTATAGGTGCAATTATTCCCCTTTCCATTCTTTTTCTTATTTAAACACTCCATTTTCCTTCAACTCAGAGACACTCAAAGGGAGGAAGAGTATAGAATGGGGGCTTCTATTCGTAACCTCAAAAATGTCTGTGTTTTTTGTGGGTCGAGTTATGGGAAGGGATTAGAGTTTGTAAATGCAGCTAGCACTCTTGGTCGATCACTTGCTGCGAGGAATATTCATCTTGTATATGGGGAGGTTGCCGTGGGTTAATGGGGGCTATATCACTTGCCGCATATGTAAGAGACAACAGTTTTAGGTATCATTCTGAACCTTTAGCTCAACAGAACATCAATGGAAAGACAATTGGAGAGGAACTTAAAGTATCATCAATGCATGAACGCATGAAGATAATGCTTGAAAACTCGATGCATTCATTGCCTTACCAGGTGGTTTTGGTACTTTGGAAGAGATTTTTCAAATTGTCTCTTGGTGAATCGAACATCCACCATAAACCCATTGGTTTGTTGAATGTTAATAATTTCTTTGATCTTTTGTTATTTTTTCTTGACAAAGTCAGTGGAACGTAAATTTATCACTCCTTCTAAGAAGACAACTTCTTATCTCTGCCTCCACTATTGATGAGCTCATTGATAAATTAGAAGCTTTTGAGTATGTACCTGATAAGGTATTAGCTCAGATAGATTGGTCAACAGGAAGCAGCGAAGGAAGTAACAAGAAACAAAAGCCCGATCTGACACTTTCTCTTTAATGGGTTTGATTTTATTAAAAAAAAAATTTTGTTGTTTTGTTTGGAAAGTATGATATGATTGTCATGGACTTATTAAACCAATTAGTGATGGCAGAGTAAGGAGTAATTTTACTCTTGAGACGCATCTTAATTGGTGGCAGAGTAAGGAGTTTTTTTTTAGGTAGTAATTAATTAGTATTAAATTGTTGAAGTACTAACATTTTCTTGTTTGATTTCTTTTCAGGGTCTGATGCGTAATTGACAAGTGTGCTTTTTTTTTCGCTTGCGTTGATTCACTCCTCATCAGGTTGTGTTGCTCTTTTCTTTCCGTTTTATTTATCACTTTCACATTGAGGACAATGTCTATATTAAGTGTGGGGGAGAGATTTTAGCAAGTTTCTTTTTTGTTAAAAAAAAAAAAAGAAAGGGTTCATTGCATGATTGAATAACTTTTCTCCCTTCTTGAACTGATATGCTTGGAGATGGATGATTGAATTGATGAATTGAGTTTGATGGATGCATACCTTGTGAGATTTTGAGCCTAATGGATGGATTTAACATTTATGTCATTCTCTTCTTTCTTGTGTGATTTTCACTCATGTTAATGACCACTCTAGAACTTGCTTTGATTCTTTTTTAGGCTACATTTCACTTGCATGCATGAACATGATTGAGGCCCTCTTTCTTAATTAGCTAGTTTAACCAAATAGCCAACCTTGTTTTCAATATGATATCAAGCACTCTTTTGACTTCTTGAAAATTCTCTGATTCCTGCCAACCTTGTATATTTTTCTTTGCTTAACCCCTTTGAGCTTATTTGACCATTCCTTGTTTCTAGCTCATTATGTGCCTTAAATGAGAAATCGTGTTCTTACTTTACCTTAGGGAATAAAAGAACATTAGCTTGGTTAATGGATGAGTTTTTGAACAAGTGTGGGGGTGTGTGTACAAAATGGTTGTTGAAAAAGAAAATAGTGCCCAAAAAGAAAAAAAAAATGTATGTATATAGTTATGTTCATATATATAAAAGAAAAAGAAAAAAAAAAAAAAAAAGAGAAAAAAAAAAAACCAAGTGTTTAAAAAAAAAAAATGGATTGGGAAATGAATATGTAAAGGGATATACACTAGAGTTGGGATGAACTTTTATGCTTGTTATTTGAACTCAGCTCTCATTTGCTTTTATTCTCTTTAGTATTTATCTTCTCATATCCATTTTATCCTCTCCTGTTACCTTGACCTCACTACAACCTTGAATAAAGTCCTCATGATTTGTGTGTGCATGTGTTTTGAGTAGTGGAGAAGTAGAAGATAACCAAGCTTATGGTAGTGCAATTTTCATGGGTTGAATTGAGTGAAATACCTACCCTTTAAACACTTGAGAGATTGAGAGGGAATCTTGTGAAGATCTATCATTCTCGATTCATGTTGAAGATACCTTGCTTGTTGGTTTGAGATGTGGAGAATTGTTAACTCATGAATGTTTTGATCCCTTGAACCTTTGGTTGTTCTTCTTGATTGTAAAATTTTGGTCTTGAGTTTTGCCCAAGAGTGCAAAAAGCTAAGTGTGGGGGAATTTGATAATCACATATTTTATTCATTAAGAAACCCTTATGTTTAGTCATTTACACTCTCCATATTCTTAATTGATTGAGTTTGGTATGATTTTGTGAGTTTGAGCTCAAATTGGTCCTAATTGAATATTTCTAGCATTATTGAGATTTGACACTGTTTATGTATTTTAGCCATAACTTGAGTTCCTAATATCTGATGAACATGAATTTTACCTTGTAGAAAAGCTAAGAGGAAGCTCTACAACTTTGATGAAGAGCTCGAAGTCTGATTCAGATGTCTAAGGGACCTAAGTTGACATGGAAGTCAGAATACGGGTTCTGTCAATAGAATCCGAACAGTGTGCACTCAAAAAAAATCATATCTCAAGATGTAATAATGGAGATGGGCTGAAATTTGGACAGTGGATAGTCAAGATCCAAATAAACAACTTTCATGAAGAACACATTTTGAGAAAAAGAAGTCTAGTAGGTCATTTTGAGCTTGCAAGTCGGAACAGAGGTGCTGAAGTTGGGTTTGAGTAACCTACGGTATTTGGGACATATCTTGGGCTTAAGGAAGCCAAATTGGACGAACCAGCTATCCATTTTATAGCCAAGACAAGGATCTACAACTTTAATGAAGAACACTTTTCGTGGTTCTGAAGTATAGTGGGTCGTTTTTGGCTTCCAAGTCAGACACGAAATTTTCGTCCTCAACCATCCACTCATCCATCCACTAATCCACTAATCCACTCATCCATCCACTAATCCACTCATCCACTCATCCACTAACTCACCCACTCATCCACTCATACACTAATCCAACCACTTAACCACTCCACCCACTCATCACTAATCCATCCACTCATCCATCCACTCACCCATTCATGTCCATAATTTCCCACTCACCAAAAGTCCTTTGGCATTTTTCACTAATTCAACCACTCAACCATTCCACTCACTCATCCACTAAACCAATCCACTAAACCAACCCACTAATCCATCCACTCAAACACTCCACTCACTCACCCACTCATCCACCCACTTCCCTTTGTCATTTTGTTACCTTAGACTTCTATAAAAGGCACCATTTATCATGAACAAGATATAATTCTCCTTCATTTCTCTCTAAGTTTCTTCTTGCTTCTTCATAGTTTCTCATAGTTTTGTATATTTTGATGCTCCCCTTCATGGTAATGGAGGGCTAAGCTACTTTGGGTCAATTTAGAACTCTTGAAGAGATTGTGGTTTGGATTCTTGAGACCTTGGTTATGCATTGTATTTGATTTGTAATTGAATTCCTCTTTCTTCTTCTTTTTCTTCTTCTTGATCTTGAATGCTTGAATGGTGATTCTATTTATGTTGATCTGATTGATCTTGGTTTAAGATTGAGATTTGTGATGAAACTTAGAACTGATTGATCTAAACTAATCACATAAATGAAGATTGAGATTTGTGATGAAACTTAGAACTGATTGATCTAAATTAATCACGTAATTGAAGAGGTTAGGTTACTTGATTTGTGCCTAAGTTAATTGAATTCGGTACTTGAAATTAACATAGATTTTCATGAATGATACGATTGCGGATTTGTGTTTATCACTTGTTAATTGAATTCTAGACGATCGTCTAGTATGAATTCTCGGATTTGATGCGAGATCTCGGTTAGATCCAAATTAACAATTCAATTGCGCTTCAAGTGTTCTATGAAGGGTCTATGATTGAATCCACCCAATCTTGGATAGGTTTCTAAATTGACTACTCTTTAATTGTCATTTCTTCCGTTAATTTTGTTAAGTACGATCTTAAACTGTCAAATCCCCTTTTGCTAACTTTCACTTGATTTGATCAAATTGCATCTACGATCCTTGAGGAGACGATCCGGTGTTGTCACTGTGCTACAAGCTTAGGTAATAACTTCGGTTATAATTTTGACTGAGTTCGGCGCTCGTCAGTAAGCTTATGGTAGTGCAATTTTCATGGGTTGAATTGAGTGAAATACCTACCTTTTAAACACTTGAGAGATTAAGAGGGAATCTTGTGAGGATCTATCATTCTTAATTCATTCTTTTCAACGGAAGTTTCCTTGCTTGTTGGTTTGTGATGTAAAGAAATGTTACCTCATTTATGCTTTGATCCCTTGAATTTCTTGTTGCTCTTCTTGCTTCATTGAGTCCTTTAAAGTTTTTAGCTTTTAAGTTTGTGTCGTTTGTCTTTGTCTTCTAACTTTAGTTTTATATGTTTTGCCCAGAGTGCAAAAAGCTAAGTGTGGGGGAATCTGATAATCATATATTTTATACATTAATAAACCCTCATTATTAGTCATTTACACTCTTCATGTACTTAATTGATTGAATTTGATTATGTTTTGTAAGTTTGAACTCGAATCGGACTTAATTGATTTTTTCAACATTATTTGGGTCTTACACTGTTTCTGTATTTTGGCCATATCTTGAGTTCTAAATGTCTGATAATTATGAATTTTACCTTGTAGGAAAGATAAGAGAGAGCTCTACAACTTTGATGAAGAGCTCAAAGACAATTTCAGACATCTAGTGGAGCTAATTAGGCATGGAAATCAGAATACGGGTTTTGTGACTGGAACCCGAACAGTGTGTAGTAACCAGAACATAATTCGAGTTTGGGTTTATAAAATGGGCTGAAAATTTGTAATTTGAAAGTTAAGACCCGTATGTACAACTTTCATGACAAACACAAAACTTGATTCGGGCTCCTTGATGGTGATATTGGGTCTGAAAGTCAAAACAGAGGTGCTGAAACTGGTCCTGAACAGTCTGTAGTAATTGAGTCATATCTTGGGCTGTAGGACGATTTTTTGGGTGCTTCCATAGCCATTGGAAAGCTTAGACAATTTCCTAGAACTTTCATGAAGACCACTTGGCTTGGAAATGACGAAATCAATGAGTTCAGCAATAAATAATTTCGGAGACAAGGAAGCTCACCTACTAATCTCACCTACTAATCTCACCTTCTCATCCACCTACTAATTCCACCTACTAATCTCACCTACTCATCCACCTACTACTCTTAATCCTCTATAAAAGGCTAGATGTGGAGAGCCCTAGGAAGACACTTGGTGTTAGAGATAGCTTTTCATAGTTCTTGTATATTTTTCCTTCATTGTAATGGAGAGCTAAGTCACTTCTAGTCAATTTGGGACTCTTGAAGAGATTGTGGTTTGGATTCTTGAGACCTTGGTTTATGTAATGTATTTGATTTATATTTGGATTCTTCTTCTCTTCTTCTTCTTCTTCTGTTTTCTTGATCTTGAATGCATGAATGGTGATTCTGTTTATGTTTATTTTAAGATTAAGTATTGTGATTAAACTTAGAGCTGATTGATCTAAATTAATCACATAACTGAAGATTGAGATTTGTGATGAAACTTAGAACTGATTGATCTAAACTAATCATGTAATTGAAGAGGTTAGGTTACTGATTTGTACCTAGGTTAATTGAATTCGGTGCTTAAATTGACATATATTTACATGAATGGTGCAATTGCAGATTTGTGTTTATCACTTGTCAATTGAATTCTGGACGATTGTCTAGTATGAATTCTGGATCTGATGCAGAGATCTCGGTTAGATCCAAGTTAATCATTCAAATGTATTTTAGGTGTTTGTTGAAAGGTCTATGATTGAATCCACCCAATCTCGGATAGATTTCTGAATTGACTATTCTTTTAATTGTTATTTTTCTTCAGATCTTGTCATTGTAATCCTTGAATAATCAAAAAACCCCTCTTTCTAACTTAACTTAATTTGATAAAATTGCATTTACGATCCTTGAGGAGACGATCCGGTGTTGTTCACTATACTGCAAACTTAGTTAATAACTTCGGTTATAATTTTGACTGAGGGACCTATGAATATCATCATGTAAGGGTAAGCTTGAAAGGCTTAATTGGTCCAAACAATGCCCTGATCATTTTCTCAATTATACACAATCTAGGATTTCACTTCAAGAGAGTTACAAAACAATTTCAAAGATAAAAGAAGTCAATCACATGTACAACCCATAAACATTCTCTAAATAAGCACTCAAATTATTTCAAAAGCTAAACAAGCATGCAAGTGGGAAATTCATCATGCATAAAAAGAATCTAGATTGTTTCAGCATGCATCCTGGATAAAATATGGATTCACAGAAAATATGAGGCAAATTTGCATCTATTTTCATCATTAGGCAATCACAGCAACACAATATACCAAAAGCAAAGCATTAACATAATAGTCAATTATCAAAAGATTAGCACTAGATACATAACATAAGTATTTCGACAAAAGCAGTTAGACACCCCCCAAACCTATAGGAAATAGTTCCCTCACTGTACAAAATACAGAAAAAGAAGTCAAAATAACATAAGGATGCTCTGTATGCATCATAACTACACATCATCCTCGTCAGTGGCAGTCTCAACCTCATCATCATCGCCCTCCTCAGCAGTAGCCATCGGTACATCATCTCCATCATCAATTGGATCTTGTTGTTGCTGTGAAGGTCTAGCATAGTTATAAGGATGGAGGTGTGGGATGGGGAAGTCATCAGTGGAAACCTATAGGCGGAGCCAACCACTTGATGGTCTCCACGGTATATGCCTCCATGGCAGCCAAGCGCGCAATCTCAGCACGCAAGTCCTTATCTGGGGGAGTACGGGCTACCCTGGGCTCACCCCCAGCCTGTTGCTGCCTAGCCAGCAAGGCAAAAAAAGAAACATGATGAAAAACATTCAAAAACAAGCAATTTAGAAAGGGAACATCGCAAAGTGCAATTGGTGCATCGCAACACTCAAATAAACCCAGAAATGCCGCGGCGCTAATAAGGTATGCCACGGTGCACATGAACTTTCTGAACAGAAATTCACGGACTCAACAATGCTAACCCCTAGAGCATTTAAAGCCCATAGAATCTAAACAAAAAGCAACCCAAAATGTACATGATCTCACATAAATCAACCCAAGTTAACTTCAAAAGGAAAGAAAATCAAATTTAATGGAAATTAGGTTGCGAAATAAAAGAGTGCAAGCGAGAGAATAGGTTACCTGGAGAGAAAATGGGGGTGGGGATTTGAAGAAAATATAGGAACCAAAAATGAAGGAGAGAGAAAATATGTGAGAAAAGGAGGAACAACCAGAAAGAGCGAAAAGGGTTTGTGCTTCAACACAAACCATATTCCCTTTTTATGTAAGTAACAAGCATTATGCCGCAGCGTGGAGCTTTCTATAACGCGGCGTGAGTTCTAGTGAAACACACGTTACAATTTTTTTTTAATCAAAACCACGCGTCGCAACGTCTTGCTCGTAGCCTTCTTACCCCAGATAACCTGAGAGCAGAACAACGCGGCATGACATTTATGTGTCGCAACAGTAAGCTCTCAGGTTTGAAATCCTATTAAGACAGAGCCAAGAACGCTGCAGTGTAAGTTTGGTGCACCGCAGCTTGAGGAGCCAACTTGTAGAATTCTGCAGCAAAAATTATTTGGCAGCTACCTCTACTACCCAAAAGTCTCCGCCACTTGTAAAAATAGTCCTGCTGGTTAAATCATGAAATGTATAACCAAAATAACATGAAACATCAAAATCAAAGTTTCCAAAAACTAGACTCAAAATGAAAGAATTAAGAACATGGGTGGATCTTTCTCAAAAAAGGGCCTTTTTTATAATCTAAGCAGGACTTCTCTGACTTTTCATGTTGGGGCAGCCAATGTGACAGAGGTTTTCCCCTATCCAATTCTTCTCCTAAGTAAGGCTTCAAGCGTTGTCCATTGACTTTAAAGGAAGATTTTCCATCAAGATCTGCAACCTCAACTACCCTATGGGGAAACATATTTACCACTTGGAACGGGCCTGACCATCTAGATTTAAGCTTTCCTGGAAAGAGCTTGAGCCTGAAGTTATAGAGGAGGACTTGTTGTCTTGCTTAAATGTCTTTTACGCAATCTTCTTATCGTGCCACCTCTTCACCTTGTCTTTGTACAATTTTGCATTCTTATAGGCTTAAAGCCTAAATTCATCAAGTTGATTGAGCTGCAATAATCTTTTATCATCGGCAACTTCTAAATCAAAATTCAGCTGCTTTATCGCCCAATAATCATGATGCTCTAACTTGACGAGCAAATGACAAGCTTTTCCAAACACAAGCTTATATGGAGACATACCAATGGGGTTTTTACAAGAAGTTCTGTATGCCCAAAGTGCATCATCAAGCCGTCTTGACGAATCTTTGCGGGATAGGCACACAGTCTTCTCAAGTATTCGCTTAATTTCTCGATTGGATACCTCCATTTATCCACTTGTTTGTGGTTGGTATGCAGTGGCAATTCGGCGAGTCACCCCATATTTGGCAATGAGAGTCTCAAAATACTTATTACAAAAATGTGACCCTCCATCACTGATACCAAAACGGGTGAAGATTTGTTTCTTCATGAAGTTTATCACTACCTTAGAGTCATTGGTAGGAAATGCACTTGTTTCCGTCCATTTGGACACTTAATCCACTACCACAAGAATATATAGATTCCCATAGGAGGGAATAAAAGGGCCCATGAAGTCAATGCCCCAAACATAAAAAATTTTAACTTCAAGAATGAAATTGAGGGACATCTCATTTCTCTTTGATATGTTCCTTAATTTCTAACATCTATCACATTTGCTAACATGGAAGTATGCATCCTTGAAAAGAAATGGCCAATACAAGATAGATTGGAGCACCTTTGTCGCTGTAATATCACCACTATAATGACCTCCATAAAGGGCAGCATGATATTGATTCAAAATTTGCTCAACTTCCTCCAAAGGTACACATGTTCTCAACATATGATCAACGCACTATTTAAATAAGAAAGGCTTATCCCATAGATAGTGCCTGCTATCGTGCAAGAACTTCTTCTTTTAGTGAGTGGTGAAATCTGGAGGCATCACACCACCAACTAGGTAGTTCACAATGTCAGCATACCAAGGGTCATATTGAGCTACAACAGCAAAGAGTTGCTCATTGGGGAATGTCTCTCTGATTGTAATTGGTTCAGCTTGATATTCCTCATTTTTCAATCTAGAAAGGTGGTCAGCAACTTGATTCTCAGCCCCTTTATTGTCTCGAATTTCCAAGTCAAATTCTTGTAATAGTATTTAATCACAGAGTAGTCCGCATAGACTATCACCTTAGCACCCACCAAATATGCTTGAAACTTGTCAAATGCGAAAACAACGACCAGAAGTTCCTTTTTCTGTTGTGATGTAGTTTAGTTGTGCATCATTAAGAGTTTTGTTCGCATAGTATATGGAGCGAAACACCTTGTCCTTCCTCTACCCCAAAACTGCACCAACAGCATAATCACTGGCATCACACATTAGTTCAAAGGGCAACTCCCAATCAGGGGTGGTAATTACCGGAGCTGATACAAGTCTCTTTTTCAATTCCACAAATATGTCATGGCAAGATTTATCAAAGTTAAATTGGACATCCTTCTCCAATAGGTTTCAAAGAGGCTTATAAATCTTAGAGAAGTCCTTTATGAATCTCCGTTAGAAATCGGTATGCCCCATGAAACTTCTGACTCCCTTCACTGAGATTGGTGGCGGAAGTTTCTCAATTACCTTTATTTTTACTCTATCCACCTTCTTCCCTTTGCATGACACTTTATGGCCAAGAACTATGCCTTCCTAGACCATGAAGTGACACTTCTCCCAGTTATGCACCAAATTGGTCTCTTCACATCTTTGCAGAACCAAAACCAAATTATTTAGGTAATCATCAAAAGAATCACCGAAGACCGAGAAGTTATCCATGAAGACTTCCAAGAACTTCTCTACCATATCTGTAAAGATTGCCATTATACATCTTTGGAAGGTTGCTGGCGTATTACACAAGCCAAATGTTATCCTCCTAAAAGCATATGTGTCATAGGGGCAAGTGAATGTTGTCTTCTATTAATCATTAAGGGCTATAGCAATTTGATTGTACCCCGAGTATCCATCCAAAAAGCAGTAATACGCACGCCCTGCCAACCTATCCAGCATCTGATCAATGAATGGCAGAGGAAAATGATTCTTTTTGGTTGCGATGTTTAGCTTCCTATAGTCCATGCAAATACGCCACCCAATGACTGCTCTGATGGGAATCAAGTCATTGTTTTCATTGGCAACAACCGTTATTCCACCCTTTTCAGGTACACACAGAACAGGGCTCACCCATGTACTGTCTGAAATTAGGTATATGATGCTCTTGTCCAACCACTTGATGATCTCCTTTTTACCACCTCCTTCATGATGGGGTTCAGCCGCCTTTGGTACTCAATGATTGGTTTGACATCATCTTCCAACAGGATTTTGTGTATGCATATAGTAGGACTAATACCTTTAATGTCTGCAATAGTCCATCCCAGCACCTTCTTATACTGCCTCAACACTCTCAATAACTTAGACTCTTGCTCTTCTGATAATAGTGAGGAAATGATGACCGGTAATGTGGCTGATTCTCGCAAGTATGAATATTTCAAGTGATCGGGTAATGGTTTGAGTTTCAACTTGGGTGGAGAGATGATAGAAGGTTGCATAATAGGCTTGTCAGAGGAGATCTGCAATGACTCAAAACTTGGTTTCCTGTAAAACTTAGCAGAAGAGTCAAGCAGTTTAATACATTCCCTAATGTCATCCCTATCTACATGCTCATCATGAGATGTCAAAGTTAAAGCAAGGGAATCATCAGGAAAATTAACATGAAATGCAACATCTACTACCTGATCAATCATACCAACAAAGGAACATTCTTCTTAATCATAAGGGAATTTAATGGCCTTATAAATGTTAAAAGTTACCTTCTCGTCATTCACTTGCATGGTAAGTGTGATTGGCCATTGACTAATGAAGAACTTGGTTTTGATGATAACAAACATAAAGATATGACAAGATCTTGTCCAAAGACCTTCAAGACTAGTTATAGGACTTAGATCATTATGTAAAGGTATAAATGATTCACCTAACGCTCAATAATTAACCTTTTCAAAGAACTCAAATAGCTCATATATTCTTAAGGCTTCAAATTGGTTTTTGGTTTTCAAAGAAACAAACACAAAGTGCCCAAAAGCTTACTAGATCATTTGAGATCAATTAGCAATGTTTAAAAGCTATAAGAAATGATTTTCTAAAGGCTTATTTGAATAACATCTTCTGTTATTCGAATAACAAATGTCAGAGAAGCAAAAAAATCTCATCTGATTGACGGTTATTCGAATAATGCCTTGTGTTATTCGAATAACAATTCAAAATTATCAACGCGCGTAAAGTATTATTCAAATAACACAAGTGTTATTCGAATAACACGCTTTTCTCAGAAGCATTTCTAAAATGGCTTATTCGAATAACCATAGTGTTATTTGAATAACCATAGTGTTATTCGAATAACAAGCTTTTCCAGAAACCATTCTTTAAGTTGTTATTCAAATAACATAAGTATTATTCGAATAACACGTTCCAGAGGCAAAATTGCCCCTGAGCTATTTGAAGTCTTATTTGAATAATAACTTTATTATTCGAATAAGAACACGAACCAAAAAAGGAAATAACAGATAGAAAGCTATCATTAATACTCCCAACCACCTTCCAATGGCTCTATTCATAAATGTGCTTTAAATATAAGTTGTTGGGCATTTATAGGGGTTGATCAATCAAGCTGAAAAACTAAGTTGAGCATTAATACGAGTTTCACTATCATTGTTCATCAATTCTCTGTTTTGGTCATTATCAAGTGAATCATTGATACTCATAAGTTCAAGTTGTATTATCTACTCTTTGAAAGAGTTTCTACTCATACAAATCTTGTTGAATTTGTAAAGGAAAGGGTGAGGTATCCCTCAAACTGAAAGGGTGAGGTATCCTTTGAATATAGAAGCTCAAGCACAGGGTGAGGTATCCCAAGGTGTGTTGAGTGCTTCAAATTTGTAAAGGTTGTCAAGCACCTGATTTCAAGCTTGAAGATATAGTGGAAAATCTCGAGTGGTTGCTTGAGGACTGGACGTAGGTCATAAGTGGATTAGTGACCGAACCAGGATAAACTATTGTATTTGATTTTCTAAACCCTTCTCTTTATAATTGTGCATAGGCTTATTTCCTTACTTCATTATTTCTTTCTTGGTTGGTTCATTAGTGAACAATATCTATCAATCTTATCCATTCACTCACTTCTAATAATTAATAGCTTCAACGAAAATCAATATTTAAGAGTTTTACGAAAGAATTGCGAACTTGTTTTATAAACTCAATTCACCCCCCTCTTGAGTATTGAAGCCACTTGGTAACAGTAAGATTTCCCTTTTGCACATCTATCATAGTCTTATCAGTTTCCAAGAAAGGCCTCCCTAGAATTAATGGCGCATTGCGGTCCTTCTCCGTATCAAAGATGACAAAGTCAGCAGGAAAAATGAGCTTGTCCACCTTTACCAAAACATCCTCAATTACCCTCTTCGAATATGTGAGAGTCCTGTCAGCTAATTGCAAGGTCACAGAGGTTGGCTTCACTTCACCTAATTCTAACCATTGGAAGATTGAAAGAGGCATCAAGTTAATGCTTGCCCCCAAATCACACAAAGCTTTACCATTGAATTGACTCCCAATTATGCATGGTATGGTAAAACTTCTCGGATCTTTCAACTTTGGGGGTAGCTTATTCTCCAGGATGGCACTACATTCCTCTGTGAGTGCCACTATTTCATAGTCCCCCAATCTTCTCTTCTTGGATAGGATGTCCTTCATGAACTTCACGTAACTTAGCATTTATTCTAATGTCTCTACAAATGGAATGTTTATGTGAAGCTTCCTGAAGACTTCCAGAAACTTCTGGAATTGGGCACCCTGCTTTTGTTTAGCCAATCTATTGGAGAAAGGTAGAGGTAATGTATGAGGTTTGTTATCCTTCTTCTTTTCCTCATCCTTACTCTTTTCAATTACTTTGCTCATTTGGTCCTCCTTATACACAATCTCATCTTATGTCACCTCAACATCATCTACAAGCAGTTTGGTCTTAGGATTCCCTTCTATATCCTTTCCACTTCTAAGGTTAATAGCTTTGTAGGTTGGCGAATCCTTAGGGTCACCTCTTGGATTGCTGACAGTGTCACTTGGAAAAGTCCCCGGGGCCCTACTGTTTATAGCATTTGCCAACTGATCCACTTAGGTCTCCAGTGCTCTCATTGAACCTGTTTGGCTTTGAATCATAGCATCGTTCTTAGCCAAATGAGCATCTGTCTTTAACATATGAGAATCGGACTTGACTATGAACTGCATGAACATGTCCTCAAGAGATGGTTTCTTGTCTTGCATAGGAGGTCTTGACTGTGAAGAGAAACCAGGAGGATAAGGTTGTCTTTCATTACCAGCTGATGAAGATGATGCACCTTGATTGTCTCTCCAAGAGAAGTTTGGATGATTTCTCCATCCAGGGTTATATTGATGCGAATAAGGATTGTTCTGTGGTGGCCGATAGTTCCCAGCATATTGTACACTCTCCAAGATGGAAGGGTACCTATCAGTTGCATAATTATCGCCACATCGATCACAAAGCACAAAAGGGCTCAATTGAAGACTCGCTCTCAAACTATCTAACTTATTAGCAATTGCAGCCACTTGAGCAGAAAGTGATGTAATTACATCAATATCATACACTCCAGCTACCTTCTTTGGAGTATTTCTTGTGGAAGGCCACTGGTAGCTATTTGCAGCCAATTCTTCGAGTAGTTGGAATGCCTCATCAAAGGATTTACCAAGCAATGACCCACACGCAGCTTGTAACATCCCAGGACTGCCTGTAGGATTGATGAGTGTCTCCACAAACTAACACGGGTCTTTTCAGCGCGCTTTGTCCTCACTCACACGCATCCTAGGAAACTTCCCAGGAGGTCACCCATCCCACAATTGCTCCAGGTCAAGCACGCTTAACCATGAAGTTCTTATGTTCTAGGCTCCAGAAAAGAAGTTGTAACTTGTTGATATGGCTACGCCTAATCAATTCCTTTAAGTCATCCTCAACTATGCAGTCCCATACTTGCACAGTCTCTGAATCCCTCTCATTCCGGTGCGTATTCAGTTCATTCATGGGACCCTTCGCCTAGAAGCCTACCAGGAGTCGCTCCTTGTACGTGCTTTTCTTACACTGATGTCCACTCTCCGCCCTCGTCGGCCCCGGGACACCACATGCCCACCAATTTCCGCTTGGTTCATCCCCGAACCGCATCGTACTGGGAGAGATCCTATCTCTGATATGTAACATCCCAACTTTTGGATAAATGACAGTATTATCCTAAATGTACTGTTTTGTGTTTTTCTGTATGTTATAAAATTTATTTGACTATTTCATGATTATATTTGAGTGTTTTGTGTGATTTACTCCGAGTCAAGAAAATAATAATTTTTAGGCCGGGAAAATCTTATTTTGATTATTCGGAGCTGGGGGATCTTACTAAACCTAATTCCGAGTGATATGAATATTAATCTTTTAATTTTTAAGATTTAACTGTAATAAAATAATTTTGTATTATTATAACATTATTTTATTTAACAATGCCTACTATCTCAAAAATAGTAGAAATCTGCTCCAAAACGACCATGGACCCAGAAAAGTTTGTGGGACCCGCGTTTAGTGAACCAGTCAACGTTTCTGGCTAGACTAACTCCTAAGCCAATGAGGAGTGGTCAACAAAAGTGGCCTGAAGGTTTCAGACCAATAAGATTCAAGTCCACAAAAGTGGTTAGATTTGTTAAGATGAAATTAGAAAGCTTAACCAAGTTAGCTTAAAACCTAACTAAGTTAGTATAGAAAGCTTATGTAGTAACTAAGTGAAGTAAACCTAGTTAGCTATCTAGTTAAGTTCTAGTTAGAGAATGTTCTCAAAATATCAAGACAAACCTAGTTAACCTAAGTAACTATATAGTTAAGCTAGTAACTAAACAAACTAATCAATTTTACCTAAGTATAACTAGAAAACCAAATGAAGCACAAACTTGGTTTGCTTCTCTTTAGGGCCATTCGGTCAAGCATGTTCAAGAACCATCAAGCAGAGCTTAGTCACTTGCATGACTAGATTTCCTACACCAATTAGAGACAAGCTTGGAGCCAAAGCTTTTGTTATCATCCATTGATCATATCTATGGTTGTTAAGTGCTAGGAGGAGTCAACAAAGGAGGCCACCTCCTTTAGGGAGTCCTACGGCCAAGCATAGTGAGGAGAAGCCTTAACTTAGTCATTTTTCATCTTCAACCTTTCTTTTCTCCAAGAACACCAAGAAAAACTCCTTTGCTTTCTTCTTTGAGTTATTCGGCCAACACCCATACACCATACCTCCACCCTTCTAAAATTTTATCCAACCTTATTTCTCAAACCCAAATAACATTCTAAGAACATCTCTAGTTGGAGATTTCTTCAAAAAAATTCATTTTGAGCTTGGAAAATCACTTTGGAGATTTTTCCTACAAGGTGAAGATACTTGTTTTTCATTTCTAACTTGATTTTTAAGGTTCTAAGCCATGATTGATCCATGGTTTATGTTTTTCTCCTATGGTTATAACTCTTTAAAATATGTTTAAGGTTGCTAGGATTTCTTTGGAGAGCCACACGAAATTCATAGGAAGGAGAGTTAGAAGGTGTTGTCTTCCTTTAAGAGGGAGATTTAATCTCATCAACCTTGTGTGGTGATGAGAAAATGGATTGTATGTGTGTGAAGAATCCATAAGGATTCATTTATGTGGTTGTTTAAATGCTTTCCTTATTTGTGATTGATTTTGTTTGTATGTATGTTTATAGCTTTAAAACATATTGTATGTGTATATAAATGCATGATTATTAACATAGGATGTGAATAACATGTAACGTTTGCATGAGTGTTCCAAAGAACACAACATGGAGCTCATGGCTTCACCAAGAAAAGAGAACCAAAATGTTCTCAACCATTTTCTAAAGGAAGGATTTAATGGAACTAGGTAAATTAATGAATTCCAAAATGATTTAGAAGATGGAAAATGATTTAAAGATCAAATGCAAAGACTTTGTTAAATTCGGCCAACATACCTTTTAATGTGTAATCAGTCCAAAATTTGTTTTTCTAAGTGTAGACTAGTTGTTTAACCTAAAAAGAATTTATTTGCAATGGATTTTCAAGAACTAAATAAGTAAACAAATTTTATTTGAAATATAGTATAGAAGATAAATAAACAAGACTCTTGAAAAATACTTACCATTGGATTTTAAAGTATGATAGCAATTTTCAAAGTGTATTTTA
Organism: Ormosia emarginata; assembly: GCA_029884605.1. NCBI lineage: Eukaryota > Viridiplantae > Streptophyta > Magnoliopsida > Fabales > Fabaceae > Ormosia > Ormosia emarginata. Next base: position 42,748,778 of record JAQQTP010000074.1, on the reverse strand, counting down.
TAGTTATAAACTAAACAAGGGAATTTTTAAAGGAAAATGTAGAAAATATCACTAAGTAGAATTACTAGACAAGATACTGTCAAAATTGATTAAAAGTGGTCAAGTAATAAAGAACGTTTCAAAAATAAAATTTATAATGTAAGGGAAATATTCTATGTAATTTAAAAGTATTAAAAATAGCTTACGTTTATTTAAAATAATGATTTTTAAGCCTTACGGTTAAGAAAACGATTTAAAAATCTTACGCGATTGAGAAAATGATTTAAAAACACTACGCGATTTTAAAAACAACAAAATATATTTACACGATTTAAAAACGTTTGCAAAAGTGACGCGATTGTGAAAACACGATAAAATTCCTACGCGATTAATTAGAACAGTGAGTTTTGCTGTCGGGCCAAAGTGGTGGACCCGGACATGTTGAGATATGGTACTGTCAAGTGGAGACGTACTATATATTGGAATTTTGAGATTGAGGGCGTTTTTGTAAATATGGTAATATTTTGAGACTAAGGGTATTTTTGTAATTATATTCATGCATCAAGAGTTGTGCCAATTTGGTTGATATTGGCAATTGATTGACGAGACGAATTACACCGTGTTGTCGGTGTGATAAGCGTAGTGTGGTTCATTGAGTGGACTTGGAGGCATTAGTGTGCGGAGTATTCCACATGTGGATAGTTGGTCGTTCCTCTGGGTCATGGTAACTAGCAACACACTAATGATCTTGACACGCACTATTCTTAATCGAGATCTTGGGGAGACTGTTTAGTACAATGCCTGTAGTGCACGATGTGTTTGGACTGTGTACTACTACACAATGTTGGACTGTGGGCTATAGACACGACGTTGGACAGTGTAATAGTTTGGTTGGGCAGCTTGAGGTACTGATAATTCTTTTCAGATCATTCTCTCGGATGTCTGTGTGTAGCTCCATGGAGTAGGAATGAGTCATATGCATTTGCATTGTGGCATGCATCATAACATTATTATTTATAATACTGTGGTATGCATTATTGTGTTAAATTGGGTTATTATTTATGATGCTATGGTATGCTTTATTGTATTTAACTATGATATCTGTTGTATTGTCATTTTCTTATTTGCCATGTTGGTATTGATGTAGATTGTCTCACCTCTTTATTTGTATGTGTTTCTGTATTATTATTTTATTTCTGTAAAGAGTTTGAGGAAGAGGTAGAGGAACAGCCTCTAGAAATTCTATATCCCGAAGATCAGCAGACGGACGATCAGTTTGACGAGGGCAAGCCGTCAGATCATCCATACTATCTAGATTGATCTTATGGTTATGGCGTTGCCTGGATTCTTAGGTTTTGTGAGACTGGAGTTTCACGGAGGCTCTGAAGCCTGGCGACTGCGGGAGGATAGAGGATCGATTGTCTACGTGGGGCGTCTGACTGTGTCCCTGCGTGGAGAGTTTGATGGGGAGCCTGTTTTTACTACTACTCTGTATTTACATTTGGAGATGCCTTTGGCGCTGAGACGTCACTGGGGAGGACTTTTTCGCACTCCCAGTGAGATCAGTATTGTATCGACAGCACGGACTCCTGTCCGTAGAGCTGCGAGACATCCTGGATTTCTATCATCCGAGAGTGATCCTTCGGAGGGTTAGAAACCTTTGATGTGCACTTAGGCACTTTATGTTTCTAGTACTATTATGCTAACTCTTTACTGTTTTATCTAAATATTTGTAGTTGTAAATTATTTGCACAACTTTCGACAAAATCATATCTATATTATGGAGTGTAATAATAGTTTGTTTTATTTTATGTTCTGTGTTATTTTATTTCATAACATCCAGTATAAAAGAAAAAATTTTACAACTCATATTAATTATGTATCAAATGTTTTCTAACTTGGGTAAGGTTTTATTTTATTGCATCATAAATGTGATATCCCCACAAGGGTGTTACACAGCTGCATCTACAATTGGACGATGGTGGGGTGACAAGCGTCGAACTCACCAAAATTGTAGCCGAGTTATGCCTATGACTTATAGCATAGCATATAACACTGGATCGTCTCTCAAGGATTTTAAAATGCAATTTGATCAAATCAAGTGGAAATAGGGGGTTAGCAAGATTACAAATGTACAAACAGAACAGAATTCGAATTGAAAAATAAAACAATTAACAAAGCAACCAATCCAAGAAAATTGTCCAAACTTGATTTTAATCCATCCTTGATTACTATAGGTTCATTCAATTATCAATCAAGTCCTTGGTCTTAGATCACTTCAAGACGCCTCTTAATGATCATGGATTTTCAACTAGAAATGCTTTCAGAATTTAATTAATTGAGGTTAGACAAATTAAGCATCTATCTTAAATCCAAATTAACTTGAAAACCAAGATCCAACCAAGTTAAACATTTCATCAAACACCTTCAATGCCTTGTTTAATCTCTGAGTTCATCTCTTTGCATATGATAATTAAGCAATTAACATATTAAAATTCCAATTAAGCAACCAAAATTAACAAAGAGAAGAAGAAGGAGAGAAACTTGATTAATAGATGAATGTTAATAATAGAAAAATCTCAAGATTAACAATCAAGCATGTTCAATTCCTTAGATTGATTTAAAGACTCTACCCCTCTATGAGAATGGGAGAACTCAGAAAAATAAAAAGGGCAGAAGAAAACGAAAATTAGAGAGAATGGAGAGGATGAGAGTTCTAAAGAGAAGGAAGAAAAGTGTCAAATAAGGGGTACCTTGGTTTCTGACTTCTAACCCCTTAAACTACTCCCTATTTTGGTTTCACATAATTAAAAAACCATTAATTATAGTGCTAAGTCCATTATGAACAACTGAGCCCAAACTCCATGCAATTTGGAAGTCTATAACTCAAGTTATGACCAAAACAACATCAAAAAGGTCTCTGAACTCGTATTTTGACTTCCAAGCCCAATTAGGTCCACTAGACATCCGATTGAGACTTTGAGCTCTCATTAAAGTTGTAGATATTTCTCTTAGCTTTCCTACAAGGTAAAATTCATAATTAATAGATATGTAGAACTCAAGTTATGACCAAAATACAGAAATAGTGTCAAGACTCATTAATGCTGAAAAAAATCAATTAGGCCCAATTTGAGTCCAAACTCACAAAACATGACCAAGCTCAAATAATTAAGAATATGGAGAGTGTAAATGACTAAACATGAGGGTTTATTAATGTATAAAATATGTGATTATCATGCAAAAATTTGGTGCCATGGAGGAATCTCGTGCTAAGGGCACCTTCTCAAAAGATCTTTGTATCTCTCTCATGCTTCATACAAGGTATCAAAATCAACTTGAGTGAAAGAAGTAATGTCATTCACCATCTTCGCAGTCTTGGCAGGTGGAAAATATTTGTTCAGAAATTTTTCACAGACATCACTCCAAGTACTTATGGATCCTGCTGGTAAAGATTGTAACCAATTCTTGGCTCTTTCTCTGAGAGAAAAAAGGAAAAAGCCTTAGTCGAATGACATCTTCAGAGACTCCATTATACTTGAATGTGTCACAAATCTCTAGAAAATTTGACAAGTGGGCATTTGGATCTTTACTAGGCAAACCACCAAATTGCACCGAAGTCTGTATCATTTGAATGATGACCGGTTTAATTTCAAAATTGTTAGCTCGGATAGGAGGCCGCCTTATGTTTGATTATAAATTATCCATTTGAGGAGTTGCAAACTCCCTTAAGGGCCTCATACGATCATTATTACCAGCCATGGTATTTGTACCTTAAACAATGAAAGAATGAAACTTGGATTAAAATGAGCTAAAGGAAAACTTGAATTAAAACTAATTAAACTCATCGTCAATATTGACCGAAATCATAAATTAGTTGTTATCCCTTGCAATGACACCAAAAACTTGTTGGACCTTTGGTGTACCGCAAGTGCACGGGTCGCTAAAGTAATACAATGATGAGAAAGTTCGTTTCCATAGGAATAATGAATAATATCTAATGCCAAATATCAACCAATAGCTTAATGAATTCTATTCAAGCACATATCAATTAGAAAAAGTGTGTGTAACTAATGTAAAAACTAAAAAGCAATAAACTAGGAGTAAAAGATAGCAATGAAAGCATAAGGACTCCTTCTATACCAACTACTTTACTTGACAACTTGCAACCATATTAAGCAATAATGATGACTAGTTTTGTTAGCCTAAGAAACTGCATTAGTTAAAAGTCTATGTCTAGGTCATTTAACCCTATGTCATTTACCTAGTTCACTATGTATCTATGAAAACTAAAGCAAACTCCATGCATTAAGGTTGATTCTTAACAAATGCTATACATGGTCAATAGGTATATGTCTATCCTATTAACGAATTAATTCACCCCACCATTAGAATGAAATTAAATATGCATTACCCAAATCCATGATCTAAAATCTAGATTCCTATGTCTAGTTCAAAAGATTTTATCAAAACACAATAAATGTTGCCAAACATCTATGAGCATTAAGAGAAACAAAGATGAATAAAGCCAATCACCATTATAAACTTAAAAGGTTACAAAGTCATTAATGTACATAGAAGGATCCAAAGGAATCCCTATAATCAACTTAACTATCCATGGAAAAAATCTTAAGAGAGATTCTATACCCATGACCTAGAAAAAGAAAGAATAAAGAGAAAGGAGGGAAAACAGTATAATGTGATCTTGGGATGCTTGATCCTCCTTGAATGATGGTGATTTCCCCTCTAAATGCCTTCAAAGTTCTCCAAAATGATGAAAAACTGGTACTTCATGCATTCTCTATCTTCTCCCACCTAACTCCTCCAAAATATCTGATGAAACAGTATTTATAGACAAAGCCCGCGAACTTGTGCCACGGCATGTCCATTGTTGCGCCGTGGCGTGAGTGCCATGTGGTTAAGTGGAATCAGCGCAGACAAAAGAGCGTCGCGGCATGAACTCCTTTGCACCACAATGTGAACTCCTTTGCGCCACGACGTGCTAGTCTCTGTCTTCAGTATGCGCAGCAGGCTGAGAGCATGACGCCGCAATGTACTACACACTTTGCCACGATGCGGTAAGTTAGAATGTGTTTCAAAGCTTCCTTCTCTAATATTGGGCCTTGGCTCATTTCATTTTATCAGTTTAGAGTCCTTCTTGCAATAGAGAAGTCGCCAAATTAATTACAAGTATAAATCAACTTAATCCAACAAAGAATAGGAAGGATTTTAGCAAGATTAGAAAGGAAGACATCAATATGAATTTGAACAAAGAATGAGGCTAAAGTCTCCCAATCATGCCTAAGCGCAAGGACTAAGAAATCAATATACCACAAATATTGGGCTCAAATAACTACATTTTATAGAGTTATCACAGAGTATACGTTTACTAACTGGGGAAGATCAAACATGAAGTAAACTAAGACTATGCCTTAAGGGGCATTTAGCTATAATACTTTCTAAGTTTGTCTGTATTCCAATAATTCTTGATCGGCTTGTTTATTAATGTTTTCAAGGTATAAGCTCGTTTGCCAGTGCAGATCATGATGCGGTAGGGGCCTTCCTAATTAGGAGCTAATTTTTCTTGGGAGGCATTCCTTCCCCCGATGTCCGCTCTCCTGAGCACCAGGTCTCCTAGATGAAACTTCCTTGGAACGACATTCAAATTATACCTAGCCATCATTCTTTGCTTGATGGCGGCGTCATGTATATGGGCAACATGCCTTTTTTCTTCTAGAAAATCTAAGCCTTCACTGATTAGTCTGGGGTTATTATCAAGTGAAAACCACTATAGACGCCAACTCGGTTCTCCTATTTCCACTGGGATCATAGCCTCACACCCATACGTGAGTTTAAATGGCATTTCATCTGTTGTAGAGTAGAGCATAGTCTGGTAAGCCCATAGGACATGGTCTAGTTATTCAACCCAGTTTCCCTTGACTTCATCTAGCCTCCTTTTAATTCCACGAATAATAACTCGGTTGACGGCATCGACTTGCCTATTTGTCTTGGGGTTCTCTACGAAACTTCAATGGTGCTTGATTTTTAGCTTAGCAAGCAGCTCCGAAATCCTTATCTTTGAACTGGATCCCGTTGTCTGTGACAATGGACTCCATAATTCCAAACCTAGTGATGATATGGCGCTAAAAGAACTTCTGAATCTAGGCAGAGGTGATCGTCACCAAGGGTTCTGTCTCAATCTATTTTGTAAAATAATCCACTACCACCACCAAGTATTTCAATTGTTCAGGTGTCTGAGGGAACAAACCTAGGATATCTATACCCCATCTGTGGAATGACCAGGTACCAATATCATGGATAATTCCTCTGGGGGTGCCTGATAATGGCCCGAGTGGCGCTGACATTTATCACATATCTAGACATATGCATGGGATTCTACTTCTATAGTTTGCCAATAGTATCCTGCCTTGAGTGCCTTTAGAGCTAGGGCTTTGCCACCTAAATGGTGTCCACAACTCCCTTGGTGGACCTCGGCCAGTACATACTCTACTTCTTTTGGCGTGAGGTATTTAAGGAGAGGTGATGATAATCCACGTCGGTATAACTTCCCATTGTAGATTGTGTACTTGACTGCAATTCTGATCAATTTGGATGTTTCTTTTGGATCAGAGGGCCTGGTTTCGGACTGTAGAAATTCCATGATTAGGGTGATCCTAGTACGCTCTCCTTCTTCCACCTAGAAAATGCTTGCATCCATGATGAAGGGTTACGAAAGGGTCTCTTGGATCACCGAACAGTTATTGTTCGGGTTTTTAGTACTGGCCAGTTTGGACAAGAGGTCAGCTTTTAAGTTCTGCTCCTTGAGTATGTGCTTTATCTTAACATCTTGGAAGCTTTTAAGAAGCTTTTGTACTTTATCTAAATATCTCTGAAGGAGGGGTTCCTTGGCCTGATAGTTACCTCGGATCTGGGAGGTCACAAGTTGGGAGTCATTACAAAGTGTGATCTTATCCGTCACCATGTCCTTGGTCATTACTAGTCCGGCAATGCATGCTTCATACTCCACCTGATTGTTTGATGTTGGAAACTCAAATTTTATGGAGGTTTCCACTGTCACTCCTTCAGAATTTTCCAAAATCACCCTGACTCCACTTCCCTTAAGGTTCGAGGATCCATCAACATATATAGTCCAAGAAATCCCTTCGGGGTTGTCGGGGTCTGATATAAGTTCTGCTAGAAAATTAGAAAGTTCCTGAGCTTTTATTGCTAGCCGAGGCTTATATGTGATTCCTAACTCAGAAAGCTCGATAGACCATGCAATTATTCTTCCTGCTAAGTCTGGCTTGTGCAACACTTGTCGTATAGGTTGATCTATCCTAACCACCATGGGATGGCACTAAAAGTATTGCCAAAGTCTCCTAGTCGTGGTGATAAGTACAAAGGCGACCTTTTCAATCTTTTGGTATCACAACTCTGGCCCTTACAACACCTTACTTACAAAGCAGACCAGCTTTTGTCCCTCCGTCGTATCTTAGATTAACACTAAACTTATAGCCTCTCTGTGAACTGAAAGCTACAGATACATTGTCTCACTGGGTTCTGGTCTTGTCAATATGGAAGGAGAGTACAAAAGGTTTTTCAGCGAGGAAAATGCTTTTTTACACTCCTAAGTCCACTCAAAATCCTTGGCTTTTTTGAGCAGTCTAAACAAGCGGAGAGATTTATGAGTAGCTTTAGAAAAAAATTCATGTGAGAGTGGCAATCCGGCCAGTCAACTAATGTACTTCTTTAATATTTTGAGGGCTATGCATGCTGAGCACCACTTGACATTTATCAGGATTAGCCTTAATTCCGCGGTGAGTCAGCATGAAGCCCAAAAACTTGCCTGCCCGAACTTCGAAGATGCATTTCTCCAGGTTAAGTCTCATGTTATACTTCTGGAGTTATGTAAACACTTCTTCGAGGTCTACCATATGTGATCTACCTTGTGGATTCTTCACTATCATGTCATCAATGTAAACCTCTAGCTTCTTCCCCCACTTGATTTTCAAAAACCCTATTCATCATTCTTTGGTATGTGGTTCCTGCGTTTTTCAAACCAAATGGCATAACCCTGTAGCAGTAGCTCACCTTATCTATAATGAAGGCGATCTTGTCTTTATTCTTGGGGTACATTAGGATTTGGTTGTACCCAGAGTATGCATCCATCAATGACAGTAAATGGAAACCTGAAGAGCTGTCCACCAGTTTGTCCACATTAGGAAATAGCTACAGATCTTTAGAGCAGACTTTGTTTAAGTCTGTGTAATCTATGCACATTCTCTACTTCTTGTTTGACTTCTTCACCAAGATCACATTGGGCAGCCATGTGGTATATGGTACTTCCCTGATGAAGTTGATACTAAGCAACTTCTTTACCTGTTCTTCAATAACTTGTTGCCTTCCTGGGCCAACTTTCCTTTTCTTCTGGGAGACCGACCTTGCATCCTCCCTAATAGACAGGTGATGACAGATGAAGGTGGGGTCAATCCCAGGCATGTCTAAGGATGATTAGGCAAAGATGTCTTTGTTTCTACGCAAGAGCTCAACTAGTTGGTGCCTCTCCCCTTCTTTCAAATTCGCTCTAATCTTGGTGACCTGATCTGACTTGGCACCAAGTTGGAGGGGTTGGAGTTCGCCCTCCGGCTGGGGTCTGGTACCCTAGATTTCTTCTCGAATATCTAGCTCGATCATAAGGATGTTGACCTAACCCAAGACCAGACTAGATGTGTCAGTTTTTGCTTTCTTGGGAACCTTACAAATTATTAGGCTCTCATTATAGCATTTTTGGACCGTAATTTAGTTGCCTTTTTCTGTGACGATCTCATCATTCTTGTTAGGAAACTTCATGACCAGGTGGGTAGTGGATACAACGGCGTTGGATCCTAACAAAACTCTATTGTTAAGCGTGCTTGGGCAAGACTAATACTAAGATTGGTGAACTCCTGGGAAGTCCTCGTGTTGTACCTTTTAACGTACTCATGAAGGGGCTCATTACGGCCTTGGAGAATTTTGGATAAAGATTCAATAGACCTGAGTTGTTCTTTACTAGCAGTGTACTAGAGCAGGAAACGTTGTTGAAGGTCAGGCAAGTTGACGACGGATCCCCGTAGCAGGGTCACAAAACCATCTGAGGGCTCCCTTCTTTAGGGAAAAAGGGAAAGCACGGCATAACAACTGCGAGGATCCCCCATGAAAGCACATAGATTGGACGTAGACGTCTATGTGTTCTTGAGGGTCCGTGCTCCCATCATAGAGTTCCACATTGGTAGGAAACTTAAAGTTTCTTGGGACTCTATACTCCATGGGTTAGGCAGAGAAGGGCTACTCATGATCGCCAAGGTCTGGGTTGTTGTCAACTATGTCAAACTTTTTAGTGTCTGCATGCATTCTCCTTTGATTGACATTCGTATTCTGCCTATTGTTATTACGGTAAGACCCGAATTAGTTGTCATGCATAGACTGTTCTAGGTCCTCCAATCTGCGAAACTATTCTTTGATTTGTCATCACGACAAGCCTAGGCAGCGATGTTTAGACGTTTCAGGTGGGATCGTGCCCTCTTAATGGCAAGCGCGAACCTCTGCGTTGTCGTTCGTAGGTCCCAAGCACTGGTGTATCGGGATTCTAGACCCCTAGACATTAAGATTGCCCTCCTCCACACGGTTTCCAAGTCTATCCCTCAAAGAGACCCTACGCGATAGGTGTGGGCTTTTTTCGAAAAGTGAAGTTTCGTGCCCATCACATAGAACCTCGTCATCAGGTGTTTGGTTCCTCGTGGCAGGGGCCTTACTAGCTGTAACGTCCTACTCTAATTTTAATTAATTTTATTATATTTAATTTATTTGTTAAGTGTTTAACACAACATACTATTACCACTGAAACTTTAAAGTACAAAATATTTCATTAAGGGATTAAACCCTTTTAAAGTTGGTTATATACACACAAACATTTCTAAGTTAGGCATCTATTTTCCAATTACTGAAACTTATAAAACCTTCTTATGGTACCACTAATTTACAATTATTAATAAAATCTTCTAACATGATTACATAATATATTCTTCTAGTTCTCGCACAAGAAACCAATAAGAATCATGTCTGTTAGCGTCATCTGAAATATTAAACCACAAAGAGTGAGATACAAATCTTAGTAGAAAGATAACAAAAATAACAACTATATATAGCTACTCTTTTCAATTCTTTATTTCTAAAACCATATTTGAGAATCCTTAAAAAAACATTCTTTGAGAAGTAAACATAAAATTCATAATTATAATATAAGAGTAAGCAATTTAATAATAAATCAGTAATAGTTTGAATATTTGATAAAATAACTCAATACTGAAAAAGTGAGTAATTTATAAGTAAGTGATTATATGAGTAATAATAAATAATTGATCATTCTTTTCTTTAAAAAAAAACTTTCTTTTATCATTTCTTTGTCATCATTATCATCATCATTAAAATCATTTTTATCATTATCTTTCTATTGTCATCCTATTTCAATACTTTAAATCAAATGTGCATCTTTCTCTTTGACAATGAGGTTGTAACACCCTAAACTTTTGGGGTATTACCGTTGAGTCCCGAATGTACTGTTTGATGTTTTTCAACTTTAGGATAAATGATCGTTGTGTCCTTTTTGTACTATTTATTGTTTTTCTGTATGAATTACTGCTTTATAATACTGTCTGTTATTTTATTTGAACTTTTTGAGTGATTTGCTCCGGGACAGGAAAATAATATTTTCTAGGCCGGGAAATCTTATTTTAATTATTCAGAGCTGGGGGATCTTACTAAACCCAATTCTGAATGATACGGTTAGTAATCTTTTAATTTTTAGGATTTAACTGTAAAATAAAATAATTTTTATTATTATAATATTATTTTATTAGTCAAGACAAATAAGCGGTAATTGACCCTAAATGTTTTTATGGGACCCATGTTTAGTGAAAACTTAATAGGATTAGTAGCTTAATTAAACATCATTAGTGGTGGAACATTCAAGAGCATGTGACTAAGCATGTGACAAGGCTTAGTGACTAGGCTTAGATTAACCAATGAGAGCAAAGCTTGGTGATCAAGTCTTAATCCTCACCATTGATCATTTCTAAGGCTTGGATGGAGCCAACCAAATGGACACCTCCCTTGCCTTGAAGTCTACGGCCATGCACCTTTTGGAAGGGTAATTATCACTTAATTTCCTAACATTTTCTCTCTTCTCTCTCTTCCAAAAATACCAAACTCCATTGTTATGTTCTTGAAGCACCATTCGGCCAAACACCATTTTTCACCATCCATCCACCCAAAATTTCTTCTAACCAACTTTTCTAAACCTAAACACAATTCTAAGAACATCTCTAGTTAAGAGTTCTTGCAAAATCCATCATTTGGAGCATGAAAATCTACTTGGGAGATTTTACCTAGAAGGTGAAACTCTTTGTTTTTTTTTCTAAATTCTTTTTCAAAGTTCTAAGCCATGATTGATCCATGGTTTAAGCTTTCTTCCATGATTATAACTTGTAGAATTTTGTTTAAGCTTGATAGGTATCTTGGAGAGTGAAAACGAAACCCTAGAAAGGAGTGAAAGAGTATTTGTCTTCATTTAAGGTAAGAGGAAGACTTAAATCTTATCATCCTTGGGTGGTGGTAAGAAGATGAAAATTATTTGTGATTGTAGAATCCATAAGGATTCATTTGTGTGCTTGTTATTAGTTTTTCTATTTGTGATTTGTATTCACTTGCATGTCTACAAGCTTTGAAATATTGTATGTGTTAGTAGATGCATGTGTAAATCTTAAGATGTGAACAACATGTCAAGGATTGCATGAGTGTTCCAAAGAACACATCACCAAGGCTCACGGCCTCAACCAAAAAGGAGAACCAAAATGTTCTCATCAATTTTCTAAGAGTGTGATTTAATTAACCTAGGAAAATTAACAAGATGCAAAATTGTTTAGAGCAAGAAAAATGAATGTAGAGATCAAATGGTAATTTTAAGTATTTCGGCCAACAAGCCAAAGCCAAGGATTTATGATTTCTAAAATCATTTCCAAACCATTTTCAATCAAAACGAAGCAATATATGTTAAAAAGAATTTTTCTACAATGATTTTCGAAGAAATAAATTGATTAGATTAAGTTTAAGAAGTTAAAACTAATGATTTTAATAGTTAAAAGGAAATACAGTAGCTTTTGTAAAATTTCTAACGTAGAGCTTATATTATATTTTGAAGCACGTTAGTAGTTTTCAAAAGTGTAATTAAATGGTTATAATATAAATAAAAGAAATTTTTACGGAAAACTTAGAAAATCATCGTTATATATTTTCTAAGCAAAATACTGTCAAATTTTGCTAAAAATAGACAAATAAGATAGAAAAGATAGCAAATATAATTTATATGGTATGAAAAATATTCTACGTAGTTCAAACGTATTAAATATTATTTTTATTTATTTAAACAGTAATTTTAAGGAATTCGAACAAGAAAATGATTTAAAAATCTTACGCGAATGAGAAAACGTTTGGAAAACAGTACGCGATTTTAAAAACAGTAAAATCTATTTACGCGATTTAAAAACATTTGTAAAAGCGACGAGATTTTGAAAACGCGATAAAATTTCTACGCGATTGACGAAAATAGCAAGTTTTACTGTCGGGCCAAAGTGGTGGACCCGGACAGATTGTGAAACAGTACTGTCAGGTGGGACATACTGTATATATATGCGATTTGCCAGTGAGGGCATATTCGTAATTTTTTCCAGTGAGGGCATATTTGGAATTTTGCCAGTGAGGCTCATTTGGAATTTTTGCCAGTGAGGGCATATTTGAAATTTTTATCATGCATTGAGTTGTGTTAATTTGGATGATAATTGGTGGATTGATTGACGAGATGAATTACATCGTGTTGTCGGTGTGATAAGCATAGTGTGGTTCAACTTGAATGAACTTGGAGACATTAGTATGCAGATTATTCCATTTGTGGACAGTTGGTCGCTCTTCTGGGCCGTGGTAACTGGTAACACACTAATGGACTCGACATGCACTATACTTAATCAAGATCTTGTGAAGTCTATTAGTGCAAGCCTGTAGTGACACGACATATGACAGTGTGCTACACCACTACATCTTTTTTTACAGTGGGCTATAGACGCAACGTGAGACAGCGGAATAGTTATTGGGCGGTCGATGGTACTAATAGATTTTGCGGGTCGTTCTCTCTGATGTCTGTATTTTTAGCTCCATGGAGTAGGGTTGAGTCACATTTCATATATTTATATTTTATACATTTTAATGTTATTTAGTTGCACTATTTTATCTATCTGTATCATTTTAATTATTTGTATCATTTTATTCATCTGTACCATTGTATGTTATTGTTGTATTGAGTTTTGTATTATTTAATATTATGGCTTATGTTATTATAGTATGCTATATTGTATGAACTGTTTTACCTGTTGTATTGTCGTTTTCTTATTTACCATGTTTGTGATGATTTAGATTGTCTTACCTCTTTCTTGTGTGTGTTATCTGTACATTTAAATTATGTGATAAAGAGTTTGAGGAAGAGGAACAGCCTCTTGAGTGTGAGTATCCTGAAGAGGAGGAAGAGCGGCAAGCCAAAGATCAGTTCTACGATCAAGAACCATTCGATCATCCATATCCTTTGGATTGATAGTGTGGATATGACGCTACCAGGATTCTTTGGATTCGTGCAACTGGAGTTTCACAGAGGCTCTGAAGCCTGGCGTCTGCGAGAGGATAGAAACTCGGTAACGTACGTAGGGCGTCTGACTGTGACCATACGTACGGAGTTTGATGGAGTGCCGATCTTTTCTACTTTGTTGTATTTACATGTGGAGTTGCCGCTATCTCTTAGGCATCATTGGGGCGGTATGTTTGATACGCCTAGTGAGATTAGTAGCGTGTCGACTGAACGGACCCGTGTCCGTAGAGGGTCGAGGCATCCTGGATATTTATCACCTGAAGTTTCATCCGAGAGTGATCCTTCGTAGGTTAGATATTTATGATGTGTACTTGGGCGCGTCTGCGTTTGTATATTTTTTGACTTTTACTGTTTTATTTACTATTTTAGTTTAAATATGGATAGTTGTAAATTATTTTTATAACTTATAACTAGAACCATATGTATATTATGTGTGATGTTGGTTTGTTTATTTTGTGTTTCTGCGTTATTTTTATTCAAACTATTCTGTTTAACAAGAAGAATTTTACAACCCGCAATATTATGTTACAAATGTTTTACAACTTGGGTAGATTTTATTTATCTTTCTTTTATTTTATTTATATATGTGACATCCCCACAAGAGTGTTACATTAGTTGGTATCAGAGCTCAAGTTAGAGTTTTTTGGAGTTGTGGTTGGGTCTATTTTTGTTTGTGCTGTGTGATTCTTTGTGATTTACTTCCGAAAGGATGTATCTAACTTTGTTTGGTTATGTTTGAAGAAAGAAGATGTCTGGTAGAGGACGAGGACGAGGACGTGCGAACGTAAATCGGGAAGTGGACCCAATGATTGCAACAGCGGAAGCTATGTAACGAATGGCCGAAGTAATTACTCAAATAGACCGAGAGCGCTCAACAAAGAAGATGCTATTGCTGATGCCCTAAATTTATCTGAATTTAGGTGTAACAATCCACCGCAGTTTAGAGGCGAGGTTGATCCTGAGAAAGCAAGTCAATGGATACAAGACTTGGAGAGAATTTTTGAAGGAATGAGATGCTTCGATGAGAAAAAGGTAACGTATGCAGCCTTTATGTTAAGGGGAGACGGAGAACATTGGTGGAGAGGAACCCACCGGTTGTTGCAGGCTGAAGGAATAGAAATTACATGGGAGGTATTTTCTAGTGCATTTCTGGAGAAGTATTTTCCTGCGAGTGCTAGACATGCTAAGGAGATGAAATTTCTTGGTTTACGTCAGGGTAATATGACGGTGAATGAGTATGCTACTAAATTTGAGAGTTTGTCTCAATTCTCAGATTATGCTCAAACTCGACCAGAAGATGGGTGAAGATGTCGGAAGTTTGAGGCAGGGTTAAGAGTGGAACTGAAGCGAGGGATGATATCCTTGAGAATGAATCAGTTTTATTCTTTAGTTGATGCGTGTGCGCGACTCGAGGAGTTAGAGCCGTCACGAGATCAGAGGAATCGTAACTTTGGGCCAACAAGATTTCAGAGGGGTGGTAACAGTAATAATAGTCGGTTTCAGAGCAAGCCGTATTCTAGACCACCAGGGAATCAATCTCAACGACCACCGGTTAGGGGAAGTACTAGTGGTAGTGGAGCTGGACAGAGAGTGGTGTTCACGCCAACATGTTTTAAGTGTGGAAAGAAAGGCCATCTTTCTAGTGAATGCCCTATCAGAGGAACAGTTTGTTTTAATTACAAACAGCCTGGACATATATCTAGGGATTGTACTCAGCCAGAGAGAAAGCCAGCTATGAGAAGTGTTCGTGCCACTCAGCCGAGGTCAGGAAGCATTCAACCGAGGTCTGGAGGGCGAGTGTATACTATGACTGGAACGGAAATTTCTCAATCTGATGATCTTATTCAGGGAGAAGGTGCCATTGGAGGTAATCTTCTGACTGTGTTATATGATTATGGTGCGATACATTTATTTATTGCATATGATTGTGTGGAGAGATTGAAGTTGCCTGTGTCTTCTCTGAATGTTAAATTGAGTGTTTCTACGCTAAGTGCTAAACCTGTAATTACGTCTAAGATATGTTTGGATTGTCCTGTTGTTATAAAGGACCGTGCGTTTTCGGTCAACTTGATTTATTTGCCTCATGTTGAGATAGATGTAATATTAGGGATGGACTGGTTATCTTCTAACCATATCCTTATAGATTGTGTAAGCAAAACCATAGTTTTTCCTAAGGAAGAGAAGTCTGGATTCTTGACTGCTATTAAAGTCAAGTCATTGTTGAGAGAGGGAGCACAAGGATATATGTTATTGTCTTCTCTAGAAGTCAAGAACGAGAAAGATGTGAATACTACTCCTGATGTCAATAAGTTTCCAGAAATTTTTTTTGATGATGTACCTGGTTTGCCACCTGAGAGGGAGATCGAGTTTTCAATTGATTTAGTACCAGGAACAGGTCCTATCTCAATTGCGCCATACCGAATGTCGCCAACAGAGTTGGTGGAGCTGAAACAACAATTGGTGGAACTGTTGGAGAAACAGTTTGTGCGACCTAGTGTTTTACCATGGGGAGCACCAATGCTTTTGGTCAAGAAGAAAGATGGAATTTCTCAACTTTGTGTGGATTATCGTCAGTTAAACAAGGTGACTATCAAGAATAAATATCCGCTTCCAAGAATTGATGATTTGATGGATCGCCAAGGGAGCAAAGGGTATTTTCTAAAATAGATCTGAGATCGGGTTATCATCAGATTCGTGTTAAGGGGGAGGATGTACCCAAAACAGCTTTTCGAACTCGTTATGGACATTATGAGTATCAGGTAATGCTATTTGGGGTGACGAATGCTCCTTCCATATTTATGGACTATATGAACAGGATTTTTCGTCCGTATCTAGACAGATTTGTCGTTGTTTTTATCGATGACGTTCTGATCTATTCTCAATCGAAGGAAGAGCATGCTGAACATCTCGGTATTGTTCTTCAGATTTTGAAGGAAAAGAAACTGTATGCGAAATTGGCTAAATCTGAGTTCTGGTTGGAGGAAGTTCAATTTCTAGGTCACGTGATTTCAAAGGAAGGTATTGTGGCAGACCCATCGAAAGTAGAGACTGTTTTGCAGTGGGAAAGACCTAAGACGGTGATAGAAGTTCGAAGTTTTGTTGGACTTGCTGGATATTACCGAAGGTTTATCGAAGGTTTTTCCAAGATTGCTGGATTGCTTACGCAGCTCACGTGGAAAAGTCAAGCTTTTGAGTGGACGTAAGAACGTGAAGCCAGTTTCCAAGAATTGAAGAGCAGGTTAACAACTGCACCAGCGTTAATTTTACCGGATTCTAAGGGAACTTTTGATGTGTATTGTGACGCTTCTTACTAAAGGTTAGGATGCGTGTTGATGCAAAATCGGAATGTTGTGGCATATGCTTCTCGACAGTTGAAGGTTCATGAGAGGAATTATCCAACACACGATTTGGAATTGGCCGCGGTGGTTTTTGCTCTGAAAGTGTGGAAGCATTTTTTGTATGGAGCAATGTTCAATGTCTTTAGTGATCACAAGAGTTTGAAGTACTTGTTTGATCAGAAAGAATTGAATATGAGACAAAGGTGATGGTTGGAATTCTTCAAGGATTATGATTTTCAACTCCAATACCATCCAGGAAAAGCTAATGTGGTAGCTGATGCCTTAAGTAGAAAGGTGCTTAGTGTTTCGGCAATGATGATAAAGGAGGAAGAATTGATTAACAAATTCCAAGATCTATGGTTGTCCATGAAGTTTCTGCCTGGAAGAGTTTGCCTATGTAAAGTCGTGATCATAAATGAATTTCTCAATATAGTCCGAAATAAGCAAAAGGAAGATGCATTTTTGCATAATGAAAGAGAATTGTTAAAGCAAGGTCATAAGGCGACGGTAGAAGAAGGGTCAGATGGAATCTTAAGGTTTAAGGGAAGAATCTGTATGCCCGATGATTCTGAACTTAAGAAAGGAATTCTAGATGAAGCTCATACTAGTGATCTGAGTTTGCATCCGGGGATGACCAAAATGTACCAAGACTTAAAGAAGTTGTTTTGGTGGCCAAGGATGAAAAGAGACGTAGCGAAACGTGTGGAGTCTTGTCTGGTTTGTCAGAAGGTGAAAGTGGAACATCAGAGACCAGCTGGTATGTTGCAACTGTTAGCTATTCCAGAGTGGAAACGGGATAGTATCTCAATGGATTTCGTTACTGGATTGCCGAAGACAAGGAAAGGTCATGATTCGATATGGGTTATAGTCGATAGGCTTACAAAATCGGCTTATTTCTTGCCAATTAATATTAAATATTCGTTGGAATGATTAACCCAGTTGTACATCAATGAGATTGTCAGATTACATGGTGTGCATACATGTATAGTTTCTGACAGAGATCCAAGGTTTACATCGAGATTCTGACGAAGTTTACAAGAAGCCATGGGAACTAAGTTGCGGTTGAGTTCAGCTTATCATCCGCAAACTGATGGTCAAACAGAGAGAACTATACAGTCTTTGGAAGATCTATTGCGAGCTTATGTTTTGGAGCAACGAGGGAGTTGGGATAAATTTTTATCTTTGATAGAATTCACCTACAACAATAGTTTTCACTCGAGTATAGGGATGGCACCCTATGAGGCATTGTATGGAAGACGATGTCGGACACCGTTGTGTTGGTATCAAGATGGGGAAAGTATGGCTATTGGACCAGATCTTGTACAACAGACTACGGAGAAGGTAAAGATGATACAAGAGAAGATGAAGACGACGCAAAGCAGATAAAAGAGTTATGCGGATAAACGAAGACGACCTCTTGAATTTGAGGAGGGTGAGCATGTGTTTCTAAGAGTGACTCCTACGACTGGTGTCGGAAGAGTTATTAAATCTAAGAAGCTTACTCCTAAGTTCATTGGACCATATCAGATTATCCGACGTATAGGTCCTGTAGCTTATCAGATTGCTTTGCCGCCTTTTCTATCAAATCTGCATGATGTATTTCATGTATCCCAGCTAAGGAAGTATATTCCGGATCCGACGCATGTTATACAACCCGATGAAGTACAGCTGAAGGAGAATTTGACTTACGAGACTTTACCTGTCAGAATAGAGGACAGAAAGGTGAAGCAGCTTCGAGGGAAGATGATCGAATTGGTAAAGGTCATATGGAACGATGTGACAGGTGATGCTACCTGGGAGCTGGAAGACAAAATAAGGGAGCAATATCCTTATTTGTTCTGAGGTATAACGAATTTCGAGGACGAAATTTTTGTTTGTTGGGGAGAGTTGTAACACCCTAAACTTTTGGGGTATTACCGTTGTGTCCCGAATGTACTGTTTGATGTTTTTCAACTTTCGGATAAATGGCCATTGTATCCTTTTTGTACTGTTTGTTGTTTTTCTGTATGAATTACTGCTTTATAATACTGTCTGTTATTTTATTTGAACATTGTGTGATTTGCTCCGGGACAGAAAAATAATATTTTCCGATAATCTTTTAATTTTTAGGATTTAACTGTAAAATAAAATAATATTTTATTATTATAATATTATTTTATTAGTCAAGATAAAATAAGCGAATGGACCCTAAATATTTTATGGGACCCACGTTTAGTGAAAACTTAATAGGATTAGTAGCTTAATTAAACATCATTAGTGGTGGAACATTCAAGAGCATGTGACTAAGCATGTGACAAGGCTTAATTAGTGACAAGGCTTAATGACAAGGCTTAGTAACTAGGCTTAGATTAACCAATGAGAGCAAAGCTTGGTGATCAAGTCTTAATCCTCACCATTGATCATATCTAAGGCTTGGATGGAGCCAACCAAATGGACACCTCCCTTGCCTCGAAGTCTACGGCCATGCACCTTTTGGAAGGGTAATTATCACTTAATTTCCTAACATTTTCTCTCTTCTCTCTCTTCCAAAAATACCAAACTCCATTGTTATGTTCTTGAAGCACCATTCGGTCAAACACCATTCTTCACCATCCATCCACCCAAAATTTCTTCTAACCAACTTTTCTAAACTTAAACACAATTCTAAGAACATCTCTAGTTAAGAGTTTTTGCAAAATCTATCATTTGGAGCTTGAAAATCTACTTGGGAGATTTTACCTAGAAGGTGAAACTCTTTGTTTTTTTTTCTAAATTCTTTTTCAAAGTTCTAAGCCATGATTGATCCATGGTTTAAGCTTTCTTTCATGATTATAACTTGTAGAATTTTGTTTAAGCTTGATAGGTATCTTGGAGAGTGAAAACCGAAACCCTAGAAAGGAGTGAAAGAGTATTTGTCTTCATTTAAGGTAAGAGGAAGACTTAAATCTTATCATCCTTGGGTGGTGGTAAGAAGATGGAAATTGTTTGTGATTGTAGAATCCATAAGGATTCATTTGTGTGCTTGTTATTAGCTTTCCTATTTGTGATTTGTATTAACTTGCATGTCTACAAGCTTTGAAATATTGTATGTGTTAGTAGATGCATGTGTAAATCTTAAGATGTGAACAATATGTCAAGGATTGCATGAGTGTTCCAAAGAACACATCACCAAGGCTCACGGCCTCAACCAAAAAGAAGAACCAAAATGTTCTCATCAATTTTCTAAGAGTGTGATTTAATTAACCTAAGAAAATTAACAAGATGCAAAATTGTTTAGAGCAAGAAAAATGAATGTAGAGATCAAATGGCAATTTTAAGTATTTCGGCCAACAAGCCAAAGCCAAGGATTTATGATTTCTAAAATCATTTCCAAACCATTTTCAATCAAAACGAAGCAATATATGTTAAAAGGAATTTTTCTACAATGATTTTCGAAGAAATAAATTGATTAGATTAAGTTTAAGAAGTTAAAACTAATGATTTTAATAGTTAAAAGAAATACAAGATAGCTTTTGTAAAATTTCTAACGTAGAGCTCATATTATATTTTGAAGCACGTTAGTAGTTTTCAAAAGTGTAATTAAATGGTTATAATATAAATAAAAAGAAATTTTTACGAAAAACTTAGAAAATCATCATTATACATTTTCTAAGCAAAATACTCACAAATTTTGCTAAAAATAGACAAATAAGATAGAAAAGATAGCAAATATAATTTATACGGTATGAAAAATATTCTACGTAGTTCAAACGTATTAAATATTATTTCTGTTTATTTAAACAGTAATTTTAAGGAATTCGGACAAGAAAATGATTTAAAAATCTTATGCGATTGAGAAAACGTTTAAAAAACAGTAAGCGATTTTAAAAATAGTAAAATATATTTACGCGATTTAAAAACGTTTGTAAAAGCGACGAGATTTTGAAAACGTGATAAAATTTCTATGCGATTAAGGAAAACAGCAAGTTTTACTGTCGGGCCAAAGTGGTGGACCCGGATAGATTGTGAAACAAGATCTTGTCGGGGGACGTCATCGTATATATATGCGATTTGCCAGTGAGGGCATATTCGTAATTTTTGCTAGTAAAGGCATATTTGGAATTTTGCCAGTGAGGACATATTTGGAATTTTTGCCAGTGAGGGCATATTTGGAATTTTTATCATGCATTGAGTTGTGCCAATTTGGTTGATAATTGGTGGATTGATTGACGAGATGAATTACATCGTATTGTCGGTGTGATAAGCGTAGTGTGGTTCAACTTGAATGAACTTAGAGACATTAGTGTGCAGATTATTCTATTTGTGGACAGTTGGTCGCTTCTCTGGGCCGTGGTAACTCAGCACACTAATGGACTCGACATGCACTATACTTAATCAAGATCTTGTGAAGTCTATTAGTGCAAGCCTCAGTAGTGACACGACGTATGACAAAGTGTACTACACCACTACATCTTTTTTACAATGGGCTATAGACGCAACGTGAGACAAATGGAATAGTTATTGGGCGGTCGACGGTACTAATAGATTTTGCGGGTCGTTCTCTCTGATGTCTGTATTTTTAGCTCCATGGAGTAGGGTTGAGTCACATTTCATATATTTATATTTTATACATTTTAATGTTATTTAGTTGCACTATTTTATCTATCTGTATCATTTTAATTATTTGTATCATTTTATTCATCTGTACCATTGTATGTTATTGTTGTATTGAGTTTTGTATTATTTAATATTATGGCTTATGTTATTATAGTATGCTATATTGTATGAACTGTTTTACCTGTTGTATTGTCGTTTTCTTATTTACCATGTTTGTGATGATTTAGATTGTCTTACCTCTTTCTTGTATGTGTTATCTGTATATTTAAATTATGTGATAAAGAGTTTGAGGAAGAGGAACAGCCTCTTGAGTGTGAGTATCCTGAAGAGGAGGAAGAGCGGCAAGCCGAAGATCAGTTCTACAATCAAGAACCATCCGATCATCCATATCCTTTGAATTGATAGTGTGGATATGACGCTACCAGGATTCTTTAGATTCGTGCAACTGGAGTTTCACGGAGGCTTTGAAGCCTGGCGCCTACGAGAGGATAGAGACTCGGTAACGTACGTAGGGCGTCTGACTGTGACCATACGTACGGAGTTTGATGGAGTGCCGATCTTTTCTACTTTGTTGTATTTACATGTGGAGTTGCCGCTATCTCTTAGGCGTCATTGGGCCGGTATGTTTGATGCGCCTAGTGAGATTAGTAGCGTGTCGACTGCACGGACCCGTGTCCGTAGAGGGTCGAGGCATCCTGGATATTTATCACCTGAAGTTTCATCTGAGAGTGATCTTTCAGAGGGTTAAATATTTATTATGTGTATTTGGACACGTCTGCGTTTGTATATTTTTTGACTTTTACTGTTTTATTTACTGTTTTAGTTTAAATATGGATAGTTGTAAATTATTTTTATAACTTATAACTAGAACCATATGTATATTATGTGTGATGTTGGTTTGTTTATTTTGTGTTTCCGCGTTATTTTATTCAATACTATTTTGTTTAACAAGAAGAATTTTACAACCCGCAATATTATGTTACAAATGTTTTACAACTTAGGTAGATTTTATTTATCTTTCTTTTATTTTATTTATATATGTGACATCCCCACAAGGGTGTTACAGAGGTGACGCCCAAAGTCCTTTGATTATAACCACAATAAACTTTAATCAGGGCGTCTCCCAATAAACTCTAATCATGGTCATAATATTCTCCGATTGAGGAATTCCTTACATATCTTTCTTTGACAGTGAAGCGTCCCTCAAAGTCCTCTGATCATGGTCATAATAAACTCTAATCAGGGCATCCCCCAACAAATTCTAATCATGACCATGATATCTTCTTGCACACTGACTCATTTGTATCCATTGGATGCTTTCTCGAAATACTTTCTTTATAGAGATACATTTTCTATATATAAACATCTATAAATAAAATAGATCTTCATAAGAATACTCATGAAAATCAAAGGTGAACTTATCTCAATATATAGAATAATTAACACACTTAAAAGAAAACTTAATAAAAAATAATGCAAAATAAGTATAATTATTACAACACATAAAATGAGTAGTAAATAATCCAACCATTACAAATATCATATAAAAAATTAGTGAAATAATTTTGAAATGATAAACGAAATTATTCACGTTCAAAATCCTAATTTTAACATTATGATGTCTGTTATTCGAATAACCAATTAGTTTGTTCGAATAACACCATAATTTCAACATTCTGAAATAGGTCTATTCGAATAGACTATTGTCTTATTCAAATAGAATCTTTTGAAACCTTCATGCTGCAACGTTTATATAGGTTTATTCGAATAACTTAGGAGTTATTTGAATAAGCCTGCCACAAATGCAACTCTGAAAGTGTTTTTAGCTTAGTTTATTCGAATAAACCATCGAATTACAGCACCTTCCATTCTTCCTCTGTTACTGCTTCATTGAATCAAAATTCATAAACAAGAATCTAAAGAAAGCAAAAGAGTGATCTGAGATATGGGTAAAGAAATAAAGAGAAAAAGGTAGTGTTTTTACTAATTCCTACATATTTTTTTAGAATTAATACAGGTTTAAAAATGGATGAATGGGTTGCTGAAAACAGAGCTTTCGTTTATATTGAGTTTGTTGTGTGTTGGTGTGATGAACTAGAGAGGATGGTAAGGTATTTACAGGGCTCGTCATATAGGGAGAGTGAAGCAAAAATCTCCCCTTGTAATCATGGCTTTTTGCCACTTGTTCTTGATGATCTCATGGCTTATCTCATCTCCAATCATTGCTTGGACACTTGTTCATTCTTGATCATCATTCACCATTTGATTTTAACACTTGTTCCCCATCATCCTTTTGTAGAGAAGCTTATGGATTAAGCCTTGTTACTCCTCTATCCATCTCTTAACATATGTTCATATTCTAGATTTCTCTTGACCACTCTTAATTCCATGAGTTCCATTCATGACACTTGTCCTTGCTGATTTCATAGGATTACCTCATCTTGCTTGTGTTTTGTTCTGATTTGGTTCCATGAGTTGAAGAGGAAGCCAAGTTTTTTCGCTCTGTTACCCTGCAACTTGTTCCCAATTTTTTCTGATTTCTGCTAGGTTATTCAAATAACAAGATTGTTATTAGAATAACTCACTCTATATACGTTTTCTCCACAAGTTATTTATTTGAATAAAATGTCACGTTTTCTCTTTTATATTTGTATAGTAGCACTCTATTCGAATAACCATTTGGTTATTCGAATAATATGACTGATTTTCATTTTTTATGCACCTTTTTATTTTTGAAGAATGTTTCATGTGGCTTATTCAACAAGCTTCAAGATTTTTGTTAGTCTCAAACCCATCACTTGTCAGCATGCTTATCTCACCTTGCTTGACTTACAATGACTTCTTCAAGAAGCTTTAAGATTTCTTTCAATGGCTTCTTCAAGAAGCTTCCAATTAGCTTCTTCAAGAAGCCTCCCATTAGCTTTTTCAAGAAGCCTTGAGGTTTTCTATTCCAATGGCTTCTTCAAGAAGCCTTGAGATTAATGGCTTCTTCAAGAAGCCTTTAATAGCTTATCTTATTATTATTTATTATTATTATTATTATTATTATTACTATTTTAAGGGTTGTTACACTAGCTGGTGGTGGGACATGGTGAAGAGGAGGTTGTGCCACTGGTCTTCATCTCCGGGCTGCAGTGGTTTGTACAACCTCTCTTTTTTTCGAGTTTGGTCTCGTGTTCATTATGGTTGAGTGGAAATAAAAGTTTATAGTTTCTCACAGATGGTGCCAATGTTTTGAAATGAATTAGAATAGTACCTGAAATAGGCACATCGCGGTGGTTTCCTCTTTGCGCAACAACAGCAGAGTATGTTGAACCGGGGGAGAGGGGAGTTAGTATCTGCAAAGGGACTCCAACACTCAAGTCAGGATGTGCACAAGTAGGGTTTATGCAATGAGTGATAAGTTACCTGTACAGATGAATAAGCCTGGTATTTATAGAGGTTGGATAGATATGTTCCCACAATAGTCACAAGATGAGATACGTTCCTTTGTTAGTTGCTGA
Organism: Ormosia emarginata; assembly: GCA_029884605.1. NCBI lineage: Eukaryota > Viridiplantae > Streptophyta > Magnoliopsida > Fabales > Fabaceae > Ormosia > Ormosia emarginata. Next base: position 42,723,660 of record JAQQTP010000074.1, on the reverse strand, counting down.
CGATCCCTATATTATCGGAATGTTAATACTGCAATTATGAGCAGTTTTGGGAGGTTATGGATGCTATTATTCAGCAAGATCATGATTGACAATAACATATATTCTCAGGATTTATCCATTTCACATATCTTTTTAGAATGTCATTTCTACCAAACACTGTGGTTTGATATGTATAGAGTCGGGGTCTCGTAAACGAATCGAGTTGAAGGTATCAACGACATACCCTGGCATACTGCGAGTCGAGTCGACCCGTGGGACATGATCCCGGATCATAGTCCAAAACATTCTTCCTCTCTAATTTCGGCTAATCACACTAAACATACAACTAACAACAAATTAAACCATTATTTAGATATGTTAGTAATATGATTTGATAATTATCATATTAATTCAATAAGGACCACACCATCAAGCGAATTGGCCTCCAAACCCTTGCCTCTATGTCTCAATTTTCATAACAAAAAATACAGTTCAAGCTTTCTTAATACATTTTATGTTGCTTTTCCATCATGATACCATCTGAAAATCAACAAAGGAGACGGAAGGAAGCAAAATCATTCATATATGCCCATCACCCTTCATACACTCGAGAAAACCCCATTAACCATCAGCCAAGTATCATCAATTTTTCTCAAGCCAAATACACATGCATAACCTAGTATCAATAAGAAGAGAAAGAACAATATAAGATGGTAAGAAACCCCTTCCTAGGCGCCAAACTCATGGAGGAAGAATAAGGAAAATGTTTTATTTTTTATGAATGAAAAGGTCTTAATGACTTGGACAAAAATGGGCATTCATAGTTGACAAAGTGTTTTTCTTACTCTTTTGTCTTGTGTGGAGGGCTTGTCTCTCTCCTCTACTTTGACAAAATGCTTTTCTCGCTACCTTGTTTCATACATCCACCTTATTACAAAGTGTTTGTCTTACTACTTTGCAATATCAAGTGTAACTTTGCTGCTCATAAACAATGTAAAAGCTTACCTATGTTAATCCTCCACTTTTGGTTGCACAAAGACTTGTTTTGTTACATATGTGCTAGATGGGTATTTCCTTCTTGAAACATCTGTATAAGTGTCTTAATTCACACTACAAAGCATACATACGAGGTCCAAACAAGTAAGGAACTCATTTTTCATAAAATAAAAAAACAGGGGATAATTTGTCATTGATTGCTTAAGCGCTCACTTTCTCAGCGCTTAAGCGCTCCATGACAGCATAACGCTCCCAGCTTTTCTGTCATTGGGCGCTTAGGTGCCCAACTTCTAAGCGATCAAGCGCTCAGCACTAGAGCCTTCTGGTCTTGTGCGCTTAGGTGCTCACTTCTTGGGTGCTTAGGCACCCAAGACGCCTCTGCTCTCTAGCTTTGGGCGATTAAGCACCCAACTTCTGGGTGCTTAAGCGTCCAGTACCATACTCAAATGCCCTATTTCACTGAGTTTCTAACCAATCCTTGACCTTCACAAATAGGTCCTAGATGGTTCTCAACCTCATATATGGTCTCTAAGTATGTTATAACTCTCATCTATAAACTCAAGACCTTAAAATATGGATCCATGACCAATGATTAAAAATCTCCAATACCTATTTTATAACTTCAACATCTAAGATTTATATAGACATCTCTAAGTCCAAATCTCAACCATGCATAAAATGAGTCATAAATAAGCTATTTCAATCATTGGAGGGAAAGAATCAAGCATAAAAGACCTTCAACCCTCTCAAACCCATTTTTACCATACTAATATACATCAAGGATCAAAGATGTAGATAGGAAGAATAGATAACCAAGATCAAACACCCCTACCTTAACTCCTAAAGATGATGATGCTAAACTAGGTTCCTCATTTCTTCTTCCTTAGCTTTCTCTTCTTCCTTCTCTCCTGTTTCTTCCTCTTCCCTTTGCTTCTTTTTCTTTCATTTCCTTTTTCTTCTATTTTTCTTGCCTGTTGAGACGTGAATGAGAGAAGAGACAAGGTCAAAGATGAAAGAAAGACCAGGGGCGATGGATAGAAAGATCGAGAGATAAGGTTGAAAACCTTAATGTTAACTAGAAACATTGTATCTCTTAAGGATGCATTAAATTTCCATTAATGAGTTTTTTAACTTTCATAGGTGTTATAGAAAATTCTAGCATTCATCTCATTCCTAGATTTCCCATTTCATACACCTCTCACTATCACTTAAGTTCTATTGCTCTTCCTGATGTTAAGTTAAACTTTAGGAATTAAACTAACAGGCTTTCTGGTGTTTGTCTTAACCTATGCTCATTACAAAAAAATCCACTCTTCTTTACTTGATATCTTCACAAAAATTCATAATTTTATGAGATATCTGTCTATTTAATCTAGTCCTTAGACTGTCACTCAGTATTATTCAAAATACCAAACTAATTCAGTTAATTCTAAAAAATTAACTGCAATTAGTTCCAACCTTCAATGACCTATAAATAAATTCTTCATATTTAACTCCATCATTTAAGCAGTTTATGCTACTGTCTAAGCTAATTATAGCTATATTTCACATTTAGTGTTATAGCAAAATGTCCATACTATCTCAGATGGCTACTAGAATTAACAAGCAATTCAAGCAAGAATTATAGTACTTCTATAACCATTTTCATGACTAACAAATTAAGAAGTATGTTACATTTCTCCCTTCTTTTTTAAAATTTTTCCCTCAAAATTATTTACCACATACAAATAACTTTGGATAGTCTTGCTGCATGTGGGACTCCAATTTCCAGTTAGCCTCCTCAATACCAATCTCGTCCCATAAAACCTTCACCAAAGGAATTCACTTAACTCTAAGCTCTTTGACTCCTCTGTCTGCGATCCTCACAAGTTGCATTACATAAGACAAAACATCTCTTAAATACACTAATTCATTTTCTATGATGTGTGAAGGATCTGGATTATATTTTCTTAGTTGTGACACATGAAAAACATTATGAAGGTTAGACAGATTGGGAGGAAGAGTTATCTGGTAAGCCATGGGTCCTATTCTTTTTAGAATTTGGAAGGGAGCAAGAAAATGAGGGTTCAATTTTCTAGTTTTCAAAGCTCTACTAATCCCTGTTGTAGGAGTGACTCTAAGAAAAATATGTTCTCCCTCCTCAAACTCAAGAGGTTTTCTCCTCTTATCAGCATAAATTTTCTACCTAGTTTGAGCTGTAACTAACCTATCCTTAATCATTCTTATTTGTTCTGTGGTTTGTTAGACCAACTTAGGACCAACGATAGTTCTCTCTCCTACATCATACCAACATAGAGGCGACCTACATTTCCTACCATACAAAGCCTCATATAGTGTCATACCTATGCTAGTGTGGTTGCTATTGTTATAGGAAAACTCCACTAAAGGTAAGAACTTATCCCATAACAAAGTCCATGGATATTTTATCCCATTTCCATTCAGGGATCTCTAAAGATTGCAGAGGTCCAGAGGGTTTCTGATGTTCTATCTTGACCTTTTGACATATTAAACACTTAGACACATACTCTGCTATATCTCTTTTCATTCTAGGCCACCAAAACATTTTCCTAAGGTCTTGATACATCTTAATGGCCCTGGGATGGTTGGTATACCTACTCTTATGAGTTTTGTTTCTAAGATCTTTTCCTTGATCTTGGGTTCCCTTAGAATACAAAGTCTATTTCTAAACTTAATTATTCCATCATCCGCCATGTCAAAATCCTTTTGATTTCCTATGAAAATTTGCTCCCTTATTGACTTTAGAGTCTCATCCTCTTCTTGAACTTTTAAGATCTGAGTCCTTAAGTCATTAACTATATCTACTCGACTCATACAAAGACTACGTGGTGACACAGTCACTATCAGACGTAAGTTCCTAAAACTTTCAAGAAGTTCACTCTCTTTAATCTTCATCTAAGACATATGTAGGAATTTCCCACTTAGTGCATCAGCCACTATTTTTGCTTTACCCGGGTGATACTTCAATTCAAAGTCATAGTCCTTTAGAAACTCCATCTATCTCCTTTGCCTCATGTCCAGTTCCTTTTGATCAAACAAATATTTTAAACTTTTATGGTTATTGAACACCTCAAATTGGACTTCATAAAGGTAATGTCTCTAAATTTTTAAGGGAAACACCACAGTTGCCAATTCCAGGTCATAGGCATGGTAATTCTCCTCTTAAGGCCTCAACTGCCTGGATGCACTATCCTATTTTGCATCAAAACACACCATAAACCTTTCTTTGAAGTGTCGCAATACATTCAAAGTCCTCTTGAGGATCTAGAATTACCAAGACAAGTGTAGTGGTCAACCACTGCTTTAGCTTTTCGAAACTATCCTCGTATTCTTGATTCCACTCAAAAGAACTATCTTTCCTAGTCAATCTAGTCAAGGGTAGCGCTAACTGAGAAAATCCCTTAATGAATCTCCTATAGTACCCAGCTAGGCCTACAAAACTTCTAATTTTGGTCATAGTAGTTAGCCTTTCCCATTGTATCACTATCTCATTATTAATAGGGTCCACATAAATTCCTCCTTGAGAAATCACATGGCCCAAAAATCAGACTTCCTTTAGCCAAAACTCACACTTAGCCAATTTGGCAAATAGCTTCTTTTCTTTGAGAATTTCTAAAACCATCCTAACATGTTGCTCATGTTCTTCCATTGTTCGGGAATAGATAAGGATATCATCTATGAAAACTACCACAAAATTATCCAGGTAGGGTCTAAAGATTCTATTCATGTAGTCCATGAACATAACAAATGCATTGGTTAACCCAAAGGACATATCAAGGTACTCATAATGTCCATACCTAGTTCTAAAAGCGGTCTTAGGGATATCCTCTTCCCTTACTCTCATTTGATAATATCTAAATCTCAAGTTAATCTTTCATAACACAAATGCTTCCCTCAATTGATCCATCAGATCGTCTATTCTAGGTAATGGATACTTGTTCTTAATGGTTACTTTATTTAATTACCTATAGTCAACACATAGTCTCATACTACCATCATTTTTATTTACCAAGAGAACAAGTGCTCCCCACAGAGAAACACTAGGCCTAATGAATTTTTTGTCTAACAACTCTTTTATCTGCTTTTTGAGTTTTGTCAACTCTAGAGATGTCATTCTATAAGGTGCTACAGATATAGGTCCAGTTCCTGGCACTAAATCTATAGTAAACTCTATTTCTCGCACAAGTGGCAACTCTGTTATGTCACTAGGAAATATCTCAAGGTACTCCCTCATCACAGGTATACTGTGTAGGTTCTGCTCAACCTTAGCATTTAAAGAGAAAAGGAGAACATATCCTAGAGCCCCTTCTACTAAATTGTGATTAACCTAATTAGCATTAAAATATATAGACTTAAAAAGAACATCACTGGAAGGTATATCAGACATGAAAATTAAGGTCTTGTTCAAACAATTCAACACCACATGGTTAGATGACAACCAATTCATACCAAGGATAATATCAATATCAACCAAGGGTAAACAGATAAGATTTACGAAGAAAATCTTATCTTCTATTTTTAAACAACAATTTAAATATACTTTGGAGGTTGTCACGGGCCTACTGGTGGGTGTGGAAATAGACAAGTCATATGGAGTTCTGTTGTAGGTAAATCCAGCACTTTTACATAATCATAAGAAACAAAGGAGTGATATGCTCCTGAATCATACATAACAGTTAAAAGATGATTGTGAATCATGCATTTACCTTGAATGAGATCGGAAGATCGAACTACATTCTTTCCGCTTAAAGTATAAATTATCTCTTTAGCTTGAGGTCTCAGGTTGGGTGTAGCTTTTTGTTTTTTTAGGACACTCCTTAGAGAAATGCCCCGGTTAGCCGCAAGCATAACACACTGACTATCTCTCCAAACAAGGCTTATCTCCATGTTGTCTTCGACACTTGGGACATTTAAGCCCCATAAGTCCTCCTTGAACTTGTTTACCCTTATCTTGTAGCTAAGTAGCCTTAAGAGCATTCTTCTTAAATTTCTTATCATCTTTCTTGCTTTTTGGTTGTGATGCTTGTTCCAACTGAGGCTTGTTATCATGGCCTTCTACAATCTTACACTTGTTCACCAAGGTCAGAAAATCCTGAATCTCAAAAGGTTGAATAGCTTTCTTAATGTTATCTTTCAATCCAGATTCAAACTTCAGACACTTCCAATCTTCATCCAGGTTGTACCTAAAGTAAGAAGAAAACTTGGATAGTTATTCAAACTTAGCTACATACTGCCCAACTGATAAACTTCATTGTTCAAGTTTCAAAAACTCTACTTCCTTATCATCTTGTAAAGTCTTTGAAAAATAATTCTCCAAGAAGGTTGTCCTAAACATTTCCCACGAAATTGGGGTTCTCGCAGCTTCCATTAACATTTTTGTACTTTTCCACCAATGTTCTGCCTCTCTTTTTAACATGTAAGAGACAAAGGAAACTTTATGGTCGTCCATGCAAATCATCACTTCAAAGATTTTCTCCATTTTGGTCAACCTTTCGTCAGCCTTCACTAGGTTGTATTCTCCTCTGAATAGTGGCAGATTTACCTTTCTAAACTCCGATAGATCTTAAAATTCTGATTTCTCCTTATTTGTACTTCTTGTACCGGCAATGTTGGTTACTAAGGTGGATTAGCTTCCATCCTCTCAAGCATCCTAGCAGTAACAACAATTTGTTTCCTCATCGCAACTGTCATTGCTATACACACTTCAGCCATATCAGTTGAACCCTCACTAGAAGAATTTTTGTTTCCCCTAGTTCGCCTTAGTGAAGCCATAGTTTCCTGTACACACAAAATAATACATATTGAGTTAATCAGTCTCAATATCATGTAACAGTACGACAGTAGCTAACAACATTCATACCTAAGGCTATCATGCAACTTTATCCTTATATCTCACAAAGAAACAAGAAGATACACAACACAAAACAAGAATCACTAAACATGCCTAAGCATAGTCAGTCCATACTCCGGCTCAACAGGATGAACTACTCTGATACCATATTGTAACGTCCTAATACTAAAATTATAGTATATTCGGGTTATACTTAAGAAATTAGAAATTAGATACGTCACTTTTGATTTTACTCATTAATAAACTATAAAACAACTATACACATTAGTATATAGAAAGAGCCTTGAGACGAAAAAGTAAAGAGAACAAGAATTTATACAACTAAAAAAGCTTCTTCTTTATTGTTACTTGCAGTACAAAGATCTAAAAAAATGTAAAACATAAGCCCCAAGGGCATAAAACAAGATTAAAAAACATAAAACGAAGTTACTCTAATACATCATCTTCAAATCTCATCCTTGGAAGAAACTTGACTTGAATTTATCATGAAAACAACAAACGGGGTAAGAATTCACAATTCTCAGAAGTATACATCTATATTACATTATGATAAATCATATATTCATAGTTATAGTTCAGTTAGTTTTCAATTAACCACTTTTTAAGGATTAACAACTGCCCATACAATTATAAATATCATGTTACTTGACAAAGTGTTTTTCTCACTCCTTTGTCTTAGGTGAAGGGCTTGTCTCGCTCCTCTACTTTGACAATGTGCTTTTTTTCACGACCTTGTTTCATACATCCACCCTATTACAAAGTGTTTGTCTCACTACTTTGCAATATCAAGTGTGACTTTGTTGCTCATAAACAATGTAAAAGTTTACCTATGTTAATCCCCCACTTTTGGTTGCACAAAGACTTGTTTTGTTACATATATGCTAAATGGGTATTTCCTTCTTGAAACATCCTTACAAGTGTCTTAATTCATACTACAAAGCGTACATACAAGGTCCCAACAAGTAAGGAACTCCTTTTTCTTAAAATAAAAAGCAGGGGACAAGCTGTCATTGAGCGCTTAAGTGCTCACTTTCTCAGTGCTTGAGTATTCCATGACAGCAGAACGCTCCCAGCTTTTCTGTCATTGGGAGCTTAGGCGCCCAACTTCTGAGCGATCAAGCACTCAGCAGTAAAGCCTTCTGGTCTTGTGCACTTAGGCACTCACTTCTTGGGCACTTAGGCACCCAAGATGCCTCTGCTCTCTGGCCTTGGGCGATTAAGCGCCTAACTTCTGGGTGCTTAAGCATCTAGCACCAGACTCAAATGCCCTGTTTCATTGAGCCTCTAACTAATCCTTGACCTTCACAAACAGGTCCTAGATTTTTACCAATTGGCTTCCAGTACTCAAGAGGAGGGTGAATTGAGTATTTAAACTTTTCGCAAACGTGTATGAAAACAATTTATTGAAGCTATTTATTGAAAGAGGTGAATAAAAGGAGAAGATTAAAAGACTTGGAACAGAAAATTAGCAGATAATGACAGTAAATAAATTACTAAAATAATAAATAAATTGTTGGATAAATAAAAAAATAGAGATAGGAAGAGCAGACACAGTATTTATCTTGGTTCGACCACCAACCACTTGTGGCCTACGTCCAGTCCTCGAAAAACTATCCGAGATTTTTCACTAGTAATACTAGCTTAAACAAGTGCTTACAACCGTTACAACCAAAAGCACTTTTCACACATAGGGAAACTGAACCCTTATGCTAAAGCCTAAAAAACTCAGGGATACCTCACCCTTGCACAAACCTTAGAGGGATACCTCACCCCCTTTACAGTAGAAAAGAATATAAGAAGAATATAAACTCTCTTGAAGAGTAAATAATACAACTTGAAGTGCTAATAGAGCTCTCTCAGAATATCTCAAAGTTTTAGCAGAAAAAGAGTATAGAAATTGGAAATCACGTATTAAAGCAATTCAGAAATTTTCCAGAGGTTTAGGCACTGTCAAAGATGACCCAAGGTCTCTATTTATAGAGCTTTGAAGAAAAGAGTCGTTGGGTATAATTAATTCTCATAATAAATGCAAATATGGTCGTTTCTTTCTATATCTGAATCATGTGTTTATTCGAATAATGAATTAGCTATTCAAATAACACATTTTTACATTTCACGCGAAAAACCAGTTCTGATCAATGTTATTCAAATAATTATGTTGTTATTTGAACAACTTTATTAAAAGGAGTTTTCTGAAAAACAGTTCTATTCGAATAACAACAGAGTTATTCGAATAGTTCAGGTATAAAAATTGATTTGGAAAAACCTTTTGTTCGAATAGCTAGTATGTTATTCGAATAGTACTTTTGAAATCAGAGGCACGCAACTGTATTTTTGAAAATGTTATTCGAATATCTCAGGGATTATTCGAATAACTACGTTAAAATCAAAAAACTTAGACACTGTTTATTTGAATAAAACAAGTTCTATTCGAATATATTTGTTTAAAAAATAGTTTTGAACATTTTAAACATCAAAGCCCTTTTGAGTTTTAATTTGAAAAACATTTTTATCTTTTCCTTTCAAGATGATGAGACATTAAAAAAGAGCTTCATACAAAAAGACTCTAAGTCTTAAAAACTATTCTTTGAGGTCTTGGACTTGGTCTTCTATCATCTTCATGTTTGTTATCATCAAAACCAATCTTCAATGTTGCATAGTCAATCACATTCTCCCTGTTTTTTATGATGACAAACTAGTATAGAGAAAAGAATTAGTTTATAGAAATTGGAATTCACAAAAATGTATTTAAGAACTTACTCCTCCTCTTTAATCATAAGAGGTGAAATATGTATATCAGAGATGTAGTTCCCCTTGCTTTTAGAATCCAATTTATCTTTTTAATTTTACCTGTCTTTTCTAAAATAAATCAAAATTTTCTCCCCATTTTGTCATGAGTAAAAAGTGGGGTAAGTCATAATGATTTAGTGACAAATAGAAAGAACAAGGTATGCAAAGCCAAAATAAATTCAAGAAGTAATAGGCCATCAATAACATCATTATTCATTAATCAATTGGTGCAAGTACAATGACAAAATAAAACAGGAGGCAAAACAAGATTAAAACAGAGATCCTGAGATCTAAAACTCCTAGAAGTATGCATCTGGTGGCGAAGGTGGAGAGTCAGGGGCTCTGTCAAACAGCAAAGCTCAGATGACAGCTCTCAACACCTTCTATTATGTCAAACAGAATAGAGAAGGTATTCTCCATGTAAGATTTGTGGTCCAGCAGAGTAGCCATAATCTGCTCATTTGTAACAAGAGCAGGAGCAGGGACAGGGGCAGGAGCAGGATCAGCAGGAACATCAACAACAACAACAACAGGGAGGTCTTATGGGTTATTCTCATCATCACCAACCTCGTCTGGGTACACCCAGCCTTCATCAATCTTGATCATCTTCATTTTGCGTAGAGTATATGAGCCAAAGATGTTATGATGAGTCAGTGCGACTGCGCGTTTAGTTTCCAAAACCTGAGGATATTTGTTGAGAAGAGTTCTTATGAGAATGCCATAAGGCAAATCAGACTTTTCCTTGCCCTTAGCCTTCATCATATGTTTCATGATGAAGACAAGCCAATTTATCTGATGGCCTTTCTTCAGAACCTAGAGCATGAAGATGTCATCTTCACTGAGGTAGGCATAGTTCCTGCCTCGAGGGGCTAAGATATGAGCAAAAGCATAATGCTAGAGCCTATCTTGGCTTTTTAGCATGCCTCCTTTGACACCTTTATCTGGCAAGGCTAGCCCAGGTTTCAACAAGTCTTCAATAGCTTGATTTTTGTTGAACTCCAAGATAAGAGGGTTGTCTTCTTCAATGGACGTGCCAAGGAACTGTAAACCAAGCAGCACTTCCCAGTCCTGAGGGGTAAAGACCATGTGCTAATCACAGACTTCAGAGTGGAGGTCCTAACCATCAATCGTCAGGTTGCAGTAAAACATCTTTACCAACGCAAGGTAAAGAACAGCCTGGTGAGAGCAGAGCCTGAGAACACCTTGATTATGCAGGGGATTCAGAAAATCAAAATTGTCGTCTTGCTGAAAGAAAAGCAGATCAAGGTACTTAGGTTGCACAATGTTGAGCTCCCAGAAGTCTGTAATGAAGCGACCATGTTACTCCTAGTTGGAGGAAAGCCTACGCATATCCAATGGGTTGTTGCAAGGGGCAGTCTTCATACAGGGACTTTTTGCCCTGGAGGAGGAGGAGGTCATGGATACAGTGAGGGTAAAGGTGTGGCTGGAGGAAATGGTGGGGAGCAATGGTGGAGAAAGAGAGAGAGAGGGAGGAGAAAGAACAATGGGGAAAAATGGTGGCAGCGTGGGAAGAGAGAGAGAAACAGATGAAACAGAGAATGAAAGGAGGAATGAGAAGGTGAGAATGTGATACCCGTTGTGGGCTTTAAATAGAGAGCTCGAGTTTATTCGAATAGAATATGTTTTATTCGAATAAAAGATTGCGTGGAGACCAAAGGTCATAACATTCCTGCCAGATCTTATTCAAATAACATTATGGTTATTCGAATAACGTGATAAGAATAAGGGTCCCAGAGAAAAACATTATTCGAATAAGCTGCCTCTTATTCAAATAAGATAGATACTTAAACAAGAATATAGTAGAACCTAAACTCAGGTTTATTCGAATAAATGAAACATTATTTAAATACCATATACAACACAAAACATATTCAACAGATTTATTCAAATAAAATGATCTTTATTCAAATAAGATAGAGCCAAGCCCTGTTAGAAACTGATTCAGATATTGATAATCACATATTTTATTCATTAAGAAACCCTCATTATTAGTCATTTACACTCTTCATGTACTTAATTGACTGAATTTGATTATGTTTTGTAAGTTTGAACTCGAATCGGACTTAATTGATTTTTCAGCATTATTCGAGTCTTACACTGTTTCTGTATTTTGGCCATATCTTGAGTTCTAAATGTCTGATAATTATGAATTTTACCTTGTAGGAAAGATAAAAGAGAGCTCTACAACTTTGATGAAGAGCTCGAAGTCAAATTCAGACATCTAGTGGAGCTAATTGGGCATGGAAATCAGAATGCGGGATTTGTGACTGGAACCCGAACAGTGTATAGTAACCAGAACATAATTCGAGTTTGGGTTTATAGAATGGGCTGAAAATTGGTGATCTGAAAGTTAAGACCCATATGTACAACTTTCATGACAAACACAAAACTTGATTCGGGCTCCTTGATGGAGATATTGGGTCTGAAAGTCAAAACAGAGGTGCTGAAACTGGTCCTGAGCAGTCTGTAGTAATTGGGTCATATCTTGGGCTGTAGGACGAATTTTTGGGTGCTTCCAGAGCCATTGGAAAGCTTAGACAATTTCCTAGAACTTTCATGAAGACCACTTGGCTCAAAAATGACGAAATCAATGAGTTCAGCAATGAATACTTTCGGAGACAAGGAAGCTCACCTACCAAGTTCACCTACCAAGCTCACCTACCAAGCTCACCTACCAAGCTCACCTACTAATTCCACCTACTAATCTCATCTACCCATCTACTACTACTCTGAATCCTCTATAAAAGGAAGCATGAGGAGAGCTCTAAACACAACATACACTTGGTGTTAGAAGTAGCTTTTCATAGTTCTTGTATATTTTTCCTTCATTGTAATGGAGAGCTAAGTCACTTCTAGTCAATTCGGGACTCTTGAAGAGATTGTGGCTTGGATTCTTGAGACCTTGGTTATGTAATGTATTTGATTTATATTTGAATTCCTCTTCTCTTCTCTTCTGTTCTCTTGATCTTGAATGCATGAATGGTGATTCTTTTATGTTTGATCTGATTTGATCTTGGTTTAAGATTAAGTATTGTGATGAATCGAAGATTGAGATTTGTGATGAAACTTAGAACTGATTGATCTAAACTAATCACGTAATTGAAGAGGTTAGGTTACTGATTTGTGCCTAGGTTAATTGAATTCGGTGCTTAAATTGACATATATTTACATGAATGGTGCGATTGCGATTTGTGTTTATCACTTGTCAATTGAATTCTGACGATTGTCTAGTATGAATTACGGATCGATGCGAGAGATCTCGGTTAGATCCAAGTTAACCATTCAAATGTATTTCAGGTGTTTGTTGAAAGGTCTATGATTGAATCCACCCAATCTCGGATAGATTTCTAATTGATTGTTCTTTTAATTGTTATTTCTCTTTAAATCCTCATCATGCGATCCTTGAACCATCAAAACCCCCTTTTTTCTAACTTTCACTTGATTTGATCAATTTGCATCTACGATCCTTGAGGAGACGATCCGGTGTTGTTCACTATACTACAAGTTTAGGTAATAACTTCGGTTATAATTTTGATTTGAGTTCGGCGCTCGTCGAATTTTGGCGCTGCTTGGGGACCTCGTAGGTGTAATCTTTTCATTTTAAGTAACCTTACTAATTTTTGTTCTTTCTTACCTATTCTAACAGTTATTTTTCATTTACTAACATTGTTCATACCATACTAACATTTTTATCCTAGCTTTTGAATTTTTCTCGATTTAGGAAAGACGGAAAACAGTGATTACGGGTAACTATTGCAATTTTCGAACTGCAACATGCCCAGAATGAGCTGAAACTTGGTCGGTTGAAGGAAAACAGCCTGATAAACAAGACTCACAGTAAACTGTGAGGTCACCCCTGGTTTTTCGAAATTCTATCATTTAGACCACTTTTTCAATTTTTTAATATTTTTTATTACATTTTCTAGTTTCATTTTTATGTAGATTTTGTTCTGTGTTGATTCCATAATTTTTAAAAATGTTTAGACATATTAACTAGATTTATTTTTGCATATTTTGAGTGTTGTTTAGTGTATTTTGCTTAGTTGCGCTTTTTGTGTTTTTGTGCTTTAGTTGATGCATGACTAGGTCCAATCTCGATATCTTGCTTGATCTTGATCCCGAGATTGATAGGACCTTGCATAGATTAATTAGAGCTCGTGTGATAAATTCCAGAGTTAATTCTGAACCTAATTTTGGGAGTGAACTCGATAACTTAAGTAATCCCGAAATCATGGCCGATAACATGCATAATAGAACCCTTAAGGAACTTGTCTTTGCTCCCGATGTATCTTACCAATCTTTGTGCATTCAATATCCCGATCTTGATGCATTTTTGAGTTGAAATCTGGTTTGATACACTTGTTACCAAAGTTTCATGGTCTTGCGGGTGAAGATCCTCATAAGCACCTGAAAGAGTTCCATGTTGTGTGTTCAACCATGAAGCCACAAGGCATCTCCGAGGAACACATCAAGTTAAGGGCATTTCCTTCTCACTTGTCGATGCACCAAAGATTGGTTGTTTTATCTTTCACCGGGTTCACCGAAGTTGGAATGACATGAAGAGGTTGTTCCTGGAGAGATTCTTCCCTGCCTCGAGAGCTGCTGCAATTAGGAAGGATATATGTGGCATCAGACAGATGTCTGGTGAGACTTTGCATGAATACTGGGAGAGATTCAAGAAGTTGTGTTCGAGCTGCCCTCATCACCAAATTAGTGACCAACTCTTGATTCAATACTTTTATGAGGGCTTGCTGCCAAATGATAGAAGCATGATCGATGCTGGCCTCTGGAGGAGCCTTAGTAGACAAAACTCCTACCGCCGCAAGAGATCTGATAGCAAACATGGCAGCCAATACCCAACAGTTTGGCTCGCGGATCATCACCGCAACCAGAGGAGTTAATGAAATTCAAGCATCTCATATGGACCAACAAAGAATGGAACACAGACTAGATGAATTGACTTCTTTGGTAAGACAGATAGCAGTGGGTCAACAACCACCCATGCAGATGACTGCATCAGTGTGTGGAATTTGCTCTAATTCATCTCATCCTACTGATTCATGCCCTACACTTCAGGAAGATGGTCCCGCCTTTCCAGATCAATGTGTTGCTGCAGCTGGTGTTTTTCCTGGTAGACCCCAATATCAGAAACAACAAAGAACAATCTAGATATGATCCATTTTCTAGTACTTATAATCCTGGTTGGCGAGACCATCCCAATTTGAGATATGGGAATCCTAGCCAAGCAACAACGGCCCACCAAGAAGAACAACGGCCCACCAAGAAGCAACAACAATTTAGATACCAAGTGCAGGTCCAAGCAACAAATACCAACAAATACCCCCGCATTCGGACAACAAGAACACTTGCTTCGATCTCATTCCAATCCAAACCGAGCCATCATTGGAAGACCTGATGAAACAAATGGCCACAAATAACATTCGGTTCCGGCCAGAACGTCGGTGCCAACATTCGAGAATTTACAAACTCAAATTGGGCGGTGGCAACCACCGTGAGCGAGCTAAAGAGTCAAGGTTCTAGCCAATTGCCTTCACAAACAAATCAACAATCCAAGAGGCAACGTAAGTGCAATTACCTTGAGAAGTGGCAAAGAAGTTGATGTTCCAACCTTACAAAGAATCGAAATTGACCAAAAACGGCAGGAAATGGATAATTCATTCAACTGTACCACCGAAGAAAATTGCAGAGAATTCAGATGTTGCCATTCCATTACCTTTTCCAAATAGGATCACACAATCCAAGAGAACAATGCAAGCAAAAATGGAAAAAGAAGTCATGGAGACATTCAGGAAAGTGGAAATCAATATTCCCCTCCTAGATGCAATCAAGCAAATTCCAAAATATGCTAAATTTCTCAAGGAGTTGTGCACTCATAAGAGAAGGTTGAAAGGGGATGAGAAGATCAGCATGGGAAGAAATGTTTCGCAATGATTCTGGCAAGCATGCCACATAAATGCAAAGATCCCGAAACTTTCACAATTTCTTGCACAATTGGCAACTCTAGATTTGAGCATGCAATACTAGATTTGGGTGCTTCGATCAATGTCATGCCCATGTCAGTGTATAAGTGTTTAAACATCGGTACTTTGCAACCTACGGTATCGTGATTCAGTTGGCGAATAGAGCCACCGCTCATCCTATGGCAGTGTCTTTGGAAGATGTGTTAGTTCGGGTGAATGAGTTGATTTTTCCAAAGAGATTTCTACATTCTGGACATGGAAGATGAGTCTCCAACAAACCATGCTCCATTGATTCTAGGCGCACCATTCTCAAGACCGCCAAGACCAAGATAGACGTGCATGCCGGCACCCTTTCTATGGAGTTTGGCGACGATTTGGTACAATTTAACATTTTTGATGCCATGAGACACCCCTGAGGAGCATTCTCGTTTTCCATGTTGATATGATTGAGATGCTTTGGTTGATGATGTCTATACTTGATTTATATGCTTTGAATTCCCGATATTGTTGACTATCTTGGTTCTGTTTCTTGTGATACATGTGCCACTTGTGATGTTGAACCATGTGTTGCATGTCTTTGAGATTTATTCTTTATGAGTAATGATCATACAAATGCTTGATGATGCAACAATTGAGAATGAGAGTCGGTACCATGCTTGAAATTAATGTTCTTTGAGTTAGTGTTTCGGATCACTTGTTACCTTCCATTGTACAACCTCCATCCTTGGAGTTGAAGACTTTACCGTAGACCATCTTAAATATGCATATTTGGGAGATGGTGAGACACTTCCTAGGTGATCATTGCTAAAAACCTACAACCCGATCAAGAAGAAAAATTACTGCAGATTTTGAGGCAGAATAGGCAAGCCATCGGATGGACTCTTGCAGATATTCCCGGTATTAGTCCCTCCACATGCATGCATAAGATTTTATTGGAAGAAGGGATCAAACCAGTTAGACAGCCCCAAAGGAGACTAAATCCCCTGATTCTAGATGTGGTGAAGAAGGAAGTTACAAAGCTACTTCAAGCTGGCATTATTTATCCCATATCTGACAGTCAATGGGTGAGCCCCGTGCAAGTGGTTCCCAAGAAATCTGGGGTCACAGTGGTTGCGAATCAGAACAATGAGCTTGTGCCCACACGAGTTCAAAACAGTTGGCGAGTTTGCATTGATTATAGGCGGCTCAACCAGGGCTACGGAAAGGATCATTTCCCGCTGCCATTCATTGATCAGATGTTGGAGCGGTTAGCTGGCAAGTCACATTATTGTTTCCTAGATGGATATTCGGACTATTTTCAGATTCATATAGCCCCAGAAGACCAAGAGAAGACTACTTTCACTTGTCCATTTGGCACATTTGCATACGGGAGGATGCCCTTTGGTCTATGCAATGCTCCGGCACCTTTCGAGGTGTATGGTAAGTATCTTTTCTCGATTTTTTAGAAAATTGCATGGACGTATTTATGGATGATTTTACTGTCTATGGATCTTCCTTTGATGCATGTTTAGATAGTCCGCTCGGTCTTGCATAGATGCATTAAGACTAACCTCGTTCTAAATTTTGAGAAATGTCATTTCATGGTAGAACAAGGTATAGTCTTAGGGCATGTGATATCTCGTGAGGGTATTGAGGTAGATCCCGCAAAAATAGATGTTATTTCATGTCTATCTTACCCCACATGCGTGCGGGAGATTCGTTCTTTCCTTGGTCATGCGAGGTTTCTATCGGCGGTTCATAAAGGATTTCGAAAATTGTACTTCCGCTATCCAACTTACTTTGCAAAAAGATGTGGAGTTTCACTTTGACAAGAAGTGCCGGATGCCTTCAATCAATTGAAGCAGGCATTGACCAAGACACCTATCATCCAACCGCCGGATTGGACACTTCCATTTGAGTGATGTGTGATGCCTCTAATTATGCATTGGGAGCTGTTCTTACACAAAGGGTCGGTAAAGTATCTCATGTCATTTCCTATGCTTCGAGAACTTTAGATCCTGCACAAATCAACTACACCACAACCGAAAAGGAACTTTTAGCAATTGTTTTTGCTTTAGATAAATTTCGATCATATTTGCTTGGTTCCGAGTGGTTGTGTTTTCGATCATGCGGCATTGAAGTTTCTCCCGAAAAAGCCCAATGCCAAGCCCCGGTTGATTAGGTGGATGTTGCTCCTCCAGGGAGTTTGATATTGAGATCCGTGACAAGAGTGGAGCGGAGAATTTGGTGGCTGATCACTTGAGTCGAATTGAAAGGGAAGCAGATGTTTTTCCCATCCATGATGTTTTCCCTGATGAGCAGCTTTTCAAGCTGCAAGGCAACATCCCTTGGTTTGTTGATTTGATTAATTTCTTGGTTGCTAACGCAATACCTGCACATTTCACTAAGGCTAAGATTGATAAATTGAAAAGTGAGTCAAAGTATTATGTATGGGATGATCCTTACTTATGGAGATTTTGCAGTGACCAAGTAATTAGGAGGTGTGTGCCTGATGATGAATTCCATTCCATTCTTAGCTTTTGTCATAAACTTGCATGTGGCGGCCACTTCGGTCCTCAACGGACTGCTAGGAAAGTTTTAGACTCGGATTATATTGGCCCACTCTATTTCATGATGCATATATGTTTTGCAAATCTTGTGATCAATGCCGAGAACAGGGAATACTTCTCGTAGGAATGAAATGCCCCGAAACCCTTATTATTCTCGTGAGATTTTTGATGTTTGGGGTATTGACTTTATGGGTCCTTTTCTGTATCATTTGGTTTTGTTTACATTCTCGCTTCTTGTGGATTATGTATCTAAATGGGTGGAGGCTAAGGCCACTCGGACCGATGATTCTAAAGTTGTTGTGGATTTTATTAGATCACATTTTCTCGTAGGTTTGGAGTCCCGAGATCCATCATTAGTGATCAAGGTTCACATTTTTGCAATCGAAGCATGGAGGCTTTGATGAAGAAGTATGGAGTCCAACACAAGGTTTCTACACCTTACCACCCCCAAACCAATGGGCAAGCCGAGGTCTCCAACAGAGAAATTAAGCGGATACTCCGTAAGAGAGCGTTCAACCTAACAGAAAGGACGGAGTAAGAGGCTTGAGGATGCTTTATGGGCTTACCGGACCGCTTATAAGACACCAATCGGGATGTCTCCGTATCGGATTATTTTTGAAAAGCCTGCCACCTACCGGTGGAAATTGAGCATCGAGCATTCGGGCGTGAAAAGGTGCAACTTGGACCTAGATCAAGCGGGTTTGGAGAGGAAGTGCAGTGCAAAGAATTGGAGGAAATCCGCTTGGAGGCTTATGAAAGTTCCAAACTTTATAAGGAGAAGACCAAAGCCTTCCATGATAAGTTAATTCGAGGAAAACATTTGAGATTGGTCAAAAGTTCTCCTCTATAACTCCCGCCTCCGACTCATGCCTGGTAAATTAAGGTCTAGATGGGATGGACCATTTATTGTTACTAATGTTTTTCCTTCTGGTGCTGTTCAGATTAAAAGTGAGGTCACTGCCAAAGCTTTCATCGTAAATGGACACCGCCTCAAACAAGATCATGAACTTCCGGAGAATGCGAAGTGGAGGTGATGAACCTTCTCCATCCGCATTATGAATAAAAAAAAAAAAGAAAAAAAAAAAGAAGAAAAAAGGAAAAAAAAAGAAGAAGAAAAAAAAAAAGCTGTGTGCCCGACAATGAGGTAGGTAGAGTCGCTCAGAAGCATGTGGAGGTCATTTTTTCTTCAGCGACAACAACTGCGAAAATCTTGCAGTATGGATTTTATTGGCCTACTTTATTAAAGGTCTGTTACACCTTTTGCAAAAGCTGCAGAAATTGGTCAAAAAGTTCTGCTTTGAGATTATCATCTGCACCTACTCCTTGGAAAATTGAGATCTAGGTGGCGTGGTTCTTTTGTTGTCGACACACGCGTATCCTCTCAGCATCAGATACCGAGGATCCTAGGAATGGTAATGCGCTTAAGGTTAATGGACAAAGACTCAATCATTCCTGGAAAACCAAGTTCTTGAGTTCTTTGTGTTGCCGGTTAAGTGGCGGATACGGTACTCCGTGACTCTTGAGCTCGGTTTATTCTTCAGTTTCCCAAAATAACTCGAACCCTTCTTCTCCTTCAAAATGGATGTCATTCTTTCAAACCCGAGAAAACATTTTCCTTCTCTTCCTCAAAATGCTCGAGAAAAATCTACAAAGTTCGATGTGAGAGATTGAGAATGTTAATGCACAAGGGTATGCCGAAGATGTACGCCGGATAATTGAAGCAAAGGTCCGATTAGCAGTGAGTCCTCAATTTCATTTGACTCATATATGCCCTGGTCTTGGAAGAAGTTCATATTCTAAAAGGAGAAGAGCAAAAAGGTTAAGTCCGTCACAAATGTGGACGATGGAACCGTAACAAGCGATGTCGTACTAAGGGCATGGTTTCCGCAAATAGAGAAGATAAAATTTTCTTCATTAAGAATGGATCGAGTAAGGAGTCATTAGATGATATCTTATTGACTCTTGAGACGCATTCTTGTGGATTGGTGCATCGTGAAATTCTTAAATTGTGGAATCTCTTCAAGGATGAACAACAACGCTACGATCTTGGGAATCGACTCTAAAAGACCCTGTTTGCCAATTTATAAGAAAATTGGATGGGAAGCTTATCCTCGACTCATAGAAGACGTTTAAGCATTCTTGGACGTTAAACCGAGGCGTATGTGAGCCATATCCACAAACAATCTGTACATATCATCTTCTTCTTCTTCTTCTTCATGGCATTTTACAAAAAAAAAAATGAAAAAAAAAAATGAAAAAAAAAATTCAAAAAAAAAAAAAATGAAAAAAAAAAAAATGTATACTTCTTAGGGTTGGCTTTGGTAACACAAACCGTGAATGGGGAAATGCATGCATCCCGATCCAGCCTTCTTAATTGAAAAACAAAGAAGGTAGATTGTATCCCACATGTGAGGCAAATGGTCGTATTATGGCCACTTGTCCCTTTTGGGAGCCCTATGTTGCATTTGGTCTTGAATGGGTCGAATACTGGTCAACAATGCTTTGGCACAAAGCCGAAAGAGCAGACTACCTCCATCCCAATCTTAAGTAAGTATACACTCATCTTTCATCAAGTTTTTTTTTTAACAATTTCAAAAAAAAAAAAAAAAAAAAGGACGTGATGTCTACTGCACTCATGACGCGCAGTATAAAGATACGCCATGGAGACTGTACATACAGGTATGTCATCATTTTCTATTTCTTTTATCTTTGTATCATTTTGTTGTATTTTGATTTTTGTACAGACGATCCTTTGAGCAGGGTCCTTCGGGGGTTTCTAGACTTCTTTACCTTGATGGTTTTCTTGAAAAAAAAAAAAAAAAAAAAGATTCTCGTGTCTCTTAATTTCAACCTTTTCGACAACCGTCAACCTACCCTCATAGGTGCAATTATTCCCCTTTCCATTCTTTTTCCTATTTAAACACTCCATTTTCTCCATTTTCCTTCAAACTCGAAACACTCAAAGGGAGGAAGAGTATAGAATGGGGCCTTCTATTCGTAACCTCAAAAATGTCTGTGTTTTTTGTGGGTCGAGTTATGGGAAGGGATTAGAGTTTGTAAACGCAGCTAGCACTCTTGGTCGATCACTTGCTGCGAGGAATATTCATCTTGTATATGGGGAGGTTGTCGTGGGTTAATGGGGTCGTATCACTTGCTTTGCCTTTGTAAGAGACAACAGTTCTAGGTATCATTCCCGAAACTTTAGCTCAACAGAACATCACCGGAAAGACAATTGGGGAGGAACTTAAGGTATCATCAATGCATGAACGCATGAAGATAATGCTTGAACACTCGATGCATTCATTGCTTACTACCAGGTGGTTTTGGTACTTTGGAAGAAATTTTTCAAATTGTCTCTTGGGCCGAACTGAACATCCACCATAAACCCATTGGTTTGTTGAATGTTAATAATTTCTTTGATCTTCTGTTATTTTTTTCTTGACAAAGTTGTGGAAAGAAATTTATCACTCATTCTAAGAAGACAACTTCTTATCTCTGCCTCCACTGTTGATGAGCTCATTGATAAATTAGAAGCTTTTGAGTATGTACTGATCGTATTAGCTCGAGATAGATTGGTCAACAGAAGCAAATGAAGGAAGTAACAAGAAACAAGAGCCCGATCTGAAACTTTCTCTTTAATGGGTTTGATTTTAAAAAAAAAAAAAAAAAATTGTTGTTGTTTTGTTTAGTATGATATAGTTGTTATGGACTTATTAAACCAATTAGTGATGGCAGAGTAAGGAGTAATTTTACTCTTGAGACGCATCTTAATTGGTGGCGAGTAAGGAGTTTTTAGGTAGTAATTAATTAGTATTGACTTGTGGAAGTACTAACGTTTTCTTGTTTGATTTCTTTTCGTGGTCTCGATGCGGCAAGACCGACAAAGTGTGTTTTTTTCTCGCTAGGCGTTGATTCACTTCTTATCGGTTGTGTTGCTCTTTTCTATCTCTTTCTTTCACATTGAGGACAATGTTACATTAAGTGTGGGGGAGAGATTTTAGCATGTTTCTGTTTCTTTTCGTTTGTTAAAAAAAAAATTTTAAAAAAAAAATTCAAAAAAAAAATAAAAATAAAAATAAAAAAGGGGTTCATTGCATGATTGAATAATTTTTCTCCCTTCTTGAACTGATATGCTTGGTGATGGATGATTGAATTGATGAATTGAGTTTGATGAATGCATACCTTGTGAGAATTTGAGCCTAATGGATGGATTCAACATTTATGCCATTCTCTTCTTTCTTGTGTGATTTTCACTCATGTTAATGACCACTCTAGAACTTGCTTTGATTCTTTTTGAGGCTACATTTCACTTGCATGCATGAACATGATTGAGGCCCTCTTTCTTAGCTAGTTTAACCAAATAGCCAACCTTGTTTTCAATATGATATCAAGCACTCTTTTGACCTCTCGAAAATTCTCTAATTCCTGCCAACCTTGTATATTTTCCTTTGCTTAACCCCTTTGAGCTTATTTGACCATTCCTTGTTTCTAGCTCATTATGTGCCTTAAATGAAAAATCGTGTTCTTACTGTACCTTAGGAAATAAAAGAACATTAGCCTGGTTAATGGATGAATTTTTGAACAAGTGTGGGATGTGTGTACAAAATGGTTGTTGAAAAAAAAAAAAAAAAAAAGAGTGCCTAAAAAAAAAAAAAAAAAAAAAAGAGAAATGTATGTATATAGTTATGTTCATATATATAAAAAAAAAAAAGAGAAAAGGATTGGGAAATGAATATGTAAAGGGATATACATTAGAGTTGAGATGAACTTTTATGCTCGTTATTTGAACTCACTCATTTGCTTTTATTCTCTTTGGTATTTATCTTCTCATATCTATTTTATCCTCCTCTCGTTACCTTGACCTCACTACAACCTTGAATAAAGTCCTCATGATTTGTGTGTGCATGTGTTTTGAGTAGTGGAGAAGTAGAAGATAAGCAAGCTTATGGTAGTGCAATTTTCATGGGTTGAATTGAGTGAAATACCTACCTTTTAAACACTTGAGAGATTGAGAGGAATCTTGTGAAGATCCATCATTCTTAATTCATTCTTTTCAACGGAAGTTTCCTTGCTTGTTGGTTTGAGATGTGAAGAAATGTTACCTCATTTATGCTTTGATCCCTTGAATTTCTTGTTGCTCTTCTTGCTTCATTGAGTCCTTTAGAGTTTTTAATTTTTAAGTTTGTGTCGTTTGTCTTTGTCTTCTAACTTTAGTTTTATATGTTTTGCCCAGAGAGTGCAAAAAGCTAAGTGTGGGGGAATTTGATAATCACATATTTTATTCATTAAGAAACCCTCATTATTAGTCATTTACACTCTTCATGTACTTAATTGACTGAATTTGATTATGTTTTGTAAGTTTGAACTCGAATCGGACTTAATTGATTTTTCAGCATTATTCGAGTCTTACACTGTTTCTGTATTTTGGCCATATCTTGAGTTCTAAATGTCTGATAATTATGAATTTTACCTTGTAGGAAAGATAAAAGAGAGCTCTACAACTTTGATGAAGAGCTCGAAGTCAAATTCAGACATCTAGTGGAGCTAATTGGGCATGGAAATCAGAATGCGGGATTTGTGACTGGAACCCGAACAGTGTATAGTAACCAGAACATAATTCGAGTTTGGGTTTATAGAATGGGCTGAAAATTGGTGATCTGAAAGTTAAGACCCATATGTACAACTTTCATGACAAACACAAAACTTGATTCGGGCTCCTTGATGGAGATATTGGGTCTGAAAGTCAAAACAGAGGTGCTGAAACTGGTCCTGAGCAGTCTGTAGTAATTGGGTCATATCTTGGGTTGTAGGACGAATTTTTGGGTGTTTCCAGAGCCATTGGAAAGCTTAGACAATTTCCTAGAACTTTCATGAAGACCACTTGGCTCAAAAATGACGAAATCAATGAGTTCAGCAATGAATACTTTCGGAGACAAGGAAGCTCACCTACCAAGTTCACCTACCAAGCTCACCTACCAAGCTCACCTACCAAGCTCACCTACTAATTCCACCTACTAATCTCATCTACCCATCTACTACTACTCTGAATCCTCTATAAAAGGAAGCATGAGGAGAGCTCTAAACACAACATACACTTGGTGTTAGAAATAGCTTTTCATAGTTCTTGTATATTTTTCCTTCATTGTAATGGAGAGCTAAGTCACTTCTAGTCAATTCGGGACTCTTGAAGAGATTGTGGCTTGGATTCTTGAGACCTTGGTTATGTAATGTATTTGATTTATATTTGAATTCCTCTTCTCTTCTCTTCTGTTCTCTTGATCTTGAATGCATGAATGGTGATTCTGTTTATGTTTGATCTGATTTGATCTTGGTTTAAGATTAAGTATTGTGATGAACTGAAGATTGAGATTTGTGATGAAACTTAGAACTGATTGATCTAAACTAATCACGTAATTGAAGAGGTTAGGTTACTGATTTGTGCCTAGGTTAATTGAATTCGGTGCTTAAATTGACATATATTTACATGAATGGTGCGATTGCAGATTTGTGTTTATCACTTGTCAATTGAATTCTCGACGATTGTCTAGTATGAATTCGGATCGATGCGAGAGATCTCTGTAGTTAGATCCAAGTTAACCATTCAAATGTATTTCAGGTGTTTGTTGAAAGGTCTATGATTGAATCCACCCAATCTCGGATAGATTTCTGAATTGATCGTTTTTTAATTGTTATTTCTCTTTAAATCCTCGTCACATCGCGATCCTTGAACCATCAAAACCCCCTTTTTTCTAACTTTCACTTGATTTGATCAATTTGCATCTACGATCCTTGAGGAGACGATCCTGTTGTTCACTATACTACAAGTTTAGGTAATAACTTCGGTTATAATTTTGACTGAGTTCGGCGCTCGTCAGATATCAGTTTATTCGAATAAGGTATGTATTATTTGAATAGCACAAAATTGAAAGCACAAAAACTGTGGTTGCTGATGTTAGTTTATTCGAATAAATTGAGCATTATTCGAATAAAATTGATACAACACAATTGATTTGAATAGCTGGCAGTGTTTATTCGATTAACCACAGGTTTATTTGAATGAATCTATCAAAAAAATGATAAGTAGGCACGTACAAGAGATATATAGAGGGAAGGAAACATACCAAGAGATCAGATACCTGCAAAATAAATTTCGGGATATCTCCAATGCTCAAGTCAGCAATGATTCAAGAGTGATAAATCAATAATTAAGCAATAATTATAAGCATTCATTCATATGTATGATTGATCAGTTATGCCCAATTCACCTCTAATATAGAAGAATGCTTCTTTTGCTAAAGGTTTAATGAAAATATATGCAAGTTGCTTAGATGTTTCAACAAATTCAAATGTGTAGTCTCCTTTTTGTACATGATCTCTAATAAAGTGATGTCTTATTTCTATGTGCTTTGTTCTTGAATATAGAATAGGATTTTTAGAGAGATTTATTGCACTAGTGTTGTCACATCTTATCGGAATGTGATCAAGCTGAAGACCATAGTCTAGAAGTTGTTGCTTCATCCAGAGGATTTGAGCACAACAACTCCCGGCTGCAACATACTCGGCCTCGGCAATAGACAATGTCACACTATTTTGCTTCTTGTTATGCCAAGAAACCAAAGAGTTACCAAGCAAGTGGCATGTCCCACTAGTACTCTTCTTATCCATTTTGCATCCAGTAAAATCAAAATCGAAATAGCCTATTAGGCTATATGAGGCACCTTTAGGGTACCATAAGCCTATTTGTCAAGTGCCTCCTAGGTATTTCATGATTCTTTTAACAGCATTTATGTGAGATTCCTTAGGATTAGCCTGATATCTAGCATACATGCATACATTAAACATTATATCTGGCCTACTAGCAGTAAGATAGAGGAAAGATCTAATCATACCTTTATATTTTGTAATTTCTATGGGTTTACCTCCTTTATCTTTGTCCAAATAGCAAGAGGTGCCCATTGGTGTAACCATGTGCTTGGTATTTTCCATTTCGAACTTTTTGAGCAGTTCCTTACAGTATTTGGTTTGACTTATGAATGTCCCTTCTTTTGTTTGCTTGATTTGAAGTCCGAGGAAGAAATTAAGTTCTCCCATCATCGACATTTCAAACTCATTTTGCATTGTCTTAGCAAATTCCTTATAGAGGGATTCATTAGTAGCGCCAAAGATAATGTCATCCACATAAACTTGTACAAAGAGAATATCATGCTTTTTATTTTTAATGAAAAGAGTAGTATCAACTTTTCCTCTTGAAAATCATTTTCTAAAAGAAACTTACTCAACATTTCATACCAAGCTCTAGGAGCTTGTTTTAAGCCATACAAGGCCTTTTTCAGTTTAAAAGCATGGTTAGGTAGTTCATGATTTTCAAAACCCAGAGGTTGTTCAACACATACCTCCTCTTGAATAAAACCATTTAGAAAAGCACTTTTAACATCCATTTGATATAACTTAAAATCCATGATGCAAGCATATGCAAGTAACATTCTAATAGCTCCTAATCTAGCTACAGGTGCATAGGTTTCTTCATAATCTATTCCTTCTTCTTGATTATATCTTTTTGCAACCAACCTAGCTTTATTTCTTGTTATTAGACCATTTTTATCAAGTTTGTTCCTAAAAACCCATTTAGTGTCAATTATAGGATGATTATTAGGCCTAGAAACTAATTCTCACACTTGACTTCTTTCAAATTGATTTAATTCTTCTTGTATGGGCAAAATTCAATGTTCGTCGTCAAAAGCTTCATTTAGGTCTTTAAGTTCAATTTATGAAACAAAGGCTAAGTGATTACATGCATTTCTAAGGGAGTTTCTAGTAATTACCCCTTTTTGAGATATCACCTATTACGGAGTCAAAAGGGTGGTGTCTTAATGTCCTCTATTCCTTGGGAAGGTCCAAGACTTGTGAGTCCTCTTGTTTTGGGATGTCTTCTTGATTTTCTTCTCGCTCTTTGACTTTCCTTTCCTTGTTGTCCAAATGTGTTTCCGCTAAGATTTTTGCAACATCATCAACAAAATCCTTTCTCGGCTCATTTGGATTAGTTTCTTCAAAAGCACCATGAATAGATTCTTCAATAGTCATAGTTCTTTTATTGTAAATTCTAAAAGTTCTGCTATGATTAGAGTAACCAAGAAATATACCCTCATCAGACTCAGCATCAAACTTTTCCAAGTTATCCTTTCTGTTATTCAAAACAAAACATTTACATCTAAAAACATGAAAATGTGAAATATTTGGCTTTCTTCCCTTGTATAACTCATTTAGGGTTTTCTTTAAAATTGGCCTTATCAAGGCCCTATTCATTACATAACACGTGGTATTTACCGCATCAGCCCAGAAATTCTTAGGAAGAGTAGCCTCATTGAGCATAGTTCTCGCCATTTCTTTTAAAGATCGATTTTTCCTTTCTACAACTTCATTTTGTTGTGGAGTTCTAGGGGTAGAAAAATTATGCTTAATGCATTGTTCATCACAAAAATTTTCAAAATCATGATTTTTAAACTCACCACCATGGTCACTTCTCATGGATGTAATTGAGAAACCTCTTTCATTTTGGATAACTTTGGCAAGTTTCTTAAAGGC
Source organism: Ormosia emarginata (assembly GCA_029884605.1). NCBI lineage: Eukaryota > Viridiplantae > Streptophyta > Magnoliopsida > Fabales > Fabaceae > Ormosia > Ormosia emarginata. The sequence goes on along the minus strand of JAQQTP010000074.1, from coordinate 42,695,893 downwards.
TAGAAATGCATCATTTTTATGAGAAAGAAATAAAGTCCATGTGAACCTAAAAAAATCGTCTACAATCTCTAATGCATAGTAATTCCCACCAAGGCTCATAGTTCTAGATGGTCCAAAAAGATCCATGTGCAAATAAAGGTCTAACAGTTGAAATAATATTTTTAGTTTTAAAAGAAATCTTTACTTGTTTTCCCTTTTGACATGCATCACATAATTTATCTTTTATAAAATTGAGCTTGGGTAATCTAATTATTAGTTCTTTAGAGACCAACTTTTTTAAATTATCTATGTAAATGTGTACAATTCTCCTATGTCATAACCATGAATCATCTTCTTTACTTAAAAAGCATTTCACATCATTTGAGGATATATCGTCATGGCTAATCATATAAATATTATTAACTCTATGACCCATACACTTAACATGCTTATCATTTTTATCTTCAATTATGCAACAATTAGAATCAAAGATTACTCTATTTCCCTTATCACATAATTGGCTAATACTAAGCAAGTTATGTTTCAGACCTTCAACAAGTAGTACATTATCAATAGAGGAGTTAGGATTCTTACAGACTTTGCTGACTCCAAGAATTTTTCTTTTGTTGTTGTCTCTATATGTTACGCGACCATGAGTCTTGGGAACAAGGAATGAAAATTTGGAGTTGTCTCCAATCATGTGCTTGGAGCATCTATTATCGAGGTACCAATTTGAGTTCTTTGCCTTCAAGCACACCTACAACACAAATTTAATTTTTAACTTTTGGTACCTAAATTTTCTTAAGTCCTTGAATGTCAGTTTTGGGTATAGTACCTTTTGGAACTCAAACCATTTTTGTCTCCATCTTTGTGTTAATATTTTTCATTGCATTGCATGTTGATGCACTGTGACCTTTCTTCCCACAAATAAAAACATTTTATAAATGGACTACTAGAAGTATTTGACTGAACAAAGAAATTTTTATAAGATTTTTGCTGATTTTTTCGGGTTATAACCTATCCCAATTTTTTGAAAAATAATTCTTTGTTTTTCTAACAAAATATTTAAATTATCTCTTCCAAAAGTGAATTTAAAAAGGGTGTTCTTTAAATCTTCAATTTCTTTTTCAAGCATATGACATGAAGAGCAAGATGAAGATGTAGAAGCATGTGAAGAACAAGTTGTGCATGCATCAATTAATCCTAATGTCTCATTTTCAATTTTTAATTCTTCAATTTCTTTATTCAAAATAAGAATTTGGTTTTCTGAAGAAGAAATTGTTTTCTTATATGAAGAGAATAATTTTGTGAGCCTTAGTGTTTCATCATGCAGTCCCTCAAAGGCATCTTGTAGTTCATCATAAGAAGGTAATAAATTAGGATTAGAACTTACCTCATTTTCGCTTTCTTCTTCTTCTTCTCCTTTGGCCATAAGACATAGATGGGCTTCCTTGCTATCTAAGCTATCAGTTGAGTCCATGTCGTTGTCGTCTCATGCTATGTAGACTCTTCTTCCTTTTTTTTCCTTAAAGGGTTTCTTTTCAAATTTATCCATCTTCTTTTAGTAAACTGGGCACTCCATCTTCATGTGTCCCGATTTTTTACACTCGTAGCAAGTTGGAGTTGATGATATTCCTTCTCCTTTGTGATGGGTTTTATTTGGAGGAAAATGAGGTCTTCTTTGTGTTCCCTTTTTCCTAAGAAATTTTCCAAATTTTCTTACCAAAAGACTAAGATTTTCTTCATTCATATCGATGTTTTCTGTGCCTTCTCTATCCTTGTCATCATTGTCGTCAATTGTTGAGGAAATGGCTTTGAGCGCTATCCCCTTTTTCTTCTTGTCGTGCTCTTCACTTTGACTTAACCTGCTCAGCTCCAATTCATGTTCTTGGAGTTTTCCAAAGAGGGTAGCTAGTGTCATTGTTGACAAATCTCTTGATTCTGATACAGTTGTTACCTTGGGTTGCCAAATCCTGCTTAAACATCTAAAAACTTTGTTAATCAAATCTTCGTTAGAAAAATTCTTTCCTAATGATGCAAGATGATTTACAATGTGGGTGAACCTCTTTTGTTTTTCCTAAATGCTTTCTCCTTAGTTCATTCTGAATAATTCATATTCGCAAGTTAGAGAATTGATTCTTAACCTCTTTACTTCACTAGTACCTTTATGGGTAACTTGTAAAATGTTCCACATTTTTTTAACAGTTTTGTAATTTGAAATTCCAAAAAACTCATCATATACTAATGCAGTGGTAATGATGTTTTTGGCTTTTAAGTTATGTTGAACTTTTCTTTTTTCTTCATCAAACTAATCACTCCTTGGAGTTTCAGTCTTTACACCCTCGGATACACAAATAGGTATAAATGCGTCGTTTTCGACAGCATCTCACACATCTAAATTAATAGCTTCGATGAAAATTTTCATTCTTTCCTTCCAATATGCGTAATCATCCCCATTGAAAAAAGGTGGTCAATTTATGGAAGATCCATCTGAAAAATCATTTGAAGAAGCCATGTTCTCTTAAAGTTGCTAAGCTCTTTATACAAGAGTATAACTCTGATACCACTTGTCACCAAGTGGCTTCCAGTACTCAAGAAGGGAGTGAATTGAGTATTTAAAACTTTTTGCAAACGTGTATGAAGACAATTCGTTGAAGCTATTTATTGAAAGAAGTGAATAAAATGAGAAGATTAAAAGACTTGGAACATAAAATAAGCAGATAATGACAGTAAATAAATTGCTAAAATAATAAATAAATTGCTGGATAAATAAAAGAATAGAGATAGGAAGAGCTAACACAGTATTTATCCTAATTCGACCACCAATCACTTGTGACCTACGTCTAGTCCTCGAAAAACTATCCGAGATTTTTCACTAGCAATACAAGTTTAAACAGATGCTTGCAACCGTTACAACCAAAAGTACTTTTCACACACAAGGAAACTGAACCCTTGTGCTAAAGCCTCAAAAACTTAGGGATACCTCACCCTTGCACAAACCTTAGAGGGATACTTCACCCCCTTTATAGTAGAAAATAATATAAGAAGAATAGAAACTCTCTTGAAGAACAAATAATACAACTTGAAGTGCTAATGGAGCTTTCTCATAATATCTCAAAGTTTTAGCAGAAAAAGAGCATAGAAATTGGAAATCACGTATTAAAGAAATTCAAAAAATTTCCAGAGGTTTAGGCACTATTCAAAGATGACAGGTCTTTATTTATAGAGCTTTGAAAAAAAGAGCTGTTGGGTATAATTAATTCTCATAATAAATGCAAATATGGTCGTTTCTTTCTATATTTGAATCTCGTGTTTATTCGAATAATGAATCAACTATTCGAATAACATGTTTTTACATTTCAAGTGAAAAACCAGTTCTGATAAGTGTTATTTGAATAACTATGTTGTTATTCGAATAACTTTATTAAAAGGAGTCTTTTGAAAAATAGTTCTATTCGAATAACAACAGAGTTATTCGAATAGTTCAGGTATAAAAATTGATTTGGAAAAACCTTTTATTTGAATAGCCAATATGTTATTCGAATAGTACTTTTGAAATCAGAGGTGCGTAGCAGTATTTTTGAAAATGTTATTTGAATATCTTAGGGATTATTTGAATAACTATGTTAAAACCAGAAAGCTTAGACACCGTTTATTCAAATAAAAGAAGTTCTATTCGAATAGATTTGTTTAAAAAACAGTTTAGAACATTTTAAACATCAAAGCCCTTTTGAGTTTTAATTGGAAAAACATTTTTATCTTTTCCTTCCAAGATGATGAGATATTAAAAGAGAGCTTCGTACAAAAAGACTCAAGTCTTAAAAACTATTCTTTGAGGTCTTGGACTTGGTCTTCCATCATCTTCATATTTGTTATCATCAAAACCAATATTCAATGTTGCATAGTCAATCACATAGATAATTCTCAACCTCATACATGGTCTTTAAGCATGATACAACTCTCATGCACAAACGTAAGACCTTAAAATATGGATTTATGAACAATGATAAAAAATCTCCAATACCCATTTTATAACATCAACATCTAAGATTTATATGGACATCTCTCAGTCCAAAACTCTCAACCATGCATAAAATGAGTCGTAAACAAGCTATTTCAATCATTGGAGGGCAATAATCAAGCATAAGAGACCTTCAACCCTGTCAAACCCATTTTTACCATACTAACATACATCAAGCATCAAAGATGTAGATAGGAAGAATAGATAAGAAAGATCAAACACCCATACCTTAACTCCCAAAGATGATGATGCTAAGCTTGGTTCCTCCTTTCTTCTTCCTCCTCTCCTGCTTCTTCCTCTTCCCTTTGCTTCTTTTTCTCTCTTTCCTTTTTCTTGTCTGTTGAGATGTGAATGAGAGAAGAGACAAGGTCAAAGATGAAATAAAGACCAGGGGCGGTGGATAGAAAGATGGAGAGATAAGGTTGAAAACCTTAGTGTTAACTAAAAACTTTGTATCTCTTAAGGATGCATTAAATTTCTATTAACGAATTTTCTAACTTTCATAGGCATTATAGAAAATTTTAGGATTTATCTCATTCCTAGATTTCTCATTTCATACACCTCTCACTATCACTTAAGTTCTATTGCTCTTCTTGATGTTAAGTTAAACTTTAGGAATTAAACTAACAGGATTTTCGGTGTTTGTCTTAATATGTTCTCATTACCAGAAAATTGACTCTTCTTTACTTGATATCTTCATAAAAATTCATAATTTTCTGAGATATCTGTCTATTTAATCTGGTCCTTATCACTTTGTGTTATTAAAAATACCAAATTAATTCAGTTAATTATAAAAAATTAACGACAATTAGTTCCAACCTTCAATAACCTATAAATAAATTCTTCATATTTATCTCCATCATTTAAGCAGTTTATGTTACTTCTAAGTTAATTATAGTTATATTTCACATTTATTGTTGAAGCAAAGTGTCTATACTATCTCAGATGGCTACTATAATTAACAAACAATTCAAGCAAGAATTATAGTACTTCTATAACCACTTTCAAGACCAACAAATTAAGGAGGATATTACACAAGTCCACCGACGACGGCGAGGTGACCGATGACGGAGGCTTTCTTCAGTGACTACAAAGGTGAGTATAGTACATGATTTCTCTATTGTCCAAATTTGTTAGATCTGTGATCTCTCAACTGTCCACTTTAATTTGTGTATGAGGTCATTTTAAAAAAAAATCAAAAAGCACAACCCGACCATCGAATTGAACCAACCCATTGGTATACGATTTGGTTTGCTTCGGGTTTAGTCATGAAAAAATGCAAAAATTAAACCAAACCATACCAATTGATTTTGATCGATTTTGAGTTTTTTCTCGCTTAAACCCGAACCAAACTGACTCATTACACCCCTAATTGCCGATAGAGTTAGCAATAAACTGAACAAACTCGAGATTAATTCAAAATTTGATTCATTAATTAACTCAATGAACTTGCTTCTTGAATTAAATGAAAAAATTGAACTCATTAAATAAATGAACTGAACTTGAACTAAATTCTCCTCAACTTGTTTTGTTCATGAACTAGTTCATATATATATATATATATATATATATATATATATATATATATATATATATATATATATATATATATAAATATCAATAGCGTATTGAATAATTTTCTTCATGAATCTACCGTAAATTAAAAATTATCATATAAATTATATTTATAATATATATATATATATATATATATATATATATATATATATATATATAAAGATATCAAGTTACACCTGTGATGTTTTAAATCACTCTCACATCATTGAATAATTTTCTTCATGAATCTACCGTTAAATTAAAAATTATCATATAAATTATATTTAAAATTTTATATTAATTTAAAATTATTTAATACTTTATTGATATATGTTAAAATTAACGTAATATATACTTTTATAATATATGAACATAAGAACCACTTATTACATTCTTATTGATGTTTAATTTTTTTAAAATTTAACACAAATGATCAAAGTGTTAAATAATTATAATTTAACAATTAGATTAATAAAAATTACATTCCATAAAAAATTATTAGGTGATATAAATATGCTAAATCTTATACGAATATAATTTAATCTCTTATATATATAATCTAAAGATAAAATAATTATAAAAAATGATTGCTTGAATTAAATTATGAACCAAGCTTATAATTGAATTAAATTATGATCCAAGCACTGTACCAAAAAAATTATGAATCAAACTAATTAACCAAATTTGCAAAATGACATAATTCATTTTGTTCATATTATCTCATTTTGACATTTGACTCACGTAATTCAAACTCACAAACCAAAAAGTTCGCAACCTTGATTCAAATCAAATTCAAGCTACAAAAAATTATTCATATCAAATTCTAAGCTAGTTTCAAGTTAAAGTAATTTCTTATGGAGTCAAGCAAAACTAAATCAAGTTTGAGTCGTTTCCAACCCTAGCTGCCAATTATAACCAAGTTCAGAAGCAGTCACGACTATTTAACAAAAAAGACTCCTGCAAACAGCAATCTACATAGTCTAGATAACAAATTGAAGTGCAAACCAAAAGACAGATGGACCATTAAACAAGGATATAAGATAACAAATTACCGTATGCTTGGTTTATATTCAGTTTGCGCGAAAGAAAAATTAAAACAAACAAGCTCACCGGGGTTTCTACTGTGATATATAGAAATACTAATCAAGAGTTTCACACCTAAATTAGGTTTAATCCGCAAACCCTGCCATAAAGGATAGGGCAAAACTAGATAATTCAACTCAAATGCATTTACTGACTACGACATAACCAAGGGTACGGGGCACCACATTCAAGCTGTCTTCAAATACACCACCGCAACAACTCCAAAACTAAGACTGCACTCTAATGTGACATGTATCGTCTAACTTATCTAGTACTATTATCTTTCAATATGCCATTTCCATTAAATTAAAGGGGAAAAAAAAAACTTAAACCATGTATGTATGGTTTCACTAGATGCACCGGACCAGGTATTTCACCTTTAGCTTGAGTCGGGAGAACCATCTCCATATGAGACCAGGCCTTTCCTTCCATTTGGGCTTCCAGACGATGACCTAGACCTATTATCTCTGCTTGCTTTTCGTGGAGATTGTGATTCCACTGAAGATCTGGATCGTGATGGACTCCTGCTTTGGGATGACGACATGCGCCTCTCCACACGAGGAGAGGCATGAAGTCGATATGGTTGAACTGGTGAATGACTGCGAACTGGGCTACAGCTTCGGCTATATCGTCCAGCACGGTAAAGTGGGCTGCGTGATACAGATGGTGTCCTGCTTCTCCTGCTTCGGTGCCTACATATAGGTTCACATAATCATATGCACTCTACTCAACAGGCATGGTGCTATCATTATTAATCATTGCCATAGGGAAAAGACACTTGGCAGCGGAAAAATGTCTCAATAATGAATCAAATCATGATGAGAAATATATAATGCCTCAAAAAACTTCATCGTCTATTTTAAGAAATGCAGATGTTAAAGGAAGTTTGAAAAGAAACCTTGGTGGAGTTCTTCCACGTGGAGGTGGGCTCCTGTAACGCCTAGGGGAGTACTTTCTGTAACCTGAATATCTGAGGCAGAAAGTGTAAAAGAATTATTGACATTTAACTTTCAAAATCTCAATGCCACATTGGTATGATGACTGATAGAAATTATATACAACTTTACCTGTCGCGGTCACTTCTTCCATTATAGCGGTATGATCTCACAGGAGATCGAGAGGGGGTTCTATACCTTCTAGCATAAGAGTATTGTTCACTGAAACCTCTTCCCCTTCTAATATGCTTTGGTGAAGCATCAGGTGACACACTCCTCCCACGAGGTGTCCTTGCCCTACGAACAGGGCTATGACTCCTAGAATAACTCCGGTGATTACTTCTGCTTGGCGCTCTGGCTGGACTTCGGCTAATGCTTCTCAAAGGGACCTTGCCAGAGCTTCTGCTTAAGCTTCTGGCAGATGATCTAACTGGACTCCTCCTTTTGCTCTTTCTTGACACTCTTACAGGGCTTCTGCTGATTGTTCTTCGTGATAATGCTCTGGGAGAACTCCTGCTCCGGCGGCTCCGAGAAAGGGATCTTACAGGGCTCTTCCTGACACTTCTACAATCACGAGTTTGCACAGGGCTTCTACTGACACTTCTACGATCACGAGTTCTCACAGGGCTTCTACTGACGCTTCTCCCCTTCCTGCCCCTCACTGGGCTTCTGCTGATGCTTCTGTTTGGACTCCTGCTTACGCTTCTAACAGGACTCCTGCTCAAACTCCTCCTTGATGGAGCATGGGGGCTTCTACTACCACTTGGACTTCTGCTCAACCTCCTTTTTGGACTAACACTTCGGCTTTTTCTCTCACTCCTGGGACTATTACTCATACTCTTACTCATGGATCGCTTAGGACTCATGCTTCGACTCCTGCTCATCAACTTTTAATAAAATACCAGATCTGGAAGAAATGGTAAGCATAAGAAATAACTGAGGTGTGACAAGATTGGAAAGTAGACCTAGATTTGCCTGGATGATCATCCATCACGTCAGTCTGCCTCTCTTCACTTCTGTCAGATCTATAGTTGGCTCCAATGCCGTTGCTACACCGCTCTCCATTTTCCTTTGGGAATTCTTCCTCCTCTAGCATACCCACTTCCTCCCTCTTTTTATGATGCATGGGAGGTAATTCTTTCTCCACAACTAAGGCAGACTGAACTTCAGCTGCTATAAAAATAACGAAGAAAAATGAAGGTAAGAAATGACACAACATACATTACCCAAAGAATGAAAACTAAGGAAAAAAAAAATGAAGTCTATGCAATAGTATAGTCCACTTACACAAGCTACAAGTTTGTTGGAGCAGCATTTAAGTGACTTACATGACAGACAAAAAAGGACCAGCAAAAGCAGTTTACTTGTACAAAGAGCAATTGCTTTGTATTTCCAATTCAAGAGCAAACTTTAGATGACTTCTTTCCTAACTTATAATTGATGATCAATTTATGGAAGGCTGAAATAGGGTACTAACAAATACAATCTCATCAAAAGAAAGGTACAAGGTAAGGCAATCAGAAAGCACCCCTCTCCAAGCATATACCTGACCATAGGTCCCAGATTGCCTTAATTTTGTCAATTTTTAATGGGCCTGCCCAGAAAGCCCAACAATATTCTATGTAAAACGCAACCCAAAACTAGGCACACAATCAACAACTCCCCCTCAGAAGGGGAAAAAAAACAAAGGCCCCTTGCAAAATTCTAGCTTATATTTCAGGATTTTGCTTCATCAAAGATAAGTAAAGGTAAAAGATAAAGTAATTTATTTGGAATAACTATATTACATAAATGCACATGAGATGAAAGTTGAATGACTTCAAAAATTACCATTTTTCTGGGAATCTTTATGCTTCTGATCTTTTCCTTGAGCATCAAGACTTTTGCCATCAGAGCTATTGTCACTCTTACTTTCACTATCTAAATCAGTAAGACTGTCCAATTCCCTAACACCACACAACAGAAGCAAGCAACTATTGTGTAAGACGGTGAAGATGCATCCGAGTCAGAACATCTAAATGGCTATTATAAGTTCTTCAGAAGCAAGTAACTATTGGAATCTGGAATCCATAAATCATGACCAAATGTTTAATCAGATTCAATACCTTCTTGATCTAAGCTTTGATCTCTTATCTCGTTTCCTTCGCCTCTTGTCTCGGCGTTTACCTCTTCTTTTTCCACGTCTATGTTTATCTTTCCTAGATCTCTTTCTCTTCTTTCGCCTGTCATCACTGGAGGAACTTGTATAAGATGATGAAGATGCACCTGAGTCAGAATCACTATCACTTTCTGAAGATTCCATATCTGAATCTGAAGAACTCTCTGATTCTGATGAGTAGTATGTTCTCCTTTTCCTTCTATCTCTTGAAGATTTTCTGTGCTTTCCCTTCCGCCGCGCTTCATGACTATTAGCTTCAGAAGATCCATCCCTTCCTATTTTTAATTTATTTATCTTCTTTCCATCTACAAATATAAAGATTCAAATCAACAAACCAAATATATCAAATATATTTAAAATGACATAACTGGCCAGCTCTGAAGCATGGGTATGCAAGTTTGTTAGGCGTACACATACCTGGTATGTACCGGGTACAAGTACGCCTACGCCTTGGATACATCTGGGTACGTACCAAGTAGTACCAAAATAAAAAAAAAAATAGCGGGTGCTGCTTGGGTGCAGCTTGGTGTGACTGGGTACCGGCTGTGATGATTTTGCCCAGAAACTTTGTCGTTCTTCATTGTAGGTCACAATTTTTCCCTTCCCTCTTTTATTTCGGTGCTTTCTGGACTCAGCCCCAACCACCAGACCTTCGCCTTCCCTGTTTGTTCGTCCTTCAACGACCGATTGCAGTGGTGGGCTGATGGTGGGCAGTGGTGACACGTGATTTCTCCCCATCTGTCAATTCTGTTCTGTCGTCCACACTCCTCCTTTGATATCTGTTCTTTTCTCTGATTCTCTCCTTGTTTCTGTTCCATCCTTTCAGCAACGCTCTAGGTTTCCTTTTTTTGTTTGTGGGCCTGTTCTTTTTTTTTGGGCCTGTAGTTGGCTTCTTAACTCTGCCTATGTGTGAGCTTTGTTGCAAATCCCTTTACATAGCCGGTCCCAAGCCCGGAAAAAAGAGGAGGGTTGTGTTAAGCGGTCGACAGTCAACATAAAACGTTGTTGAATCTTTATGGCATGGATCAACAATGTGATTGTATTAATGCTAGGTCGTTGCCCCTAAGCAACGTGTTGTATGGCTCGAGTACAGTGTCAAATGAGCAAGAGTCGCTGCATCGCCGCCTGGGTGTAGTGAAAAATAAGCAAAGGCTCCCACATTTTCATGAACAAGTGGAGGTAAAGAAGCTAGTTCACAAGAGTAGGATGCGTTTTGGAACTTGGAATATAGGCACACTTACAGGTAAATCAATGAAAATAGTTGACAACATGATTAGGAGGAGGACTAATTTTATGTGACTACAAGAAACTAAGTGGGTTGGAGAAAAGGCAAAAGAACTCGACACTTTGGGTTTTAAGCTTTGGTACACCGACAAGATAAAATCTAAAAATGAGATAGACATAATAGTAGATAAGAATTGGAAGAATAATGTTGTGAATCTAAGAAGGCTCGGAGATAAGATCATAGAATTGAAGTTTGTTGTGTAACAAGAGACTTTTAATGTTATCAGTGCGTATGCACCCCAAGTAGGGTTAGACGAACACTACAAGATAAAATTTTGGGAGAATTTAGAAGGTTTAGTTTAGGAAATACCTTTAGGAGAGAAAATTATTCTAGGAGGGGACCTAAATGGTCATGTGGGGAGTGAATATAGGGGGTATGAGGATTTGCATGGACGGTATGGTTTAGGAGTAGCTAATGTAGAAGGCAAAGCGATTCTAAATTTTTTGGTAGCTTTTGATTTTACAATAGCTAACACTTGTTTTAAGAAGCGGGAAGAGCATCTTATCACATACAGAAGAGGAAGTTTTTGCTCTCAAATTGATTTTTTTCTAATAAGGAAATCGGATAGAAAGCTTTGCGTGGATTGCAAAGTCATCCCTCGAGAGAGTTTGACTACCCAATACAGGGTTTTGGTTATGGATGTACGGTTGAATATGAGTAAGGAGAAATTGTCGAGACAAGAGCCCCAAAGATCAAATGGTGGCAACTAAAGAGAGGAAAACAAAATACTCTTTCAGAGGAGGATTATGGAGGAAGAGATTTGGTAGGTACAAGGGAATGCAAATGATATGTGGGACGAGATGACTAAAGGAATTAGGAAAGTAGCAAAAGAAACATTCAGGGAATCAAGAGACTTTGGACCCAAGGATAAAGAATCTTGGTGATGGGATGCAAGTGTACAAGACAAGGTTAAGGTTAAAAGGGAATGTTATAAAGCTTGACACGTGTAAAAACAATGAAAATTGAGAAAGATATAATGCAGCTAAAAAAGATACTAAGACAATGAGCGAGGTGAAAGCTAAAGCGTTCAACACGTTATATCAATTTTTGGGCACCAAAGACGAAGAAAGGAATATTTACAGGCTTGCTAAAAGTAAGGAAAGGAAGACAAGAGACTTGGATCAAGTGAAATGCATTAAGGATGAAGAGGGTAAAGTCTTGGTTACAGAACAAGACATCAAGGATCAATGGAAGAGTTATTTTCACAAGTTATTTACTGAGAAACATGGGACATTAGGGGACTTGGACATTCTAAACACTAGAGAGAAAGACCAAAATAAAACATTTATCATAGAATACGGGAGTTTGAGGTAAAAGAAGCTTTGAAGAGGATGGACAAATGGAAAAGCGGTCAGACTAGATAATATACCTATCGAGATATGGAAGTGTCTAGGAGAGAAAAGTATAAGCTGGCTAACAAAGTTGTTTAACGAGATAATGAGGTCTAACAAAATGTCAAATGAATGGAGGAGAAGCACTTTAATCCCTATTTATAAGAACAACGGAGATATTCAACACTATGCAAAGTATAGAGGGATTAAGCTCATGAGTTATACCATGAAGTTATGGGAAAGAGTAATTGAACAGAGATTAAGACAAGAGACTCATTTCAGAGAATCAATTTGGTTATATGCCTAGGAGGTCAATCATGGAAACAATCTATCTTCTACGAAGATTGATGGAGAGGTATCGGAAGAAGCAAAAAGACCTACACATGATTTTCATTGATCTGGAAAAAACCTACGATAAGATATCAAGAGAGGTTTTGTGGAAAGCTATGGAGAAGAAAGGAGTTCGTATCGCTTATATTTGAACAATCCAAAATATGTATGATGGGGCTAAAACTAGTGTAAGGAACACAGGGTGGGGTTACAGAAGATTTTCCTATAACTATAGAACTGCACCAAGGGTCAACTTTGAGTCCATATCTTTTTACCTTGGTCTTAGATATGCTTACTGCGCATATACAAGAGCTAGTGCCACAATGCATACTTTGTGCAGATGATATAGTCTTAGTTAAAGAGTCGAGAGAGGAAACAAATAAGAAGCTAGAGCTATGAAGACGAGCTTTGGAAGAACATGACTTTCGTCTAAGCAAGAGTAAGACGGAGTATATGGAATGTAAGTTCAGTAAGAAACATGCTAATACTAGCTTAGCGGTGAAAATTGGGGACCACACCATACCACAAGTGACACGGTTTAAGTATCTTAGATATATCATACAAAAAGATGGAGACATAGAAGGAGATGTAAACCATAGAATTCAAGCAGGATGGATAAAATGAAAGAATACTTCAGGAGTGATTTGTGATAAAAAAGCACCTCTCAAGCTTAAGGGTAAATTTTACCGCACAGTTATAAGGTCCGCAATGTTGTATGATACTGAATGTTGGGCGATAAAAAACCAGCAAGAGCATAAGATCAGTGTCGCTGACATGAGGATGTTGCGCTGGATGTGTAGCCATACAAGACAAGATAGGATTAGGAATGAATGCATTAGAGAGAAAGCAGAGGTACTGATGGTAGAATCTCACCTTAGGTGGTTTGGACATGTAAGGAGAAGACCCTTAGAAGCCTTTGTAAGAAGAGTAAATCAAGTGAAAGATAGTCCAATAGCTAGAGGTAGAGGAAAACTACGAAAGACTGTAGGTAAAACAATTAAAAGGGTTAGATTTAAATGATATTTCTGAAGATTTAGTTTATGATAAGATACAATGGCATCGTTTGATCCATGACCCCACCTAGTGAAAAAAGACTTTGTTGTTGTTGTTGTAGTTGGCTTCTTGTTTGGGTTGCACAATAACAATTTTTTAAAATATTTTGGGTGCTGCTAGTTTCTTTTAAAATTTGTGTTTTATCTTTTATGTTGTCATTTTTTTTATGTGGTTATGTTGTAATATTTTATTCTATGAAATTTAAATTTCATATATATATATATATATGATCTAGTGAGAGGAGTTTTTATTGTAAGAGGATCAAAGAGTAAATTTGACATACCATATATGTCAAGATTAAAAGTTACTTTCATTGATCACTTAAAAGTCACATACATTTATTTTTAATCTTGACCATTCATGTAAGATCCAATGGTCAATATTTACTCCTCTCACCTCTTACAATAAATACTCTTCTCACCTGAGTAAGATCCTATATATATATATATATAGAGGGAGGATCAATTTACACCAATATAAGTCTTTTTTCTCTTACACTCATTTTCAACTGTTAGTTTCACTTTCATCTGATGGTTACCTTTAATGAAATAATCACAACCAATAAATGAAAGTGGAACTAACGGTTGAAAATGAGTATAAGAAAAAAAACTTATACTTGATATAAGCTAATCTCCCCATATATATATATATATATATATATATATATATATATATATATATATATATATTGTACCCAAAAAAATTATTTTTATAATATATATTAACATACCTGTACCTTAGATTTTTTAAAATTGTCATACCTCGTACCTATATCCATACCGGGTACCAATACTGTACCCATATCCGTGCAACATAGCTGGCCAAGATAGAGCACATCCACTTGAATAGGAAAAATAATAACTACCATACAATATGATTTGGTATTTAAAGAGTTGGAAATGAAATGTTCAATAAATGATTTAGGATTTAATCATCATCTTTCGTATTAAGGGTAGAACTTAGTATTCTCCAAAATGGGCTTAAGAGATTCTTACCCTCATTATATTCACCACAATTAATTATTTTAACAGTTACAGTTGGAAGTCCTTCTTCATCACCCACATCTTCAATTTTCTTCAATATATTATGCCCTTGCACAAGCTTTCCAAAGACTACATGCTTCCTGAAAAATGACCCCACAACTGAACAAGATAAGCAAATTGTACATTTTGTTCCACTCACAGAAACAATGACTCCAAATCAGACAATTTACCCTCTCTCACCCATAATAACTATAGAACACAGTAAGGCCCTATTTGGATAACCAGCTTAAATAATAAGTACTTATTTGAGTAGATCTTGTTAAATAAGCTCTATTTTCTAAAGTAGTGCGATTTAAAATAAGCCGTATAGCATTTGAATATATGCTTCGAGAAGCACTTATGCAAAAATTGAATTTTGACAATACATTACGGTTAATTTAGTCATAAATTATTATAAAAACAGCTACCTCCTAAACTGTTTACCTTTGGCAAAGGCTTATTTTCATAATCTTTAATTTTTAGCTTATAAAAATAAGCCCAAAACAACTTAGATGGGTTTCAAAAGCTGTTTTAATAAGCTCATCCAAACAGTACTAAAATGCTTCATAAGTGCTTATTGCAGTAGATAAGCTCAAAGAAGCTGTAAATAAAATCATCCAAACGGGACATAAGTACTAAACGCCAACAGGAATCAACCAGAAAAACAAACCTATCAAGATGGTAATCAGCTTTCAAAGTGATGATAAAATGAGAACCAAGAGTGTCGCGATCAGCAATTGCCATGGATAGAAGGCCTGAAGCATCATGCTTTAGCCTAGGTGACTCATCTGAAATAAATCACAATTTACAAGTACAATTTGTAAGAACTGCATAAACTTTTGAGACATAGCTTGAATGCAATACAGTTCCGAACCCATGCTGTGGAATATGAGCTCAAGACCATGACTTAGCATTCTCACCTGGGAACTTAGAACCATATATGCTTTCTCCACCAGTCCCTGTAAAACACACAGGAAAATATGATGCAGTAGTACAGTATAATGAACAACATATGTTGCATTTGAAATGCCACAGAAAGGATAAGGGATGAACATCAAATGGGGCTTAAGATGTTTCAAGACAAGCTTATTGTTCATCCACTCAACTAAAAAGTAAGAGGAAAGGCTACATGTGATTATTCAGGACTCCTTTTGCTTTTTAATGGCTCAATTTGGAAAGACAAAAAATAACAACCACAACATGACATTATTTTAACAAATACACATTAAAAAAATTGAAGAGAACAAATGAAAAACAGTTCGCAAACAGATAGAAGCAAAAGATAGAATGACTATAATTTCAAAATTACTACTAGTAAGCCACAGTATAGCAATATCTAAAAGTTAACCCAAATAACAAAATCAAATCGCTTTCATACCCCCACTCAATGACAGGCCAATCTGTGTTCATGCAAAGGAACTTTGCTAATTAGGTTCCTAATTGACTTAGAAAAGAAATTACCATTGTCACAGGAAACATGAAAATGGAACAAGGCTTGCAACTCGGACAACTGAATGATCAAATGATAAAACATAAAGAAAGTGACTACATATACTGGATCAAATTGCAACCTTCAAAACTGGAGAAAAAAATCATAATAGGAGGCAATGTATCAATTGAATACATACCATTTCGATTGACAAAATCACCACCCTGCAAAATGAAAACCATCCATTATTACACATAACCACATGACAACAATGCATACAAAATGGAAATGGGTTTGGAGTTTGGACATCGTGAGGTTTATTAGAGTTATGAGGCTGAATAACTTAGTATGTACAACCTTAAAACTATATCACATGAAAAGCAGTCGAGACCATCAGCCCTGTATCCTACAGAATAAACAAGGGTAACTGACTAAAAGAGGGACCACTACAAAGCCATTTTAAACCACAAAAATGAGCATACATATATAGAACTACCGAAGAACAATCTAGATGTCAGAAACAATAAAAACACCATACCTGCACAATGGAGCCTTTTACAATGTGATGGATAAAAGAACCCTTGTAGTGCAGTGATTTTCCAGTATTTGAACTGACTCCCCTTTCTCCTGAACATAGAATGAAATTTTTCAAAGAAAAGGGAGAGGAGAATCAGTGACTTGTTGATTATGAAGACAGTTTTTAATTAAAAATCTACTTTTTGATGCACAATTTCATGGAAGCAAAATGCATAAACATATCCAAGAACTTGGTGGATAAGTAACGGTGATGGTACATGGAAGTTTTGCAAGGAAAAAGCCAAAATGGAAGGGTCCAATAAACAAATGTCAAAATTGAAGGAATTTTTCATCCAAATCAAACTTTTTTATTACCTGTACATAGTGCACGAAAATTTTCGGCAGTCTTGGGAGCAACATCATAGAAAAGCTGTGACGACATGATAACCAATCATTAGGTTGAAAATTGCAAATATTACAGCATATATCGTTAAAATAAAACATTATAAAGAAGAAAAAGTACCTCAAAAACCATCCTTTCAACAGGATCCCCATCTATGGACACATCCATAAACACCAGGTTATTCTTCTTCTTTGCCATTGTCTGTCTTATTTCACAAAATCTAAACCAATACAACCACTGATCTGAAGCAACAATTCATCAATAAGCAAACAAACACAAAGTTAAATAATGGAACTACCCAACTGCACTTTCAAGCAGTTACAAGATAAGTTTTCAAAAATCTAAACGAATTCTTGTTAAGCTCATAAGATAGATATACAATGGGGCCTAATGAAACAAGGTAACAGGAAATTACGGGTACCCATACTCAAAGTAAGTGGAGAAAACAAGTTATGAATTCCACTATAACAATTTGAGTGAAGAAACCCACATCGGCAAGACGCCAAACCAAGCATTTACTATAAAATCAACTAAATTGGAATAAACAGTCGATGCATCAAAATTGAGCTGCAACCCTAAAACCCTAGCTAGAGTCCCCAAAGCATGCAACAAAGGGTTAATGATTAAGCCATCGAGTTCGATGACAAACATAAACGGAAGAAAAAGCATAACGATGGAACGAAACGCTGTGTACCTACATATAATACGACAAAGGGAATCGTTCTCAATTTGGAGCGGGTTTAGGAGAGGAACAGAGTTTGTGGATCAGTGATTTGCGAATGAAAGAGTACAGAAATGAAATCAGTATCAGAAACGCAAGGTTTGTGCAGAAATGAAAAGAAATGGGGAAGAGAAGCGAAGAAGCAAGAGCAAAGTTGAGCTCATCTGAGAAACGCAGAGCCACAGAAAGGTATCCAAGTGATGAGATCAGAAGAAAACCTAGGCTTATAGTTATACATAAAGGAGGTTAGCATAACCTCGTGTATAGATCTTTTTTCGTTAATACAACGGAATGAATTAAGTAGAGATGGATTTAAAAAAATAAATAAATAAAATATAGTTTTTTTATTTAAAAAATTTATTAATATAATATAATGAAATATATATTTTTTTATTTTATTTTAATTTTAAAAGAAATAAAAATTAAATATTTAAAAAAAAATAAAAAAATAAATTTTTATATATTTTATTTTATTTTTATATATTTTAAAATTTTTAAATATAAAAAATTATTTTTATTTTTTTGTATTATCTATCATCTAAATATAATGTAAATAATTTTATTGGAGCGTGAAGTAAACGGACTATCCCTGCTGCTCAACCCGTTCTCTCCTTCCTCGTGATCATGAAAAAAATTTAAAAAATGGAGATCGGACAAAAGAGTCCTAATCGGTGGATATTTAGTTTAGATTAATTTTTTTAAAGGGAAAATGACTTTCTTTTAAAGATCTTTTAATAAGATTTTGATTATAATTTTTTTTACATAAAAAAACTAATTTGAATACATGTTTAAATTTTAAAGAATTTTATTATTGTATGACATTAATTTATTAATTTATCCGATAAATCATATTTTTTGAACTATTTTGATGTTGAGAATATATTATTTGATAATTAAGTTAATCATTTACTTTTATAATCCTTTCCTTCTTTTTTTATTGTACAATTGTTTGATTGATTTGTACCACTGGGATCTTCCTCCTAAAATTTACGGGACAGCTACTGGTGTAATAAATTTTCAATAACTGAATTTATATATAATTTTCTTTTCAATAACCAAAATGAAATTTTTACTATATGATTACGTATGGTGCGAAGTAATGAAATGAAATTTTATATTTAATCTTGAAATGATAACATTTTTGTTCAAAATTGGATTTTGAAATTTACTTAAAGAGGTAATAGATGATTGATTCCACCATAAGTACAACTCCTTCATGATGAAACTAGTGGGTGGATACTAATAAAAGGTATTCTGACGCTTAAGTCAGTAGTAATTATACAAAGAAGATAGTGAGTAATAGGAAATAATTGTATCTTGTCTCTCTTACTTACAATATTTATATGAGTGTATGAAGTTTTTAAGTGTCTAAGCATTTAATGTATGTTGAATGTTGCTACCTAAGATCATGATAACACAATCGTGGGAGACAAGATCATAGAAACAGAGTCGTGAGGCCATTACCCTTCTGTCTTTACTTGCCTGCTCATATGAGATACGATCAGAGTCTATTCCTATAATTGCTTCTTGTATTTTGGCTATTTCATGCACATTATATGTTTGGATGTCAACCTAACTAATTAGGTTGCTCTATTTGTTTGGACTCGTAACTTAGTTCAGAACAATTTCTATATTTGTTGATAAAAAAGAATATGAAATAACATTTATATTTCAAATTTTATTTTACAAATTCATAGAATTTTATTCCCCTAAAAAAAGGTGGGATTACGATTTCACATTTTTATGGAATATGATTTAATATAATTTTTCTAATATACCCTTTACTAATTTATAAAATGACATAACTTAACCCTTTTATAATTTACGAGGCATTTATTTGTTGTAAATTTTCCAGCTACAAAAAAAAAAGCATATATTATATTTTATTGTAAATTTTTCAGTCTTTTTGATATCTGACATTGATGGTTTTTTTTTTGGTAGTGTAATTTTTATTTAAAATTAACATAGAACTATTGGTTATTTTTATAATAAGTGGGATACTTTTTCAGTCGTAATTTTTATTGGATTTTTATCTTAAAATTAATCTTGTACCAATATGAAAAAACTTATTGTCATAACTATAACATATTAATTATAAGAAAAAAATCATTAGAAAGAAAAAAAAACATATTATCAATATTTATTTTATTGAAGTTGTTTAAAAATTAATATTAAATATTGCTTTAAAAATAGATATTTGTATCATATATATAATATATAATATGAAAGAAAAAAATTAATTTTTCATTTTTTTACTTAAGATATTTATGTCATTTAAATCAATTTGAATTCTATTCTCAGTATTATATCGTACACACCAAAATACATAATTACTTTTTATGACATTTTATTTCTAATTATACCAAACTATAAAATTGGAATATGATTCTTATTCCAATTCATTGATTCCTATTTTTTTTTCTGATTCTTATTATATAGAATTACATTATTTTCATCAAACATAGCCTAAGGCAAAACAAATGCAAAATAGACAATTATGTCCCTTACTATTGCCCTTTAAATGTGTCATTGTGCTTATATTAGTTTTAATTTTTCAATAACTTTACATAGAGATAAAAATGTAAATATACAAACTGTAACTATCCATGTTTTAAATAGTTTCAGTGCTCCACTCTCATCTTTCAGCTACTTTCTTCTCCCATTCTATCATTCTCCCTTTTCCGTATTCCGTTGTGATAGCTGAAACATTAGCATTTTCAAGCAAATGAAACTTCTTCAATAGTTTCTAGGTGTTTTCCTCTCCAACCTGTGGTACTTGCAGGTGTTTTCCTCTCCAACCTGTGGTACTTGCAGGTGTTTTCCTCTCCAACCTATGGTACTTGCATCAGCCTCAACAGCCTGATGTGTAGCATATAGTTTCGAATTGTTGGGCCTTCCCGTCTCACTATATTGTTGGCATTATTTGTCATAAATCAGATTCATAATTGTTATTTATTATTCTTCGAATTTGTGACTTCATTATGAAACTTTATCTAAGAACTACACAAAACACATGATAATAGCAATTGCCTCTTTGATGGCAGTTTAGAAGCGCACTAAAATTGTTGTTAAAATCTATGAAGATAAACATTAACAACAAGAACAACATGTAATTTACTATGGAAAGATAAATATTGAATTTAATTTTGATATATTGTGTTGTTATATTATTTAATAAATGAAAACTTATATGAAATATCAAATTTATTAAATAATGTGAAAATATATTATTAAATGACTATGTAAAACTTTTTTTTACTGTAACTATACTTTAAAATTAAACTTATAAACATTTGTATGCGTGCAATAAAGAATACATAATCATTAAAATAAAACGTCTAATTTATATTGTAACTGCACTACTTGGGTGTTAGGAACACGTTTTGTACCTGGGATTTTTTTTTAAGTGCAATGCTAATTTAAACACGTCATTTTGCAACACCTTTTTGTGTATCATACTAAGTTCCAAATTATTGGGCCTTCACTTCTCACTTTATAGTAGTATACATGTTATGTGATAGTTTTTTTTTTTTTTTTTGTTGTCATATTTTTGAAGTGTGGGATGCTACTTCAAGTTGGTAGCATTCTTCAAATCCTATTGGAATACTCTATTTGTACTTAGGCATTGGTGTCAACAAAAAAAGTTCTGCAAGTTAGTCAACATTCTAAATTAATAATTATGGATTGTTAAATAATGGGGATTGTTCCTTTTGGTGTCCAAATTTATCTTTTCATATTTGCCATTAGTTTTTAATTCAACTTTACATAGGGATAGAAGTGTAAACATACAAACTATAACTATCACGTTCTAAGCAGTTACACCGCTCCACCCTAATCTTTTTACTACTTCATCTCCCATTCTATCATTCTATCATTTCCCCTTTCTCACATTTCATTGTGATGGCTGAAACATTAGCATTCCCAGACATTTGTAACTTCCTCAACAACTTCTAAGGTGTTATCCTCTCCGGCCTAAGGTGCTTACAACAACCACAATATCTTTTTGTGTAGCACATAATTATCATATTGTGTATCAAAATATGTATTTATTTTTTTAAATGTTTTTTATATGAAAACATAATGATCTATGCATCGTAAGATATTTTAATTATATATATATATATATATATATATATATATATATATATATATAATTTTTGTTTAGAATTGAGTTCTAATAGTTACCTGAGAATAAAAAAGATGGTGATTTTCTATGTAACACTCCTAAAATTGTTAATTTCATGATAAATAATTATTTTATAATATTTGTGATTTTTGTGAATTTTTTCAGAAACGTTGAATATTTTAATATATTTTTCATTTTACGTACACGTTGAGCTAAGCCGGAAAAATAAAATATTTTTCCCAAAGCTGATAAACCTTGAACTGTGAAAACGTTGACGGGACATCTTACTAAACCCGAGATTAGGCACAGTTTACGAGGTTCGCGTTTTTCGAAATTTTTATTTGATAATAAATACTGATTTCCATTAATTGTAAACTTTGTTCATAAGATAATAATTTTAATACAGTGTTAGTCATCTTTTTTAGAGAGCAATTTAACGACATCATTTGATGACATCACATTTGACTTTTCAAAAAGTGAGTTTTTGACTTCTTGGAGAAGCTTTGGAGGAACCTTCCAAGCAATTTCCTATTGGCTTGCTTGACAAGCCAATTTTTCCCTCCTCTCCCTCTCACCTCTCCACGGCAATGGCCATTTTGGGGCCAAGAAAAGGAGTTGAATATGAGACAACGGAGGTGCTTGGAATTTCTGAAAGATTGTGATTTTTAACTTCAGTATCACCTTGGAAAGGCAAACGTCGTGGCAGACGCTTTAAGTAGAAAGATGCTCAGTATCTTTGCTATGATGATCAAGGAAAATGATTTAATAGAGCAATTCAAGGATGTATGGTCCTTTGTGGAATTGGCACCGGGGAGGATTTATATGAATATGGTCACTATTTCAAATGACTTAATGGAAGACATTCGAGAGAAACAGAAAGTTAACAAGTTTTTGCAAGAAGAAAGGGAGTTGATGAAGCAAGGCGGTGTGACAACCTTAGAGGAAGGAACTGATGGAATCTTAAGGTTCAGAGGTAGAGTTTGTGTACCCAAAGATCAAGAATTTAGGAAGTATATTCTCGAAAACTCTCACACGAGCCAGTTGAGTATGCATCCGGGAATAACCAAGATGTACCAAGATCTGAAACGGTTATTTTGGTGGCACGGAATGAAGAGTAATATTGCTAGATGTGTGTCATCTTGTCTGGTTTGTCAGAAAGCAAAGGTTGAATACCAGAGACCGTCAGGGATGTTACAACCCCTAGCTATTCTTGAATGGAAGTAGGATAGTATTGTGATGGATTTTGTGGTTGGATTGCCAAAGATCAGAAAATGTTACGATTCAATATGGATAATCGTTGATCGGCTCATGAAATCAGCATATTTCTTACCAATCAACGTAAGGTACAACATGGAGAAGTTGACTCGGCTGTATATTGATGAAATCATTAGGCTGTATGGTGTGCCTACCAGTATCATTTCTGATAGAGATCCAAGGTTCACATCAAAGTTTTGGCAAAGTTTGCAAGAAGCGTTGGGGACTAAACTTCAGTTGAGTTCTGCTTATCATCCTCAAACCGATGGTCAATCTGAAAGGACGATTCAATCATTAGAAGATTTGCTTAGAGCTTGTGCTTTAGAACAAACTCGAAGTTGGGATAAAGTTTTACCATTGGTAGAGTTCACCTACAACAACAGTTTTCATTCGAGCATAGGGATGGCGCCCTATGAGGCTCTATATGGACGACGGTGCATAACACCTTTATGTTGGTACCAAGATGGAGAGTGCATTACTGTTGGACCTGATCTTATACAGCAAACGACTGAGAAGGTCAAGATGACTCAGGAAAAGATGAGGACGGCTCAGAGTCGACACAAGAGCTATGCCGACAAAACAAGAAAGCCTCTTGAGTTTGAGGAAGGCAAGCACGTGTTTTTGAAAGTCACGCCTACGACTAGGGTCGGCTGAGTTTTGAAATCTAGAAAACTTACTCTCAAATTCCTTAGACCTTACCAAATTCTTCGCCAGATAGATCCAGTAGTTTACCGAATAGCCTTACCACATTTTCTTTCTAACCTTCACAATATTTTTCATATGTCACAATTGCGAAAATATATCTCTGACCTGAGTCATGTCATAGCACTGGACACAGTACAATTAAAAGAGAACTTAATTTATGAGACACCTCCTGTAAGGATTGAGGATAGGAAGGTAAAACAACTCAGAGGGAAGGAGATCTCGTTAGTAAAAGTAATCTGGAATGACACAACCAGAGATGCAACGTGAGAGTTAGAAGGCAAGATGAAGGAGCAACATCCACATATATTCTAATGTATGAAAATTTCGAGGACGAAATTTCTTTTTAGAAGGGGAGAGTTGTAACACCCCAAAAATTGCTAATTTCATGATAAATAGTCATTTTATAATATTTGTGATTTTCTTGAATTTTTGTGAATTTTTTCGAAAACGTTGAATATTTTAATATATTTCTCGTTTTACGTGTGCGTTGAGTAGAAAACGTCGATGGAGGATCTTAATAAATCCGAGGTCAGGCACACTTTACGAAGTTTATGTTTTTCAAGATTTTTACTTGATAATAAATACCGATTTCCGTTAACTGTAACCTTTGTTCACAGGATAATAATTTTAGTAAAGTGTTAGTCATCTTTTCTAGAGAGCAATTTAATGACATCATTTGGTGACATCACCTTTGACTTTTCAAAAAATGAGTTTTTGGCTTCTTGGAGAAGCTTTGGAGGAAGCTTCCAAGCAATTTCCTATTGGCTTGCTTGAGAAGCCAATTTTTCCCTCCTCTCCCTGTCACCTCTCCACGGTAATGGCCATTTTGGAGCCAAGAAAATTGCTTTTCACTTTATCATTTTCATTTCTAATTTTGAATCACCAAAAGTTATCATCACTTTTCTAATACTTTCTCTCTCTACGCTTTTTCTCTCAAGCTTTTTCTCTTCATTCTCTCTTCTTTTTCCCACGGTAGCCACACCTTCTTCCTCCTCCATTGTTGCTTGATTTCAAACAACCATCTTGCTTGAATCCATTTCTCCTTTGAAGCTTTTCATTCTTGTTGGAAAACATCTTCAAAAACTCAACATTTTCCTCTTCATTCTCTTCCTCTCTACCCTACGGCCACCACACCATTTCCCCACCTCCACACTTGCAAAAATCCAAGCCACCATGTTTTCTTAAACTACATCACATTCTAAGCTTCTTTCTTGTTGGAATCTATCCAAAAAGCTCACAACTTTATCATAATTTTCAAGCCTCAAAGTTTGAAGCTTTAAGGTAATGTTCTTGATTCTTTACTTTCTCTTCTTCTTTCTCGTTTCCATGGTCACCACCATGGCCATTGATCTTTTCTTCCTTAAGCCTTGGTGTCGATTTGATGAGTTGTGATTCTTAGGGTTTTTGGAGGAGCTTGGCCGAAATTCCCAAAGAAAAAGGAGCTTACTTTCATTGTTATTTCTTTTAGATAAGAGTGAGATTATCCACTTCAACCTCTATTGGTAGTAAGAAGCTTGTTGTGTGTTGATTTTGAGAAACCCATGTTAGGGTTGCTCTCTTGATTTTATGGATTTTCTAATGATCATTGTATTGATTTTCTCCTATGTGGTTTTATTGGTTGTATTTCTCTATGTTGATGATCTTGGATTGATTGTGATGGTTTGGAAATATGAATTTGAAGCAAAAGTTCCTTGCTTTTCCTATGGAGGCTCACAGTCATAACCCCTTTAATAAGGTGTTCATGGTTAAAATTTTGTAACAAGTTGGAAAGATAACTAATCAAGTGGATACTAATTAATGGAGAAATAAAAATCTAAAACCTCTAATTTTCTTAAGGCTCATGGCCTCTTAAGGTGAAAATGCCAAAAAAATGTAATGTTAAAGTGGAGACTTAGTTAATTAGAAAATTAGAGATTTATTAGAAGTTCATAAAATGGGAAGAATAAAGAATAAGACTTTATCCTATAACGTAGAACAATTTTGGACTTAAGAAAAGAACAAGAGAGTGTGTGAGACTTGGAGAACCTTAGAATAATTTTTTAATTGAGTATGAATAAACTTAAAGTAGAGAACTTAGCTAATCAAGAGAATTCCTCTAGAGAAAGATTCCATAAGAAATGTTAATTAAAGTGAACTTCATAATAAACCTTAAAAGTGTATTATCACATTTGAGAATTTGATGATATGTTATTGTGGGTCCATGAGTGGGACCAAGAATGTGTTGATGTTTATCTTGGCCAAATTGTGGCATGTCATGGAAAAGTATATTATTATTCAATATACATGTATGTGCAATGAGTCATCATGCATTGTGAAAGTCTGATGGACTCTGTTATAAGGCTGTATGCCTAGGAGATTGAGTCACACCTTAGTGCGGGTGCGAATAGACTAGTATAGGTCATATCGTTGACCTAGGGGGTGTTGGGGTGCGGGTGTCTCACGAATGGATAGTTGGTAGCTCCTCTGGGCCGTGGGATAGACCGATGCAAACACACCGACGATCCAGACCGAGACATTGTCCTATATCGCGATCATGTGAGAATGTCGTTGTATAAAGCCTTGTTGCGTAAATGATTGATTTTTCTGGAAAGCAATTGATTTTAGGCTGACGAGATACTGACATGTCTCCCTGATCATTCTCTCTGATGTTTGTGTCTAGCTCCATGAAGTAGGATTTTTGGTATTGAATGTTGGATTTTGGTTCCATGTGCATGTGCATAGTGAGTCAACATATTATTTGGCATTTACTTGTATGATGATGGAACTGCTGTTTTATTGATGTTATAACTGCATGAATTTGTTAAGTTGTCTATTATTTGAATATGAATGCTGATTATTATTTCTGCGATGTTATGTGGTATCTTGCGTTGTTCTGTTTCTCTACTGTCATAATTGGTATTGAATGTAAGATGTCTCACCTCTTTTCTGTATCTCTGTTATTCTGTTTATTTATGCGTTTCTCTAAAGACGTTGGTGAAGAAGGGGAAGTGCACGAGTTCCCTGGCTTTTGGCCTGACTTTGATTAGTACCTATTTGGAACATGACATCCCGTCCACGTTACTTTTTGGGATATGCGAGATTGACTTTTCATTGAGGTCTGGACTGCTGGCATATGAACTTGACTACGGATCGCTGCATCTACCACGGAGACGTAACGGTGTCTCTGGCATGGGGTTGTTATGATCCACCTATCTTTAATTTCATTGCACATGTTTATTTAGAGTTTTACTTGCCTATTCATGATATGTGGGGTGATCCTGACTACACTCCATGAGAGGATTCATTTTTATCCTCTGCACGTGCCCCTACTCGTAACTCAGTTGCTTCGATGAGGATTTTCTCTGACGAGGAAGACCCCGAGGAGGATCCAACCATAATTCCTTCTCTTTAGTTTTAGGGGTTGATACTGTTGGTAGCTACTGATGGCTATCTGTAAATCTTTTTAGGGAGGCCTGATGTTTTGTCTTTTTGGTTGGCTGTATATGTGTAATCATTTTGGGGCAAGTAAAGCTTTTGTTTATTTTGTATATCTGTTGATATAACTAAACAAGTATAACATATATATATATATATATATATATATATATATATATATATATATATATATATGATGTATGAATGTATGGTTTACTTCTCGTGTTAACTTCTGCTATAATTATGTTTTAACTTTTCTTACAACAAAAAAAAAAAAAAGAATTCACCAAATCATTATGCACTTATAAATAAACAGACTTATCTATATTATAATGAACCAGGTCTTAGTTATGACTTATTTTCTGTATTGTAGTTTTTGGTGTGACGTTCCCTCCTCAAAAAGAGGCATTACATTAGTTTGGTTTTAGAGCCCCGGTTTGAGTTTTCTTTTGGGTCTTTGTGGTTATGTCTGTCTTGTTTATGTTGTGTGATTCTCTATGTTTGTTATTCCGAAAGGATGCATTTAATTTTTCCTTGTGTTTTTATTCAGTTTACTCTGAAAAAGTGTAATGGCATATGGTAGAGGTATTACTATAGCTGTTGAAGCCATGCAACGAATTGCGGGCGTTATTACACAATAAACTGAAAGAGCTACTCAACAACAGGAAAGGGCTGCACAACAGTTAGAAGCATCTGCTGATGCTCAAATTCTATCAGAGTTCCGTCGTAACAACCTTTCTCAGTTTAAGGGGAATTTCATCCAGAGAAGGCTAGTCTTTGGATCAAGGAGCTGGAGAAAATTTTCAGAGGCATGAACTGTGCTGATGACAAGAAGGTAACCTATGCTGCTTTCATACTGATCGGAGACGCGAAAGATTGCTGGAATAGAGAGCAGAGACTACTAGAAGCGAAAGGTCGAGTAATCACCTGGGAGGTATTCAAGGACAGATTCTTAGAGAAGTATTTCCCAGCAAGTGCAAGACATGCAAAAGAGATGGAGTTCCTCAATTTGAGACAAGGGAATATGACTGTCAGCGAGTATGCTGCGAGGTTCGAGAGCTTGTCCAAATTTTCAATGTATTTCCAACACCAGCCAGACGAGGTGTGGAAGTGTCGGAAATTTGAAGATGGATTGAGGCATGACGTGAAAAGGGCGATCATAACCTTGAGTGTGTCACCATGGGGAGCACCAGTGTTACTAGTCAAAAAGAAGGATGGGACTTAGCAGTTGTGTGTGGACTATCGCTAGTTGAATAAGGTCACGATCAAGAATAAGTATCCACTTTCGAGGATAGATGACTTGATGGATCAATTGAAAGGAGTAGCAGTATTCTCTAAGATCGATCTGCAATCGGGCTACCATCTAATTCGAGTAAAGGTGGAAGGTATTCCCAAGACAGGTTTTCGTACCCGTTACGGTCATTACGAATATCTTGTGATGGCGTTTGGTGTGACAAATGCACCTGTCATATTCATAGATTACATGAATAGAATCTTTTGTCCTTACTTAGACAGATTTGTTATTGTCTTCTTTGATGACATTCTGATCTACTCTTAAAATCAGGAGGATCATGTTGAACACCTCAGTATAGTTCTCTAGATTCTGAAGGAGAAGAAGTTATACGCCAAGCTGTCGAAGTTTGAATTCTGGCTAGAAGAGGTCAAGTTTTTAGGCCATGTAATCTCGAAGGAAGGGATTGTAGTAGATCCGTCAAAGGTGAAAGTGATTCTGCAATGGGAAAGACCGAAGATAGTGACAGAAATTCGGAGCTTTGTGAGATTAGCTGGATATTTTCAGAGATTCATTGAGGGATTTTCTAAGATAGCAGGGCCTCTCACTCAGCTCACGAGAAAGAATCAAGCCTTTGAGTGGACTAATGCTTGCAAAGAAAGTTTCCAAGAATTGAAGAAACGACTAATTACTTCACTAGTGTTGGTTCTACCCGATCTAAGTGAACCCTTTGAATTGTATTGCGATGCTTTATACTAAAGATTAGGATGTGTGCTTATGCAAAATAGAAAAATGGTGGCTTACGATTCGAGACAATTGCGAGTATATTAGAAGAACTACCCAACACATAACCTGGAATTAGTAGTTGTGGTATTCGCTTTGAAGATATGGAGGCACTTTCTTTATGGGGGGACGTTCAACGTCTTTAGCGACCACAAGAGCTTGAAGTATCTGTATGACCAAAAGGAGTTGAATATGAGACAACGAAGGTGGTTGGAATTTCTAAAAGATTATGATTTTCAACTTCAGTATCACCCTGGAAAGGCAAACGTCATGGCAGACGCTTTAAGTAGAAAGATGCTCAGTATCTCTGCTATGATGGTCAAGGAAAATGATTTAATAGAGCAATTCAGAGATGTATAGTCCTTTATGGAATTGGCACCGGGGAAGATTTGTATGAACATGGTCACTATTTCAAATGACTTAATGGAAGACATTTGAGAGAAACAGAAAGTTGACAAGTTTTTACAAGAAGAAAGGGAGCTGATAAAGCAAGGCTGTGTGACAACCTTAGAGGAAGGAACTGATGGAATCTCAAGGTTCAGAGGTAGAGTTTGTGTACCCAGAGATCAAGAACTTAGGAAGTATATTCTCGAACACACTCACACGAGCCAGTTGAGTATGCATCAGAGAATAACCATGATGTATCAAGATCTGAAACAGTTATTTTGGTGGCACGAAATGAAGAGTGATATTGCTAGATGTGTGTCATCTTGTCTAGTTTGTCAGAAAGCAAATGTTGAATACTAGAGATCGTAAGGGATGTTGCAACCCCTAGCTATTCTCGAATGGAAGTGGGATAGTATTGTGATGAATTTTGTGGTTGGATTGCCAAAGACCAGAAAAGGTTACGATTTAATATGGGTAATCGTTGATCGGCTCACGAAATCAGCACATTTCTTACCAATCAACATAAGGTACAACATGGAGAAGTTGACTTGGCTATATATTAGTGAAATCGTTAGGCTGCATAGTGTGCCTACCAGTATCATTTCTGATAGAGATCCAAGGTTCACATCAAAGTTTTGACAAAGTTTGTAAGAAGCGTTGGGGACTAAACTTCGGTTGAGTTCTGCTTATCATCCTCAAACCGATGGTCAATCGGAAAGGACGATTCAATCATTGGAAGATTTGCTTAGAGCTTGCGCTTTGGAACAAACTCGAAGTTAGGATGAAGTTTTACCATTGGTAGAGTTCACCTACAATAACAATTTTCATTCGAGCATATGGATGGCACCTTATGAGGCTCTATATCGACGACGGTGCATAACACCTTTATATTGGTACCAAGATGGAGAGTGCATTACTGTTGGACCTGATCTTATACAGCAAACGACTGAGAAGGTCAAGATGATTCAGGCAAAGATGAGGACAGCTCAGAGTCGACACAAGAGCTATGCCGACAAAAAAAGAAAGCCTCTTGAGTTTGAGGAAGGCAAGCACGTGTTTTTGAAAGTCACGCCTACGACTAGGGTCGGCTGAGTTTTGAAATCTAGAAAACTTACTCTCAAATTACTTAGACCTTACCAAATTCTTCGCCAGATAGGTCCAGTAGCTTACCAAATAGCCTTACCACATTTTCTTTCTAACCTTCACAGTGTTTTTCATATGTCACAATTGCGAAAATATATCTCTAACCTGAGCCATGTCATAGCATTGGACACAGTACAATTGAAAGAGAACTTAACCTATGAGACATCTCATGTAAGGATTGAGGATAGGAAAGTAAAATAACTCAAAGGGAAGGAGATCCCGTTAGTAAAATTAATCTGGAATGACACAACCAGAGATGCAACGTGAGAGTTAGAAGGCAAGATGAAGGAGTAACATCCACATATATTCTAAGGTATGAAAATTTCGAGAACGAAATTTCTTTTTAGAAGGGGAGAGTTGTAACACCCCAAAAATTGCTAATTTCATGATAAATAGTCATTTTATAATATTTGTGATTTTTGTGAATTTTTGTGGATTTTTTCGAAAATGTTGAATATTTTAATATATTTCTCATTTTGCGTGCACACTGAGCGGAGCCGGGAAAATGAAATATTTTTCCCAAAGCTAGTAAACCTTGAACTGTGAAAACATCGACAGGGGATCTTAATAAAACCGAGGATGGACACAGTTTAGGAGGTTCACGTTTTTTTAAATTTTTATCTGATAAATAAAAATCGCTGTACAATTTATTATCCATTGGATAATAAATACTGATTTTCGTTAACTGTAACCTTTGTCCACGAGATAATAATTTTAGCAAAGTATTAGTCATCTTTTCTAGGGAGCAATTTAATGACATCATTTGATAACATCACCTTTGACTTTTCAAAAAATAAGTTTTTGGCTTCTTGGAGAATCTTTGGAGAAAGCTTCCAAGCAATTTCCTATTGGCTTGCTTGAGAAGCTAATTTTCCCCTCCTCTCCCTCTCACCTCTCCACGGCAATGGCTACTTTGGAGCCAAGAAAATTGTTTTTCACTTTATCATTTTCATTTCTAATTTTGAATCACCAAAAGCTATCATCACATTTTTAATACTTTCTCTCTCTACATTTTTTCTCTCAAGCTTTTCTCTTCCTTCTCTCTTCTTCTTCCCATGGCAACCACACCTTCTTCCTCCTCTATTGTTGCTTGATTTCAAGTAACCATCTTGCTTGAATCCATTTCTCCTTTGAAGCTTTTCATTCTTGTTGGAAGACATCTTCAAAAACTCAACCTTTTCCTCTCCATTCTCTTCCTCTCTACCCTATGGCCACCACACCATTTCCCCACCTCCACATGTGCAAAAATCCAAGCCACCATGTTTTCTTAAACTACATCACATTCTAAGCTTCTTTCTTGTTGGAATCTATCCAAAAAGCTCACACATTTATCATCTTTTTCAAGCCTCAAAGTTTGAAGCTTTAAGGTAATGTTCTTGATTCTTTACTTTCTCTTCTTCTTTCTTGTTTCCATGGTCACCACCATGGCCATTGATCTTTTCTTCCTCAAGCCTTGGTGTTGATTTGATGAGTTGTGATTCTTAGGGTTTTTGGAGGAGCTTGGCCGAAATTCTCAAAGAAAAATGAGCTTGCTTTCATTATTATTTCTCTTAGGTAAGAGGAAGACTATCCACTTCAACCTATATTGGTAGTGAGAAGCTTGTTGTGTGTTGATTTTGAGAAACCCACGTTAGGGTTGCTCTCTTGATTTTATGGCTTTT
This sequence comes from Ormosia emarginata, assembly GCA_029884605.1. Classification (NCBI taxonomy): domain Eukaryota; kingdom Viridiplantae; phylum Streptophyta; class Magnoliopsida; order Fabales; family Fabaceae; genus Ormosia; species Ormosia emarginata. The sequence goes on along the minus strand of JAQQTP010000074.1, from coordinate 42,663,366 downwards.
CTAATGATTATTGTATTATTTTTCTCCTATGTGGTTTTATTAGTTGTATTTATCTATGTTGATGATCTTGGATTGATTGTGATGGATTGGAAATATGAATTTGAAGCAAAAGTTCCTTGCTTTCCCTATGAAGGCTCACAACCATAACCCCTTTAATAGGGTGTTCATGGTTAAAATTTTGTAACAAGTTGGAAAGATAACTAATCAAGTGATTAATAATTAATAGAAAAATAAAAATCTAAAACCCCTAATTTCCTTAAGGCTCACGGCCTCTTAAGGTGAAAATGCCAAAAAAACGTAATGTTAAAGTGGAGACTCAGTTAATTAGAAAATTAGAAATTTATTAGAAGTTCATAAAATGGGAATAATAAAGAATAAGACTTTATCCTATAACTTAGAACAATTTTGGACTTAAGAAAAGAACAAGAGAGTGTGTGAGACTTGGAGAATCTTAGAATAATTTTCTAATTGAGTATGAATAAACTTAAAGTAGAGACCTTAGCTAATCAAGAGAATTCTTCTAGAGAAAGATTCCATAAGAAATGTTAATTAAAGTGAAACTTCATAATAAACCTTAAAAATGTATTATCACATTTGAGAATTTGATGATATGTTATTGTGGGTCCATGAGTGGGGCCAAGAATGTGTTGATGTTTATCTTGGCCAAATTGTGGCATGTCATGGAAAAGTATATTATTGTTCAATATACATGTATATGCAATGAGTCATCATGCATTGTGAAAGTCCGGTGGACTCTGTTGTAAGGCTGTATGCCTAGGAGATTAAGTCACACCTTAGTGCTGGTGCGAATAGACTAGTGTAGGTCATATCATTAACCTTGGGGGTGTTGGGGTGCGGGTGTCTCACGAATAGACAGTTAGTAGCTCCTCTGGGACGTGGGATAGGCTGATGCAAACGCACCGATGATCCGGACCGAGACACTGTCCTATGTTGCGATCCTATGAGAATGCCGTTGTATAAAGCCTTGTTATGCAAATGATTGATTTTTTTGGAAAGCACTTGATTTTAAGCTGACGAGATACTGACATGTCTCCCTGATTATTCTCTCTAATATTTGTGTCTAACTCCATGGAGTAGGATTTTTGGTATTGAATGTTGGATTTTGGTACCATGTGCACATGCATAGTGAGTCAACATATTATTTGGCATTTACTTATATGATGATGGAACTGCTGTTTTATTGATGTTATAACTGCCTGAATTTGTTAAGTTGTCTATTATTTGAATCTGGATGCTGATTATTATTTCTGCTATGCTATGTGGCATTTTGCACCATTCTGTTTCTCTACTGCCATAATTGGTACTGAATGTAGGAGTCTCACCTCTTTTCTGTATCTTTGTTATTCTATTTATTTATGCATTTCTCTAAAGGCGTTGGTGAAGAAGGGGAAGTGCACGAGTTCTCTGGCTTTTGGCCTGACTTTGATTAGTACCTGTTTGGAACATGACATTGATAATCACATATTTTATTCATTAATAAACCCTCATGTGGACATAACTTAAGTTCTAGATATCTGATAATCATGAATTTTACCTTGTAGAAAAGCTAAGAGGAAGCTCTACAACTTTGATGAAGAGCTCGAAGTCTCATTCAGATGTCTAGTGGGCCTAATTTTGCATGGAAGTCAGAATACGAGTTCAAAGACCCTTTGATGTTGTTTTAGTCATAACTTTAGTTATAGACCTCCAAATTGCATGGGTTTGGGCTCAAATGTTCATAACTGACCCAACTCTGTAATGAATGGGTTTTTAATTATGTAAAGCCAAAATAGGGGGTAGTTTAGGCGGTGGCAAGTCAGAAACCAAGGTACCTCCCATTTGACATTTTCCTTTCTTCCCTCTAGAACTCTCTTCCTCCTCCTTCTCTCTAATTTTCATTTTTTTCTTCTTTCTTTTATTTTTTTTTTGAGTTCTCCCATTCTCATGGAGGGGTAGAGCCTTTAGATCAATTCAAGAGATTGAACATGCTTAGTTGTTAATCTTGAGATTTCGTTTTTTAATGCTTAAGTTCATCTATTGATCAAGTTTCTCTCTTCTTCTTCTCTTTGTTAATTCTGGTTGCTTAATTGGAATTGTCATATGTTAATTGCTTAATTACCATGTGCAAAGAAATGAACTTAGAAATTAAACAAGGCATTGAAGGTGTTTGATGAAATGTTTAACTTGGTTGGATCTTGGCTTTTAAATTGATTTCGATTTTGATGAGTGCTTAACTTGTCTAATCTTAATTAATTGAAATCTAGAAGCATTTCTAGTAGAAGATCCATGATCATTGAGAGGCTTCTTGATGTGGTCTAAGACCAAGGACTTGATTAATAATTGAATAGACCTTTAGTAATCAAAGATGGATTAAAATCAAGTTTAGACAATTTTCTTGGATTGGTTGCTTTCTTAATTTTGATTATTTCGAATTCTGTTTGTTGTTTGTTAATTCTGCTTCTTAATCTCGCCTAACCCCCCCCATTTTGTTAATTCTGTTTGTTAACTTGACTTGATCAAATTATATTTTATAATTCTTGAGAGACGATCCGGTGTTACCTCCTATGCTACAAGCCGTAGGCGTAACTTGGTTATAATTTTGGTGAGTTCAGCGCTTGTCAAAATTTTGGCGCCGTTGCCGAGGATTGTGATCTGCAATCTGATCATATTGAGCGCCACTGCTGCTACTGCATCATGGTATATTCTGACTTAATCTCTATTGCTGCTTTCTGGTATATTCTAATCCAATCTTTGCTTTCTTCGCATTCGACTTCACTCTTTGCTTGCTTCTAATTGTACAATTTTGCTACATTACTGTTCCATTGGTAATTGCATTGTAATCTTGCTGCATTGTACCTTGCCAATCACACACAACTACTACACTTCATTTTTGTTGCACTGCATAATTCTGCATCCTGCTGCGTAAGCTCGATTACTGTTCCATTGGTTTTTGCTGCTGTTAACCATCCTTTTGTTAATCTTATTGCCAATTGCATTGCAAGACCTCATTGTGAGTGTCATTCATTCATTTTAGACGTGTTCCTAGCTGCCTACCACTTTTTCATACCATGCTAGCACTCTTTCCCTAGTTTCTAATTTTTTTTTCTGGTGAAGGGGAGAAAAAATGCAATATGGCCAACTCTGATTGAGCTGAAACTTGGTCCTCAAGGGTAAAACATCATTTGGAGCAAAGTGATCCATTCAAGGATCAGGTACTCTTTGGTAAGATTTTTGGACAGTTTTGTAATTTTTGGAAAAAGAGTCTAATCTCAGATTGAGCTGAGACTTGTTCCCTTGAAGGAAATTGGCATTTTAAGCAAGGCTTCAATTTTGAAGGGCACTCATTTTTAAGTCAAATTTCATCATTTAGACCACTTTTTCAATTTTTGAAATATTTTCTTTCCATGGTAATTTTCTAAAAAATCATAGTTTTCATTCTGTGGTGGTCCCATAATTTTTAAAAATCATTTGACATGTTTTTTATTTTTTTCTAGTCATTTTTATAGTGTAGATTTGCATGGTTTTTAGATTTTGGCTTTCTGACACTTTTTAGCCCTGATTGGTTGCATGACTAGGTCTGCCTCTGATAATTTGTTTGATTTTGATCCTGAAATTGATAGGACTTTGCATTCATTGATAAGAGCTCGTAGGTTTAGTCAAGTAATTGATTCCTCATTTCATTTTGATACTACATCTGTCACTGAATCTAACACTGCATCTGAGAATTTAAGTGATATTGTAATCATGGCTGATAACATGCATAATAGGACTCTTAAAGAGCTTGCTACCCCTGATGTTACTTATCAACCATTATGCATTTACTATCTTGAGATTGATGCTGACTTTGAGCTAAAGTCTGGACTAATCTATTTGCTGCCTAAGTTTCATGGACTTGCAGGTGAGGATTCTCATAAGCATCTCAAGGAATTCCATGTTGTGTGCTCAACCATGAGACCTCAAGGTATCCATGAAGAGCATATCAAGCTGAGGGCATTTTCTTTCTCGCTTGCTGATGCAGCCAAGGACTGGCTTTACTATCTCTCACCTGGTTCTGTGACTTCCTAGAATGATATAAAGAGGCTGTTTCTAGAGAAATTTTTCCCTGCCTCTAGAGTTGTTACAATTCGAAAGGACATTTGTGGCATCAAACAGATTTCTGGTGAAACCTTGCATGAATACTGGGAGAGGTTCAAGAAGTTATATTCAAGTTGTTCACATCACCAAATCAGTGATCAATTGTTGATCTAATACTTTTATGAGGGACTGATGTCAATGGATAGAAGCATGATTGATGCTGCCAGTGGAGGGGCTTTGGTGGATAAGACCCTTGCTGTTACTAGAGACTTGATAGCAAATATGGTAGACAACACCCAGCAGTTTGGAACTCGAATGATCACCTCAACCAGAGGAGTCAATGAGCTTCAAGTGTCTCATGTTGACCAACAGAGAATGGAACACAGATTGAGAAGCAACTAATATAAGAGAATTAACTAATCTTGATTTTAATCCATATTTGATCTTTATAGATCCATTCAATTATCAAACCAATCCTTGGTCTTAGATCACATCAAGATGCCTCAAAATGATCCATGGGTCTTCTACTAGATACGTATTCAGAATTCAATTAATTAAGGTTAGACATATTAAGCATTATCCACAACCTAACTCAACTTAAAACCCAAGATCCAACTAAGCTAAACATTTCATCAAACACCTTCAATACCTTGTTTAGTCTCTAAAATTCATCCTTCACACATAGTAATGATGCAATTATCATATGAATAACCCAATCAAATTAAGCAACTCAACAAGAATTAAGCAAAGATGAATGAGATAAACTTAATTAATAATTGAATGTAGAATAATTAAAACAGAATCTCAAGATTAAGCATCAAGAATATCAATCCCTTGGATTGATTAAAGGGTCTACCCCTCCATGAATGGGAGGGAAGAACTCAGAAAAAAAAGGAAAAATCTAGAGAGAAGGGAGAGAAAAGAGAAAGATCTAGATCTAGAGAGAGAATGAAAAGTGTAGAATAAGAAGATGAGTCTCAGATTTCTACTTCTACCTCTTATAACTAACCCTTAATTTTGCCTTACATGATCAGAACCCTATTAATTACAAAGCTGGGTCCATTAGGAATCATTGGGCTCAAGTCCCATGTCATTTTGAGGCCTACAACTCAAGTTATGCTCAATTAAGTGGTCTAACTTATCAATAACTCGTATCTATTTTCCAACTTCAATTACATGCCCAAAAAACGACATAGTTTAGCTTAGGAGTCTTCATAAGAGTTGTAGCTTTGGGTCTTATATTTAATTTGGGCCTGGTTTGACATCCATTAAACTCCTATAACTCGAGAGATGGGCTGATTAGTGTGCAAAGGTCAAGCTGTCAAGATTAGCATTCTGCCTCTTGCTTCAACTTCAATTTAAATTATCCAAAAGTATGATTCAGCTCCTGAGGTCTTATGAAACTTGCAGGGATTTGTCTTATCTTTCTTACAAGACCAAAATCACACCAATCAAATATTTGGAACTCAGATTATAGCCAAAATATTGAACATTGCCAAATAGACAAATAAAAGCCAATTAATGTAATAATTCCTTCAATGATCCAATTAGGCCCAATATCATAAAATGTGATAAAACCAATCTAATTAAGCCAAATTGAATCTTAAGACACCTAGTGAGAGAATTATTAAATGAATAAAATATATTGCTATCACAATCTCCCACACTTAGCTTTTTGCACTCCTGAGTAAAACACATAAGATTAAAACTAGGGAATAAGAAAAAACAACACAAACTCAAAAGCTAAAAACTATACAAGACTTAATTTCCAAAATTTCCAATGATATTCAAGAATGACATAAAAGTTTGTAAGTAAGAAGAGCAACCAAAGATTCATAGGATCAAAACATTCATGAGTTAACATTTTTTCACATCTCAAACCAACAAGTAAGGTATCTTCAATTTGAAAATCATGAATCAAGAATGATAGATCCTCACAAGATACACTCTCAATCCCTCAAGTGTTTACAAGGTAAGTATTTTACTCAATTTAACCCATGAAAATTGTACTACTATAAGCTTACTTATCTTCTACTTCGTAACTGTTCAAACACAAGCACACAAAAATCAAGAGGACTTTATTCAAGGTTGTAATGGGGCCAAGGTAAGGAAAGAAAACAATATGGATATGACAAGCTAAGTACCCAAGAGAATAAAAGAGCATTGGGAGGAAACTCAATTGACAAACATGAAATTTTACCTCTCCAAATTCCATATAATGTGAATTCTCTTTGCATATTCCTTCTTTTATTTTTTATTTTTTTATTTGATTTCTTTTCTTTCATAACCTTCTTGTATTTATTCTTTTTCTTTTCTTTTTCTTTTTCTTGTTCTTTTTTCTATTGGCTCTTTTTCTTTCTTTCTTTTTTCTTCCACCAAATACTTTGTATATTGCACATCAATTTGCACAACCCCCATACTTGTACTATTAATTACCCTCAAGCAAAAGAGCTTCTTCAATGAAAATAAATCAATGCTCTCCTATTCCCTAAGGTAAGGTGAAAACATAGTTTTTCATATAAGGCATATAATGAATTAAGACAAAGGATAGGTAAATAGGCTCAAGGGGGTTAATCAAAGGGAAATGATGCAGTGTTGGCTATTTGGCCAAAGTAGTTAATCAAAAAAGAATGCCTCAATCATGTTTTTGCATGTAAGTATAAATGTAGCCTCAAAAAGAATCAAAGTAAGTTTTAGAGTTATCAATTGTCATGAGTGAAAATCACACCAGAAAGAAGAGAATGACATAAGTGTTAAATCCATCCATTAATAGGCTCAAAATCTCATAAGGTATGCATCTATCAAACTCAATCCACCAATCAAACATCCAAAAACCAAGCATATCAAATTTAATAAGGAAGTTAATTTATTCAATCACGCTATGAACCTTAAATTTCAATTGCTTCAAACTTATAAACTTTACAAATCTTAAAACATCATTGGAAAGCAATTAAAAAAAGTACAATTTTTTCAAAAATAGAAAAATAGAAACAGAAACAATTAAAATAGAAAACAACAGAAAAACAAAAAATAAAAACAAAAAATAAAATGTAAATGCCTCCCGTACACTTAAATTCTACATTGTGCTCAATGTAAAGTTCAAAAGAAAACAACATCCCTCATTATCATCAATTAATCTATGACAAATAAAATAAAAGAGAGAAAGAAGAAGCATCCTTATCAAGTGAGGTAGATGAAGAGACTTCCACCAAGATCCTATTGGCGAAAGCATAATGACTGAGTTATGCTTGAAGCATGAGAGTTTCCACCAGGGTCCCATTGGCCCTCCTTAATTCCCTTGGGGTTCACCTAAGTGCTATCACCAAGATCCCAAGCTTTCTTATGCTCTCTTGGAATTTGTAGTAATCTCTCCTCCTGTTCAGTAAGGAGGTTCTTGGCCACAATCATAGGAAGCTGCTCATCATTTGCCACATTTGCATACTTCAGGTGTTCGGGTAATAGCTTTAGCTCCAACTTTGGTGGCTACACTACATAAGGTAGTAATATATGGGGATGCAATGATTCTGCTTCTGCTACTTAAACTTCTGCATATATATCACCTATTACATAATTTGCTAACATAGGAATAGATTCATCATATCCCGAAAATACAGAAATTTCAGAACACACATAACATAACTTATCACCATCACAATAAGCATACAAATCACCATACACAGAGTCATCAAAATCAACAATCTCAGGAAACTCCTCACATAAGTCAGCATACAAATTATCAATCAAATCATCAATTAAATCAATATGAAAGACAAAATGTTCTTCTATGGGATGTTTTATAGCATCAAGAATATTAAACTTCACAATGGAATCTCCAAACTCCATGGAAAGAACTCTTGCATGCACATCAATCCTTGTTCATACTATTTTGAGGAAAGGTCTTCCTAGAATGAGTGGAGCCTTTTTGGATGGTGACTCCCCCTCCATCTCCAGAATATAGAAATCTGCAGGAAAAATCAGCTCATTCACCCAGACCAACACATCTTCCACCAAACTAATTGGGCAAGCAGTACTTCTGTTAGCTAGCTGGATCACCACACCTATGGCTTGCAAAGGACCAAGTTCAAGGGAATTAAAAGCATAGGCATTACATTAATAGAAGCACCAAAGTCTAGCATGACATGCTCAAATATATGATTTCCTATTATGCAAGGTATTGTAAAAGTCCTAGGATCCTTGCACTTCTGTGGCATAGGATGAATGAGGGTTGAAATATTTTGCCCCATGCTGATTCTCTCATTGCCCTTCATCCTCCTCTTCTGGGTGCATAATTCCTTATGAAACTTGGCATATTTTGGAATTTGCTTAATTTCATCCAATAATCGAATATTGACTTCCACTTTCCTGAAAGTCTCAAGAAGATCTTTATCCTTCTCAGCCTCATCTATCTTTCTAGTCTTAGTGGCTCTCTGTGGAAAGGGAAGGACTACTACAGGCTTCTACTGCTCATTAACAACCATTGATTTCTTCTTACTCTCAGATTTTTGGGCTGGTGCATCAGAAACTGATTTCTTTGCTAATTGTTGCTTGCTTGTAGGTTAAGGTTCAGTTGGTACTTGTACAAATTTTTTAAACCTCAACATAATAGCATTCACATTCCCTTTTGGATTGGGAATTGTTTGTGAGGGAAGTTGGCTAGAACCTTGGGCCTGTAGTTGACTCAATGAAGAGGCCAATTGTCTAATCTAGATTTCTAAATTATGTATGGTGGCCTTTGTCCTCTGCTGGAACTGAATATTATTGGTGCCATCTGCTTCACCAAATCCTCAAATGAATGCTCAGGTTTTGTGACAGCTAGACTTGGTTGTTGCATAGGCTATTAGAAATTTTGCGGACTTGGTCCAACATAAGGCTGAAACTGTGGTTGCTGAAATGGTTGTCTGAACTGCTACTGTGGCGCTGCATTCCCATATCTCAAGTTAGAATGATCTTTCTAGCCAGGATTGTATGTGTTGGAGAATGGATCATATTTTTGTTGCTATTGTTGGAATTATGGTTTACCAGGAAAGGCGCCTTCTGCAACAACAAATTGATCTGGAAAAATGGAACCACCATCGTGAAGTGTAGGGAATGCATCTGTGGGATGAGGTGAACAAGAACAAATGTCACACACAGTTGCAGCTATCTGCACAGGTGATTGTTGTCCTACTGCTAACTATCTCACCAAAGAAGTCAATTCTCAAGTTTGTGCTCCATTCTCTGTTAGTTAACATGAGACAATTGAACCTCATTGACTCCTCTAGTTGATGTAATGACTTATATGCCAAATTATTGTGCATTTGCTACCATATTTGCTATTAAATCTCTTGCTGCAGTAGGAGTTTTGTCAACTAAGGCACCTCTACTCGTAGCATCCACCATGCTTCTGTCCATTGTCATCAAGCCTTCATAAAAGTACTGGATCAACTGTTGATCATTGATTTAGTGATAAGGACAACTTGAGCACAACTTCTTGAACCTCTCCCAGTACTCACGCAAAGTCTCTCTTTTCATCTGTCTTATACCACATATGTCTTTTTTAATAACAACAGCTGTAGATGTAGGGAAGAACTTCACCAAGAATAGTCTCTTCATGTCATTCCAACACATTATAGAACCTTGTGAAAGGTAATATAGCCAATCCTTGGCTGCATTAGCAAGGGAGAAAGGGAATACTCTCAGCTTGATGTGTTCCTCATGTATTCCCTATGGCTTCATAGTTGAACATATCATATGGAATTCCTTTAAATGCTTATGAGCGTCCTCACCCGTAAGACCATGAAACTTAAGCAACAAATATATCAATCTAGATTTCAATTCAAAGTTAGCATTAAGATTAGGATATTGAATGCACAAAGACTAGTAAGTAGCATCAGGAGTAGCAAGTTCCTTAACGGTCTTATTATGCATGTTATCACCCATAGTTGCAATATCACTTAAGCTCTCAGGTTCACTTTCAATTTCAATATCAAAATCAAGGTCAGATGTAATTCTTCCACTAAGCCTACGAGCTCTAATAAGTGTATGCAAGGTTCATTCAATACCAAGATTAATATCAAGTAAGGAACTAGTAGAAGACCTAGTCATGCAACATAGAAAACTTGAAATCACAAAATAAGCAAAAATGACTACACAATACTAAAAATCTACCAAAATAAATCTAGTTAACCAATCTAAACATTTTTAAAAAATATGAGACTACCACAACATGAAAACTAAACAAAAATGAAGCTAAAAAATGCAATAAAAAATCTTAAAAAATTGAAAAAGTTGTCTAAATGATGCAATTTAGGAAAACTAGGGTGGACCTCACAGTTTAGCCTTGTTTATTAGGTCATTTTCCTTCAACTGACAAAGTTTCAGCTTATTCTGAGCATGTTTGTCAGTACAAAATTCTACAAAGTGACCCGTAATCACCCGTTTTTGCCTGAAAATGACCAAAATACAGCAACACAGGGGTTAGTGAGGGATTAATAGTGAAATATAATCTCAATAAGATTAATCAAAATCAGAGTAATCCTCGACAACAACACCAAAAATTTGATAATTGTTGAGTTTACCAAATTTAAATTAATATATAACTGACTTACCAAAACTACTTGCAGCATAAGGTAACACCGGGTTGAGCTCATAGATCACTCTAATTATGAAATCAAATTAAGAGATTAATAAATAGGGGGAATAGAGTTTGTGAAATTAAACAACAAAAACATAAAGCAATTAAAGAAGAGAAAACATAATTAAGAAGCAACCAATCCAAGAGAATTAACCAATCTTTATTTTGATCCATCCTTGATCTTTATAGATCCATTCAACTATCAACTGAAACCTTGGTCTTAGATCATATCAAGACGCTTCAAAATGATCCATGGGTCTTCTACTAGATACGCATCCAAAATTCAATTAAGGTTAGACAAATTAAGCATTCATCCAAAACCTAAATCAACTTAAAAACCAAGATCTAACCAAGCTAAACATTTCATCAAACACCTTCAATGCCTTGTTTAGTCTCTGAAATTCATCCTTCACACATGGTAATTATGCAATTATCATATGAATAACCCAATCAAATTAAGCAACTCAATCAGAATTAAGCAAAGATGAAGGAGAGAAACTTAATTAATAATTGAATGTAGAATAATTAAAATAGAATATCAAGATTAAGCATCAAGAATGTCAATCCCTTGGATTAACTAAAGGCTCTATGTTGCGACCGTGATCGCAGCGAGAGCGGCAAACAAAATAAATTATTAGGAGTCGCCACCAATTTTATTTAAATTAGAAAAAATTAGAAAACCCTTTTAGAAAATGGTCTTTAGAACCAGATTGGATTCAGGAGTCAGCTATGTATAGGGAAGGGTGGAGACTTAACCCCTCAGCACCTCTAACACATCTATCCTAAAACGGTTATCCTAAATTAATTATGCAAAATTTAATAATCTTATAATATATTTGTTTTACCTCTTTTATAAAAACTAAAAAAAAATAATTTGTGATAATTTAAATTTTGGCTTGATGGAATAAAAGTTTCGCTCCTACGTATCCACTGGTGCAATGAGAAATTCAAAGTCACGTAGTTCTTTAGAAAATAAGTATGAGTTGGTAGATTTTATTTATAGAAAAGATTTAATTTTTCTTTTTTTTAAAATTTGAATTAACAGGTCGTCGCGACTTTGTTAATCAAATTAAAGATTGAATAGGTGAAGCTCGTGTCACACTAGAGACGTCACCTACTGATTATTGAATTTATTGTTATTTTTAAAATAATTTAAATCATTAGGTTGTCACAATTCAGATGATCCAAAATAGTTACAAAATTAACAAGCTGTCACAATTCGGTTAATCCTGTTTCATTATTTAAAAAAATTTGTTTTATATTTTATCCCTTTTTTAAAACTTTGTTTTCTTCTTCTTGTTTTTTTATCCTTTAACCCATATTATTTAAGGCCACTTCTTCCCAAACAAAACAAAAAAAAAAACACTAAAACCAAAACTAAACTAAAACTAATCAAAAATAAAAAAATAAAAAAATTTACAGAAACTGAGAGCTTACAGAAAAGAACAAAAGAAAAAAAAAGAGGCTTTTGTTTGGGTATTTGCAGAGGGGAATAGGGGAGCAAGTGAGACTTGCGGCAAGGAAGCGTTGTGATGGTGCGGCGACTTGGTTTGCAGAACAGAGGCAAACCGGCGATGACGGTTGGGCACGAATCGGAGCACGACTCGCTCGCTGGGACTGGGCAGATCTGAGTTAATACCGATGACTTGTGGGCGGCACGGAGCAACTTCAAGATGGCAGATTTCGTCTAGTTCGACGAAACGACGACTGTGCAGGGTTCATGGAGCGCGAGCCGACGAACTGGAGTAGAGCAGACAGCAGATCGACGCAATCACGACTCGCGATTGGCGGTGCAAGATCGGGTTCGTCGGGTTCTTGACTGCGTCAGATGGTTAGGTGAGGATGTAGGGGGTGGTGTTTTGAAGGTGTTGTGTTAGTGAAGATTAATGGTGTGCTTGTGGGGAAGGTTAATGGAGGGGTTGGAAGGTTGATGAAGATAGTGTTGGAATGGTGATTGTAATGGAAGGAGAATGATGGCTGTGTGTGACAGAAGCTTATGAATGATAGTGAGGTTGGTGAAATAGGGTTATTTGATGGCTTGTTGTTTATGGTGTGGCAGAGAGTATAGGCGTGTTTGTGATAAAGATGATGACCTGAGATGGTGAAATCGTGAGGTGTAGTAACGTGAAAAATTTGGTTATGGGTTTAGGCTGTAGGCACGGAAGCTGAGAGGTGTAAATCACGATAAAAAGTATTAAGCTGAAAAATCCTTTTCTGTATGTGGGCTATGGGTTAATATAAGAGGGATTTAGGTTGAAGTGTTTAAGTTCAAGTGTGATTAGGAGTTGTTAAGGATAAGTGATGGGGTTTGTTTCAGATGAGTTATGGTTAGGATGATTTATTGAGATTTGTTTAAGATGAGTGTGTTTATGATAACTAATGGGTATAAGATGAGTGTTGGGTTGGTTTTAGGATAAGTTTATTGGTTGGTTTAGGATAAATGCTGGTATATGAGTTATGGGATGGGTAAACAGGTCAAGTTATGAGTTAATGGGTCATGGGTAGTTTAATGGGTCATGGGTGGTTAAGTGGGTTCTAAGTCGGATAATGGGCCAATGGGTAAGATGGTGGATTATGGGCTAGATATTGGGTCAATAGGTTGGATAATGGTTCAATTGGTGAAAGTTGAGTCATCCATTTTTTACAAAAAAAAATAAAAATAAAAGCCCCGAATAAAATTAGGTGTTCACAGTTGTCCCTCTTTACTTGTTTCTTACTAGATAAAAAGAATAACCATAACTTTTCTTTTTTATCATGGTAAGGAATAAGAAAAGACATGAACTCGAATTTTGTCTGGAAAAATTAAAAGACAATGGGCATTTGCATCCCGAAATTTAAAAGACAATAGGCATCTACGTCTCGAAAGAAGACAATGGGCATCTATGTCTCGAAAATTTAAGGCAATGGGCATCTATGTCCTGAAAAAAAGACAATGGGCATCTACGTCCCTAAAAAGACAATGGACATCTATATCCTAAAAATTAAAGACGATGGGTATCTACATCCCGAAAAAAGGCAATAGGCATTTGCGTCCCGAAAATTAAAGGCAATGGCCATTTACGTCCCGAAAAAGACAATGGACATCTACATCTTGAAAATTAAAGATGATGGGCATCTACATCCCGAAAAAAGACAATGGGCATCTGCATCCCAAAAATTAAAGGCAATGGGCATCTACGTCCTGAAAAAGATAATGGACATCTACATCTTGAAAATTAAAGATGATGGGCATCTACGTCCCGAAAAAAGACAATGGGCATCTACGTCCTGAAAATTAAAGGTAATGGACATCTATGTCCCGAAAGATTAAAAGATAATGGGGTATCTGCATCCCAAAAATTAAAAGATAATGGGCATATACGTCCCGAAAAAAGACAATGGGTATTTGCGTCCTAAAAATTAAAGACAATGGACATCTACGTCTCGAAAAATTAAAAAACAATGGGCATCTGCGTCCAGAAAATTAAAAGACAATGGACATTTATGTCTCGAAAATATTTTCTTCTTCTTTTTTTTCTTTCTCTTTTTTTTCTTTCTCTCTTTTTTTCTTTTTCTTTCTTTCTTTTTTTTTTAATTTTATTTTAATGCCTTGTAAATGCAAGATGATGTAAAAAAAAATATTTGAACCAATGCTAACCTTGGAAAGCTTTGACTAATCAAATCCTTGTTCATGTGTTTCTCTTCATCAGATCCTTCACTTGGGCTCAGAATCCCCTAGACTTGCTCTTTTTCCTCTTTCATATTTTCTTCTATCTTTTCTTTTTATTTTACTTTGACGCTCTTTTCTTCTTGACGATAATTATTTTCAATAAATGTAGCATTGCAAATTGTTCTTTTGAACTACCGAGATCTTTTAATCTGACACAATCATTGAAGTATTGCTGTAGAATCGTCAAAATCAAACTGTTGACCTTAAATTTATGTTATTTGAGACATACCTTAATGAGTAACATGCATGCATGAATGGATAGAAATTTGTTGAATGAACAAACTTCCTTTTCATTATCGAATTGTACATGCACTTTTGGTAAGACGCATACTTGAAAGATAGAAACAAAAGAAAATCACAAAAAAAATTTGCCCTAGTATTGGTTCCTTGTTCTTCCTTCAATTGATTCCCTACAACTGTTTAATAATTCAACCACTGTCTCTGTTGCTACTTTCTTCCGCACATCTTTCCCTTAGTCTTTCAGTAATTTTGCCTTAGTGTAGCTAATTGAATGCAGATAAAAATTGCCCCAGTTTGTTGACTCTTTCAAGGAGCTTCAAACCTTCTTTTTTTGAGATTTTATCTATTTATTTGCCCTAACTTTTGCTTAGGCTGCCCTTTCGGGTTTTCAACCTAACGGACTTTTTTTTTCTTTTATATATATATGTATATATTGCTCTAACTTTTGCTTAAGCCGCCCTTCCGGGTTTTCAACCTAACGAGCACACTTTTTTTATTTTTCTTTTTTTAGGCATAAAATCTCTTAACGACATCAATGTTTATGGGTCTTGGCAATTCTTCTCCGTCCATGTTCTGCAAAATTAATGCCCCTCCTGAAAATGAATGCTTGATTATGTAAGGGCCTTCATAACTCGGAGCCCACTTTCCTCTGGCATCTTCTTGATTAGGGGGAATCTTTTTCAAAACCAAATCTCCTGAACAGAACTCTCTAGGACGAACTTTCTTGTTAAAGGCTCTAGCCATTCTGCTTTGGTACAACTGTCCATGATAAATAACTGCCAATCTTTTCTTTTTTATCATGTTCAATTGCTCATACCGAGTCTTCACCCATTCAGATTCTTCTAACTCTGCTTCCATCAAAACCCTTAGAGAAGGAATCTCAATTTTTATAGGAGAGACAGCCTCTATCCCATACACCAAAGAGAAAGGTGTTGCCCCAGTACTTGATCGAATATTGGTACGATACGCATGCAAAGCATAGGGTAACATTTCATGCCAGTCTTTGTAGTTCATAACCATCTTAGCAACAATTTTTTTGACATTCTTATTTGCTGCTTCAACTACACAATTCATCTGAGGCCTGTAAGGAACTAAATTATGATGCTTGATTTTGAACCTTTCACAAAACGTCTGAATCTCACCACTATTGAGATTAGTAGCATTATCTATGATTATCCTCTCTAGGATTCCATATCTACAGATAATGTCTCTTTTGAGGAATTCTAAAGATACATTTTGAGTGATAGCGGCATATGACGATGCTTTTACCCACTTGGTGAAATAGTCAATCGCCACTAAAATGAAACGATGATTGTTGGAAGCTTTTGGGTTGATGGGTTCGATGACATCTAATCCCCACATCGAGAAAGGCTATGGTGATACCATATTGTGCAAGGAGAATGGAGGTGCATTGACTCGATCTGCATATATATGACTTTGTTTGCACTTCCGAACATATTCTATACAATCTATTTCCATGGTAGACCAATAATATCCACTCCTTAGAATTTTTCGTGCCATCATGTGACCATTAGCATGAGTTCCACAGATTCTTTCGTGGACTTCAATCATGATGATGCGAGCTTCACGAGCGCATCCACACATCTAAGCAAGGTACCATCATGACTCCTTTTGTACAAAACATCCCCGTTTAAGAAGAATGCCATTGCCAATCAATAAATAGTTCTCTTGTTTACCTCATTTGCCCCAGTTGGGTATTGTCGCTGTTGAATGTGCTGCTTGATATCATGATACCATGGATTACCATCTAGCTCACCTTCTACATTGGCACAATATGCAGGCTCACTGTGTGTCTTTACTTAGATGGGTTGGACTTTATTGTGAATATCCAACTTGGTCATTACGGCCAAAGTAGCCAAAGCATCTGCAAATTGATTCTTATCTCGAGCTAGATGGGAGAAGGTCACCTTCTCAAACTTCTCGGTCAATTGGGTCAAATACTTTTGATAAGGCACTAAATTTGGATCTTTGGTTTGTCATTCACCATTCACTTGATAAAAGATGAGTGTTGAATCTCCGAATACCTTTAGCTGCTTGATACCCAAGTCGATTGCAACTTGTAAACCATTAGCACATGCCTCATACTCTGTAACATTATTAGTGCATTCAAAATCTAGCTTGATAGCGATTGGATATTGCTTTCCAGTTGATGAAACAATAACGGCTCCTACGCCACTACGATACATGTTCACTGCTCCATCAAAATACATTTTCCATACATGCTCATCGTCTCCTTCTTCTTTTCCTTCTACTGTCAATATTTCTCCATCAAGGAACTCAGATGTTATTAGTTGTCTACCCTTCAGAGGGTTTTCAGCTAAATAATCAGTAATTGCACTTCCTTTGATGGATTTTCGAGTGATGTACTTGATGTTGAATTCTGATAACATCACTTGCCATTTTGAAACCCTTAATGAAACATGAGGGCTTTCAAAGATGTACTTCAGAGAGTCCATTCGGGAGATCAACCAAGTGGTATAAGAAAGCACATACTGCCTTAGCCGTTTAGAGGTCCATACTAGTGCACAACAAGTTTTCTCAATTGCCATGTATCGGGCTTCATAGTCATTAAATTTCTTACTCAGATAATAAATTGCCTGTTCCTTCTTTCCTAATTCATCATGTTGTACCAGCATTGCCCCCATCGCAGTTGGCAGTACGGTTAGGTATAATATCAATGGGCGACCCGATGTAAGGGGTAACTGTAACACCCTAATACGGATATCTAGATATATCCTAGATAGACAGAGATATATAAAGATAACCAGTACTAGAGATGTCACTTCTATACTACATACTAACATATATCTATAATCGCAACTGAGTAATTATAGAAAGCCTTGAGAGATTGCGGAAAAACTTAAACTCATACATAAACTTATACAAACTTAGCCACCTGAGGGCTATTTATAATACATATAACATAAAACTTACAGAACAAATATAAACTTATTACATAAGTTCGTCTACTTAAAGCAATAAAAACTACTATAGTCTTCATGTTTATCTTCTCATCCTTAGCGGGGTTTGCATCTGCACACCGAGCCTTTGCACCGTACTCAATCGCATCGGTACTGCATCTGAACCTACATCTGGATTTACATGGAATAGCAATTGGGGTGAGAATTAACATTCTCAGTAAAAGCAATTCCAATACCAGTTCTCTATAACATTGTATATAACAAATATATAACAAATGCTATAATTCTAACTTAGGAGCTTTCTCCTCTTTTCTCATAGCTATTTCTATCTTAGGAGTTTCTTCCTCTTTTCTTATAACTTAGGAGTTTCCTCCTCTTTTCTCTTAACTTAGGAGTTTCCTCCTCTTTTCTCATAACTGCACACTTTCTTATAGTGTGATGTCAACCGATAGCCTACACACTGTTAATACATACAACGCCCATACAGCTGTACATACTAACAGCATCGGACAATGCCCATACAACTGTCCGTGAATGCAATGATAATGATATGTAATATGAATATGCCTAAGGAATCCTAAAATTATGTGAATGAAATGCAAATGCAAAAGTCTATTCTAAGAACAAAGAAGTTTGCTAGGAACTAGTCAGTATATCATCCAGTGGTAATTAGAGGGAAAACTCATCCTTACATTACACATATCCTGGTACACTGAGAAATTCGGGCTTCATCCTTGCTCAAAGAGCGTCTTTGGATTTCCTACTTATCTCCTTTGGCCTTGGCACTATCGAGACATCAGGGTTATGTCCTTCTCAAAAGTCCTTCGGACACCCATCAATCTTCTTTTTGCCTCCATGAATGAACATCAAAGGATATCCACCAGATCGATACTACTTAACTAATTCATAAACTTTTATTCATACTTATATACTTAGTTCCTCTTTGATCTAAGCATATTCTACTAATAACTTTGGCTTCTTATGTTTACCCTTTGCAATGAGGAGAATTTGTAACCTCATACTATATGTAACCTTAGCACTTGGTTAAGAATACTTGTCCCCTAAGGAACTTCTCTGATTCCTTACCTTCTGGCTAAATGACCTCACGTCATATAACGTTACATTCTCAGGTAAACATCACAAGTTCATTTCTCATACTTGTACCTAAACTCCACCTCATCACTCCTATCTCTTAAGTGATCTCTAACGCAACACTATGTTGCTGAGGTGTAAGGTACTTACCTATGGCAACCACTAGTCTTAGTTGCACTAAGGTTCTTTCTCTTCACATACATACTAGCTTAACTGACTAATGTGTGAAAAGCTTAGTATTATATCTAGCTCTTACATAAACACCATCTTACTTTCCTATAGACTCAACTCATCCTAGTGAAAGAGTCTATCTTAACTAATGCCTCAACTATCCTTGCTTAAGGACATAATGAGCATTTCTCTAAAACTTTGCATAATTAACTCAACTTTAACTAAAGTGAGTAATTCATGCATCTAACTTTCCTTTCTATCACACTTCTGGTAGTAGCTTATACTACACTTGTGTGCTAACATACATATTCTAGTTGTATCTAACTTTCCCGTCTATCACACGTCTGGTAGTAGCTTATACTACACTTATGTGCTTAAGGTTCCAGATACCTCTTTAACTATTCCAAACTCATGGAATGCTTAAGAACTTAACTTCCACACTTTGGTTAGTATCTAAGGAAGTAAATTCTCCTTATCTTATATTTCTAACTCATCTTTACTAATACATGAGTTATTGCACATTTCTGCTCTATCTTATGATTATGACATCTTCTTAGTCACATTTCATCTTATTGTGTATTTAGCAATGCACCAAGTCTCACTTAACTAGAGACTTAGTACCTAAACGTTTCCTCTTTGGAACCAATACACAATCTTGTCTCCACTCAAGTAACTCTAATGAAAGAGTGGTTCTTACTTGCAACTCTTGTTGCCTAAGGTTCTAGGTACCTTCCTAAGGTAATCCACTACTCTTGGATCTCCTGAGGTTCATACCTTTCTCATTCTCTACTAGAGTGCATACTAATACGCTTGTCTTCATTGCACCATCTCATTACATCTTAAGTGATATCTAATGCAACACTAAGTTGCCTAAGGTGCAATGTCATTACTTAAAGCAAACTTTTCCTTTAGGATGCTTAAAAGCCTATGCTTTCTCATTCTTTGATGGGTAAGTATTTTCCACTTGAAAATATCCCCATTTATGCCTTATTACACTTAGGAAACATAAACATATGGATCCATCAAAGGCAGTATATCTAATGGTAAGATAAAACCATTTTTCATGGTTCTCGGGTAGCTCGCCGCGGCATCCCTCTCTCAACGCCGCGGCGCCCGCAGCAGAAAACGTGATTTCTGACTCTTCACACCGCGGCGCCACTAAGCCATGTTGCGGCGCCCATAGCAGAACCCAGATTCTGCAGAATTCTGCAGCTACGGGTTTGCTGTTCTTTTAATCATTTTCTTGGATTTTGGCCATTTCTTACCAACTTCTAAGTGATTATGGGTTCCTAACTAGTTTCTTAACCATTAGGAATCATCAATCACTAATTTAAACCTCTTAATTTGGATTATGGCTCAAAATCCTTCATTCTATGGCTTATGGCTTACTTTGTGAATCAAGGGTCTAAATGAGTTGTTCTAAGTTCTTAACTTAATCTTATGCTATGAACAAGTCATAAATGACCAAAGAAACACGTCTATGCAAGCCAAATACATCTAACATCTCTAGAACTCAATTTGGCATATTATGTTATTTATATGCACACATAGAGAAAGAGATGAATAAAGGCTCTAAACCCCTACCTCTTGAAGACTTGAAGCCTTGAACCTTGAAGCTTGATCTTCTTCCTCTCCTTCTTCCCTTCTTCCCCTCTCTCCTTCTTCTTCTCCCCTTTTCTTTCTTCTCTTTTCTGGTTTTCGGTTCTGCCGAGGGAGAAGGGAGATATAAGGGGGTGGGATGTGGAGGTAATTACGGAAAAAGATTAACTTAAGTTTCTACACTGAAACTTATATCTGCTATGGACACCCAAATTATACTAATTCGAGTTTCCCTGCTTCTAACAACTTTAGAATAAATCATAAGATTCATCTAAATTGTTGTTTCACAATTCTCATCATTTTCTATATCTGCTAGGGATCAATCCGGCATTAAAAGCACAACCTGTATGCATAAAAAATACCAAACTGACTCCGATTCTCTTGAAACTTTTACCACATCTTACTTGGCTTATTTGTGACCTAGAAATAAACTCTCTATATTTATTTCTCTTAACTTAGCAACTTATGCTATTATCTGAGTCATTTTAAGCCACTTACAACTTCTATGTTGCAACTAAGTGCCTAAATGAACTCAGATTGTTACAAAACTTTACTAACATGCTAAACAAGTCAAATGCTACCTTCGGTAACCATTTACCAGTCTAACATGTACTTAAGGGTATTACAGTACCAATACCGGAGGATTCATTAAATAAGCCTTTATCTTGTCAAAAGCTCCTTGACATTCTTCATCCCACTTACCCGGTTGATGCTTCTTTAATAACTTGAATATGGGCATGCATGTGCTGGTGAGGTTAGCAATGAATCTAGTAATGTAATTGAGTCTCCCGAGAAAACTTCTCACTTCACGCTCAGTTTTAGGAAGAGGCATCTCTTGTATTGCTTTCGCCTTATCCGAGTCCACTTTTATTCCTTCTCTACTTATGATGTACCCGAGTAATTTTTCAGTAGATGCTCCAAAGACACACTTAGTAGGATTGAGTCTCAACTTATACTTTCTGAGCCTTTCAAACAACTTCCGCATGACCTCTACATGGCTTTTTCCTTCTTTAGATTTGGCCACCATATCATCTACGTACACTTTGATTTCTTTATGCATCATATTATGAAATAATGTGACCATAGTACGTTGATATGTGGCCCCAACATTCTTCAATCCAAAGGCTATTACTGTGCAATAAAAAGTTCCCCAAGGGGTAATGAAAGTCGTCTTTTCTCTGTCACTAACATCCATGGGAATCTGATTGTACCTAGAATATATGTCCATAAACGAGAACCTGTGATTTCCTATTGTATTTTCAACAAGAACATCGATATGAGGGAGAGGGAAAATGTCCTTTGGACTGGCCTTGTCTAGATCCCTATAATCCATGCACATCCTGACCTTCCCGTCCTTTTTTGGTACTGGCACAACATTTGCTACCCATTCTGGGTGTCTCGACACCTCTATGAATCCGGCTTCTAATTGCTTAGTCACTTCTACCTTGATCTTTAGTGACATGTTAAGATGCATCCTTCTCAACTTTTGCCTTTCACTTCTGCATCTGGATATAATGGGATTTTATGCGACGCTATCTCAGGGTCTAATCCAGGCATATCTCTGTAGGACCATGCAAACACATCCAGGTATTCCTTAAGTAGTGCCATCATTTCCATAAGCTCAGGATTATTTACTATTTTTAACTCCTTCTTATCTTCTTCGGTTCCCTTGTTAATCACTTCAATCACCTCATTATCCACATCAAATTTTCTTTTTGAGTATTCTAGTATTTTTTCAAATTTCTCAACAATCTCTTCCTCTTCATCAGATCCAGGGTTTTCTTCATCAAACGTTGTAGGGGAATCAATCTACAAGTTTTCAAGGTCCCTTTCATGAGGCAGACCTTCTACAAGACTCAAATCCCTGTAAAACAATTTGTGTGGAGTTGGAAAGGCAAAAAGAATAGGAATAATGAAACAGAAGCGAGATTTTTTTTTGTAACGGAAACGTAAAAAGAAAACTGACAAATACAAAGAAGATAAGCCAAGAGTGTGATAAGAAGGAATGTTGAATAAACATGTAACTTTATTTAGTTAATGTCTCAAATAACATAAATATAAACTCAAAACATAGTCAGACTCAAATATCTATCTGTTACAGTATGACTAGACAATTACTTGGAAGCAATAACATCAATCGTTGGTTCAGATTGCCAGTTCTTTAGTGGCTCCTCTTCAGCAAAAGGACAGATTGCTTTACACTCTTCTGAGCCTTCTTCATGCAATGCATTAATAGTGAGACAGTATTAAGGATGAAGAACTTCTTCGGGCATGATTACCTCGGCGGGTATCTGAAACGTTTCCCTCAGATGAGAAATATGCTTCATTTTACCCTTATCATTCCTATTTTCCAGAGTCAGATTCTCTATTCTTTCTTCCAAAGATGTTTCGTATCCCAGCCCAAACTTGTCTAACTTTTCTGGAAATGACACCGGTGACCGAGTACCTTGTAGTTGCGAGCCCAAATCCTTTCCTTTCTGGTACCCATTATTAGCCATGATTCGAGCTACCACCTGATTTACACTTTGTGTCGAGGATTCATTCCTACTAAGTCCAGTCTCAATTACTTCAAAACTGTGCCACAAATTCTCCTCATCTTTCTCTGCACTATCTACATATGGCATTGAAACTAGTTTTGATAACATAATTTCTTCCTCTCTGTGTATGGTAATGACTGACCCATTTTCAATGTACTTAACATTCTGATACAAGGTGGAAGGAATAACACCAGCAGCATGGATCCATGGTCTCCCTAGGAGCATAGTGTAACCAGGCTCCATATCCATAACTTAGAATAATACTTGAAAATTACTTGGGTCAATCTCAAGTGGCAATGTTATCTTTCCCAAAATGCCTCTCCTATTTCCGTCAATGGCTCGCACCACCAATTCTCGAGGGGAGAGTTCTTCCTTACTATTTGACAATAAGGTTAGAGTTGACTTCGGTAGGATATTTAGTGCAGATCCCCCATCAATCAGGACCTTTGCGATTATATACCCATTACATTTGAGGGTTATATGTAAGGCTTGTGGATTTTTCTCAGACCAAGAGGTGATTTCTTCATCGATAAATATGATCATGTTGACATGCTTCACCGGATCTACCATGCTGACAACATTTTCAGGAGTAGCATCAGGTTTAACATAGGCCTCATTCAGAACTCTTAGTAACGCTTTTCAATGCAACTCTGATGTCAAGATGAGCAACAATAAAGATATCCTGGCCGGAGTCTTCTTCAACTGTTTTATCACATCATATTCACTTTGTTTCATGATCTTCAAGAATTCCTCCTCTTCTTCTTTCCTTTTCTCCACTTCTCTTGGGATCTCCTCCTTATTCCATTCTTTAACATTTTTCCTATTCTCTACTTCTTCTGGGCTATAGCATCGCCCACTCCTGGTAATTCCTCCTACTTCAACTATGTTAGTCACAGACCCTTCATCTTGATGTATTTCAGTAACTCGAGCCTTCGAAATCCCTATTTCGACTCCTTTTGTCTCTACCTTGGTTTCATAGTTCCATGGCACTGAGTGAGTATCATTATAAGCAAATGGCACTGGCTTCTTCACGGTCACTATTACTTTGCCTGGCGCTAGGGTTTGGTTGAGAGGTGGTACCTTGAGTACAAAGCATTCAACCACACTGACCTCTTCAGAGGCAACTACCCCTTGTCTAGCTTGTATTACTCCCAAAGTGAGTAATCCTTGGACTTGAACCTTACAGTCCTAACAGTTCTGAATATTGTGTCCTATTCCCCCACTATGATAAGCACAACTTGCTTCTTCATCATACTTCTCTGTTTCTTTCATCGATGTAGCTGGCGTAGTAATACTATGACTTGCTTTCTTCAATCCCTTAAATATTTCAATCATCGGCGTACGCAGGCTCATGACTTTCCTTACTCAAGGTCCTTCCATCTCTAAGGCATTTATAACATTCCTCCCATCATGGTTAGGAATCGGGTTATTAACAATACTAGGTCCAGCCTCCTCTTTAATGTCTAGATTTTCATAAGCAATTAGCTTCTTTACTGCAATTTTGAAAGATTCACAATCTTCATTTAAGTGTCCTGAGATATCCATGTGGTATTTACAAGTTAAGCTTAGGTTATACCATGCTGGGAATGGTGGTTCAAAAGGACACACAGGAATTCCCAAGATGATGTGGGCATCAAACAGCTTTTGGAATAAGTCTGCGTTTGAAATGGATAATCTTGGGAAAAGGGGTACGTTTTGGGCACGGGAGCGGCCTTGGTTTTGGAAGTTTGATCAATGTTGTGGCTGATTTGGGAAATTTTATGAAGGTGCAGATGGATATTGGGCATAGGTTGGGCGAGCTTGAATATATGGTTATGGTGGAGGAACATTGTTGACGTGGAATTGTGGGATTTAATGTATATTTGCAGGTGGAGCAGTTAGGCCTGGTAGATGAGACAGTGCAGGTGTTTGATAAGGAGGGTAATGGTTTGGGTTATATGGGGGGGCTCAGTAGGTGGGGTAAGATGGTGGATAGCGGGGTTGTGAAGATTATTAGTTTTGTATATAGCTCACCTCCGGTTCCTTTTTCTTTAGGGGAAACCCCTTTTTTAAAGCCACTTTCATTATTGCCAGTTAGCAATTTTCTAGCCTTTACTAGAATTTCAATCCTTTCTCCGACATCAATTAAATCAGCAAAGTCTCGATAAGCAGCGCTTGCCATCATCCCAATATAGGGAGCTCCTAAAGTTGCCAAGAAGTATGAACACATTTATGTCATAGTCAACAGGGGTTGCACTTGTGACGCAAGACTTCTCCACCTCTAGGCATACTACTTGAATGTTTCCTCATTTCTCTTCTGTAATGTTCTCAACTGCTCTCGGGTTGGGGCTGTATCCAAGTTAAACTGATATTGCTCCATGAACAAGTTTACCCAGTCATCCCAGGAAAAGATTTTGGAAAGGTCTTGTTAGATACACCATTCCAAAGCAAGCCCAGTCAAACTTTCATGAAAGAAGCTGATGAGAAATTTCCAATCCTTTGGCCAAATTGACATTTTGGTAATGTATGTTTTCAGGTGGAAGAAAGGATTGATGCTTCCATTATATTTGACAAATTCTGGAATTTTGAAATCCTTGGGAATGATGATATTAGCAATAGGGCATAGTTCTTCTATCCCAAGGGGTCTATAGGAGCTAGGACCCTTGATTGCTTTAATTTGTTCTTCCATCTTTCCATCCATTCTTCTCTCATCTTGTCATTTTGGATGGCCGCATGACCAATCCCAGCAGGAAATCCTGTTGGCATCGGGATGGATATATGCGGTGGTTCCCATGCACACTCAGCATTGCCATGAACTTCATTTCGAGTTTCTTCCAAGGAATGATATCCTTCTCCGATAAGAAGTACTAGTGATTCAACATTTCCTCCCACAATAGGTACCTCAGTAGTGACTGCAAGGTTTGTCCTCATGGAAGTGTTATGTAAATGTGCTCCAGTTACTCCTGTAACTCCGGCTGTCCCCATCAAGGTGAGGGTTTCCCTCATGGCTAACAATATCTCTTCCATTCTTCTTTGAGACTCCGTAATCTCATTCACCCTTCCTTTCACTTCTTCTACTTTCATACTTAGATTCTTTCCTTCGTTTTCAGCTGTCATTGCCGCAAGCTTTGTTTGAGCCCTTATATTGTGAAATCGGGTTTAATTGGTGTCTTCTTTCCTTGGTCGCGCAATGATTCTAAATTTCCTGTGAACAATAAAGGAACAATTTATTAGAAACCACCATGATTATTATTTGTTTGTTAGAAAACCATTATTAAGTTGCGTCGAATGGACTTGAGTGAGTATCTTTGACTTTTTCATCATGACCAATTCTTAGAACGTCTCATTCAAAAGTATTGGTTTCAAGTAAACATGGGATCAGAAGAACAAAAGGCATGTTTTATTTAATTGAAAAATCATCAACATCAATGAGAGTAGTTCATAACCTTCCCCCTATTACATTATTGTCTAGCTATTCTCAATCGAATACACTTTGATCATCTGCTTCATTTGTTCAATAAGACTCTTACAATATGCAATAAAATCATGAATCTCTGCCAGTGTCTTAACAAGATCAACCATCTTATCAGTCACCTTTAAATAATATGGGATGTCTGCAATTGTTGTGTTAGTGAGGCATACTAGTCTCGTGAAGCGGTCCATCCAAAATTGGGCTTCACCTTTCCATTCAATGATGTTCACTTGATCCAACAGCTTCCGCAAGTCTTCTTGTCCCTTTTGCAACGCTGATTCATACCCTGTAATCTCCTTGTCAGTGTGTAACCTCTCAATTTTGAGTGTGTCTTCATATCTTGTTGACACCATGTTCATTTGTTGCCTCATATTGTCTACTTGTTGAAGAGCATCATTTTGCGCTGCTTTGGCATTTACGAGCAACTCATTAAGTTGTTGATTTTCGGTCAAAGCTCTATCCCTTACTTGCCCTTGGAGTCCTAGTTCCTTATTTGCAGCTTCCAAACATCTTTTGATTTTTAACATACTATCATGCTCTGTCCTTTGCCTTTTGTTTGCTTGTTCAAGAGCGTAGATTTTCTTAGAATTTTCATGTTTTAAAACTGCATATGCTTGGCGAATCTTTCCTAACTCTGCTTTTAATTTCCTCTTTTCTTCATTAGTTTCTGCTAACTTTCCTTTTGTTTCTTCATCTTCTATCGAAATCGGTGGTAGAGGTTTACTAACTGTAGAGGCTACTGGACTTTTGAAGGGTAACTTGACTTCTTGGGCCCTATTCTTGACCCACTGCCGATAACCCTCTTTGACTCCACTGCTTCTGACTCCCAACTCTCTACCTTTTCTAACGACCTTCTTCCAAGCGTCTCGGACCTTCCTTAGTGTCTCAGTACAGTTTATCTGTATGTCATAAATAAAAGGAGTGGTTACCAATTCTGAGGGTGGCCCTATCATGGGATAGCCAATTTGTCGCAATGCCAAAGCAGGGTTGTAGTTAATGCATCCTCGAGTACCTATGAAAGGAACATTAGGAAAACCTTCACATTGATAAACCACAGTTTGTCCATCTTTCTGCCACGGTTACCATACAATTTTCCTCTCCTCAAGCTTGGCCAATTCCTCTGCCCATTCATGACCATTCATGGTTCTCAACTGGAGCATCTTTAGATCTGTAATGGGGCATGCTTCTTTGTAGCCTCTCTTGAATATGTGAGTCGTGAGCCATACAAATAACATCGGTAGACAACATAAGATCCGCTTACCCTTCTTTTCATGACAGAAATTTAGAGAGTAGTAAACATCAGCAAGGATAGCAAGGACAGGGTTTGCGGTGTCATTTCTTCGAGCCAGGAAGACGTCAATTGCTGCAAAGTCTATCAAGGCTTCACTACTCGGGAAAAGGATGGTGCCATAAATGGTGAGGGCTAGCACATCTGAAAAAGTACTCTAGTCTTCAACCTTTGCGAGGCAACGCATGTGCTCTTCTAAATACTTTCTCTGAAACCCCTCTATTCCTTTCCTATTTTGTTTTCCCTGCTGCAAATCTTTTACATGAATCTTCAAGGTATCTGCTATGGTTGACATGGATGCATAGTGGCCTATGTATTGGTATGGTTTTTCCTTTTTCAAAGGTAAGCCCAAGATCTACTTAAACTCTTCTAAAGTAGGGGCCAGCTGAAAATCTTGAAACGTGAAGCAACGCAATGGTGGGTTATAGTACTAGGCTAGCACGGTGATAGCTTCTACTAGTATATCCATCTCTAACAGATTCAAGATCTTCCCATATCTTGTGGTTAAGGTCAGACGTTGGGTTTTCTTCAGCATTCGGCCCAAACTCGCCAAGCTCTCTGTTTCCACTTTTTTGGCCTTAAGTTGTAGAGTCCTTTTTGAAATTACATCCTAGTGATCTGATCCCATGACACTTTCTATTTTTAATCAAAGATACTCACTACTAGTCCTTAGGCATTGAATTTTAAATGGTTTTCCAACAAACCTGAGGATGAAGAATTATCAATGCATGGTTTAAAAAATGATTTTACAGTGAAATAATGAGTGAGTTGTTGGTCCTTTAATAGTGATTCGCCTCTTGTTTTTTTATAAAAAACATTTTTTATTTTTTTTTGTATCAAGAGGGACACCAGTATGGTTCATCACATTAAGGAACTAAACAACTCATAAGGTATACAGATAAGTCAAAAGATAACGAAAGGTATACTTCTTTTGTGTCCTAATGGGATTTCCTTAACTTGGGAATTTCTATCATGAGGATCTACAGGTCTTTACTGAATCGTGCGAACTTTCATTGGGTGACTCTACTATTACAAAGGCCTCTAGAGCTCAGTCCCATTTCAGAATGTGGACTACACAAACAGTGGGTAAACCACTAGGTGTGAGACATTCGTGAAAAAGGCACACTCTAGATAAGGTTTTCGCGATAATCAAACAGGATGTACATCCAAAATGACTACCACTACATAACCTCTACTTTACTTAAGCTTCACTCAGACCCGGGTATAGGGCCCCACTCGAATGTGTGTAATAAATGTGTAGGTGCAGTGGGTGTAGGGAGCATACAAAATTTCATTATCCTAAAGACTACCCATATCTTGCAAAATAAAAACAAATATAAACAAAAATTTAAGAGAAATTCTCTATCCTAAGGTTTTAATAACAAAAATAATTAAAATAATAAAAAAATAATAAAAAGATAAAACAAATATACAAAGATTACAAAATTTTGCATAAGAAACTTATATGGGTTTGACTCTCAAGTATCCCCAGTGGAGTCGCCATCTGTCGCGACCGTGATCGCGGTGAGAGCGACGAACAAAATAAATTATTAAGAGTCGCCACCAATTTTATTTAAATTAGGAAAAATTAGAAAACCCTTTTAGAAAATGGTTTTTGGAATCATATTGGATTCGGGAGTCGGTTATGTATAGGGAATGGTGGACTTAACCCCTCAGCACTCCTAACACATCCATCCTAAAACAGTTACCCTAAATTAATTATGCAAAATTTAATAATCTTATAATATATTTATTTTACCTCTTTTATAAAAACTAAAAAAATAAAGAATTTGTGAATTAAACTTTGGCTTGACGGAATAAAAGTTCCACTCCTATATATCTCCTGGTACAATGAGGAATTCAAAGTCACGTAGTTCTTTAGAAAATAAGTGTAGGTTAGTAGATTTTATTTAAAGAAAAGAAAAGATTTAATTTTTATTTTTTTAAAAATTTGAATTAACAGGTCATCATGACTCTATTAATCAAATTAAAGATTGAATAGGTGAAGCTCGCATCACGATAGAGATGTCACCCACTGATTATTGAATTTATTGTTATTTTTAAAATAATTTAAATCATTAAGTTATCACAACTCAGATGATCCAAAATAGTTACAAAATTAACAAGCTGTCACAACTCGGTTAATCCTGTTTCATTATTTTTTTAAAAAAAATTGTTTTATATTTTATCCCTTTTTTAAAACTTAGTTTTCTTCTTATTTTTTTATCCTTTAGCCCATATTATTTAAGGCCACTTCTTCCCAAACAAAACAAAAAAAAAACACTAAAACCAAAACTAAACTAAAACTAATCAAAAATAAAAAAATAAAAAAATTTACAAAAACCGAGAACTTATGGAAAAGAACAAAAAAAAGGAGGCTTTTGTTTGGGTATTTGCAGAGGGGAACAGGGAAGCAAGTGAGACTTGCGTCAACAAAGTGTCGTGACAGTGCAGCGGCTTAGTTCACAGAAAAGAGGCAAATCGGCGATAACAATTGGGCACGGATCAGAGCATGACACGCTCGCGGGGACTAGGCAGATCTGAGTTGATGCCGACGACTCGTGGGCGGCACGGAGCAGCTTCGGGACGGTGGGTTTCGTCTTGTTTAACAGAACGACAATTGTGTGGGGTTCACGGAGCACGAGCCGGCGAACTGGAGTACAACAGACTGTGGA
The DNA here is from genome assembly GCA_029884605.1 of Ormosia emarginata. Classification (NCBI taxonomy): domain Eukaryota; kingdom Viridiplantae; phylum Streptophyta; class Magnoliopsida; order Fabales; family Fabaceae; genus Ormosia; species Ormosia emarginata. Next base: position 42,632,975 of record JAQQTP010000074.1, on the reverse strand, counting down.
TCGATGCAATCACGACTTGTGGTTGGCTGTGCAGGATCGGGTTCATCTAGTTCTGGACTGGGTCGAATGGTTGGGTGAGGATGTAGGGGGTGGCATTTTGAAGGTGTTGTGTTAGTGAAGATTAATGGTGTGCTTGTGGGGAAGGTTAATAGAGAGGTTGGAAGGTTGATGAAGATGGTGTTGGAATGGTGATTGTAATGGAAGGAGAATGATGGTCAGTGTGAGACAGAAGCTTATGAATGATAGTGAGGTTGGTGAAATAGGGGCTATTTGATGGCTTGTTGTTTATAGTGTGGCAGAGAGTATAGGCTTTTTTGTGATAAAGATGATGACCTGAGATGGTGAAATCGTGAGGTGTAGTAATGTGAAAAATTTGGTTATGGGTTTAGGTTATAGGCACGTAAGCTGAGAGGTGTAAATTACGGTCAAAAGTATTAAGCTGAAAAGTCCTTCTCTGTGTGTGGGCTATGGGTTAATATAGGAGAGGTTTAGGCTGAAATGTTTAAGTTCAAGTGTGATTAGGAGTTGTTAAGGATAAGTGATAGAGTTTGTTTTAGATGAGTTATGGTTAGGATGATTTGTTGAGATTTGTTTAGGATGAGTGTGTTTATGATAACTGATGGGTATAGGATGAGTCTTGGGTTGGTTTTAGGAAAGTACTGGTATATGAGTTATGAAATGGGTAAATAGGTTAAGTTATGAGTTAATGAGTCATGGGTAGTTAAATGGGTGATAGGTGGTTAAATGGGTTCTGAGTTGTATAATGGGTCAATGGGTAAGATAGTGGATTATGGGCTAGATACTCGGTCAATAGGTTGGATAATGGTTCAATTGGTGAAAGTTAAGTCTTCTTTTTTTTTACAAAAAATAAAAAAAATAAAAGCCCCGGACAAAATTGGGTGTTCACACTCTACCCATCCATGAATGGGAGGGAAGAACTCAGAAAAAGAGGAAAAATCTAGAGAGAAGGGAGAGAAAAGAGAAAGATCTAGATCCAGAGAGAGAATGAAAAGTGTAGAATGAGAAGATGAGTCTCAGATTTATGGTTCTACCTCCTATAAATAACCCTTAATTTTTCCTTACACGATCAGAAACCTATTAGTTACAAAGTTGGGTCCATTACGAATCATTGGGCCCAAGTCCCATGTCATTTTGAGGTGTACAACTCAAGTTATGCTCAATTAAGTGACCAAACTCATCAACAACTCGTCTCTATTTTCTAGCTTCAATTATGTAGCCAAAATGACGTAGTTTAGCTTAGGAGTCTCATAAGAGTTATAACTTTGTGCCTTATCTTTCATTTGGGCCTGGTTTGACATCCATTAAACTCCTATAACTCGAGATATGGACTGATGAGTGCGCAGAGATCAAGCTGTTAGCATCAACATTCTAGCTCTTGCTTCAACTTCAATTGAAATTATCCAAAAGTATGATTTAGCTCTTGATTTTCATGAAACTTGTAGGTATTTATCTTATCTTCCTACAAGATTAGAATCACACTAATCAGATATTTGAAACTCAGATTATAGTCAAAATACTGAACACTGCCAAATAAACAAATAAAGGTTAATTCATGCAATAATTCTTTCGATGATCCAATTAGGCCTAATATCATAAAATGTGATAAAACCAATCTAATTAAGTCAAATTGAATCTTAAGACACCTAATGAAAGAATTATTAAATGAATAAAATATATTTCTATCGATTATCAAAATGATAACAAAATCTCATTTTTCAAGATTCATACCTCAAATCATCAGGACACATGTGTCATCTTAAAATCAAGGTATGGAGGGTGTACTAGCCTCACAATACCATTCACATAGTAGTAGCCTGCTTTCAGGTTAGTGTGCATTAACCTATTTATGATGATCGATTTGCCATACAGAGCTACTCTAGGTAGCTAGGCCATATCAAATGAGGGAATCAATCTCATCCTCAATCAAGAATCATGGTAAAGAGGGAATAAATCTCATCCTCATACTACCTTGATTGGGAGGGTGTCTTCTTTCCTCACACTATCAATCATCTGGGATAGAGAGAGAGGTACATTACTCAAACTATCTAGGATTTAGGACCACCTCAAGTAATGAGGGAATTACCCATCCTCTACTACTTATGACAAGGGAAGCTTGGGTAAAGAGGGAAGTATTCCTCATCCTTAAGTACTCTGGTGTAGAGTGTGATTTTTGTAACACCTCAAAAAACGCTTGTTTCATGATATACATTCATTTTATAATATTTGTGATTTTTGTGAATTTTTGTGAATTATTTCGGTGATTTTCATTATTTTAATGTATTTCTTGATTTACATGCCCACTGAGCGGAGCCGGAAAAATAAAATATTTCCTCGAGGCCGAAAAACCTTGGACTGTGAAAACGGTGACGAGGGATCTTACTAAACATGAGGTCGGACACAGTAACTGTAACTGACGGGGGATTTTAATAAATACTGATTTTGTTAATTGTAACTTTTGTCCACCAGATAATAGCTTTAGTAGAGTGTTAGTCATCTTTTCTAGAGAGCACTTTAATGACATCAGTAAGATGACATCATCAAGATGACATCACCATTGACTTTTTCAAAAAGTGCATAAAGCTTTGTATCAAGCTTCTCAAGGAAGCTTTGTATCAAGCCTCTCAAGGAAGCCAATTTTTCTCTCTCCTCCCATGGAGACCCCACGACAATGAGGGGGAAAAGATGACACAAATTGTCATCTTTCACCTAAACACATATTCATTTTTCACTTTTCAATCTTCAAAAGTTTCTATCACTTTATTTCTCAGCTTTTCCTTTCTCTCACTTTTTCTCTCATCTCCATTTTTTCTATTCACTTCCACGGCCAAACACACCATTTTTGGCCATCCATGCTTGCTTGCTCAACCAACCTTATTTCTTGCATCTACTCATCACCTTGAAACTTTTTCCTTTTGTGACCATCACTTGATTCTTCCATCTTCATCTTCTTCCATAAAGCCTTCAAACTTGAAGCTTTGAGGTAAGGTTCTTGATTTTCTATTTTTCTTCCTTCATTTTCGTGATTCTTGGTCATCTTGGTGATCAAGGACTTCTCTTTTCAAGCTTTGAGTGTTGATTATGTCAGTTTGATCATCCTAAGATTTTGTTGGTAGTGCTGGACGAAAATTGCAAGAAGCAACAAGTTTCTTGCTTTTTTCTTGTTGTCTCTTTAGGTAAAAGGGAGATCATCCTCTTCAACCTACCATGGTGGTGAGGAACACGTTTTTGTGTTGATAGTGAGGAATCCATGAGAGGGCTACTCACTTTGTTGTATGATTTTTTATGATTCTTGATGATTTTGTGTTGGTTTTACCTTAAATGAATTTATTATTTGCTATTGTATATCTTAACGGATTTGAAATGATTTGGATTGATTGGAATCATATATGGAAAGCAAGGGCTCTTTGCCCCTTTGTTTGAGGCTCATGGCCAAGCACCCACAAATAGGGTGCCCAAGATCAAAACTTTGTAATAATTTGGGGACTAACTAATTAAGTGTTTAATGATGAATGAAATGATGAGAATTTTAGGTTCCTAGCCCCATAGAGCTCACGGCCCCATAAGGTATCCAATGGAAAAATTTTATTAAGATGGAAACTTAATTAATTAGATGATTAGATGTTGGTTAGGGATTCATAAAATGGAAAGAACAATGAACAAAATTTTATCCTACAACCTAAAATGATTTTTGGCCAAAGAAAGAACATGAGTGTGAGTGAGGTTTTGAGAAACTTGAAATAGTTACTCTAAGTGAGTTATGTTTAGAACTAAGTAAAGGACTTGTTTAATTAGAGTAACAAAGATTAGGTGAAAGATATTAGAAAATTCCTTTAGAGAGGCTTAATAGGAAAAATGTTGAAGTTGAAGTGTAATTTTATATTAAACCTTGAAAGTATGTTTTCGTAAGTGAGAATTTGGGCAATGAATTGTTGTGGGTCCATGAGTGGGACCAAGGTTTATTAATGTTTGATTTGGCCATTTATGATATGTGGTTATGGAAATGTCATGTTATTATTGAATATATGTGTATATGCATTGAGTTATCATGCATTGTGAAAGTCCGGTGGACTTTGTTGTAAGGCTTTATGCCTAGGAGATGAATCACACCTTAGTGCGGGTGCGAATAGACTAGGGTAGGTCACTTGTTGACCTTGAGAGCGTCGGGGTGCGGGTATCTCACAATGGGCAGTTGGTAGTTCCTCTGTACTGTGGGATAGACCGATGCAAATGCACTGACGATCTAGACCGAGACACTGTCCTATATCACGATCTTGTGAAGAATGTCTTGTACAAGCCATGTTGTGTAATTTGTTAATATTGAAGCACTTGATTTGAGGCTGATAAGATACAGACGTGTCTCCTTGATCATTGATAACCACGCTGAAGAAGTGGTTTTATGTCTTTATTTTTGAATTAATTTCCCTTGTTTTATTCTTTTTACTGCGTTTTGCTCTAATATTGTGAAAAGTTTGATTTAGGGTTGTTATTTTATGTTAGTTGATTTAAAGGATGAAGAGCCCTCATTATTTTAACTTGTTTTTGCAAGAAAACAATTAAGAAAGGAGGACTGAAAGCCTTAAAGGAAGATCAAGGGCATGTTTATTGGATACTCAGCGCCCAGGCACTCCAGAAGCAGCGCCCAGGCACTCTTGGAGGCCTCAGAAAAGTATTTTCTGGATGTTCAGCGCTCAGGGGCTCCAGAAGTAGCACCCAGGCGTCATAGAAGAACTCAACAGGCATTCACTGGAAGCTTAGCGCCTAGGCGCTAAGGACGAAACGCCTAGGCGCTCAAATTTATATTTGATATTGCGCTCTGGGTGCTCGGCACCTAGGCGCTCCAGACTTAGTGCCTAGGCGCTCATATCATATTATATATACTTCATTTATGACCTAGAAGATAGGGAGGGGCAGTCAGCAGAGACAAGGAGGCACGAGCTAAACCTAGTTTAGAGAGCTTTGGAGTATTCTGTAGAGAAAAAATCGTGGAAACGATTTGGATCTTCACCTACCTATGAGTTTTCTCTATTCTCTTCCTTTATTCTAGTTTTTGTCAGGTTTGTAAAAGTTTCAATTTTGTAGTATGAGCGCCCAGGTGCTTATTCTGTAGCGCCTAGGCGCTATACAAAAAAAAATTGAATTTTTCTCTGCCTATACAACGCCTAGGCGCTGTAAACAACGTGCCTAGGTGCCCTTGGCACATCCGTCCTTATGAACCTCTGGAACACCAGTGTCTAGACGCTGGAATTAAGTGCCTAAGCGCTTGTGAAAAAAAAAATTTGAATTTGACCACGCGCCTAGGCACCAAATTAACAACACCTAGGTGCTTACACCAGTCTTTGCGTTTTAAAATGCAGAGCTTTCCCCCTTCCCCCTCACTTTCTCCCCACTTTCTCTCTTTCCCCTTCATCTTCTCCTCTATCCAAACCCTACCCACACTATTTCCTTACTTTATCTCTTCACTCTTTCTCTTTCTCTCTCATATTCCCTCAATCTCCATAACACCCGCACAATTTTCCTTCGTTTTCCCCCTCTCCTTTCTTCCCTCGTGACTCACTCCCACTTCTTCTCTCTCTCATTTGACTTCTACAAATCAAGGTATGGAATTTTCATTTTTCCTCTCTTGATGCTTCATTTTATATGCCCTAGGTACTCTAAATTTCTATTTTTCAAGTTGTTTATGCTGAAATATTCTAATTTCTGAGTTGGGGCAAAAATAGTTTTAGGAGGATGGGTAACTTTGTATTTTGGTTTAGCTATTAGGTGAAAGAATTGTTAAATAGGTTGAATATATTGCTCTAAAATCTGCTTGCCTATGAGATATTTGCTTCGTATGTGATCATTTGGTTGAATTTGGCTGATTTGTTTTGATTGAATATATTAAAAGTTGGATTTTATCGCCAATGGCCTGTTCCATTTCTAGCATAGGTCATTTTTGGTTTTATTGATTTAATTGAAATATACATGTTTGTATTAGTTGGGACTGCAAACATTGCCACCTATATTGATATCTTCTGCATTCTCTACTTTTATGCATTTTTGGTGTATCATTATCCTATGGTTAGTGAGTAACATGATAATGCTGGGTAATTTATCCTACTTAATATGTTCTGAATTCCTGTATTTAAGCACTGATGCTATAAGATGTTTCATTTGCAGGAAAATGGCACCCAAGCACTAACCTACGCGCAAACGCAAGACCCAAGCTGAGAGCTCATGCCAACAGGCATCATTCAATGCCGATCTTTTCCTATCTGAGGAAAATGAGAAATGCATCACCGACATCCTCTGCAATTGGGTTTCGTGCTAGAGCGCGATATTTTACTAGAAAACGGTGAATGTGATGAGATCTTCAACCAAATCCTAAGGAGGAATTGGTCCAAGCTTTGCAAATTGCCGGTCGATGGGTCTACTTCCATTATCCGAGAATTCTATGCAAATGCATATCGGTCAGAGGATAATAACCGATATAAATATGAATCATACGTCTGGGGTCATAGCATTCTATTTGATGCACGAACTCTAGACCGATTTCTGGAGACACCTGAAGAAGTGGGCGATTGTGGGTACACAAGGCTGAAGAAAGAGGCATTAAACCCTGAATTAGTCCTGAGAACCATATGCAAATAGGGAGCCCTATGGGAACTTGATTCGGGAAGCTACCCTAAATTTTTGAAGAAGTCTGATCTGCTCCCAATTCCTAAAGCCTGGTGCACATTTTCTGAAGCAGGATTCTTCCCCAACTCTCACCACCAGGAGGTGACGTGAGACCGGGCGTTACTAATTTTTGACATTGTTACCAGGAAATCAATGGACGTGGGTTTACTGATCTCCTATAACATACAAACTCTAGCATAGAGTAGGACCCGACGGTCTTGTCTATGGTACCCCAGCCTTATCACGCAACTATGTCGGGCAGTTGGGGTGGAGATCAACGGTGATGTTTCAATCAGGTTAGCTCCAGCTGTGGACGTGGCCATGATCAACCGCTATGTGCAAGAGGACGATCCCACTCAGATTCCTCCAGTAGCTCGAGCTCTTGCTGCTAGACCACCTCGTCCACGCCCTGAGCCTTCCTCTAGTGGAATTAAGCATTGCCTCAGACGCATCGAGTGATACATGATCCAGTCTAGCCAGGCATTGGAGGGGATGTTGAGGAACCTGGCTATCCAACTCAATGTTGATCCAGATGCCCTAGGCAGGATTCCACTTCCAGAAGAGAACTCACAGAGTGATGCAAAAGCTGAACTTGATGGAGACGATAGTGAGAGCAGCGATGATTGATCTACGAGGGGGAGTTTTTATTTTCTTTTTCTTTAATTTTTGTTTTGAATTTTCATTAGTTTTGTTTTTAACTTTTCGTATTGTCTAGCTTTTATTCTATTTTCATTTGCTTTTATTTTTCCATGAAGTTTAGGGTCATTACTCGAGTGCTTAGAAACAAGCACGAGAGTAAGTTTGGGTAAGAGAATTTAGTCCTCATGCCCCCTGTTTCTGCTAGTCCCTTTTCCTTGTGTTTTGAGTTAAAAAAATAATAAAAGAAGAAAAAAAATTGTAATCTTGTTGTGAGGGAATCAATCAACTTGCATGCTTAATTGTGGAACCTGAAAATTGTGTGATCTTGTTGTTTGAAGCTTATTAGGAATGGTTTCATACCTTACACACATGAATCTTGTTACTTGATTATTAATGGATTGGCACCATCTTTGTGAGTAGTTTGCATTCCTTGTCTTGGGTAGGAGAATTGAGCCTCTAACATAATTTGATTGCTGAGGGGACACTTTTGAGGCTTTACCATCCAAAATTTGCTTGATTCTCTTATGCTTTCTTGATTTGCACAATGTTTAAACATGATAAAGGCATTTTGTTTGTAAGCCAGTTACCTCTTGAGCCTAATGATCCTCTTTCTTTGTTAAACCCTTCCATACTTGAGCCTAGTCACATAAGTAATATCTAACAGACCTGAAGGAGCTAGGTGAGCATTGAATGGTTACTCCTTTGAGGCCAATGGGTTACTGGGAAAATACTTGACACAATGATCAAGTACCCCTTTGAGACCATGTAGGTTACTGGGGTAAATAAAAAGAAAGAAAGAAAGAAAGAAAGAAAAGGAAAAAGAGAAATTGAAAGGTACAATTTTTGTGAGTTGAAGGTTTGTTAGAAAGACCAATGATCACTTGCCCTCTAAGGTAGCAGTTTACTTGTTCATTCTATCTACCTTGTACCTTGACATCAAGTTTTTAACCCTCTAAGTCCTTCTGATTGTTACATTGTGTGAATCATGAGCTTGTGTGTTGAGATGAAAATCAAATGCATGGGGGGTGGACCCAAATTGTGTTGAATGAGAGAACAACAACCCAAATTTAGGAGAGAATGATTGAGCATATACCTAAATGAGAGGCTAATAAAGTAAATCATTTTACATGCATTAGTTGCCAAATCCATTAACTTCCAAGTTGTGATTGATCAGTGTATTATTCGTATGACACCAACTTCTCATTTCCTTTTAACCTCAAGTTGCACAGTTGATGGTTATACTCTTAAGACTATTTGGATGATTGATTTACCTATTGCCTTGTTGCTTTGCCCGAGGACGTGGTAAAGATTAAGTTTGGGGGAGTGATAACCACGCTAAAGACATGGTTTTATGTCTTTATTTTTGAATTAATCTCCCTTGTTTTATTCTTTTTACTACGTTTTGCTCCAATATTATAAAAAGTTTGATTTAAGGTTGTCATTTTACTTTAGTTGATTTAAAGGATGAAGAACCCTCATTATTTTAACTTGTTTTTGTAGGAAAGCAATTAAGAAAGGAGGACTGAAAGCCTTGAAGGAAGATCAAGTGCATGTTTGCTGGATACTCAACGCCCAGGAGCTCTAGAAGTAGCGCCCAGGCGCTCTTGGAGGCCTCAAAAAAGCATTTTTTGGATGTTCAGCACCTAGATGCTCAAATTTATATTTGATATTACGCTCTGGGTGCTCAGCACCAAGGCGCTCCAGACTCAACTCCTAGGCGCTCATATCAGATTATATATACTTCATTTCTGACCTAGAAGACAGGGAGGGGCAGTCAGCAGAGACAAGGAGGCACGAGCTAAACCTAGTTTGGAGAGCTCTAGAGTATTCTGAAGAGAAGAAATCATGGAAACGATTCGAATTTTCACCTACCTATGGAGTTTTCTCTATTTTCTTCCCTTATTCTAGTTTTTGTCATTGTTGTCATGTATAACTAAACTTCCATTTGTTGGGATTAGGTGGATTTTGATGAAACCTGTTTGTATTTGATATTGGGTTCACTTAATACAAGGTGTTATTTTATTTTGAGTTTATGATCTCTTCTCTTAATGCTATCTAAAGATTGATTCTCTTTAGAATGATTTTTGGGTTGTATATTGAATGGAAATTTGATATATGATTTGTGCTATGAGATTATGAACCTTGCTTATCTCTAGGCTAGGAATAGTCATTGATTCGCTCGTTATCTCTTTGAATTCTAAACCGTAATGCTTATTGTCTCTTAGAATCACCTAAGGAATTAGGGTTTTTAATTAAGAACAAATGGTTAACTACCTAAGGAATTAGGAGTTGAGTATTTTAGAGAATTCGGTGACAAAATAGGAATAGTAACTTGTGTTAGTTCCAATTGATATGCAACAAGTGAAGTCAAATGAAACTTGATCCCAACTCTTTCATAAATTGAATTTCAATCATTTTGCATACCAAGTGTTTGTTAAATTGCCAACTATAAAAATCCAAAAATATTGTCATTGCATGAGTTCATGTATTTCTCTTGTTTTGTTATTAGAGCTCACTTTGATCCAAATCTTCGTTTAAATAATAACTAATTTCATGAATTGGTATTTGGCCATCGATCTCTGAGAACAATATCCTGTATCTCACTGTTTTTATTATTTGACGATCCGATACACTTGTCGTGGTCACATCAATCATTCTCTCCGATGTTGTGTTTAGCTCCATGGAGTAGGATTTTGGTACTTGTGCATGTGCATAGTCGGTCAACATATTTACCTGGCATATATATATATATATATATATATATATATATATATATATATATATATATATATATTTGATGATCCTATACACTTGCCATGGTCATATCAATCATTCTCTCCGATGTTGTGATTAACTTCATGGAGTAGGATTTTGGTACTTGTGCATGTGCATAGTCGGTCAACATATTTACTCAGCCTATATATATATATATATATATATATATATATATATATATATATATATATATATATATGTTTATGGAATTATTTCTTTTACTAATATTATGACTGCTTGGATTATTAAATAGTTTATTTTTGGAATCTTGATACTGCTTATTATTTTTACTGTATTGTATGGCATCATGCGCCGTTTCTATTTCTTACTACCATAATTAGTAATGATGTTGGATATCTCACTTCTTTACTTTGCTATTCTATTTATATATGTGCCTCTTTAAAGACCGAGGCAAGGAAGAGCCTGAGTTTCCTGGTTTTTAGTCAACCTAGTCTTCTGTTTTGTGATAGCATCTCGACGAGGTTTTCTTGGGTATGCCAGACTGAGGTTCCATGGAGGCATTGACTATTGGCATGTCAACTTAAACACCGAGTGTTTCATCTACATGGGAGATGTGACCGTATCTTTGGCTTGGGGTCGTTATGACCCACCTGTTTTCTCTTTTGATATTGCTGTATGGTTGGAGTTCTACATGCCAATATGTGAGGTGTGGGCTGACCGTGAGTATACCCCACAGGAGGATTCATTCCTATACTCTGCACGAGCCCTTGCTTGTGAGTCTGTTGCTCCTGTGAGGATTTCCTCTTCTGAGGAGGAACCTGAGGAGGACCCATCTAAGGCTCATTCTCAATAGTTGTTGGGGGCATGACACTTTTTGTAGCCTAGGTGGCTGTTTGTATATATCTTTTGGGTATGTAAAGCTTCTGCTTTCTTTTTCTAAAACTGTTGGTGTATATAAAATACTTATGTCATATATCTTTTGTATAAATGTGTGGTTTGATCTTCATGTTAATTTCTGCTAAGTTATGTTTTTCGCTTACAAAAAAAAAAAGAAATTGCTAAGTTATTATATGTTTTATAAATGAACAGGTTACTATTTATATGTATATAAATCGGGTCTTAGTGTTATCTTTTGAGTTTTGTCTTCGATGTGACTGTCCCTCTCCAAAATGAGGCGTTATACTAGTTTGGTATCTGAGCCACGGTTTGAGCCTTCTTTTGGGTTTGTGGTTACGTTTGTCTTATTTGTGCTGTGTGATTCTCTGTGTTTGGTTTCCGAACGGTTACATCTAACTTTCCTTATGTTTTATTCAGTCTAACTCTAAAAGAGAGTGATGGCTCGTGGTGGAGGTATGGCTGCAACAGTTGAGGCAATGCAGCAGATGACAGATGTTATTATACAATAAAATAAGAGAGCTGCACAACAACAAGAGGCAATGGCTGAAGCCCAGAATTTGTCAGAATTTCTCTGCAACAACCCACCGCAGTTTAAAGGGGAGTTCGATCCGAAAAAAACTAGTCTTTGGATCAAGGAACTGGAGAAGATATTCCGAGATGGGTTGTGCCGATGACCGAAAGGTAACGTATGCTACCTTCATGTTGGTCGGAGATGCTGAAGACTAGTGGAATAGAGCCCAACAATTAATTGAAGCCGAGGGAACAACGATCACATGGGAAGTCTTCAAGAACATATTTCTAGAGAAGTATTTCCCAACTAGTGCAAGGCCGCTAAAGAGATTTAATTTCTTGGTCTTAAACAAGGAAGCATGACAGTTAGCGAGTATGCAACAAAGTTTGAAAGCTTATCAAAGAAATCTTATCGAAGTTCTCGAGGTATTTCTAGCTACAGCCTGACGAAGAGTGGAAATGTCGGAAGTTCGAGGAGGGATTGCGCCATGACTTGAAGAGAGCAGTACTACCGTTGGGAATTGACCAATTCCCAGCCTTGCTAGACAAATGTCGTAGGATTGAAGAGCTAGATCAATCAAGGGACACGAGGAGTCGTAACTTTGGACCTACTAGGTTCCAAAGAGGGAATAGCAGCAATGTCAATCACTTTCAAAGGAAACCTTATTCCCAACCGCTAGGGAACCAACATTAACAACAATCACCTGGTGGAGGTCCGAGTGGAAATTCTGGTGGCAATCGAGTTAGTCAGACTGTGGCGTCTTCACCAAAGTGTTTGAAATGTGGAAAAGACCACCTGACAAGGGAGTACACAATCAAGGAGATTATCTGCTTTAGATGCAAAAAGCCTGGACATATCTCCAGAGATTGTAGCCAACCTAAGGCGGAGCCTTCTGTCAACAATGCACGAGTTGTAAGACCTCAAGTAGGAGGCAAAGTTTACACGATGAGTGAAGCAGAAGCCTCCCAATCTGAAGATCTGATAAAGGGAGATGGTACCATAGGAGGTAATCTTTTATCTATACTGTATGACTTAGGAGCAACCCATTCTTTTGTTGCTTATGATTGTGTGCACCGATTAGGTTTACCTGTGTCTTCCTTACCCTTTGATTTGAGTGTTTCTACCCCTACTGCTAAACTTGTTATTACTACCCAAGTTTATTTAAACTGTCCTTTATCTATTGAAGGTCGAATCTTTTTTGTTGATTTGATCTATTTACCTCTTTCCTAAATAGACGTAATCTTCTGAATGGATTAGTTATCTTCTAACCATATCCTGTTGGATTGTTCCAATAAAACCCTACTTTTCCCTAAGTCTGAAGTTTCTAGATTTTTTACGGCCAACCAAGTTAAAGCTTTCTTAAGAGAAGGAGCTCAGGGATACATGCTATTATCTTCCTTAGAAGTCGAGAGTGAGACGGATGTGAATGCTATTCCAGTAGTCAATGAGTTTCCTAAAGTCTTTTCTGATGATGTACCTAGTTTACCGCTGGAGCGGGAGATAGAGTTCACTATCGATCTTGTACCTAGATCTGGTCCTGTATCCATAGCGCCGTACAGGATATCGCCATCAGAATTGGTTAAACTTAAGAAACAGTTAATGAAGCTTCTGGAAAAGTAGTTTGTCAGGCCTAGTGTATCACCCTGGGGAGCGCTAGTGTTATTGGTCAATAAGAAAGAAGGAACTTCGCACTTATGTGTAGATTATCACTAGCTGAACAAGGTCACAATCAAGAACAAGTATTCATTTATGAAGATAGATGATTTAATGGATCAGCTGAGAGAAGCCGATGTTTTCTCCAAGATAGATCTGCATTCTGGCAATCATCAAATCCGAGTGAAGATAGAGGATATTCCCAAGACAGTTTTTTGTACATGTTATGGGCATTATGAGTATCTTGTGATGCCATTTGGAATGATGAATCCACCTGCCATATTCATAGATTATATGAATAGAATATTTTGTCCTTATCTAGACAAATTTGTCATTATTTTTATAGATGACATTCTGATCTATTCTCGAAATCAGGAGGAATATGCCGAACATCTCAGTATAGTTCTCCAGATTTTGAAAGAGAAGAAGTTGTATTCCAAGTTGTCAAAGTGTGAATTTTGGCTGGAAGAAGTTAAGTTTTTGGGTCATGTAATCTTGAAGGATAGGATTGCAGTGGATCCGTCAAAGGAAGAAGCAGTTCTACAATGGGAAAGGCTGAAGACCGTGACTGAGATTCGAAGCTTTATGTGATTAGCCGGTTATTATCGAAGATTCATTGAAGGATTTTCTAAGATAGCAGGACCTCTCACTCAACTTATGAGGAAGAACCAAGCTTTTGAGTGGACCGATGCTTGTGAAGAAAGTTTTCAAGAGTTGAAGAGACGACTGACTACTTCACCAGTTTTAGTTCTACCTGATCTAAATGAATCCTTTTAGGTGTATTGTGATGATTCACATCAAGGATTAGGATGTGTACTCGTGCAAGATAAGAAAGTGGTGGCGTATGCTTCAAGACAATTGAGAGTGCATGAAAAGAATTATCCTATATATGACTTGGAGTCAGTAGCTGTGGTGTTTGCATTGAAAATATGGAGACATTTTCTGTATAGAGCAACGTTCAACGTCTACATCGATCATAAAAGCCTGAAGTACTTGTTTGACCAAAAGGAGTTTAACATGAGGCAGAGAAGGTGGTTGGAGTTTTTGAAAGATTATGATTTTCAACTCCAGTATCATCCCAGAAAAGCAAACGTCATGGCAGATGCTTTAAGTAGAAAGATGCTTAGTATCTCTGCTTTGATGGTCTAGGAGAAGGAGTTGATAGAGCAATTCAGGGATATATGGTCATCTGTGGAATTGACACCGGGGAAGATTTGTTTGAATATGGTTACTATTTGAAGTGATCTAATGGAAGAAATTCAAGAGAAACAGAAAGGTGACAAATTTTTGTAAAATGAGAGGGAGCTGATGAAGTGCGACATTATGTCTACAGTAGAGGAAGGACTTGATGGAATCCTAAGGTTCAAATCCAGGGTTTGTGTGCCCAATGATTCGAAACTTAGGAAGTTCATTCTCGAAGACGCTCACATAAGCAAGTTGAGTATGCATCTGGGAATGACCAAGATGTATCAAGACCTGAAACAGTTATTTTGGTGGCACAAAATGAAGAGGGATGTTGCCAAATATGTGTTGTCTTGTCTGGTTTGTCAGAAAGCTAAGGTTGAACATCAGAGACCTTCAAGAATGTTGCAACCTCTAACTATTCCCGAATAGAAATGGGATAGTATTTAAATGGATTTCGTGGTTGGATTGCCAAAGACTCGAAAGGGTTATGATTTGATATGGGTAATTGTTAATCGGCTTACTAAGTCCGCACACTTCTTACCGATTGGCATAAGGTATTCAATGGAGAAGTTAACCCAGTTGTATATTGGTGAGATTGTTAGACTGCATGGTGTGCCTTCTAGTATTATATCTGATAGAGATCCGAGGTTTACATCGAGGTTTTGGCAAAGTCTTCAAGGAGCAATAGGAACGAAACTACGTTTGAGTTCTGCTTATCACCCTCAAACCGATGGTCAATCGGAAATGACGATCCAATCGTTGGAAGATTTGCTTAGAGCTTGTACTTTGGAACAGACTAGGAGTTGGGATGAAGTTTTACCTTTGATAGAGTTCACCTATAACAACAATTTTCACTTGAGCATAGGGATGACACCCTATGAGGCTCTATATAGATGACGGTGCAGAACACCTTTGTGTTGGTACTAAGATGGAGAACATCTTACGATTGTACCTGATCTTATGCAACAAACAACGGAAAAGGTCAAGATGATTCAGGAAAAGATGAGGACGGGTCAGAATCGATAGAAAAGCTATGCAAACAAAAGGATAGAACCTCTTGAGTTTGAGGAAGGCGAGCATGTGTTTTAGAAAGTCACACCCATGACTGGGGTCAGCCAAGTTCTTAAATCTAGAAAACTCACTCCTAAATTCATCGAACCATATCAAATTCTTCGTCGGATAGGTCTAGTAGCTTACCAAATAGTATTACCACCTTTTTTTTCTAACCTTCACAATGTCTTTCATGTGTCGCAATTGCGAAAATATATTCCTGGTCCAAACCATGTCATAGCACCTGATACAATACAATTAAAAGAGAATTTAACCTATGAGACACTTCCTGTAAAGATCGAAGATAGGAGAGTGAAGCGACTCAGAGGGAAAGAAATTCCATTGGTGAAAATGATTTGGAATGACATAACCGGAGACGCAACGTAGAAGTTAGAGGACAAGATGAAGGAACAACATCCACATCTATTATAAGGTATGAAAAAAATTTCGAGGATGAATTTTTTTTTAGAAGGGGAGAGTTGTAACACCCCAAAAATCACTTGTTTCATGATATACATTTATTTTATAATATTTGTGATTTTTGTGAACTTTTGTGAATTATTTTGATGATTTTGATTATTTTAATATATTTCTCGATTTATGTGTGCACTGAGCGGAGCTGAGAATATAAAATATTTTCCTGAGGCCGAAAAACCTTGGACTGTGGAAACGATGACGAGGGATCTTACTAAACTCGAGGTCGGACACAGTTTACGAAGTTTTGTTCTTCAAGATTTTATCTGATAAATAAAATTATGCTACATTTTATTATCCATTAGATAATAAATACTGGTTTTGTTAACTGTAACTTTTGTCCACTGGATAATAACTTTAGTAGAGTATTAGTCATCTTTTCTAGAGAGCACTTTAATGACAATACCAAGATGACATTATTAAGATGACTTCACCCTTGACTTTTTCAAAAAGTGTACAAAGCTTCTCAAGGAAGCTTTGTATCAAGCTTCTCAAGGAAGGCAATTTTTCTCTCTCCTCCCTTGGAGACCCCACGGCAATGAGGGGGGAAAAGATGACACAAATTTTCATGTTTTCATCTAAACACATATTCACTTTTCACTTTTCAATTTTTAAAAGTTTCTATCACTTTCTCTCTCAACTTTTCCTTTCTCTCACTTTTCTCTCATCTCTATTTTTGTCTCTTCACTTCCATGGCCAAACACACCATTTTTGGCCATCCATGCTTGCTTGCTCAACTAACCTTATTTCTTGCATCAACTCATCACCTTAAAGCTTTTTCCTTTTGTGACCATCACTTAATTCTTCCATCTCTATCTTCATCTTCTTCCATAAAGCCCTAAAACTTGTAGCTTTGTGGTAAGGTTCTTGATTTTCTATTTTCCTTCCTTTATTTTCGTGATTCTTGGTCATCTTGGTGATCAAGGACTTCTCTTTTCAAGCTTTGGTTGTTGATTATGTGAGTTTGATCATCCTAGAGTTTTGTTGGTGGTAGTGGATGAAAATTGCAAGAAGCAACAAGTTTCTTGCTTTTTTCTTGTTGTCTCTTTAGGTAAGAGGGAGATCATCCCCTTCAACCTATCATGGTGGTGAGGAACACGTTTTTGTGTTTGATAGTGAGGAATCCATAAGAGGGCTACTCACTTTGTTGTATGGTTTTTGATGATTCTTGATGATTTTGTGTTGTTTTTACCTTGTATGACTTTATTATTTGCTATTATATATCTTGATGGATTTGAAATGATTTGGATTGATTAGAACTATGTATAGAAAGCAAGGGTTCTTTGCCCCTTTGTTTGAGGCTCAAGGCCAAGCACCAACAAATGGGGTGTCTAAGATCAAAACTTTGTAATAATTTGGGGACTAACTAATTACGTGCTTAATGATGAATGGAATGATGAGAATTCTAGGTTCCTAGCCCCTTAGAGCTCACAGCCCCATAAGGTATCCAATGGCAACATTTTGTGTTAAGATGGAAACTTAATTAATTAGATGATTAGATGTTAGTTAAGGATTCATAAAATGAAAAGAACAAGGAACAAAATTTTATCCTACAACCTAAAGTGATTTTTTCCCAAAGAAAGAACAAGAGTGTGAGTGAGGTTTTGAGAAACTTGAAATAATTACTCTAAGTGAGTTATGTTTAGAACTAAGTAAAGGACTTGTTTAATTAGAGCAATAAAGATTAGGTGAAAAATACTAAAAAATTCCCCTAGAGAGGCTTAATAGGAAAAATGTTGAAGTTGAAGCGTAATTTTATATTAAACCTTTAAAGTATGTTTTCATATGTGAGAATTTGGGCAATGAATTGTTGTGGGTCCATGAGTGGGATCAAGGTTTATTGATGTTTGATTTGGCCATTTATGACGTGTGGTTATGGAAAGGTCATGTTATTATTGAATATATGTGTATATGCATTGAGTTATCATGCATTGTGAAAGTGCGATGGACTTTGTTGAAAGACTTTATGCTTAGGAGATGAATCACATCTTAGTGCTGGTGCGAATAGACTAGTATAGGTCACTTGTTGACCTTGGGGGCGTCGGGGTGCTGGTATCTCACAATGGGCAGTTAATAGCATCTCTGTACCGTGGGACAAACCAATGCAAACTCACTGATGATCCAGACCAAGACACTGTTCTATATCGCGATCTTGTGAAGAATATCTTGTATAAGCCATGTTTCACAATTTGTTAATATTGAAGCACTTGATTTGAGGCTGATGAGATACAGACGTGTCTCCTTGATCATTCTCTTTGATGTTGTGTTTAGCTCCATGGAGTAGGATTTTGGTACTTGTGCGTGTGCATAGTCGGTCAACATATTTACCTAGCATATATATATATATATATATATATATATATATATATATATATGATTATAGAACTGTTTCTTTTACTAATGTTATGACTGCCTGGATTATTAAACTGTTTATTTTTGGAATCTTGATACTGCTTATTATTTTTATTGTGCTATATGGCGTCATGCGCCGCTGTTTCTTACTGTCATAATTGGTAATGATATTGGATATCTCATCTCTTTGCTTTGTTATTTTGTTTATATCTATGTTTCTTTAAAGATCGATGTGAGGAAGAGCCCGAGTTTCCTGGTTCTTAGTCAACCTAGTCTTCTGTTTTGTGATGGCATCTCGGCGAGGTTTTCTTGGGTATGCCAGACTGAGGTTCCACGGAGGCTTTGACTGTTAGCACATCGACTTAAACACTGAGCGTTTCATCTACGTGGGAGATGTGACCATATCTTTGGCTTAGGGTTGTTATGACCTACCTATTTTCTCTTTTGATGTTGCTGTATGACTGGAGTTCTACATGCCGATACGCGAGGTGTGGGGTGATCGCGCGTATACCCTATAAGAGGATTCGTTCCTATCATCTGCACGAGCCCCTACTCGTGAGTCTGTTGCTCCTGTGAGGATTTCCTCTTCTGAGGAGGATCCTAGGAGGAACCTGAGAAGGACCCATATGAGGCTCCTTCTCAGTAGTTGTTTAGGGCATGATACTTTTTGTAGCCTAGGTGGCTGTCTGTATATATCTTTTTGGGCATGTAAAGTTTTTGCTTTCTTTTGCTAAAACTATTGGTGTATCTAAAATATTTATGTCATGTATCTTTTGTATAAATGTATGGTTTGATCTTCATGTTAATTTTCGCTAAGTTTATGTTTTTTGCTTACAAAAAAAAAGAAGAGAAATTGCCAAGTTATTATATGTTTTATAAATGAACAAGTTACTATCTATATGTATATAAACTAAGTCTTAGTGTTATTTGTTGAGTTTCGTCTTTGGTGTGACTGTCCCTCTCCAAAAAGTGGCGTTATAATTCTCATATCCTCTCTTACCATTATCCAAGCATTACCGTAAGTACAAGGTATATTCAAAACCCAACTCAACCTAGTTCCACAAAGGGATACCCATGAAAGAAAAATCATTTTTCTTCAAATCTATTCAATCATCATATTGTCAACCATGCAATTATATGCATATGAAAGTTTTTCTCATCATAGGTAATCAAACTCATCGTTTAATCTCACTTGATGTAAAAACATCATAACAAAATCATTTCTCAAATCTTTAATATCATTTAATTCAACATCATCTTGAAATTATTTCTTAATCATCATATAACTTATTCTTCAAATTTGATCAGATGCATAATCTTTTCACAATCTAGGAAATTTCAATCACTCAATTCAAGGTTTAAGGTTTGTATTTAGGTTACTTAGGATAAAGAACTCTGTTTCCATCATTTTCAGACCAAAATACTCAAATCCAAGGCCTGATGATCGATTACATAGCCTTGGTAATCGATTACCAGCCTAGCAGAACCTATGTAATCAATTGCAAGCAGGATGTAATCGATTACAATCATAATGTAATCGATTACAAACATAATGTAATCGATTACAAGTTGCCTAGAAACACAATCCGCAGTTCCAGAAGCTTAGTAATTGATTACAAAGGCTATGTAATCGATTACCATGTGGAAATTTGTAGAAAACTGAGCCTTTAAGCCATTCCAACTCAAACCAAACCATTAAACATCAACAACAACATCAAATAATCACAAATATACATCCAAATCACTCATAAAACAATACATCTCAATATGGGTATAAAACTCATTTTTCAAATCTTAAAACCCATCAAGAGTTAAATCAAGAAATCAAGTTCTCAAATCATAATTATCTTTTCCATTTCAAAATCATCATTCAAATCTTAAGTTTCCAAAACTTGGAAGACAATGGATGAAATAGAAAAGCAAAGAAAAACCCCCTGCCTCATCTCCTTTGCAAATCTCCTACTTTTCCACCTTTGGATCTTCCCTTCTCTTTATCTTTCTTTCTTTCTTCTTCCCTCATTTCCTTCTTTCTTTTTTTTCTCCTTTTCTTGTAGGAGATGCAGAACGAATGAGGAAGAGAAAGCAGAGTGAGCGTGAGAGGATAAGGAGAAAATTGAGAAAAGAAATAGAAATAAGAGAGAAAAGGCGGTGGGAATAGGAAAATAAAAGGAAAAAGGGAAATCCAACTGGAAAGGTTATATCTATTAAGAACACTTTAATGTTTCCTTAACGGGTTTTCTAACCTTCACATGTATTATAAAAAATTCTAGGATTTCCTTTATTTTCCAAATTTATATTTCTATATATCTCATTATACACTTTTACTACATACTAAGCTTCATTATTCATCCCTAGGTTAAATTAAACCTTATAGAATTGAACTAAAAAGCTTGCAAGTGTTCACTTTGAGCTATTTTCACCCTCTCATTAATCTTCACCCACTATTTGACATCTGCTCATAATCTCATGATTTTCTGAGCTACTAGTCTATTTAGTTTGGTTTTTGAACACTATCTTAGTGTTATTAAAAATGCTAACTAATTTATTTGATCTTCCAGAATTTAGTACAGTTCATTCGAATCCTCTATGACTTAAAAATAAATGTTTCATATTTATTTCTATCTATTTAGCTATTTAAGCTAAATTCTGAGTTTATTTGAGCTATTTCTCAACTTCGGTGTTATAGATTTATGCTTAAATCGATCCCAAATCATTATCAAGTAACTTCCATCAATTTTATTGAGCAACTATTACCTTGATTAAGTCCATTGGGTTGGAGAGAATGTTACATTGGGAGCCTCTGACAATTACTTTTCGAATGCTATAAAAGGTTCCAAGTTGAATGATTGGAGAATAATCTGAGAAAGATAAAAGCTCATACACAAAGAACAACTCTCTCACCTCTTCCTACTTTATTCTGAAACTTCTGAAATCCTTGGTAGGTATGTTGTAGGTTTTGTAAAACTGAGTTTATACACTAATTGAGTGACTTCGAGATCTACCCACTTGTATCAAACACTTAAAATCTATCTTTGATTGTTGAGTGTGTGTGGTGAGCTTGTGGGTAGTGCAAGCCACTTGTAAGCTTAGTGAAGCTTGTTTGTAAGAGCCAAAAAAGGCTTGAAAGAAAGAATACTTGTTGAAATGCATCTGGAGAGGCTAAAAGAAAAGAATACTCATTTGTAATAGCCTAAAGAAGCTTTGTAAGAAAGAATACTTTGATATAGTGAAAATCCTAGTATTTGCTAGGTAGTAGATGTAGCCCCAAGTGGTTTAGGGGGTGAACCAGTATAAATTCTAATGTCTTGTTTTTCTTCCTTTACTTTAACTCTTTCCAATCTATTCTAATAGTGATTCTTAGTAAATCAGAGTTCTTTTCTATAAGAACAAAAGTATTTTTGAGTTAAAGTGAACTGAACAAGAATCTCTCCTTATAAAGTGTAAATATGTGTTTTTGGAATTGATTCTTACTACTAAGGAAGAATTTTCAAAGTATAAGGTTTACTACAATAAGTTTTTAATCAGAAAAGAATTATGTGTTGTAGTCTAAAAGTATGAGAGAGTTCAGTTTCACTCAACCAGTTAACTCTCTCACCCTGTAATATGTGTTCTTGTTTTCCCTTATTATGAACTCTCTTACCTAACCCTTGTACTTTAATGAAACTTTCTCACCTCTAAGTTTATTAAAGTAGAGAAAGGTGTAAGAAATTCGATTTTTTTCAAGTGAAAATCAACATAATTCAACTCCCTTCTTGAGTTTCTACCAACTTCAGTTAGTATCAGAGCTCAGCCTCTTGGTTGAGCACACCTAACAGTGTGAGAGGAAAAAAGATCTCGAAGGAAGATTGACAATGCAACAAGGAGGTGGAACCTACCTACCAGAGGGTTCTTTTATCAATAGACCACCTACTTATGATGGTAAGGACTACTACTATTGGAAGGAAATGATGAAGCTCTTCATTGAATCCTAACATGTTGATCTCTAGGATATTATAGAAATTGGTCCTTACATTCATATAGGAACCGGTGAAGCTGGAATCTAAGTTGAGAAGCCTAAATCTCGGTGAATTGAAGTTGAAACAAACAAGTTCCTTCTGAACTCTAAGGAAAAATTCTTTCTTACCTGTACATTAAGTAGAGGTGAGTATGACAAGATTACTAGTTGTGCAATAACTAAAGAGATATAGGAAACTCTTATCATAGCCCATGAAGGAACAAACCAAATGAAAGAAGCTAAGACAAGCATATTAATACATCAGTATGAAAGGTTTAAGATGAAGGAACATAAAAGCATTGATGAGATGTTTTCCAGATTCACAGTGATTGTGAATGATCTCAAGTATCTTGGGAAGACCTACTTTAATCAAGAGCTTGAGAGAAAGTTATTGAGGAGCTTGCCTAAGGTGTGGAGACCCAAGGTGATTGCTATACAAGAAGCCAAGGATTTGTCAGTTTTACGGCTAGATGTGCTGTTGGGATCCTTGAAAGTGCATGAGCAAGAGCTAGTTGAAATGGAAGAAGATGCACCAAGAAAAGAAAAAGGCATTACTCTCAAGTCCAGCCACAAGGCAGTCAAGAAACTCTCTCATTAACCCTCTCAAAGCTCTTTCAGCTCTAGAACTAAATCAGAAGAGAGTGAAGACAGTGAAGATGATGAATCTGATGAAGATGAGCTCTCTTTTATATCTAGAATGATACAGAAGATGTGAAGAAAGAAAGGAAGAAGGAAAAGAGGCTTCCAATCTAGAAGAGAATCTAAAAAGGGAGAATCCAGAAGTAATAACAAAAATCAGATAGTGTGATATACATGCAAGAATCTAGATCACTTTAAATCTGAATCCCCACTTATGAAGAAATGACCTAAGAAGTTTTCAAAGAATAAGGGAATGATGTTAACATGGGATGATCTCGATGACTCATCAAGTGAGGGAGATGAAGAGGAAATTGTAAATCTATGTTTGGTTGCAAGAGATCTGGAAAGTGATGATGAGGTATCAGATACTGAACTCTCTCAACCCCCTTATGATGATCTCAAAACAACTTTTGATAACCTTCTTTCTGATTCAAACTTCTTGGCTCAAAATTGCATTGTCCTCAAAGCCCAAATGGTTAAGTTGCAAAAGGAAAATGATTTATTAAAAAGAGTCAATGAAGCTTTAAGCAAGAGGACTGGATCCATAGTAAGGATGAATATAGAATTGGTAGCAGAATCTAAAAAAGTTGAGCCTTCTCACCAACCTTCTTAACAACTCTTTCAAGTGTCAGAAGAGAATGTGTTGTTGAAAAGAAAGATAGAAATGCTGACCAATTACCTAGCCAAGTTTGTCAATGGTACCTAAAATCTTGAGAGACTTCTTAGAAGTTAACAATGTGTCTTTGACAAAGCTAGACTAGGATACAAGAGAGGGGCAAAATAGAAGCTATATAAGAACCTTTTTGTGGCTGCTAAGAAGACTGAAGTAGTATGTTTTTGTTGTGGAAAAGCTGGATATAAAGCCTCAAAGTGCTACCACAAAAACAAATCACAAAAGGTCCAACCATTTAACTTGAAAGGACCCAAGAAAGTTTGGGTACCTAAAGGCATGATACTCTCTCGTGCAGGTTTGCCTAATCACAAAAAAGGAAGACGAGTAGATAGTACTTAGATAGCAGATGTTCAAGGCATATGACTAGGGACAAAAGCAAATTCCTCACTTTCAAGGACAAAGATGGATGTGAAGTCACATTTGGAGACAATAGCAAGGTAAAAATCATAAGAATGGGTAAAATTGGTAAGAAGGACTCTACTACTGTAGATAATGTGTATTATTATGTAAAAGGTTTGGAACACAATCTTCGTAGCATAAGTCAATTTTGTGACAATGGCTATGAAGAAGTGTTTGAACTAACAAAATGCATAGTTAAAGAAGCCAACAATGGCAAAGTCCTCTTTTCAAGAAATTGAGACAAGAATGTCTATACCTTTATGTTAGAGGACCTTAGTGATGAAAAAGTTGAATGTCTTGTGTCTATGAGTTCTGAGAAGTGGTTGTGGCACAAGAGAGTTGGTCATATAAACAAGAATACCATCTCAAAGTTGCTAAAACATGACCTTGTGAGGGACTTGCCCAAAATAAAATTTGAAAAAGATATGGTATGTGAAGCATGCTAAAAAGGCAAGCAAACAAAGTCAACTTTTCAGCCAAAGAATGTTGTCACAACACATAGACCTATAGAACTTCTTCATATTGATCTCTTTAGGCCTACTAAGAATACTAGCTTAGGTGGAAAGAGGTATAACTTTGTTATAGTTGATGATTTCTCAAGATATGCATGGGTATTTTTTCTTTAGAAGCAAGGATGATTCTTTTGAGGCCTTTAAAACCTTTTGTAAGCAAGTTTAAAATGAAAAAGGTTTTTGTATAAGTGCCATAAGAAGTGATCAAGGAGGAGAGTTTGAGAATATTTTCTTCAAATCCTTTTGTGATGAAAATGACATAATTCATAATTTTTCTTGTCCCAGACCTCCACAACAAAATGTGGTTGTGGAAAGGAAAAATAAAAATTTACAAGAGATTACCAGAACTCTCTTATGTGACGCTGATTTGCAAAAATACTTTTAGGCTGAGGCAGTCAACACCTCTTGCTATGTTCTAAATAGAGTTTCCATAAGGCCAATACTAAAGAAGATACCATATGAATTGTGGAAAAGAAGGAAACTCAACATCTCATACTGTCATGCTTTTGGATGTGAATGCTTTATGTTAAATACCAAATATCAGTTAGGAAAATTTGATTCAAAGTCGGATAAATATATCTTTTTGGATCCTCCTCAACATCTAAAGCATATAGTGTATATAATTTGAGAACACAAGTTGTTGAAGAAAGCATGCGTGTTGTGTTTAATGAAACTAACTCTTTTAATGGGAAAAATAAGCATGCAAACCTTGATGATGAGTTTGAGAAGCTATCTCTTAATGACAACAATGGTAAAAATGATAACAAGAAAGATGGGACAAGCTTAATTGGCAAGAATTATTAGATCATGGATGAGAAAGCTAAGGTTGTTGATGAGGAAGTTGTGTCAGAAGTTGAGAGAGTTCATAAACCCTCTCATGAACCTTTTCACTAACCCTCTCAGATCCCTAAATACTGGAAGCTACATCATTCTTACCCTAAGGAGCTGATCAGTGGAGAAACATCTATTGGTGTCAATGTAACATCCAAAAAATTCCGTATCTCTTAACCAGTAATTTTGACAGTTAACAAAATTTTACTGTTTAGTAATTTCTGGATATTGCAAAATTATTTTGATTATTCTGTCAGCGTATTTGATCATTTTGAGTGATTTACTCCGTGTCAGGAAAATAAAAATTTTTGGGCCGGGAAAAACTTTACATAATTTAATTTTTACCGTTAGGTTTTAATTATTTTATGTAATCTGGTTTGATATTTGTGTGTTTTCAAATATTTGTGATTTTTGTGGATGATTATGAAATTTTTTACTGTTTGTGGGCCTAGAGGGTGTATGTGGGCCTAGGTGGCCATACGTGGGCCCAGGTGGTCCCACAAAGTGAAAATTTTTCTACGCATAGAAAAATTTGTACTATTTAGATGGAGAAGGGGGATCTTACTAAACCTGAATCTGGAAACAGTTTTTGAAATTTTTTTTTACTGTGTTTTGTACTGTATTTAATTTATCGGACGATAAAAATACATTAAAAATATTATTTGTAGGGTTATAGCAGATATAAAAATAAATATTATACTGCTTAAGTCAACATTGGTGGTTTGGATATCCACCATTAATTTAATCAATGGTGGAGACTTGATTTTGATTTAATCAACGGTGGAGAAACAAACTTAATAAAGAAGTATTGGATGATCACCATTGATTTAATCAATGGTGTGGGAGTAAACTTAGTTAGGAATCTTTGGATGTTCACCATTGATCTAATCAATGGTGGAGATTTAATCTAAATAAGCTTAATAAGGAAGGCTTTGATATCAACTGTCGATTTAATCAACGGTGTAGAATTGGTCATATAAAGTGGCTATGACCATTTGTAACCATTGGATATGGATTTAATCAATGGTAGAGATTTGGTCTCAAAAAGTAACAAGGACCATTTATGACCATTGGATGTAAATTTAATCAATGGTGGAGATTTGGTCTTACAAAGTAGCAAAGACTAATTATGACCCTTGGATTAAAAGTAAGAAAGAGTAATCCTGACCCTTCATTTTGGAGACACATCTAATGGTTATAATTTAAAGGAGAAAAAATTCAATAGCCTAAATTAAGTCTTTTATCTAAAGCTACACCTAAAGTCTACCTTAATCCTAACCATTGAATTAATCAATAGCTTAGAATGCTTCAAATAATTGCTTGGACTTTTAAGATTGAATCTTAACCATTGATTTAATCTATGGTTGAAATTTAGTCTTATATAATGGCTTGGACTTCAATTGTGACCCTTGGATGGCAACATGGAAGAAGAGATCTTGACCATCCATTTAGTAGCTTCATCTAAAGGTTAAGATTAAAGAAGGAAGAAGATCCAATGGTCCAAGTTTGTTACTATTACTTGGAAACTCTCCAATTATTTGGTGTCTTTGACTAACACTCAAATAATTCACTTATTTCTCTCTTCACTATATGACAATGCAAGGAAAAAGGGGGGGCCAAAAAGCATTTCATGCATTTGCTATCATAATTCATCTTTGTTTCCTCCAAAAAGCCAAAGTTCTTAGCAAAACTTTCTCTCCTTCTTCTTCATGGTGGGTTTCGGCCATGGCACCCAAATATGTCCTCCATCACTCTTTAATTTCAACCAACCATATTTCTTGAATCGTTACCTTATTCTAAACAACTTTTATGTTGGAGACTTTCTCTAAATCATTCATCTTCATGGACTTTCTTCAAGATCCATGTTATGAAGTATTTATGGTGAAGTGTAAGGAAACTTCATTTCTTCTCTCTTTTTCATGATCTAAACCATGTTTGATCCATGGTTCCTCTTAATCAAGCTTAGCAAACTAATTTTTATGTATTTTATTTTGTATTTGAGAAGCCCTTGGTGGTGAAGGACTTAGAAAAAGAAACAAAACAAAGAGCTTTTGAGGATCTTCAAGAGGTAAGAGGGAGATCCACCTCACCAACCAAGTATGGTGGTGAGAGATGGTCTTATATTTGATGGATGGTGAATCCATGTGAGGATTCATATCCATGGTCAGGTAATTATTTGTGGGTGTTTATGTGTTTGATTTAATTGTTCATGCTTTGTATGATTTGCATGATTTATTGCTTTTGATTATGGCATGCTTATGGTAGCTTATGGTATATATGATGAATGTGTATGCGTATGCCTTGATGTGATGATGCAAAGGAAATCAATTTTTGGTTCCAATGGCCAAAGGGAGGCTACAGTTTTTGACTCTCAAGATTGAGGTTTATGTTGAAATTTTTCAAGAACAAGGGAATTGATTTTTGGGTCCCTAGAACATGGTGAATTTCGGCCAAGACACCTCAAGATAGGTGTTCACAAATTAATATTTTCATGGATGATGAAATGAGATGTTTAGAAAAATAAGGAAAATAAACAAAGGATTTATTTTTCAAAGAGTACATGAACACGGTTTTAGAAGGATTTTTATTAATTTATTTTGTGTAAAAAGTTTCTAAGTGTTTTACTAAACATGAGTTTTAAATGAAAATAGCAATGTTGATTTTAAGGATTTGCAAAGAAAGTGAAAAAGGATTTGTAAAGAAAGTGAAAATGGAATTGCAAAGAAAGTGAAAAATGAAAATGAACAAATGACTTGATTTCAAAGACCAAGTGTTCACGGTTTTTGTAAAGGATTTTTAATGGTTTTGTTTGTGTAAAACCATATCAATTTAGACGGAAAAATATTTGATGGTTTCAATAGTCATGTCCACGTTTTTGAAGACTTGTAATGCCTAAATTTTTATGGAACAAAGTGATATTTTATAAAACGAAGTGTTTTGTCTCTCGAAAGATTTGACAGTTTTCAATGAACACGTTCACGGTTTTTGAAGACTTACGGATACCTTGATTTTATAACAAAATGATTTTCGCACAAGAATTTGGAAAGGAAATTAGAGCGTTTATCACTTGAGAAAATCAAGTTTTTGTAAACAAAAATGTTTTCGAACTTCAATTTATTTTAAAGAAGGTTGTATTTGGAAATGATTTGGGAAAAATGAAGAATATAATTGTGTTTTGAAAATTTACTAACGTATAACTGATTTTCGAGTTTTGAAATACGTTAGAAAATGTTAAGTTTTGAAACGTTGATTTATATCAATGGAAAAGTGATTTTTATGGATTATATTTTGGAAAAAGATTTCTCGAGTAAAGAAATGTGGAAAAAGATTTTCTTGAGTAAGAAAATGTGAAAAATGAAATACAAAGTCATATTATTTTGAGAAAGGTTGAAAAGGAATTTTTGAAGGTTAAGAAATATTTTCTGTAATGAAATGGTGATAAAAAATGTTTTACGTATCTTAAAAACGTGATTTTTAAGCTATGCAATTTGAAAAATGTGATGAAAATGATATTGATTTATTTAAGTCCAAAATAATGTTTGGAATATTGAGGAATATTTTACGTGATTATAAAATATTGAAAAATATTTTACGTACCTTAGATTTAAATATTTTACGTAATTTGAACTACTATTGAAAAATCAATATGTGATTTAAAAGTAATAGAATATTTTTACATGATTGTGAAAATGACGGAAAATCGTTATGTGATTTGGAAAGTGTTTTAAATATTTTGAGAATGATGGAAAATGATTTACACGACTTAAAAGAATAATTTTTAAGTTACACGATTTTGAAACAGTGAAAAAATACTATGCAATTTGAGAAACGTATATTTTTACGTGATTCAGAAAAACGTTGAAAAATTAGTACGTGGTTTAAAAGTGCAACAGAAGAGTTGCAGTATTTTGAAAACGTAACAGAAATGTTACGAAATTTTGTAAATGTAACAGTAGTGTTACGGTATTTTGAAAACGTAATAAAAACGTTTTGGAATTTTAAAACGTAACAAAAGTGTTATGGTATTTTGAAAATACAACAGAAGTGTTGTGGTATTGTGAAAACGTAACAGAAGTGTTATGGTATTGTGAAAATATAACTAAAATGTTTTGGAATTGTGAAAACGTAATGAAATGTTACGCGGTTGTGAAAACACGACAAAAGTGTTTTATGACTATAAAAACATAATAACATGATGATTACTGTTGAACCAGTGTCCATACACTGTATGAGAAAATGACAAGTTTTGCCTGTGATTAGTATTTGGTGCATTTTGTATGCATTGGAAAGATATGCCTGTGATTGGTATTGGTGCATTATACATGCATTGAAAAAATATGCATTGAGGCATATGATTAAATTGAACAAATGAAATTGAAAAGATTTGGCCCTTGTGGTTGGACTTGCACTGATATATTCATGCATTGTATAAAGTATAGCTAATAAGCTATTTTGGCCCTTGTGGTTGAAGAGAGAATGAGAATTGATAGTGAGGTCTATGATGGATCTTGGGGGCGTCAAGGCGCGGCGGTCGACCAGTGGATATCTGTCTGTGGGCTAAGGCTGGACCATATGCCACTTGGCGATGCAGTCCGTTGTAATGCATTGACGATACCCGACAAGAACACGATTCTTTTCAACAACTAGAAGATTGTCTTTGGGCTAAGGCTGACAATTAACAGAGCATTCTCCTCGACATTGTGAAAACCTCCATGGAGTTATTTTTGTAAAACTAAGTCTATGTGTGTATGCATAAATCTAAGTATCTACATCTACATGATATAATAATTGAGGAATATTAGATGATGATGATGATAATCTTGTTGATGGCATTATTGTGATTATTGTGTAATGATAATAATGTTAATGACATGATGATGATAGTTGATTAACGTTGAGTGCATTATTGGAATTCTGATATGATATACCTATATGACATGTTGTTTGTGTTATCTCTGTGCTACCATGTTGGTATTGGCGTAGGTGATCTCTCCTCTTTGTATGTTGTGTTGTTGTGCTTGTATTGGTAAAAACTATATAATAGATAGAACGAGTTGTCTTAGACATACGGGTGATAAATACTCTGAGATCAGAGACAACATCAGAGAATGACCATTCCAGATTGGATAGCTTGCGGTGTTGACATAGAACAGATGTCTGATGCATCCAGATGGATACAAGAAGGAATAAGTATGTTAAGTTTTCTCGTTAGTGTTGTACCGTGCTATTAAGTAGGACTCGTCATAGGGTTTGCTACTGTTAAAAAGAGAGAGTTTTCTGTTAGTTTTATATTTCTCTTTAAATTGTTAAATATTAATTGGTGTCAATATTGTATACTAAATATATTTTCAGTAATACCTATGAATTTCAGTAAGTTATGTTTCTGTAATAAGAAAAAATTTCAAAACCCATCTTTTTATAACTCAAACCTTGTGCGAACTTCTTTTTGATTATGAGTCGGGAGTCAGACATGTGATACCCTAGTGAGGGTGTTACAGTCAAGACCATTTCAACTTTTAGGAGACCTAAGCACTTAAGTCAACTTGCTCTACTATCTCAGATTGAGTCAAAAACCACTGAGGAAGCTCTTGAAGAAGAATCATGGATTGAGACAATGCAAGAAGAGCTCAATCAGTTTAAGAGCAATAAAGTTTGGTCTCTAGTGCCAGCACCTAAAGATCATTATCTAATTAGCACAAAATAGGTGTTTAAAAACATGTTGGATGAAGATGGGAAGTTAGTAAGCAACAAGGCAAGGTTAGTTGCTCAAGGTTATTACTAGCAAGAAGGTATAAAACTATGATGAAACCTTTGCCCCTGTAGCTAGGTTAGAAGCAATCAGAATTCTCCTTGCATATGCTACATTTAAAGGCTTTAAACTATTTCAAATGCATGTTAAGAGTGTATTCTTGAATAGTTTCATAAATAAGGAAGTGTATGCCCACTAACCTCTTGGTTTTGAGAATGTTGAACATCCAAAATATGTTTATCAGCTCTCCAAAGGCCTTTACGGCCTAAAGTAAGCTCCAAGAGCTTAATATAAGAGATTAAACAAATTTCTATTAGAAAATGATTTTACAAGAAGAAAAGTGGACACTACCTTATTTAGGAAACATTTAAAGAATGAACTATTAATAGTTCAAATATATGTAGATGACATTATATTTGGTTCTACTAATGAATGCTTGTGTTTGAGTTAATAAAAAGTGAATTTAAGATGAGCATGATAGGTGAGTTAAATTCTTTCTTGGCCTGCAAATCAACCAAGACAAGTTTGGAAAATGGTTTTACAAAAGGAAAAATGGACACTACCTTATTTAGGAAATATTTAAAGAATGAACTATTAATAGTTCAAATATATGAAGATGACATTGTATTTGGTTCTACTAATGAATACTTGTGCAGAGAATTTCTTGATTTGATAAAAAGTGAATTTGAGATAAACATGATGGGTGAGTTAAAATTCTTTCTTGGCCTACAAATCAAGCAAGACAAGTCTGGAATCTTCATCTATCAAGAGAATTATACTAAAGACTTGTTGAGAAAGTTCAATATGGAAGGGGCCAAGCCAATGAAGACTCCCATGTATCCCTCAAATGTAATTGAGAAAGATAAGAAAAGTAAATCAGTAAGTGACAAGCTTTATAGAGGTATGATTGGTTCCTTACTTTATCTCTAATAGCTAGTAGGCCTGATATTGTGTTTAGTATGGGCTTATGTGCAAGACTTCAATCTTATCTAAAAGAGTCATACCTTAAAGTTGTCAAAAGAATTTTCAAATATCTTCTTGGTACTTGATTCGAGTGTCGATATTAACTAAATAATAAAATTCCAATTCTACCGATAACTTGTAGTACAAGGCAGCGAACCGAGTTGTCTCTTGAGGATCAAGATACCAATCAAACCAAATTAAGATCACACAGGGAGATTGTGTATGCAAAATGTAAACATAATAATTAAATATAAGAAAGAAAATCAAATCGCAAAGCAACTAATCCAAGAAACTGTCAAAAATCTAGTTGGCTTGTTATCGATCACTAAACATGAAACTTGATTGAATTAATTAGTTAATATATGATTGACCGAAATCTCTACATCAAGCACATAAAATTCAACACTAGATAATCGCCTAGAATTTAACTAACAAACAATTCATAAATTCGCAATCGCAAGAATCATGCAACCTATGTTAGTTTAACAACCTGAATTCAATTAACCCAGATTAACAAATCTGTCAACCTAACCATCTTCAATTCATGTGACTAAACCACAATTAATTAATCATAATTTAATCACAAATATTAATTAGGATTAAGGATTCAATCAAATCACTTCGCACAACAGAAATCTCTAATCATGTAATTCAAAATCCAAATCAAGAGAAGAAGAAGATAATTAATTCAATTCAAAATCGAAATTAGGAACAAAATCTCAAAGCCAAACTAGAATTTCCTCAAGATCCTTAGTTAATCTCAAATAATTAGCTCTTCATGGCTGCCACTCACAATTTACAAAAAGAAAATAGAAAACTATAGGTAGAAGAATCAAGTAAAAATGGCTAGGGTTTCTATCTATCTTAGACCCCTCTTTATAACAAAATAACTAACTTAAAAATTAAGAATCTGTTGGGAATTGCGGATACATCACACAACAGAAAAATAAAATTTTGACCACGGATCCATGCGAAAAGAGAAGCCATGAAAGGTGATTTTCAAGTTTACCTTTTGAAGCCTGACGAAAAATGAATCGAGCAAATCACAAGCACCAAAATAGAAACGATGCCTCTATGTAATCCATACAAACAAACTTGCAAAAATGTCCAACATCTACGGTCATAGAGTCCTACCTCTCTAGGATGGTGCTAGCTGAGAAGAGAAGAGAAACTTGTCACTCTCTTACTCAGTGTTTTTGTCAAGTGCGGCTAGGGTATTTTTTTATGTGTTCCTTGACAGCCCCTTAGCAGTATTATTTATAATAACTACTGCCTTATGCGAGTGAGAGCAACAGTAGGTAAGCTGTGCAACCTTAAGATCATTTGTTATGAGTCTGGCCCACGATTAAATCTCAGTCCAACTTAGATCCATATTGCTCCAACTAAGTTTGTTCTAAGTGTGCGACCCTGTAGGTTTTCATGACATTAGTAATAATATTAAAATCTCATTTTAATATTATAAGCAGTGAGTGGTATCTAACAACAAATCATCGCTACCCAAGTAATGAGAATGTTAGTGATTTGACATAACCTTTCCGTGATCAATGTTACCGTGTAGTTTAGTCCCTTTGTCCAGATATGTAAATTGAACACAAGGCATGGAA
Source organism: Ormosia emarginata (assembly GCA_029884605.1). Lineage (NCBI taxonomy): Eukaryota > Viridiplantae > Streptophyta > Magnoliopsida > Fabales > Fabaceae > Ormosia > Ormosia emarginata. Next base: position 42,599,439 of record JAQQTP010000074.1, on the reverse strand, counting down.
CGTGTCACCCTCGTATAGTTCAATCTTGCATTTCCTGATATTCAAGTAGATGTAGAAAAACAAATGACCTTAATATCTCATAGTGACTCATTTGAGCATGGTCATGCATTTCGTGGTCTCACTTAATCAGGAGGCCTAAAGATATCACTACTGTTATGTCAGAGGGACAAATCTCATCTAGGTCACTCATATCCCTTTGTATGATTTGCAGTATGTCCAATAACTAACTTTATAATCACATTGTTATAGATGATGTTTGATGGAATTAAAACATGCAACTCCTCATGTAGGAATCGTAGTGATTTCATGTCAAAGGACTACATACATCACTATCACTATGAGAATCGCTTATGACACTCATGTAACGATCCACGCAGCGTTCTCATGGTGGGTTAGTCCAATACATCACTACTCTAATATGTACCCATGTGAAGACTTGATATCTCATATTCATGACCCGTGAGATGTGGTCATCAGTCTACGCACATACTAGTCTCATATGCATTATTGTCGTCCTGATTAACAATAATACTTGACTAAGGACATTTAAGAATATTGTTTTTTTTCTATCCGATAGGATCTCATGATCAAGTCATCCACTTGATGTCCTATGGCATCGAACTTACTATTCTAAGGACTTTATTATGTATATCATAAATAACACAATAAATGAAATGCCTCATATATAAAGTAAATAGCATAATACAATATATGTAAGATGGTCAAAATAAATTGGGCTTTAGGTATACACTAACAATCTCCCACTTGCACTAAAGCCAATTAGGCATATGTATAATACCTAAAGATCTAGTGTGACCCTCATGCTTTTGCTGTGCAAGAGGCTTTGTCAGTGGATCTGTGATGTTATCATTTGTTGGTACTCTGCATATCTTCACATCTCCTCTATCGATGATCTCACAAATGAGATGAAAATGCCTAAGTATATGTTTTGATCGTTGGTGAGATCTAGGCTCCTTAGCTTGTGCAATGGTTCTGTTATTATCACAATAGAAGTATATTGGGTCCACAATGCTAGGAACTACACCAAGCTCAGTAATGAACTTCTTGATCCAAACAACCTCCTTTGTTACATTGGAGGTAGCAATATACTCAGCCTCTATGGTAGAATCGGTGTCTGTATCCTGCTTTAAGCTCTTCCAGCGCACAGCCCCACCATTCAGGTAATAAACAAAACCCGATTACGATCTGGAGTCGTCTTTATTGGTCTGGAAGCTAGCATCAGTATAACCCTTTACAACTAGCTCTTCCTTGACTTCATAGATTAAGAATGAATCATTAGTCCTTCTCAAGTACTTAAGGATGTTCTTGACAACAATCAAGTGACTGTCAACGAGATTAGACTAGTACCTACTCATCATGCTTAAAGCATACAAGATGTCTGGTTGAGTACATAACATGGCATATGTAACATCCTGAGAAAACATGTTATGCTTATATATGGTCTCAGATGTAGTATTATACTTGTATAACATGTCAGTTAAATTTTGTGACAAACTGAGTTCGTTTAGGCACTTAGTTGCAACTCAGAAGTTGAAAAGTTGCCTAAAATGACTCAAATAATAGCATAAATTGCTAAGTTGAGGGAAACATGTATGGATAACTTGTTTCTAGGTCACAAATGAGTTAAGTAAGGTGTAGTTAAAATTTGGGATCAATCAGAGTCAGTTTGGTATTTTTAGGCATACTAGTTGTGCTTTTAATACCGGATTGATCCCCAACAGATATAGAAAAATAAAATTAAAGTAAAATAGCAATTTAGATGAATCGTAGTATTTATTCTAAAGTTGTTAGAAGCTGGAAAACTTGAATTAGCATAATTCAAGAGTCCTTAGCAGATATAAGTTTCGGCACAGAAACTTAAGTTAAACTTTTCCCTTAATTCCTTCCACATCCCATCCCCTATTTCTCTCTTCTCTCTCGGCATAAGGAAGCAAAAAAACGAAAAACAGAAAGAAGAAAAGAGAAAGGGAGAAAAGGGAGAAGAGGAAGAGGAAGAGGAAGATGGGAAGGAGGAAAGGAAAAGCAAGAGCAAGAAGATCAAGCTTCAAGATCTTCATCTCCATCAAGAGGCAAGAGGATTTCTATTCATTTCTCCCTCTTTGATTATCTTTGAATATAGTTTGGGGTTTTGAATAGGAATAGGGGTTTGGATAGCCAAATCCATGTTCTTAACTTGGTTCTTGATTCCAAGAACTAGGTTAGGATAACTTAAGCCAAGATAATGCTAGATGGCTAGTTATGGTTCAAGAACAACCTTAGAATCCATAGAAAATGGATTTGAAGAATAGTTAGAGTTATGTGATTTTGGACCTAGATCTATACCCCAAGAGAATTAATAGGTTGTAAAAGAGTTACAACAAGTTTAGGGGGCCTAGAATGTTGTTAGAAATCATCTAGAAATTGTTTTAGAAGTATTAGAATTGGTTGGAACACCAATTATATAGAAAATAGTTTTTGCAGATCGTTTTTATGGTTTTGGGCGATTAATCGCCCAAAAAATGAGCGCTTAATCGCTCAAAGATAGCAGAATGTAGAATAGGGGAAGTAATCTAACAGTCTATACTATTTGTTGCATAACTTGAGCTGTAGCTATCAGAATCACTTGATTCCAATGCCATTTGAAAGCTAAGACATAAGGCTTCATGTGGTAAAAATTTCAGAATTATTGAGCAAACCAATCAGCACCAGTTTCTATTTGAATCTAAGGCAAATTCTATAGAAAAAGGCATTCTAGCAGCCAGTAAACCAGATTGCATAATTTCTTGCTCCGATGTCGTATTGACATGGGACTAGCGGAATTTTGAAGCTAATATGTAAGGCTTCTTGCCTGTAAAATTTCAAAATTTTCCCACTTATGGTTTGTCCCCAGTTTCAGTTTAAAGTCAAGTTAAAATCGGGTAAATCAAAGAATGCCCTATTTTGGCCTCTGCAAAATATCGCATAACTTTGGCTACACTCAGCCAACTGAAGCAAGGTTTGTGGCATTGGAAAGATATGAGAAAGATCTATATGCTCAAAAAAATTCAGAATTTTAGAAGTTATGATGCATGTTTGGTGCAATCTTGAAAATCAGCCTTTTTAGGCAAGATTTGAGATGTTTTGGCTATGATTTGAGGCCTATGAACACTAGTAACTCTTTTAATAGATAGAGTTGAGCTCCATAAGACCTAGTTGGCAATAGTTGAATGCCATAGTGCCCAGTTAGCAATAGTTGAATGCCATAGAGCCCAGTTGGCAATAGTTGAGTGCCATAATGCCCAGTTAGCAATAGTTGAATGCCATAGAGCCCAATTGACAATAGTTGAATGCCATAGTACCTAGTTGGCAAGAGTTAAGTGCCATAGGGTCTTGTTGGCAATAGTTGAGTACCATGGGACCTAGTTGGCAAGAGGTTAGTCCTTTTCTTTTAAAGGATTAGTTATCTAAGTAGTGAACATTGCCGGGCAAGCCTAGTAAATGGTGACACTGGAGTGTTTCATGAAAGGATTAGTTATCCAAAGCTAAGCCAAGGATGCCAGGTCCAAGGTGAAGCTAAGGATTAGTTATCCAAAGCTAAGCCAAGGACACCAGGTCTAAGGCGAAGCTAAGGATTAGTATATTCAGACTAAGAATAAGTAGGCTTAATGCCAAAGAACAGAATATAATTCCTAAGTATATTTAAGTTTCATATATTTAGTCTTAATACCATGGATTATATATATTACTAAGAATTTTCATAATCTCACCCCTTTATGTTTCATGGTTAGCAGGTAAAGACTCTATGAGAGGGTAAGAAGATGAAGATAGCAGAAGATCATAAGAGTTTAGTTTCTGATTTTCAATTTGAAGCTTATGTATTAATTTATATTTGTTTTGAAAATGTAAAGTTGTATGTATAAAAGTTTATATGTATAACTTTAGATATGGTTCTCCATAATGATTTATTAAAATGTTATGGATTAGTTGATGATTAAGTTAGAAGTAGCAGAACTGATACTATTTATCCAGGTGTATGGTAGATATACTAGGGTACAGATATTAGGCTGTTACAACATACATGATAGATCCAATTGTCAATGCATATGGAATCTTGCTCATACGATCCCTCTCTTCTTGGGTGGAAGGGGATTGAGCCTTAGATAGGCTTACACCATATAACATAAGCAAGAGTCATTTCTTGGATTCATGCATGTTAAACTATTTTAACACTTTGTCTATGTATGTACTCTGACTTAGGCCAAACAATCTCTGTGATCTATCTCTATAGATCCTAATACTTAATACATAGATGGCTTCGACCAAGTCCTTTATGGAAAAGCATTTCCCCAATATACAACACCAGAAAGACAGTTGTGCTCCCACTAACCTTCTTGTAGACACAAGATTCTTCTTCATTCTTGATAAAATCTAATTATCTTATTGTATCATCAAAACAAAGACTCTAGCTTTTGGAAGCTTGCTTCAATCCATAAATATATCATTACAACTTGCACATCTTTCCAGCATCTTGTGGAATGGAAAAACCCTTAGGTTGTGTCATGTACACATCCTTTAGCAGATTTTCATTAAGGAAAGCAGTCTTGACACCCATTTTCCAAATTTCATAATCGTGGTATGCTGCAATAGCAAGCAAGATCCAAATAGATTTAAGCATCGCAACTGAGGAAAAGGTTTTATCATAGTCTACACCATGGATTTGCTTGAAACCTTTAGTCACCAATCGCACCTTAAAGGTATGCATGTTACCATCCATGTTAGTTTTCTTTTTGAAAACCCACTTGCACCCAATGGGTTTTACCCTTTCAGGTGGGTCAACCAAGGTCCACACCTGGTTGGCATACAAGGATTCTATTTCAGATCTCATGTACTCAAGTCATTTCTCATATTCTAGGCCAACATTGGCTTCTTGGTAAGTCACAGGCTCATCTTGATCCATGAGCAATACGTCACCTTGTTGGGTCATGAGAAATCCATATCTCACTAGTTGATGACATATCTTGTTAGACCCACACAAGTCTTGTGCTACTAGAGCAGGTTGTTATTCCACAATGACTTGTGGAGGCTGCTCTATTTCCACCACCAGTTCGTTGCTACTCTGTGAACTTTGAATTTCTTTAAGTTCTATTTTTCTCCTACTGGTTCCTTTGAAGATAAACTCTTTTTCTAGAAACACGGCAGTTTGTGCGACAAACACTTTGCCTTTGGTAGGATTATATAAATAGTATCCCTTGGTTTCCTCGGGATACCCCACAAAGAAGCATTTATCTTATTTGGGTCCAACCTTATCAGAAATTTGTCATTTAACGTAAGCTTCGCAATCCTAAATCTTTATGAAAGACATATTGGGTCGTCTCCCAATCCACAACTCATATGGTGTCTTTTGAACTGTCTTGGATGGAACACAGTTAAGTGTAAAAGTTGTTGTTAATAAAACATATCCTTAGAAGGAGCCTGGAAGGTCTACATAACTCTTCATAGATCAGACTATGTCCAACAAGGTCCGGTTCCTTCTTTTAGAAACACCATTCCATTATGGTGTTCCAGGAGGAATGAGTTGAGATATTATCCCACACTCTTTCAGATGATCATCAAATTGTTGGCTTAAGTATTCACCACCGTGATCTAATCGAATGGCTTTCATATTCTTGTCAAGTTGGTTTTGTACCTCATTTTTAAATTCCTTGAACTTTTCAAAGGATTCTGATTTGTGTCTCATAAGATACAGAAACTCGTATCTACTGAAATCATTAGTAAATATAATGAAGTATTGAAAACCACCTCTAGCCAATGTGTTTAGGGGTCCACATACATCACTATGTATGAGGCCCAAAAGATCACTAGCCCTTTCACTTTGTCCAATGAATGGGGCCTTATTCATCTTCTCTAATAAACATGACTCGCATATCTCATATGATTCAAAATCAAATGAGTCCAAGAATCCATCTTTATGGCTTTGGAGATGTATTTCTCATTTATGTTACCCAAACATCAATGCCAGAGATAAGTTGGGTTCATATCATTTGATTTAAATCTCTTCATATTTATGTTATAAACGGGTAATTTGAGATCAAGGACATAAAGTTCATTACTCAGTTGTGCACTACCATAAAAAAATATTGATAACTCCATAGAATGTAGTTATTTGTGCCCTATCTCTATGCATTATTGATGGTTTTATGCTTGTTGTTATGCATTGTTGGAAGGCTTCAGCCTCATTTTTATGTGAAACTTATATTGAGGTCTTCCTTCTAATCTTGTTGAAAGTCTTCCTAATCTTTGATTTGATTGAGCTTGATTACATTTGTATTTGACTGAATGATTTCTCAACTGCAGGTTGAACAAAAAAAAAACTAACTTGATGCAAGTAAAGACCCTGCATTAGAAGAGAAATCACAAGATAAGCTCTAGTACATCACGTCGCGACGCTGGAATGTTTATGCCGCGGCATCCTGCTCTCTGCCAGTGCACCCTGATAACCTGAGGCTTTAACGCCACAGCACAAGGAAGTGAACATCGCTGCACTGGTGCCCTAATTTTTTGTGCATTGAAGCATATGTTGTGTCACGTTGGGGTGTGAAGAGCGAAATATGTGGGCCTATAAATATCTTTTACATAGATTTTAGCGCTCTCTCTAGTTTTTCTCTCTTTCGTCTTAGAGAAACTTTATTTTTTTACTCTTTTAGTTAAGATCTTTTGGATAATTCAGTAGCTAAATCTTCATTTATGGGCTGAAGGAGAGTAAAAAGAGCCTAGATTGGAGGTTCTCTTCATCTTAAAGGGAGATTCAAGCTTCAAGGCTCACCCCATTGGGCTTCATCTTCCGTTCTTTCTTCTTTCTCTCTTCCCTTATCTTGAATATAAATTTTTGAAATACATTTTCGTATTCAATGAGTAGCTAAGCTGTGTATAGGGTATTCTTTGGATCCCCCTATGAATATTGGTTGATTTGTACTCTTTTGAGCTTATATGAATGATTTGAGTTTTGTTTTATCATAATGTGCTGAATGCTCTTACTTGTTTGATCAGCATTTAGGAGATTTGATGAAATCTAAATAGCCTAGACATAGAAATTTGAATTTTAGATCATACACATGGTAATTGTATGTTCAATTTCATTCCAATGGGGGATAGATTGATTTGCTAATAGGATAGACATATACCTCTTAGCCATGCATAGCCATAGTTGAGAATCGATCTTAATGCTTGTTGTTTGCTCTGATTCTCATGGATGCATAGTGAACTAAGTAAATGACATAGGATTAATCGACTTAGACATAGGCGTTTAACTAAGTCAATTTCTTAGGCTAACCTAATCTAAGCGTTTGTACTGCTCGAATGGATTGCATGTTATCAATTGAAGTAGGGGGTGAAAAATGATTCTCTATTTTCTCAACTATATCCTTATCTTTTCTTTATGCTTGGTATTTTAATTAATAAGTCCCTTTTTTCTAATTTACGTTTGCTTGAATAGAATTAGTTAAGTTGTAGGTCAATTTTTAGTATCAGAAAGTAAATATATTCCTCGTGCAAATGATCTCTAATCATCATTTTTATTACTTGAGAGACCTGTGCACTTGCTGTTAGCAAAAAAGGGTTATCCACCAATTCATGGTTGGGTAAACAAAACCCGATATCACCAAGTGTTTGATGCCATTGCCTGGGACTATGATTAGTTTCTGTATTGCTAATATTGATATCGAGCTTTGTTGGTTCTAATTCAAGTCTTTTCTTTTATTATATTTTGATTTAATTTTTCATTCTTATATGAATAAGGTACCATCAATGGTGGAAAACAATAATCATATGAGGCCTCTGAGGGAGTTTGCTAATCCTCAAATGGAAAACCTCCAATCAAGTATCAGACGGCCTCACGTCCGCGCAAATAATTTTAAGATCAAATCGGTCATTAACCAAATGATTCAGACATCTGTACAATTTGATGGTTTGTTGAATAAAGATCCCAATGCACATTTGTTAAACTTTCTGGAGATCGGTGACACCTTCAGGCACAATGGAGTCTTAGAAGATGTCATTCGCCTCAAGCTATTTCCCTTCTCTCTCAGGGATCGAGCCAAGAATTAGTTGCAGTCTCTACCTATGGGATCAATAACTACATGGGCGGATATATACGAAAAATTTCTCAACAAATACTTTTCTCCATCCAAGACTGCTAAGTTGGTGAATGACATCACTTCATTCACCCAGTTAGAATCTGAATCCTTGTATGAAGCTTGGGAGAGGTACAAGGATCTGCTTAGAAGATGCACACATCATGAAATTCCTCTGTGACACTAAATTTACTCCTTTCACAAAGGACTTCTACATCACCATCGTCCAATTATGGATATGGCTGTAGGTGGTTCATTATTGAGTAAATCTTTCGACAAAGCATACCAACTATTGGAAGAACTGGCCACCAATAACTACCAATGGCCCTCAACAAGAAACACTCAAATGAAGGTAGCTGGAGTTCATGACGTTGATGCACTGACATCTTTGTCGGCTCAAGTGACATCATTAGTAAACAAGTTAGACAGTTTGGGTATAGGCCCTAATCAAAGCCCCTTTCGTGTTATGCGACTGGTGTGGGAACAATCATGCTAACGATAGTTGTCTATCCACTTTGGAGAGTGTTCAATATGCAGGAAACTATCGTCTACCTCAAAACAACCCCTACTCACAACAATATAATCCTGGGTGGAGAAACCACCCCAATTTTTCATGGAGGGATATCCAAGGGCCATCATCTTCATCTACTGACAATGAGAGACCACCGTATCCTCCTAGTTTCTCATCGCAAGCAAGGCCACCTATGCAAGAAAGGAAGCCAGCATTGGAAGACATGTTCATGCAATTCATGGTGAAAACTGATTCGTACATAACTAAAGTTGATGCTCATTTGGCTAAAAATGATTCTCTTCTTCAGAGCCAAACATCTTCAATCAGGGCTCTAGAAACTCAAGTGGGGCAACTAGCCAATGCAATGAACAATAGGCCCCTGGGGACGTCCTCAAGTAATGATAGGGAGACCTCCCTCAAACATGCTCTCCCAAGTTGAAGAAGCGAAAAAAGTCCTACCTAGACTATAAAAAAAGGCACATTTTTTGATGTATCCACTTATATGTGTTTAATGATTATGTTGTGACTCTGGTATATAGTGCATTTGATTTGGTTGATTCATGTTCTTTTGTTGATGCGTGCTTATGTTAGACCTACTAGACAATTTTTATAAGTGGTGGAGGCTTTATTGAGGCCAATTTGAATGTTGTGTGGTGTCTGTTGCATAATTTTGCAGACAAACCTCTCACGCTGCTGCGGTGGCTTTATTACACTGAGGCGTCCTGGTCTCTGCCCCATTAGGGTATAGAGACAGAGAGCATAACGTCATGGCATGGGTTAGTAAACACCGTGCTGGTGAGGTTTTGTTTATCATAAAAAAATGAAAAGTGAAATGTTTGTTCGCAGACGCGTGCTGCGGCGTTGGTCAACTCACGCCGCGACGTTCTGGGCGCGTTTTGCTTAAATAAGAAATAGGGTTTACGCTGCAACGCAAACCCTTCACCTTCCTCTCTCTGCATTTGCTCCCTAAATCCTTCCCTATCACCCTCTCTTCCATAATCCCTCATTTCTGTTTTCGTGCATTCTTGTGCATCATATTTCCATCTTTATCTCCAGGTATGTAATTTTCTCCATTTTCTTTTCTTATTTGCACATTTTCTATTTTTGTTTTGGTTCATTTAGTTTGATGTTCTTTTTGGTTAATTTCCATCATAGTTAAGTCGTATTTTCTTTAGTATTTAGCTTGCTTTTGATTGATATGAAGTTGCATTTTGGGGTGTGGGGTTGTTTGGGCTAATTCTACATTTTGTCTGTTCGTGCGCACTGCGACATGGCTTGTGAACGCCGTAGCATTGATATGAACTTCTTTGAATGTCACAGCATTGTAACTTAGCATCGCGGCGTGTGTTTGAATGCATTTCAATGTCGCGGTGTGGACATTTTATGCGCGTCACTGGTTGAATCTCTTTGAATGTCGCGGCGCTGGCATTAACGTCACGACATTGCATCCATATTTTTCCAAAAAATAACTGCTTTCACTGTCTTATTAATTTTATTATCAGTTCTAACCCTCTCATGTCTTTTTTAGGTCTATACACTATTAACATGGCACCAAAGAGGGTCAGAGGCGAGGGTAGTGGGCAGCGAAGGGAGCCATCTCCTCCTCGAGACTATGACAACACTAGATTCATCTCAGCTAAGGCGCAGGAACGCTTTAGGACTTTGGTCTCGAAGAATGTTATAGTTGATAGGGGTTTTAGCTTAAAGGATTCCATCCAGCTTGACATAGAGGCTACCATTTGGCACTACCAGTGGGGAGAGTTCGCTAAACACCCCGGTCGGGCCCCAGTTCCCTTGGTTTGTTAGTTTTACACGAACCTTGCATTCACGCACTAGGAGTCCATTATCGTTGGCGTGCAGAGGCGCTAAGTGTCCTTTTCTCTAGAGTCCATCTGAGTGGCTCTAACCTTGCCTCCTCCTCCATTGCTTTGTGATTATCAGGAGTTCATCAAATGGGAGCCGGTGGAGGGGACCAGCCTAGTAGTCATCACCATTCCTATCTGCACCGCTGAGTCACAGTCGGTCGCCTGGACCATGTCTTAATAGGGTCGCGTGAGCTACTTCTCCTGTTCCTACTTGGCCCTCGAGGCCAGGGCCTGGTACCACTTCATTTGTACCAAGATTCTACCCATGAGCAACCTATCAGAGGTCACTCGCGATAGGGCCATTATGACTTATGTCATTCTGGAGTAGTGATCGATTGAAGTCCCGAGATTCTATACATGTAGCTACGGAGATCAACTATGGAATCGTGCAGCCTGTTTTTTCCCTCCCTCATCCACAGGCTATGCTAGAGGCGCGGTGTGCCCACCGATCCCCATGATGAGCTCACTGACATCAGACAACCTTTCAATGAGTACTTTATTGGGAGGGTTAGGGCAGCTCCACCAGCAACAGCAGTGCCTCGCAGAGCCCTGAGACGGGCTCAGACAGCAGCTCCTGAGGCCCAATGTCCCCAGGAGATGGAGGACGTGCATGTTGAGCTTCGTCAGGTGGCCGTCATGCAGGCCTACACTATGGAGACCATCCGGTGGCTAGCGGAGCACCTTCAGCTCTCCACCCTTGACTTCCTTATCCCAGCATACCCACCCTTTGATGGTGTGGGCCTTTCTTATCAGCACTGTCATCTAGTTGTTCTAGATGATGACAGCGGAGCCTACATTGAGGTCCTTCCAGATCTTGATGATGATGAGCAGATTGACATATTCAGGGCAGTTTCCATCATTTTTATTGTTATTTATTTTTTCTTTTATGTATGATGTACAGTAAAGACACTGTTTCCCTCAGGTTTCGGGGGTGTCTTAGTGTTTTGCTCGGATATATACATTGAGATTTTATTAGTGTTAAAATATTATTAGTTTAATTTTTGATATTTTTAATATTATTTTTTGTTTATTATATAGTTTGGTGCACGTAATGGCTAATTTGCATGTTTGATATTATGAAATTCTTTAAATGCCTAACATGATTGCCCAATAATAATTAGGGATGCAAATTAACCTCAAAATTTTTTGTGAATCCTTATACTATCTTTGGGTATGCCGATCAATCTAGATTCTTTTTATGCATGATAAATTTTCCATTCCTATGCTTGTTTGGCTTCGGCTTGGATTTGAGTGCTTTTCTAGAGAATGCTTATGGTCAGTACTTGTGGAGATGTCTTTTATCTCTGAAATTGTTTTGCAACTCTCTTGAAGCGAAATCCTAAATTGTGCATGATTGAAGAAATGATTAGGGCATTCTTCAAACCGATTGGTCCTTTCGACCTTACCTTTTAATGATGACATCCATAGGTCCCCTTTGAAGCTTGTTAATTGTTGGCCTTATTTGTTTTTCACTACCATTGTGTTCGCTACCATGTTAACCATTCTAATGCATATGAAAGCATTGTATTTTCTTCCTACCATCAATGTTTGTTGAGTGCATGATATGATATTTCTTGTAGTAAGTTCAGTGATTAGGGGTATTAATATTTTTAATACAAAAATGAGCTTGAAGGAACCAATGCAATAAAAGAAAGAGAAAACAATTGCTTTGTATAAGTATAAAAAAAAAAGAAAAAAGAGAAAAGAGACAAGCAAAGCAAATAAAGAAAGAAGAAAAGATAAAAATGAAAAGCATTGCATAGTTCTGGCGAGTTTTGATCATTCACTATTGAATACCTTACTATTTTCACTTGTTCTCAAATCTTGAATTCGCATATTTTTGTTTCTCAATGTTTGTTTGTTATCCTTTTCCCTTTCTTCTTCACCCCATAGCCATGGCCTTACATTAAAAGCTAATAAAGACCCTTTTGATCTTCATTTATGTGTGATTTACATTAGTGGATAGAGAGTTGCATTAAAATCTTGTGGATTCTTTGATTGATATCCATATGTTTGCTCATAAGCTTATCTGGTTAAGTATAATTTAAACTGAAGAGGTTTGACTTGCATGTTTATGGAAATACACCATGCATGATTTGAAGCTTTAATTTTTGGTATGATAAGCATATGTATGTGTGGACCAGATTTTGAGGCATGCATATTCTTATTTTGCAATCATCATACACTAGTGTTGAAGTTGAGCTTGTCTTTGCAAGTGTAGTCTAACTTTGTTTTGCTCGAGGACTAACAAAAACTTAGGTTTAGAGGTGTGATAACTCCATAGAATGAAGTTATTTGTGCCCTATCTCTATGCATTATTGATGGCTTTGTCCTTATTGTTATGCATTGTTAGAAGGCTTTAGCCTCATTTTCATATGAAACCTATATTGTGGTCTTCCTTCTAATCTTGTTGAAATTCTTCCTAATCTTTGATTTGATTGAGCTTGATTACATTTGTATTTGACAGAGTGATTTCTCAACGGTAGATTGAACCCAAAAGAACCAACTTGATGCAAGCAAAGACCCTGCATTAGAAGAGAAATCATAAGACAAGCTCCAGTACATCACACCACGGCGCTAGAATGTTTACGTCGCGGCGTCTTGCTCTCTGCTAGTGCACCCTGATAACCCGAGGCTTTAACGCCGCGGCGCAAGGAAGTGAACATCATGGCATTGGTGCCCTAATTTTTTGTGCGTTGAGGAGCATGTTGTGTCACGCTGTAGTGTGAAGAGCAAAATTTGTGGGCCTATAAATACCTTTTACACAGATTTCAGCGCTCTCTCTAGTTTTTCTCTCTTTCTTCTTGGAGAAACTTTATTTTTTTACTCTTTTAGTTCAGGTCTTTTGGAGAATCCAGCAGCTAGATCTTCATTTATGAGCTGAAGGAGAATAGAAGTAGCCTAGATTGGAGGGAGAATCAAGCTTCAAGGCTCACCCCATTGGGCTTCATCTTTCGTTCTTTCTTCTTTCTCTCTTCCCTTTATCTTGAATATGACTTTTTGTAATACATTTTCATATTCAATGAGTAGGTAAGCTGTGTATAGGGTATTCTTTAGATCCCCTTATGAATATTGGTTGATTTGTACTCTTTTGAACTTATATGAATGATTTGGGTTTTGTTTTATCATAATGTGCTTAATGATCTTACTTGTTTGATCAGCATTTAGGTGATTTGATGAAATCTAAATAGCCTAGACATAGGACTTTGGGTTTTAGATTATACATATGGTAAATGCATGTTCAATTTCATTCCAATGGCAAGATAGATTGATTCGCTAATAGGATAAACATATACCTCTTAGCCATGCATAGCCATAGTTGAGGATCGATCTTAATGCTTGTTGTTTGCTCTGGTTCTCATGGATGCATAGTGAACTAAGTAAATGACATAGGGTTAATCGACCTAGACATAAGCTTTTAACTAAGTCAGTTTCTCAGGCTAACCTAATCTAAAAGTTTGTATTGCTCGAATGGATTACATGTTATCAATTGAAGTATGGGGTGAAAAAGGATTCCTTATTTTCTCAACTATATCCTTATCTTTTTCTTTATGCTTAGTATTTTAATTAATAAATCTCTTTTCTAATTTACGTTTGCTTGAATAGAATTAGTTAAGTTGTAAGTCAATTTTTAGTGTCAGAAAGTAACCATATTCCTCGTGGGAACGATCTCTACTCATCATTTTTATTACTTGAGCAATCCGTACACTTGCGGTTAACAAAAAGGGGTTATCCCCCAATTCACGGTTGGGTAAACAAACCCTGATATCACCAAATATCATTCAAATGAATAGAATAACTTTTGTTCTTTATTAAAAAAAGCAAAACCTTTCTTGTCCAAACAAGAACCAGAAATGATATTTCTGCTAATAGCAAGCACAAAATAGCAATTCTCTAATTCAATTAAAAGCCTAGTGGGCAAAGATAATAAATAAGTCCCTATGGCTAAAGCAACAACTTTTGCTTCATTTCTAACTCGTAGGTTGACTTCGCCCTTAGCCAATGGTCTACTATTCTTTAGATCTTGCACATTTACACAATTGTGAGACCCACATCAAATATCTAATACCCAAGATACAGAAGTAGATAAATTAACTTCTATAAAAAAAAAATACCTGAAGTGGAAGTCTCATTTCCCTTCTTCTTCTTAAGCTCCTCTAGGTATCTGGCGCAGTTCCTCTTCCAATGTCCAGTCTGACCACAGTGGAAGCAGGTACCTTCCTTAGCCACTCCACCCATAGGTTTCAAGCCAGAAGTGCTAGGCTTGGATTTCTCCTTACTCTTGCCCTTCCAATTGTCCTTGGGTTTGTTTAACTGGTTTTTGCCCTTAGCCTTTTGGACCATCATAATGGCCTTTCCCTTTCCTTTATTGATGTTTTGCTTAATAGTTCTCAACATGCTTAGCAGCTCTGGTAGAGATTTGTCAATTTCATTCATGTTGTAGTTCATGACAAATTGACTAAAGCTTTCCGGCAACGAATGCAGAACAAGATCAGTGGCTAACCTTTGGCCCAATAGGAAACCAAACCTCTCTAGGTTTTCAATGTACCCAATCATCTTGAGCACATGAGCGTCAACAAGGCTTCCCTCTACCAATTTGCACTAAAAAAGTGCCTTAGAGACTTCGAAGCTCTCATGCTTAGCTTGCTCTTGATAGAGCTTCTTTAAGTGTACGATCGTATCATATGCATCCATGTTCTCATGTTGTTTCTATAGCTTAGAGTTCATGGTGGCCAACATGAGACAACCGACGTCTAAGGCATCATCTTAATGTTTCTTATAAGCATCCCTTTCAGCTCTATGGACATTTGTAGCCGGTGGCTCAGGAATAGGCTGCTCTAGAATATACAACTTTTTTTTTTTCATGCTTGAGGACAATCCTTATATTCCTATACCAGTCTTGGAAATTTGTCCCAGAAAGTTTTTCCTTCTCAAGGATAGATCGCAATGATAAGTTACTAGTAGTATTGGTTTCCATGGTAATCTATCAACAGAAAATATACAAAGTATAAGTATTATGCCATAAACATATTTAACAAGGTCTTTAATTAAATATGCCTCCCACTATTTTATTCAAATTAATGACCTTCAGCATTGACTCAGAAAATCCCATGGAAAGGTTTCTTAGTGGGTCAAGATCCATATTTCACCTAGCTTTGAGTCAGCTTTGGCTGATCAATCAAAATTCAGCTATTTAGGTAGGAAACTCTTTCCAATTACATCTCATGCTACTCTTGGATAGTTAGGTGAATAACATTTATTCTAATCCATCTAATGGACTAAAGCCTAACACCATGCCTCTAAGCCTTTAATCCTATTAAAATGACCTAGTTAAGTTAGACCCAGTGGTTGGCAGTTGGATATTACCCTTATCCCATCGCGTCTCACTAATATAGATAAAGGTATCCTACGTTGGCAGACTTACACTTAATCGATACTAGTCTTGACGAGTGTCATATATTGGAAGGCATCACATAATGACTTAATATTTGCTTTGAGGGAATTTTATAATTATTATTAGATCTCACCATTTATTAAATTGTTTAACATATAATAAACATCATCCATGCATTTCATACATATAAAGCATATAATAAATGTGATATGGTTATGGCCCCTAATGCAATGATTCTCCCAAGCCAGCGAGAGTACCATTAACTAAACCTAGGGAGCGAACCAACTTCACCAGGCATCTCCCACCAACATCCTCATTTGATGTCATCATCTTGCCTCCACATCAATGTTACATTACAAAGATATAGAAACCTCGTTTTACATATGAGAGGAGTTAGGTGAGAGAAGAATGTACAACCAGAATGTATAGAGAAAGACATGACATGCAAATCGTATTTCAAAATAAGCAAAATAGCATGAAAAGTGGACTAAGGCCATAACCATGCACCATGCGCCACAAAGAACATATAAACTCAAAATAATAACACTTTATTATTTTGTGAGCTATTTAAAAACATATTTGAATTTCGCGCCTTCGAAAAAAAAAATACACCACGGAACAGGGTTCGGTGCAACACCCTGATGCACGGGGGTCTCGTTGCCCTGTCAGCAGGCGAGGGTGCCTTGACGGCTAGGGCAACAACACTTGAACCTTCATGCCAATGTCACCTATCCAGAAATAGGGTTTCCAGAATGCGTGAGGACATTAACGTCGTTGTCCAGAAACAGGGTTTGCCTGACATCAACACTTGATGTCACCATAAACCAAGAACAAGGTTTCTAAAACCCTTGCGCCGCACCGTTATGCAGAACGTTGTACATATCACATACATACTAGAAAACTTCGCAAAAACAGATAGCATACTAAATGGTTTTCACAGAATTTATGAACATTTTCATGGTTTCGAAAACATCACTATGTTCCGCATACAACAAATCAAACAGAATACATTTTTCGTAGAGCATTCTTTCGATTTCATAAATAACATATTCAAGATCATATTATTTCAAACAACACATACACAGAAAATCGAATCATGGTTTCGCAAGTAGCTCTGATAGCATTGTTGGGAATTGCGGATACATCACACAGTGGAAAGACAAAATTCCTACCAAGGATTCATGCGAAAAGAGAAGCCATGAAACGTGATTTTCGAGTTTACCTCTTGAAGCCTGATGAAAAATGAATTGAGCAAATCACAAGCACCAAAAAAACAACGATGCCTCTACGTAATCCATACGAACAGACTTGCAAAAACATCCAACGTCCGCAGTCTTGGAGTCCTACCTCTCTAAGACAGTGCTAGCTGCGAAGAGAATAGAAACGTATCACACTCTCACTCACTGTTTCTGTCAAGTGCGGCTATGATTTTTTTTATGGGTGCCTTGACAGCCCCTTAACATTGTTATTTATAATAGCTACTGCCTTATGTGAGTGAGAGTAGCAGGAGGTAAGCTGTGCAACCCTAGGCTCATCTATTATGAGTCTGGCCCACGATTGAATCTCAGTCTAACTTGGATCCTTATTGCTCTAACTAAGTATGTTCTAAGTGTGCGACCTTATAGGTTCTCATGACGTTGGCAATTATATTAAAATTTCATTTTAATATTATAAGCAGTGAGTAGTATCTAGCAACACATCGCTGCTACCCAAGTAATGAGAATGCCAGTGATTTAACATAACCTTTCCGTGATCAATGTTATCATGTAGTTTAGTCCCTTTGTCCTGATATCTAAATTGAACACAAGGCATGGAACGTGTCATCCTTGTATAGTCTAATCTTCCGTTTCCTGATACGCGAGTAAACGTAGAAAAACAAATGAGCTCAATATCTCATATTGACTCATTTGAGCATACCCATGCATTTCGTGATCTCACTCAATCAATGGGCCTGAAGATATCACTCCTGTTATGTAGGAGGGACAAATCTCATCTAGTCACTCACATCCCTCCACATGATTCATGGTATGCCTAATAACTAACTTTATAATTACCTTGTTACAGATGATGTTTGATGGCATTAAAACAAGAAACTTCTCATGTAGGAATCATAGTGATTTCAAGTCAAAGGACCACATACACCATTATCACTATGAGAATCCCTTATAAAACTCACGTAATGATCCACATAGCATTCTCATGGTAGGTCAGTCCAATACATTATTACTCTAATATGTACCTATGTGAAGACTTGATATCTCATATCCGTGACCCATAAGATGTGGTCATCAATCTACGCACATACTGGTCTCAATGCCTTATTATCGTCCTCTTTAACAATAATACTTGACTAGGGACATTTAAGAATAATGTTCTGTTTCTATCCGATAAGATCTCACGATCAAGTCATCCACTTAATGTCCTATGGCATCGAACTTACTATTCTAAGGACTTTATTATGTATATCATAAATAATACAATAAATGAAATGCCTCATATATTAAATAAATAGCATAATACAATGTATGAAAGATGGTCAAAATAAATTGGCCTCTAGGGCATACACCAACAGAATCCTAATTTGCTCCTAAGTTAAAGTTAATTTTCGGCCTCTTAGCTTTCCTTGGCCACTGAAATCACTTAACTTGGGCTTTAGATGAGAGAGTTATATGCCCAATTCACTCTTAACAAGTCTCTGATGCCGTCAACCGACTTCACAGGGGTGAAACGCCATTAAAATGTTGTAGTTTCAATTTGTTTCATAAGAGTTGAAGATCTATGTCTTAGATTTTGAATGCCACCAGGTCCATATCACACTTACAACCCAAATTATGGATAAATTAGTGCACACTGCTAGGATTACGTGACAAAACCCGAGTTCTGACTTTCGAGCCAAATTTGGTCAACTAGATATATGATTTAGCTCTAGGGTTCTTCATAAAAGTTATAGAGCTCTCTCTTATCTTTCCCACAAGGTAAGATACATAATTTTTAAATATCTAAAACTCAAGATATAGTCGAAATACAGAAATAGTGTAAAATCTTAATAATGCTGAGAAAATCCACAAAGCCCAATTTGAGCTCAAACTTATAAAATGTGGTCAAAACTAATTAATTAAGCATATAAGAGGTTCAAAAGACTAAATATGAGGGTTAACTAATGTATTAAAATTGTGTTTATTAGTACTTCTAACTATGGATTGTGGTATAGAAAAGATCTAGTTTTGATCTAGTATGGTACTGTGATGCTGATTTGGCTGGGGATAGAGTTGAGAAGAGAAACACAAATAGTGCATGTCGCTTCCTTGGGAATGCATTGCTAACTTGGTCAAGTAGGAAACAAAACTCAATAGCCCTATCAATTGCAGAAACTGAGTACATCTTTGTATCCATTTGCTACTCATAACTCTTATGGATCAAACATCAAATAGAGGATTACTCCATAAGGTATCACCACACCCCTATCCTTTATGACAATACAAGTGTCATTAACTTGTCTAAAAATCTTATACAACATTCAAGATCAAAACACATTGACATAAAAGCATCATTTTATTCGAGATCATATTCAAAAGGGTGATATAGAATTGAAATTTGATGATTCTGACTATCAATGGGCAGATATCTTTACAAAACCCCTTAATGAGGATAGATTTTGTTTTATAAGAGAAAACCTCAATATAATACCTCTCAAGTGATTGATCTTGAACTATATAAGGTTTGATCTATTTTTTGCTTTGTAATATGATGTTTAAGAATGTTTTAATGCATGAAAATAAATGTTTTTATCCATGGATTGCAAATATTGAGAGTCTAGAATATGTTGGGAACCCTGAGAAGGTTAGTGTCAGAAGGTAAGAGAGTTCAAGAGAAAGTTCATGAGAGAGTTGTGTCAACGCTCTCAACCTTAACCCTTTCACCTGATAGTTTACCAACAACTAACTTTTGAAACTAACTATCATTTCTCTTCATCAAAGGGCATTTACTGCCCTCCAACGGTAAAAACTGGTCACCAACGATAATTTTTCTTTAATAAATTCCCTCAAACAACATGTTAACCCAATTTAATCCATTTCCAATCACTCTTACTCAAGATCTTCGTACTATCTCTCTCTCTCATCTTCATCCTTCTCATTCTATCTTAGTCTCTACTACCAATGTTCTTAAGAATCCTAAGTTTACCTAACTTATATCCATCTTTCTCTATGTAAAATGCGAGTCAAGCACACAACAATGAGAACCAAGAACCCAACCATCACTCCTTCATCCCCCACTTCAATTGAAGAACATCCATCGTTATCCTCAACCTCTCCTGAACCTTCTCTAAAATCTCAAACCCAACCTCAAATACAAACTCAAGCCCTAGTTATAAAAAGAAGGCATTCCTTAAGGGTGATGTAAGGGGTTATTAAAAGCACTACTCTAAAGAAAAAGGCTAGAATAGATGAGGTAATTATGCTGGAGGAAGAAATGAAAGAAGAAGTACCCTCTAAACCCACTAAGAAGAAGGAAGAAAGAGAACTCTCTCAAAAGCCTCTAAGGCCTAAATTTGAGAAAAATGATAGCAAGAGTTATATTGAATGGTTTAAAGGAAAGAGAATCACTCTTGGGAAGAGCATAAACTTTGATGAGATGGCCAAAGAAGGGAAAGACCTGAGACCCAATATGAGAATATTGGAATAGGGAGAATTCCTTGCCATCAGTGAGAAGGTTTATCCAACATTATGCTAGAAATTCTATGCAAGTTCAACCATCAATAAACGTCTACCTATAATCATCTTTAGCGTTAAAAGGATCCAAATAAGATTAGATTTGGAGTCCCTAGCAACCATTATTAGAGTACCAAACAAACGGGTTAAAGCATTTGATGAAGAAGGATGGCATGAAGGTGCATGGGATGAAGTTGTAGACACCCTCTTCACCAATGAGGAGTCAAGACTGGCAAGTGATCTAAATGCCATTACCAAGTTCTTATACTCTCTATGCTGCTTCATGGTGATGCCTAGAATAGGCAACACATTGAAAATCCATGAAGTTGATATAGTAATCATGTACTATATCCAGGAAAGGAAACCCCTCAACCTTCATTTCATAATACTGAAGTATATGATTGTTGCCATTGAGAACAACAAAAAGGCTGCAAGTTTGTCCTATAGGATGCTCCTCAACAAAATCTTCAAGCATTATGGTGTGGACTTGAAGAATAAGGAAGAAGAAAAAGAAGGACCTGTCTTTGCCAGAAAACATCTAAAGCAAATGCACCTAGAGAAGAGAGAGCCTGAGGACAATGGCTCTGAACTAAGAACAAAACTCAGACATGATCACCCAGCCAAACCTAAGAGCCCTGCAAAGAAGAAGGAAAATATTGTTAAAAAAAATAGTAAAGAGGAAGCTGAGATAGTTGAGTCAGAAGATGACTCAAAAGAAACTCTGATTGAAGAGATAATCAGCAAGAAAAAAAAGAAAGATATAGAAGAAAATGAGAAAAAGAAAAAGAATAATGAAGAGAATAAAAAGAAGAAGAAAGAGAAGACAATAAGAGAGAAGAAGAGTGAGAAGGTTATTAATGAACCCTCTCACTCTAAGGAACCCTCTTAACATGAACCTGAACCCTCTCAGAGTCAGAGGGAACTCTCTCAAGAACCTGAAAGAGAACCCATTCTTGAAGAACAACCTGACCCTGAACAATCCCAACCTGCTGATATGCTTCCAACCACTCCAAGAACCTACTATTGATGTACTAGAAAAACCTGAAGAGGACCTTGCTACTTGTTTCTCCAATGTGGATCCAAGAGTTACATTGGCAAGCATACTCACTCAACTCTCTCAAGAGGGAAGTCTAACTCTTGAAGGACCACTAATCTCCTCTGGTCTTACAAGAATTGAAGAGGAAGAGAGAATTCCTTTAGAATAAGGGCAATGAGGAGAAGAAAGACAACAACAAGTGGCTGTTGAAAAAGAACCCTCTCAGTAAGGGATTGAGAAGATTGGAGAAGAAGAACACTCTCAGCATACTGAGAAGGTTGCAACTCCTCAATCCCTTCAACACCAAGTTGATAAGGCTACTTCTATACCTTATTCCCCTATCATTTATGCTTCACTTAGGCATCCTTCACCTATTTATGATGTCATTGCTCTAAGAACTGAAAGGGAGTCAACCCCAAAGACACCCCCTAGTCCTGAACCTACTCTTAAGTGCTTAGACTCTTTAAGTGGACTAATCTTTCTTAGCTCTTTCCTAAATGTGCTTGCTGATGAACCTGGGGTAAGCAAAGAAAATTAAGCAACTGCACAAGATGGATGTGTAGAAGGAAGTGAGACCCATCATAGGTCAACTCAAGCAAAGCCTACCCCATCCAAACCACTTATAAAGAAAACTTACAAGTCTGCCAAGGAAGATATCAAAATACTGAAGGCTAAGAACAATAAATTGAGAAAAAGGGTGAGGCAACTCAATACTGGGCAAAGGGAAATCCAATCCACATTACACTGTTTTATGGATATATTCTTAATGTTTGAAGAGTGGATGGTAAATAAAATAGAGGAAGAAGTCATTCCAAGCACCACTAGAAAGGAACATTACCCATATCCCCCACATACTCAAATTCCAAAATTCATATCTTCCTCATCTTCTTTTGACCAATCAAGATCCCAACAGCCTTAGGATTCAATGATGTAGTGTAACCCCCTATTTTTGCTGATGCCAAAAGAGAGAGATAGGAAATAATGAAATTTTTTGTTTTGTTTAGCATATTCTTAGGGGTAGTTAATAATCGTAGGGGAAGTTAGTAATTAGTTAAGAAAGTTCATATTTTGTTTGAATTCATACATGACTATGTAATGATCTATATTTGAATGAATGAATAGCAATTGTTTATCCAAAAATTTCATTCTTCAATATTGTATTTGTTATTTTAAATTTGAGAATTACTTTTTGCTATCAATTGAAAAAAAGTGCTGAATTAATCTTAACTTTCTCATTCTTCAATATTGTATTTGTGATGCTGAATTGGTGGCTAAATTTATAAGTTATGTTTTGATGATAACTACATTGAAAATTATGAACATTTGCCCTTAAGCATCTTGATAGTACTAATATGATATTTGTGGAGTATTCTTATTAGTAATAACTTTTTCAGGACTAAATCTGCTATAAGGAAGCTTTCTAGATGATTAAAGAGGGCTAAGAAGATCAATTTCTGACTTAAGAGAATTCAAGGTGCATCTTGAGAAAGTTCCTGAAGAACTTGAGAGTGTTCATTCTGAGAAGGTTATGAGAAAAATCAAGAATGAGAAGATTCTCCACAAGGACCAAATCAAGAGCAAATCAGAGTTAAAAGGAAGCTTCCAACATCCAAGTTATTAAGATTAAACATGAAGATGATGATGGAATCAAAGATCAAGAGGTGTTAAGAAACTTTAAACTTGAGAGAGTTGTTGAGAAAGTTAGCTGGTATAAAGCTTGAGAGAGTTCATGGGCAGGAGCTTAAACAACAAAATAATAGCTACTGCCACAATAAGGACAGATAACCAATGGGAGCCTCTAACAGTTACTTTTCACATGCTATAAAAGGCTCCAAGCTTGAAATGAAGAAAGTTTAATGATTGGGGAGCAATCTGAGAAAGATAAAAGCTCATACACGAAGAGGAACTCTCTCACCTCTACCTACTTTATTCTGAAACTTCTGAAATCCATAATACGTGTGTTATAGGTTTTGCAAAACTGAGTTTATACACTATTTGAGTGATTTTAATGCCTACCCACTTGTATCAAACATTTAAAACCTATCTATGATTATTGAGTGTGTGTGGTGAGCTTGTGAGTTATGTAAGCCACTTGTAAGCTTATGAAGCTCGTTTATAAATCCTGAAGAAGCTTAAAAAGAAAGAATACTTGTTAAAACATGCCTAGAGAGGCTGAGGGAAAAGAATACTCATTTGTAAGAGTCTGAAGAGGCTTGGTAAGAAAGAATGCTTTGATATAGTGAAAATCCTAGTATTTGCTAGGTACTAGACATAGCCCCAAGTGGTTTAGGGGGTGAACCAGTATAAATTCTGGTATCTTGCTTCTCTTCCTTCACTTTAACTTTTTTCCAATTTGTTTTGATATTGATTCTAAGTAAATCAGAGTTATTCTCTATAAGAACAAAAGTATTTTTGAGTTAAAGTGAACTTAACTAGAATCTCTAATTATAAAGTGCAAATCTACGTTTCCGGAATTGATTCTTACTACTAAGAAAGGATTTTCATAGTATAAGGTTTACTATATTAAGTTTTTAATCAGAAAAAATTTTGGTGTTGTAGTCTGAAAGTGTGAGAAAGTTTAGTTTCACTCAACCAATTAACTCTTTCATGAATTCTCTCATGAACTCTCTCACCCTGTAATATTTGTTCTTGTTTTTCTTTATTATGAACTCTCTCACCTAACCCCTATACTTTAAAGAAACCTTTTCACCTCCAAGTTTGTTAAACTTGATAAAGGTGTGAGAAGTCTACATTTTTCAGGTGAAAAGCAATATAATTCAACCCCTTTTTTTGTGTTTCTACCAACTTCAGGCCCTCCCCCACCTGCTTGTGCTTATGAGACTATGAAGCAACCTCCACCAAATGGTATTCCCTTCTAGACAATCATTGATTCCATCGATGACCACACCTTTCCTCTCTAGCTACATCTTAACATGAATGGTTCTGTCTGGTCCATTAAGTTGGAGAGCCTTCGCCATAAGCTGCAACCATGGAACCGCTTAAAGTTAAATGTGGGAGATTTAGGGTCTTAGAAGTATACCAATTTAATGGTCTTGACAAGTTAAATGTGGATTAGTTGCATCTAGGATTACACATGGTATTGAACCTCATGGAAAAATTTGAGATGAACATCCAATGATTAAATGAAGCATGGAATGACTTGGTTATTGTGGGAGCTTCATAATTTTCTTGGCTTGTATGATAAACCCTTTAATTTTTTTTTTTTCACATATGCATATGAAATCATTGCATATATGTGGGATTTTGGATTAAAGATGAAAAATCATATTTGGAAAAGTAATTAAAAAAATGCTTATGCAATGAAGGTTTATATGTTATTTTGGTTGCATGACTCTCTCTTAAATTGATATTGTTGGTAATTTTCCTTTGAAAAATATTATTTTGCCCTTTTAAAAAATGTGAAAAAAAGAATATGAATGGTTGAGTAAGGGGAAAAGGGTTTTGATGTGTGGTTTGGGCACACGATCATAACTCTAGGCACGTGTGGAAGAAGCGCACAATCCATACTCAAGTCATTACAAAGCCATACCTTCTTAATATAAATAACAAAAAATGAAAAAGAATAAGAAAGTTGATGAATGATTAAGCAATAAAGCTTGGTTGAATAAGTGATTAATAATCTACAAAGAATGTTATTTAGATTGATTTGAGAGAAGGAAGATTGAAATCTTGTAATGCATAAATGAAATTGCACTTGCATTTTTCCAATTCCATCTAAATACGTATTTCGTGTTTAAAAAAAATTATGTATAAATGTGTTTGACTCAATGTTGATGAGCCATAACGATCTTTAATCTACTCCAGTCATTTAAGAACTGGTTGCAAGCCTTTTTTTGCTGCACTACAGTGAATGGTTAAAGTAAATAACAAAATTCCAATAACAGAATTCCAAGAAGCATGTTGCTAAAAGCGTCTTGCATTATGCCAAGTAATATCAACAAATTTTAGGTTGCTTATCTTTGAAAGGAACATCTTGCTCAAACTCATTAAATGGTTGTTGAAATGGATCAATTTTGACAAAAAGATTCAACATTTAAACCTAAAAAAAAAATCATCATGTTGGGATGGGAGGAGGGAGCTTTTCCACCAAAATAAATCTTCTCTGTGTCCATAGAAAAGAAGATCATTAGAAAAGGTGAGTCTGGTTCGATGCTTGGATGGAGCCCTTTAGAGATCCAGCAGACTAGTTGATGTCGTCGTACAGAGCATGAACAAATCCCTCACCAGCCTACAAATCTAAAATCACCTACAAAGGATTAATATAAGATCACCTACAAAATCACCTACAAATCTAATCTAATGAACAACAATATCAACATGTAGGTATTTTCAAAATGGGAGCTTTACAGACAATGGATGGATATAAAAGCTCGAGGTCAAGATTTAGGAGGCTTCAGAAGAAGAAATTGCAAACCATGGAGATGAAATCATGTAAAATTAGCTAGTGTGCACTTTCGCAACCTTCTTCAACTCGTCATTCTTCACCTGAAACACCTTCTTGGCTTGATCGATCATAGTCAGCAGGTCCTCAATTTGACATGCTGATCTTTGGTTGTCACCGTTCATTCTTCGCAATGGCAATAGGCTCTTGTATCTTGTAGAAAACTCAACAATGAACCTAGCAAGGAAATCAAAAGTCGCATGAAAATAATAGGGAGAAAGACTGGGAGGAAGAGAAAAAGATATGTTCTTGGTTGAAAAGAAAAAGGGTTTGAAAAAGGAAGATAAGGTTAGCTCATGTATAGGTAGAGGGAAGGGTATTTAGAAGAAATACAAAACAAAATAGCATCGAGAAGGTTGGTTGTGGATGGTGATCACTCCAAGAATTGGAGTTATTTTGCTTTTATTTAAGTATTAATTGCATGTTAGTATTAGATTTTCAAAGCATTTAAGTCCACTTTGTTTAATTTTAGACGACTAAGCTTCTATTGTAATTATTGGCAAATGCACCAAATTGCAAAAGTAATAAAATGATGTGTAGAATATCGTTCCTATGTGTAACATCCCAAAATTTCATGTTTTTCAGTTATATGTGATTTTTATGATTTTTGTGATTTTTATGAATTGTTTGATTTATTTTGATTATTTTATTATTGTTTTTGGACTATCTGTGAGTTATTAGCGAGACCGAAAAAATAAAAAAATTTTGGAGTTGAAAAATTTTGGACTATTAATATGGGGTCGGGAGAGCTTACTAAACCCGAATCTGGAAACAGTTTACGAAATTTTATTTTTCTAATATTTTATCTGACAAATAAAATTTAGGTGCGTTCTATTGTCCATTGGATAATAAATACTGAGTAATACACAGTAGCTTTTGTCTATTGATTAATAACCACCGGTTAATGTTTTGCTAGTCATCTTTTTTAGAGTCTTCTTATGTGACTCACTATGTGAATCACTTTGTGACTAAGCCTTCATCTTTATGACTAACCCTATGACTCACCTAGTTAATGACTCACTAGGTGACTAACCTACATGACTCACTCACACTTTGTGACTCATAAGGTGATTTAGCTATGTGACTCATTTTTGTGACTCACTCCATGAGGAAGTCCACTACCATGCACCATTTGGAGGATAAAAAAATTTACACTTAGTCATCTTTCATCTTTTCTATCATTCCATCAAAGAAACCAAAAACTACACACAAAATCTCTCTCATTTTCTCTCTTCCATAACTCACGGCCAACACCCCCAAATCCCACTTCTCATCTTCTATAATTCAATCCAACCTTACATCTTTGATCTAAGACACTTTTGTGTTGAGACAAGCATCTAATTCATCCATCTTCTATCTTATTCTTCAAGCTCAAGTTTGAAGCTCTTAAGGTGAAGTTCTTTAATCTTCATGTTTCTATCAATTTTAAAGTTCTAGACCATGACTTGGATCCATGGTCATCTTAGTTTGCTTTGAGCATCATCTAAGGTAAGAGGGAGATTAACCTCATTAACCAATCACGGTAGTGAGGAATGAAAATTTGTGTTGTATGTGGTTAACCCATATGAGGATTTATTCACTTGTTTGTATAAATTTAGTGGTTTGTGCTTATTTGCTTTATGTGATTTTAAAGCTTTGATATTATGCATATTACATGATAGAGATATGTTGTATACTTTGAAAATCATGTGTGATGGACAAAAATTTTGATTCCAAAGGCCATAGAGACTCACGACCATCAAGCTTAAACTAGGGTATCCAAGGAAAAAACATTTTATAAATTGTGGACTTAGTTGATTTTGTAACAAGGACATGAGTTAGGTTTTACAAGTTAAAAAAGGAAGTGAACAAAGTTTTATTATGAATACGGAATTGATTTTTGACTATGACAAAGGAAATGAGTTCAAAATATGGTTTGAAGTTTTGAGTATTTTATTTTAAAGTGTTTTAGTGAAGGTAAATGTAAAAGAAAATGAATATAATTTTTATTATTGATTATCAAACAATTTTCATCCATAATGTTAGAAAATATTACCTAGAGAAGTTTTAGCAAGAAAATGTTGGAAATAAAGTTAAATTTCATATTAAACATGGAAAGTTTCAAAACTAAGTGTAGAAAGTCAGAAAAAGCTTTACGCGATTGAAAAATAGTGTTAAAAACTTACACATTTAAAAAATAATGACTTTTGAGCTACGCGATTAAGAAAAATGTTTTAAAATTTTTATGCGATTAAGAAAACGTTGAAAAATGATTACGTGATTTGAAAACGTAACAAAAGTGTTACGCGATTATGACAACATGATAAAAGTGTTACGCGATTGAGAGGAACAACAATTTGTTGTCGAGCTGACGTATTGGACTCGAAGATGTTGATATATGGTTTTGGCCAGTGGTGGCTTGTTTTTGTGAGAAATCATGATGTTGATATTTGGTTATGCATTGGATCATTAATCATGCATAGAAAGTCATGAAGACTGTGTTTGTTGAGGTTGTACGCCGAGGAGATGAACTTATACCTCAGTGCTGGTGTGAATTGTGTAGTGAAGATCTATGAATGATCTTGGAGGCGTCGGGGCGCGAAATTCCACAAGTGGCCAGTTGGTAGCACCATTGTGCTATGGCAACTGATGTAAACGCACCGATGATCTCGATGAGATACTATTCCTATTCCCAATCTAGTGTAGATTGTCTTGCATAAGTCAAGCACTTGATTTGAGGCTGACAATATACAGACATGTCTTCTAGATCATTCTCTCCGAGATTGGTTTTAGCTCCATGAAGTAGGAAATTGGTCTATTGTGCATATGCATAGTCAGTCGACATATTGATGTTAGACCAATTATGTACCGCAAGTGCACGGGTCACTCAAGTAATACAAATACAGAGTAAAAGTTCATTCCCACGAGGATGATTGGCTTCCAATACTAAGTATCAACTAATAGTTTATCTAGTTCTATTTAAGAACATAAAAATAGGGAAAAGTGCAGTAAAGCTAATCTAAAGACATAAAAGCGATAAATGAAAGTAAATAAAATGGTTTAGAAATTTAGGGAATCCTTTTTCACCTCATACATCAATTAATGCTATGTAATCCTTACAAGCAACATGAACGCATTAGTTAAGTTAGCTTGAGAATCTGATTTAGTTAAAAGTCTATATCTAGGTCAGTTAACCCTGACTTCCTTCACCTAGCTCACTATGCTTCCATGAGAATCAGAGTGAAATCCACTAATGAACGATCTAGTCTCAAACACACGTTATACATGACTAAAAGGTATATTTCTATCCCATTAGCGAATTAACTTATCCAAGCCAATGGAACTCATCGAACATGCATCAACCATACATATGATCTCAAATCCAAATTTCTATGTCTAGGTTCATCAGATTTCAACAAATCACTTAACAGCTAATCAAACTATCAAGAGCATTAAGATCTATATGATTGAACATAACTAAACGATAATATATACTCAAAGTAATACAAAAACATCAGTATTCATACAAAGATTCAAAGTTATCCCTAAATACAGCTCAGCTAACCATTGAACTCGAAAATCTATCACAAAATCATATTCATGGAAGATGGAAGATAAAAAAGAGAAGGGACAAGGAAGAAACCTCATATATATGATCTTTGATACTTGAATCTCCTTCCATGAAGAAGATGGCCTTTAACCTTGGCTCCCTTGGCCTTCTCAGCTTCCAAAACGTGAATTCCAGCCGCAGCTTCTCTAAAACCTAAAAAGCTCTCCAAACAATATGCTAAAATCATATTTATAGGCCCAAAAAAACAGAGTCACACTGCGACATGAAACATATGGTGCTGCGGCGCTATTATATTTAGGTCACCACGACGCGGCATTAACATGCCTACACCGCGGTGTTCAAATTTCGTAGCTCTCTGTCTGGATGCAAGGGATTTACCTCGCTGCGGTATTGATATGCCTGAGCTGTAACGTCATCTGCTAGAATGCTTCTTTGGCTTCCTCTTCCAATTTTGGCTCAAATGCTCCATATATCAACTTGTTTGGAGTCTTTCCTATAATAGAGAAATCACCAAATTAATAACAATTGCAAATCCACTTAATCAATAATAAAATAAGCACAATTTACTCAATATCATATAAGAAAGGTATCAGAATTGAATATAACAAATATAAGCACAAAACCTTTCAAATATGCATACAATGAGAACTTAAGCAATCAATGAAAGTACAGATATGGGGCACAAATAACTACATTTCATGGAGTTATCAATTGACGTGATATAGTTTTATATCTATTGAATTATTAATTAATAACATGATTATACTTGATGATTCTCTACTTGAACAACATTATATGTTATTTCTATTTCTTTGCTGCCACGTTGGTATGTGATGTAGGGGATCTCACCTCTTCACTGTATTGTTCAGTTTGTACTATTTGCTCTGTTTTATGTCTATGTTCTATAAAGACCGTGATGGTGGCGAAGCGGAGATCTTCTTGGTTTTGTTAGGACACAGCTTGTAACACCCCGAAAATTGTTTGTTTCATGATAAATAGTCATTTTATATTTGTGATTTTTGTGAATTTTTGTGAATTTTTTCTAGAAACATTGATTATTTTAATATATTCCTTGATTTGTGTGTGCACTGAGCGGAATGGGGAAAATGAAATATTTTCCCCAAGGCTAGAAAACATCGACCTGTAAAAAAGTCGACGAGGGATCTTACTAAACCCGAGGCCGGGCATAGTTTTCGAAGTTTACATTTTTCAAGATCTTTATCTGATAAATAAAAATCGCAGTATATTTTATTATCTATTAGACAATAAACACTGATTTTTGTTATCTGTAATATTTATCCATTGCATAATAATTTGTAGTAAAATATTTTTCATCTTTTCTAGAATATCTACTTTATGTCACATCACTTTGACTTTACAAAAAGGTGAAGAGAAAGCTTCTTGAAGAAGCTTTGTTTTTTGCTTGTTGGAGAAGCCAAATTTACCAAGCTTCTAGAAAGATTTTCCCTCCCCCTCTCCCATGCAACTCCACGGCCAAGTGAAGGGTTTTGTCACATTTCCACTTTTACCATCCATCTTTTCTCATTTCAAAATTCACCAAACACTTTTCTATCACTTTCTCTCTCCATTTTCTATTTTCTCTCACTTTTCTCTCAAACCCTTATCTTCTCTTTTCTCTCCTCTCCCCACGGCAGCCCACACCATTTTCTCACCATGGATGCTTGATTTCAAGCAACCATCTTGCTTGGATCCACTTCTTCCTTTGAAGACTTTTCTTCTTGTTGAAATCACCTAGAAAGAACTCAACTTTCCTCTCCATTTTCTCACCATCTCCATGGCCAAAGACCACCATTTTTTGTCATCCAAGCTTTTTCACTCAACCAACCTCATTTCCTACCTCCTTTCATCATTTTGAACCTTTTCTCTTTTGTGACTATCTCTTGAATCTACTATTTTCATTTTTTTCCATCAAGCTTTAAAGTTTGAAACTTTGAGGTAAAAGTTTATAACTTTTTCATTTTTCCTTCTCATTTTCATGATCCATGATCACCTTAGTGATCAAGAATACCTTTTTCAAGCTTTGATTTTGATTTTTGTGAGTTTGAATATTCTAGGGTTTTGAGGTGGTGGAGGACGAATTTCTAGAGGAAAAAAAAGCTTGCTTTCCTAGTTATTTCTCTTGGTAAGAGGGAGATCATCTACTTCACCCCTCTTGTTAGTGAGGAGTTTGTTTATGTGTTGGTTGTGAGAAACCCATGTTAGGGTTACTCTCTTTGATGTATGGTTTTGTATTGATTCATAATCTTATATGAAATCCTTGGTTGTATTTGTATATTTTGATGACTTTGGATTGTTCTTGATACATTGGAAATTATGGATACAAAGCAAAAGTTCTTGCCTCCTTGTTTGGAGGCTCACGGCCAAATGGCCCTAAAATGGGTTTAAGATGAAAGCTAATGTAATAATTGGGAATTAAGTTCCTTGATGATGAGTAATTGGTGAGATGAGAAATAAATTGTGGAACCCCTATCTCTTGAGGCTCACAGCCTCTTAGGGAATAACACAGACAAAATGTTGTGTTAAAATGAAAACTTAGCTAATTAGTCAATTAGAGGTTAATTAAGAGTTCATAAGATGGAAAGAACAAAGAATAGAAATTTATTCTATAACTTAGAATAAATTTGACCAAGGGAAGAACATGAGTGAAAGTGAGATGTTAGGTAATTTAAGTTAAAATTTCTCTAAGTGAATTAGGTTTAAAAATTGAGTTGAGAACTTATTTAGTTTGAGTAATAACGATTAGATAAAAATGCAAGAGAATTCCTCTAGAGAAAGACTTCATAAGAAACTTTGAATTAAAGTGAAATTCTATAATAAACCTTAAAAGTGTATTATCACAATTGAGAATTTTGGTAATGTGAGTTGTAGGTCCATAAGTGGGACCAACAATTTGTTGATAATGAAATTGGCCCCTCGTGCCATAATTATGGAAATGTGTATGATTATTGAATACATATGAATATGCATTGAGTCATCACACATTGTAAAAGTCCAGTGAACTTTATTGTAAGGCTTTATGCCTAAGAGATTGAATCACATCTTAGTGCGGGTGCGAATAGACTAGTGTAGGTCACTCGTTGACCTTGGGGGCGTCGGTGTGTGGGTATCTCGCAATGGGCAGTTGGTAGCTCCTTTGTGCTGTGGGATAGACCGATGCAAACGCACCGACGATCCAGACCAAGACACTGTCTTATATCGCTATCTTGTGAAGAATGTCTTGTATGAGTCATGTTACATAATTTTATTGAGATTGAAGCACTTAATTTGAGGCCGATGATATACAGATATGTCTCCTCGATCATTCTCTCCGACGTTGTATTTTAACTCCATGGAGTAGGGTTTTGGTACTTTGTGCATGTACATGATCTATCATTATATTTATTTGTCTTACATTTACATGGTTATGAAATTATTCCTATTGTGATGTTATGGTTGCCTGGAATATTAAATTGTTTATCTCTTGATTCTTGATGATGTTTACTGTTTATTTGCACTGTTTGGCGTTATGTGCCATTTATGCTTCTTTACCGCCATAACTGGTAATGATGTTGGGTATCTCACCTTTATATTTTGTGACTCTGTTTGTATATATATTTGTTCCGTAAAAACCAAGGCGTGGATGAGCCTGAGTTTCCTGGATTTTGGTCCAATTAGTCTCCTATTCTGCAATGGTATCTCGATGAGGCTTTTTGGAGTATGCCAGGTTAAGGTTCCATGGAAGTGGTGATAGCTGGCACGTGTATTTCAAAACTCAGCATTTTGTCTATATTGGAGACGTGACTGTGTCTCTAGCATGGGGTCGTTATGATCCCCCTGTGTTTTCTTTTGATTTCCATGCTTGGTTAGAGTTCTACATACCTGTGCGAGAGGTATGGGGTAAGCGTGTGTACACCCCACGCGAGGGTTCAGATTCGTTTCTATCCATTGCATGAGCTACTGCTCATGGGTCAGCCGCTCCTATAAGGATTTCCTCTACTGAGGAAGATCATGATGAGGACTGATGGGATATAATTATATAGTTTCAAACCCAAGTGTAGGTTGTCTTAAGTAATAAATTCTCGGGAGTCCGAGGTCGATCCACAGGGAATTGATGAAGGAAAACTAATTAATTGAGGTAAAAAAAAGATGTGTCACAAAATTAAAGATGATATGAGTTGTTCACAAAGGAAAATGATTTGCTTTGGTTAGGAGATCCACTCTTGGTAATAAATTATAGATAAGATTATTTCGTTTTATAACTCAATTGAAATCATGCATAATGAAGATTCCAATCGGAAGATTTAACATTCAAAGTTCAATTATGTAATCATATAATGGTTCCAATAACTATCTACCAATACTTGTAAATCGTCAAAAGCATCCACTGTGCCAATCCTATTGTCTACAATGGATCAAGATATTCATTATACAAGAAAAGTTTCTAAATTAATTGGAAACAACATACAACTCATATAAAGATCACATAAAAATATATCATTTAAAGCACAAGAAAGAAATTAATCTAACCTTAACTTATTACCATTTCACTCAAGCAAGATGAAAATTTAGTTACTCATAGACAAGAAGAAAGAAAGAGAGAAGAAGAGAAAGATGAACATAACTTCACTTAAGAACAAGAGAAAATTACAACAAAGGAAGTAATCAACATACAAATATTAAAGTAAAATCTAGACTAACGCTAAGCTAATACCCTCAAATGATCAGCCATTGCCTCTTTTTATAGAATTAGAAGAGTACAAATAGCCAAAAGAGATGATGGATGATGATAACAAAATGATAAAAGAGATAAATGGTGGGTGGATTCTTGTCTCCGAAATGTTTCCCTTCTGAACTCATGGCATGCGTCATTTTTGAGTCAAGTGGTCTTCAAGAAAGTTCTAGCACATTGTCTAAGCTTTCCAGAGACACTAAGTTTAGCCAAATCCAATAACCACAGCCCAAGATATGGCCCAATTACTGCTCATGGGTCAGGCCCAACGTCAGCACCTCTGTTCTGACTTCTAAGCCCAATATCACCTTCAAGGAATCCGAACTAGCTTTTGTGTTCTTCATAAAAGTTGTAGATATGGGTCTTAACCTTCCACTGTCAAAATTTCAGAATTATTGAACTCCAATAGCCCGAGATATAGCCTAATGAGTGCATAAAGGTCAAGCTGTTAGGTTCAAAACACTAGATTTTGCTTCAACTCCAATTTGAGTTATCCAAACATGTGTTTCTGGTCTTGAGGCCTTCATGAAAGTTGTAGAAATTTATCTTAGCTTAAAAACCAGACCAAAATCACATCCATCGGATATTTGTAACTCAAATTATAACTAGTTTACCGAAAAAGCCAAGTAAGAAGGTTATACAATGAATGAAATATATTGCTATTAATGTGGTTCTTGCTATCAAGTGAATAGTTATTAGAGAATTATCTTAACTTTCCAACAAGACCAGAATCACATTAATCAGATAATTACAACTCAAGTTGTGGCCACTTTACTTAAGAATGCAATCACCCAAATTAATGATAATTCAAGCAATAATTTCTTCAATGATCCAATTAAGCTTAATTTCATAAAATGTGACAAAATCAACTTAATTAAGCCAAATTGAACCTTAAGAAGCCTAGTTAGAGGATTATAAAATGCATAAAATACATTGTTATCAAATTCCCTCACATTAAACTTTTGCACTCCCTAGCAAAACACATAAGAACAAAAAAACTAAGGAACAAAGAAAAAAATGACACAGACTCAAAAGCTAAAAATTCTAAAAGATTTAATGAAACAAGAAGAGCAACCAGTTATTCAAGGGAACAAAATATTTTTTTGAGGTAATATTTCTTCACATCTCAAACCAACAAGCAAGGAAACTTCAGTTAAAAAGAACGAATCAAGAATGATAGATCCTCTCAAGATTCACTCTTAATCTTTCAAGCATTAAAAAGGTAAGTATTTCACTCAATTCAACCCATGAAAAATTACTACCATAAGCTTGCTTATCTTCTACTTCTCCACTACTCGTAACACATGCACACAAAAATCAAGAGGACTTTATTCAAGGTTGTAACGGGTCAAGGTAAAGAAGGAGGGATAATATGGACATAAGAAGATAAATACCAAAGAGAATAAAAGAAAATTATGGTATAGTTAGAGTGGAAAAGATATTTGAGAACATTCATCAATAAGGACAATGATCAATATTTGACTAATGTTTTGTTGAAGATTAATCCCAAATTGATGAGTTGAATTCATTGTTAGGCATAAACCTTCTCCTTCTCTTCTTGTTGTTTCCAAGCATCCATCTTTATTCTAGATATGGATATGTCACATAGTGTATCGATAGTCACTTTCTTTCTTTTCTTTTCTTTTTCTTTTTTTTTTTTCGTTTTCTTTTTTTTTTTCACTTTTTCACTTTTTTTTTTTTACACACACACGCCCCCACACTTGTTTAAGAACAAAGTCAATGCTCTCTTATTCCCTAAGGTCAGGTAAAAACATGTTCCTTTTTTTTTTTTTTTTTTTTTTAAAGGTACGTAATAAGCTAAAAACAAGAACTAGCCAAATAAGCTCAAATGGGTTACACAAGGAAAAATATACAAGGATGGCTATTTGGTCAAAGTAGCTATTTTAAAATGCCTCAATCATATTTATGTATGCATGTGAAAATGTAACCTCAAAAAGAATCAAAGCAAGTTCTAGAGTAACATTTTCACAGGTGAAAATCACACAAGAAAGAAGAGAATGGTACAAATGTTCAATCCATTCATCAATAGGCTCAAAATCTCACAAGGCATATTTCTATCATTCTCAATCCATCAATTCAACATTCATATCCAAGCATGTGATTTATAAGAAAGAAGAAAATTTATGCTATGACCCAAGATATGCTTTTTGCTACTTCTAAAATGATTTTTTTTTCTCAACTATGATGCGTCTCAAAAGTAAAATTACCTTAAGGGCAAAATTTACTCCTTACTCTGCCATCCTTAATTGGTTTTGTTGTAGGTTTCTCGACAAATCATCTCACTAAACATACTTTCTTCAACTAAAATGCGTCTCAGAGTAAAATTACTCCTTACTCTCGCCAATATTCATTGGTTTAGCAAGTTCATGAAAATCATATCATACTTCTCTACTTTTTTTTTAACTATCCTTATCCTTCCCCCCAACCAGATCACAACATTGTCCGCAATGTTAAAATATAGATGAGTAAAGGATAGAAGATATTACCTGCTGGAGAAATCTGACACAAATTTAAACTAGAAACAAATGACGATAAATAAAATCAAACCCATTAAAGATGAAGTGTCAGATCTGGCTTTTTTTTCTTGCTGCTTCCCTCACTGCTTCCTGATGACCAATTTATTTGAGCTAGGACTTTATCAAGTTCATACTCAAAAGCTTCTAATTTATCAATGAGCTCATCAATAGTGGAGGCAGCGATAAGAAGTTTTCTTGCCGAAGGAGTGATAAATTTCTGTTCCACAGCTTTATCAAGAAAAAATAACAAAAGATCAAAGAAATTATTAACATTTAACAAACCAATGGGTTTATGGTGGATGTTCAGTTGGGCCCAAGAGACAATTTGAAAAATTTCTTCCAAAGTGCCAAAACCACCTGGTAAGGCAATGAATGCATCAGAGTTGTCAAGCATTGTTTTCATTCTGCCATGCATAGATGATACCTGAATTTCTTCTCCAACTGTCTTGCCAGTGATGTTATTTTGAGCTAAGGGTTTAGGAATGACACCTAAAACCTGACTGCCTCCTAGAAATGCAGAGAGTGATACAGCCCCCATTAACCCACGACAACCACCCCCATATACAACATGAATATTCCTTGCAACAAGTGTTCGACCAAGAGCGCTTGCTACACTTACAAACTCTAAACCCTTCCCATAACTTGACCCACAAAAAACACAGACATTTTTAATGTTACGAACAGGAGGTCCCATAAGTTCACCTTCCCTGTGAATGATTATGAGTTGGAGGAAAGTGAAGAGAATGAAGTGTTTAAATAGGGAAAAGAAGGGAAAAAATAATCATAGCACCTATATGGGTAGGTTGGCTGTTGTCAGAAAAGTTTGAAAATAAAAAACAAAATCTTTTTTTTTTTTCACTATTTGATTTTTTTTATTTTTTTTTTAACTTCAAGAAAACCATCAGGGTAAAGAAGTCTAGAAACCCCTGAAGGACCCTGCTCAAAGGATCGTCTGTCCAAAAATCAAAATACAACAAAATCATACAAAGATAAAAGAAATATAATAATAAATGAAGACATACCTGTATGTACAGTTTTCATGGCGTATCTTTATACTGCGTGTCATGAATGCAGTAGTGGCATGTATTTGAGTTGCGTGTCACCAGTGCAACATATGAATTCCACAAGGATTGCCGAACCGACAACAAGAACCTTTGAATCCTTTTCGTCCTGCTTACGGAAGAATAGCCCTCTATCTTCCTGCAAACCTAATTAAAGGCCTGTATTCTAAGAAGATGGTACCTGACCGCAGCCAGTCAGAACTCGCCATAGAGACCTACTAATTAAAGTAAGTATACAGCTCAGATAACAGTTTCCGTTCACTGTAAAGACGGGACGCTTCTTTCTCATCCATCAGCGCTACAGAGCCTTGGTTCCAAGAACTGGGAATGTAGCACACGGCTCTCTACAGAGCATGGCACACGAACTTTATTTACATACTGGCGTGTGAAGGTCTCCTCCTGAGTCTATGACAGGACGGGCATCCGCCCGGGGCTCCTAATCTAATTAAAGACCAAGTACAACCGTAGTTTCGCCCTCTATTTTTTTTTTTTTTAAGTTGTGAGAAACCTGATGAAAGATGGGTGTATACTCACTTGAGATTGGGATGGAGGTAGTCTGCTCTTTCGGCTTTGTGCCAAAGCATTGTTGACCAAGATTAGACCCATTCAAGACCAACGCAACATGGGCTCCCAAAAGGGACAAGTGGCCATAATACGACTGTTTCGCCTCACATGTGGGATACAATCTACCTTCTTTGTTTTTCAATTAAGAAGGCTGGATCAAGATGCATGCATTTCCCCATTCACGTTGTGTGTTACCAAAGCCAAACCCAAGATGTATACATACTTTTTCTTTTTTTTTCTTTTTTTTTTTTTTTTTTTTTTTTTTTTTTTCTTTTTTTTTTTTTCTTTCTTTTTTTTTTTGATTTTTTTTTCTCTTTTTTTTTTAAACATGAAGAAGAAGAAGAAGAAGAAAATATGTACATGTTGTTGTGGATGTGGCTCACATCTGCCTCTGGATTCACATCCATAAACGGCTTAAACGCCTTCTATGAGTCGAGGATAAGCTTCCCATCCAATTTTCTTATAAATTGGCAAACAGGGGTCTTTTAGAGTCGATTCCCAAGACTATATTGCTTTTGTTCATCCTTGAAGAGATTCCACAAATTAAGAAGTTCACGATGCACCAAACCACAAGAATGCGTATCAAGAGTCAATAAGATATCATCTAATGACTCTTTACTCACCCATTCTTAATGAAGAAAATTTTATCTTCTCTCGTTTTTGGAAACCATCCCCAAAGAACGACATCGCTTGTTACAATTCCATCGTCCACATATGTGACAGACTTGTAATCTTTTTGCTTTTCTCCTTTTAGAATATGAACTTCTACCAAGACTGGCATGTATGAGTCAAATGAGATTGAAGACTCACCAGCTAATCGGACCTTTGCTTCGATTATCCAACGTACATCTTCTGGTATACCTTTGTGCATTAACAATCTCAATCTTTCACATCTAGCCTTGTAAATTTTTGTTAGAACATTTTGAGGAAGAGAAGGAAAATGTTTTCTCAGGTTTGAGAGAATGATATCCATTTTGAAGAAGAAGAAATCAGTTATTTTGGGAAACTGAAAGAGAGCAAACCGACTTGAGAGTCACGGAGTACCGTCATCCGCCATTTTACCGGGGAGCTAAAGAGCTACACAACAAAATAAAGCTACAAAATTAGAGTAAATTTTTCACATAACAAGGATCAGAAAGGGAAATGAATTCTACCTCAGCAGCTTGATTTTCTAGAAATGGTTTAAGTCTTTGTCCATTGACCTTAGACACATTACCATTCCTAGGATTCTCAATGTCTATGGCCCCATAAGGATATACATGTTTGACAATAAAAGGACCAAATCCACCTAGATCTCAATTTTCCAGGGAATAGGTGAAGACGAGAATTATAAAGCGAACTTTTTGACCAATTTCAAAAGATTTCCTCAAAATAGATTTGTCATGAAAAGCTTTTGTTCTTTCTTTATAAATTTTTGAGTTTTCATATGCATCATTTCTCAATTCCTCAAGTTCATTTATTTGCAATTTACGTAACTTGCAAGCATCATCAAGATTTAAATTGAAAGCTTTAATAGCCCATAATGCTTTATGCTCCAGCTACGAGGCAAGTGACAAGGTTTTCCATAGACTAACCGATACGGTGACATACCTAAAGATGTTTTAAAAGCAGATGCGGTAAGCCCAAAGTGCATCGTTTAGTCTTAAAGACCAATCTTTACGATTTGGGTTAACTGTTTTTTCTAAAATTTGTTTAATTTCCCTATTTGCTAATTCTACTTATCCACTTGTCTGAGGGTGATAAGGGGTAGCAACTTTATGGGTAATACCATATTTCTTCATTAAAGATTCAAATGGTTTATTACAAAAATGTGTTCCCCCATCACTGATGATAGCTCGAGGGATTCCAAATCGACTTAAGACATTTTCTTTTAAAAATTTAAGAACAGTTTTATGATCATTTTGTCGACATGGAATTGCCTCAATCCATTTTGAGACATAATCAACTGCAACCAGAATATACAAATATCCAAATGAGGATGGAAATTGACCCATGAAATCAATTCCCCAACAATTAAAAATTTCAATGACAAAGATAGGGTTCAGAGGCATCATATTTCTTTTAGAAATGGACCCTAATTTTTGACAATTTTCGCAACTTTTGCAAAAGGTATTACTGTCTTTAAATAAAGTGGGCCAATAAAATCCACACTGCAAGATTTTCGCAGCTGTTTTCTTTGAAGAAAAATGACCTTCATATGCTTCTGAGTGACTAAATTTAATGACACTACCTACCTCATTGTCGGGTACACATCTCCGAAAGATTTGATCAGGAGAATATTTGAACAAATATGGGTCATCCCAATAAAAGTTTTTCACCTCAGTCAAAAACTTTTTTCTGTCTTGATATGACCATTGAGGCGGCATCTTTCTTGTTACGAGAAAATTGACTATATGCGCAAACCAAGGCATAGAATTGACATAAAATAAAAACTCATCAGGAAAAGAATCATTGATAGGTGTGCTATCAAAAGATGAGCCTGTTGTAAGTCTAGACAAATGATCTGCGACAACATTTTCAGCTCCTTTCTTATCTTTTATTGTGATGTTGAATTCTTGAAGCAACAAGATCCACCGTATCAACCTAGGTTTGGCATCCTGCTTAGACATTAAATATCTAACAAAGTAGATGATCAAGAAAATAACAAGAAGAACCAATTAAATGAGCTCGAAATTTGTCCAATGCAAAAATTACACCAAGTAGTTCTTTTTCAGTAGTGGTGTAATTCATTTGTGCACTATTTAAAGTTCTACTTGCGTAACAAATCACGTGAGGCTTACCTTCCTTTCTTTGGCCTAAAACAACGCCAACAGCAAAATCACTTGCATCACACATTAATTCAAAAGGCAAAGACCAAATGTGGGATTGCATGATAGGAGCCGATGTTAGAAGACTAATTAATTTTTCAAAAGATTTTTGGCATTCTTGAGTCCAATCAAATAGTGCATCTTTTGTCAGAAGATTGCATAATGGTCTAGATATGACACTAAAGTCCTTAATGAATCTTCGATAAAATCCTGCATGTCCTAAAAAGGAACGAACTTCTCGTACTATTTTTGGGAAGGCAAATGAGCAATTAATTCAACTTTGGCCTTATCAACTTCAATTCCTTCGAAGATATCACATGACCTAACACGATTCCCGAAGTAACCATATAATGACATTTTTCCCGCTTTAAAACAAATCCTTTTTCTTCACATCTTTTAAGAACTTTATCCAAATTATCAAGACAATTTTCAAAAGAATTTCCAAAAACTCGTCGATCATCCATGAAAACCTCTAAATAATGCTCAATCATATCACTAAAAATACTTAGCATGCATCTTTGAAAAGTTGCTTGAGCATTACAAAGACCGAAAGGCATTCGTCTATATGCAAAAGTGCCAAAGGGGCACGTAAAAGTAGTCTTTTCTTGATCCTCTAATGCAATTGGTATTTGATTATACCCCGAATAACCATCAAGAAAACAATAGTATGGATGTCCCGCTACTCTTTCTAGAATTTGATCAAGAAATGGTAAGGGAAATGATCTTTCCTAGTGGCTGCATTCAATTTTCTAAAATCAATACACATACGCCAACTAGATGAAACTCGCGTAGGTATTAACTCACCTTTTTCATTTTCAACCACCGTTATTCCACATTTCTTAGGCACAACTTGTGTAGGGCTTACCCACCTGGCTATCGGAAATAGGGTAAATAATTCCAACATCAAGTAATTTAAGAACTTCACCCTTTCTAACTACCTCTTTCATATGTGGATTTAATCTTCTTTGAGGTTGTTGTGAGGTTTTAGTAATATCCTCTAAATGTATTTTATGTGTACAAATTAATGGATTAATGCCTTTTATGTCCATCCAATTGCACTTTTATGCCTTTTAAGTACTTCTATCAACATACCTTCTTGTTCTTCAGTAAGGATTGATGAAATTACTACTTGAAAGCTTTGGTCTTCTCCCAAAATGTGTACTTCAACCCAGAAGGTAATGGCTTTAGTTCCAAATAGGGTACTTCTTCATGAATATTATCATTCATGGGTTGTAACTCTTCAAATCTTGGCTTCCATCCTTTGTATTCCATTGCTTGTGTACAATCAAGCAAAGAGCATATTTCAGAAATATCACCATCTACTTGCATATCTGAATCAAATGAATTAATTAAACAAACTTCTAATGGGTCAGAAGAACTCCCTTTAGAAGATGATCATCTACAATGGTCTCAATCCCGTCAGCTTCCTCATTTTCATCATTGACTTCATGTAGTTGCTTGCATAAGTTGAAAACATTAAGCTCAAGTGTCATGTTTCCAAATGTTAACTTCATCAATCCATTTCTACAATTTATCAAAGCATTGGATGTTGCTAAAAATGGACGACCTAAAATAATAAGAATTGACTTGGAACAATTAATCATAGGTTCAGTTTCCAAGACAATAAAATCCACAGGATAAATGAATTTATCAACTTGTACCAACACATCTTCCATTATTCCTTTTGGAATTTTAATTGATCTATCAGCAAGTAGAAGAGTTACAGAAGTTGGTTTTAACTCTCCTAGATTGAGTTGTTGATAAACTGAATATGGAAGCAAATTAACACTAGCACCAAGATCAAGTAAAGCTTGTTCAATTATATGTTCTCCAATAATGCATGAAACCGTAGGACAACCAGGGTCTTTATGTTTTAAAACATAATTGCTTTGAATAATGGAACTTACCTCGCTTTCGGTCAAAAAGGCTTTCTTTTTCACATTTAATTTTCTTTTAACAAGGTGCATAAGTCTTTCAAAAATTTGGCATAAGAAGGAAAGTGTTTGATAGTATCTAACAATGGAATATTGACCTTCACTTGTTTAAGAATTTCAAAAATTTCAGTTTGGTGGTCCAATTTCTTTGGTTTGCTTAATGCTTGAGGAAATGGAAGTGGAGGAGATGAGAGTTTGGTTTCATTTTGGCCGATGACATATCAACCTCTTCCTTATCTTGGGAATTGATTCACCATCTTTCTCACAAGGTTCAAAAATTTCTTTTTCAACAACTTTCCCACTCCTAAGAGTTATCACGTAATTGACTTGATTTATTTGTTGGTTTTCTCGAACTACCCTCATTTAGACTATGTTGACCTTTGGGATTCGGTTGAGGTTGAGAAGGAAATTTTTCTTTCTCGTGAATGGTGAGTGCGAGAAGTAAGTTTGGAAAGAGTGTCTTTTATGTCAATCATGGTTTGAGTGTTTTGTTTATTGATGGCCTCTTGCTTTTCTATGAATGCACTCAATGTTCCTTCAAGGTTTTTCCTATATGGTGGGACATAAGGTGCATATCCTTGAGAATTTTGAGAATCTTGTTGCTCCCGAGGAGGCGGTGGTTGCATTGCATAAATTGTGCTTGATTATTATTCCTCCAACTGAAGTTCGGTGATTTCTCCATCCTGGATTGTAAGAATTTGAAAAAGAAGAGGTGAATGGCTTTTTAAAATTGTTCATTGCATTTACTTGCTCATGCACAACTTCTTTAAAAACAGGAATATTAGGACATTCATTTGTCGAGTGTCCTAATTCATCACAAATGCTACAAATTTCTTCATTTTGAACAGATTTGACTTCTTTTACTTTGCCTAATTCCATGGATTCAATCTTTCTAGCCAAACTAGCATACTTTGCATTTAGATCTTCTTCT
This sequence comes from Ormosia emarginata, assembly GCA_029884605.1. NCBI lineage: Eukaryota > Viridiplantae > Streptophyta > Magnoliopsida > Fabales > Fabaceae > Ormosia > Ormosia emarginata. The sequence continues at coordinate 42,555,240 of JAQQTP010000074.1, read as the reverse complement.
TGACTAAGATGGTATTTTTCTTTTCCTGCATTTGCAAGGTTATATCTAATTGAATTTTCGAAAGATTAGTACCATGCCAAGATTGAGAATTTTCAGCCAAATGATTTAAATAATCTAAAGCTTCTTCGGGTTCTTTATCAAGAAACTCGCCATTACACATCGTTTCCACAAATTGTTTAGTTTCAGGTGTTAAACCTTCATAAAAGAAGCTTATAGTCCGCCATTTTTCAAAACCATGATGTGGGCAAGAATTTAACAAATCTTTAAAACGTTCCCAACTTTGAAAATACGCTTCATTTAAATTTTAGGAAAAATTTTGGATTTGTCTTTTCAAAGCATTGGTTTTATATGTTGGAAAAAATTTCTTTAAAAACTCACTTTGCATTTCTTGCCATGTGCCAATTGATCTTGGTTTCAAAGCGTTAAGCCAAGTTTTTGCTTTATCTTTCAAAGAAAAAGGAAACAATTTAAGCTTGATAATCTCTTCACTGCAATTTTGATCATTGAAAGCAATACAGACTTCCTCAAATTCTTTTAGATGTAAATATGGGCTTTCATTTTCTAAACCATGAAAATTAGGAAGTAAAGAAATCATACTCGGCTTAAATCTAAAATTATTAGCGTAAGTGGAAAGATAAAACATGATGGACTAGAATTTCGAGGTGGTTGCAAATATGCACGCATAGTTCGCAATGGTTGATTTCCTTGTTCATCATGTATACTTTCATTTTCACTCGTTGTGTTTGATTATCATGTTCAATATGTGCACCTTCAAATTCAGCCATTGTGTTAATTGTGTGTGTTTGTGATTCAAATAAATCAATATATAAGTTACTTGGATTAATTTTAACCAAACGACCATTTAATTTGAATCACGATACCAGTTAAGCATAAATAAGTGACATAAAATAAAAATAATATACAAGTAGTAAGCGGTATACACCCGTTAAATATTAAGTAGGATGTGGTATAAACCAGCCACCCAAAAATAAAAATAAAAATAAAAATACAGAAAATAAAGTGCGAAAAATAAAATAAAAAAATACGAAAATAAAAATGCGAAAAATAAAGTACGTAAAAATAAAGTGCAAAAAGTAAATTTAAATATGAAAACCTAGGAGAGTGGCAAAGCCCCCCACAGAGTCGAAAGAGAAGAGAAGAAGAAATATTATTTCATTAAGTTAGAAGACAGAAAAATAAATGATGAAAATTTAAAAGTTAGATTGCAGAAAATAAATGATAGAATTTAAAAGTTAGATTACGAGAAAATAAATGAGAATTTAAAAGTTAGATTGCAAAAAATAAATGACAAAATTTAAAAGTTAGATTGTTAGTAAGCGAAAGCGTAAATAATAATAATAATAATAATAATAATAATAATAATAATAATAATAATAATAATAATAATAATAATAATAATAATAAGCAGAAAATGTAAATAAAAAAAAAAAAAAACGAAAATAAAATAAAAAAATAAAAAAAACGTAAATAAATGACAAAAATATAAAAGTTAGTTAATAAGTTAGTAAGTAGTAAGTTAATTAGTAAGTTAGTTAGTAAATTAGAAATTGAAAAGTGTAGAGGAAGAATATACTTGTTGGTGAAGTTTTCTTACAGAGAAGGAACCTTAATATATTAGAACTTCAAATCAAGTTCCCCGGCAATGGCGCCAAAAACTTGATGGGATATAATTATATAGTTTCAAACCCAAGTGTAGGTTGTCTTAAGTAATAAATTCTCAGGAGTCCGAGGTCGATCCACAGGGGAATTGATGAAGGAAAACTAATTAATTGAGGTAAAAAAAAGATGTGTCACAAAATTAAAGATGATATGAGTTGTTCACAAAGGAAAATGATTTGCTTGGGTTAGGAGATCACTCTTGGTAATAAATTAAAGATAAGATTATTTCGTTTTATAACTCAATTGAAATCATGCATAATGAAGATTCCAATCGGAAGATTTAACATTCAAAGTTCAATTATGTATTCATATAATGGTTCCAATAACTATCTACCAATACTTGTAAATCGTCAAAAGCATCCACTTTGTCCAATCCTATTGTCTACAATGGATCAAGATATTCATTATACAAGAAAAGTTTCTAAATTAATTGGAAACAACATACAACTCATATAAAGATCACATAAAAATATATCATTTAAAACACAAGAAAGAAATTAATCTAACCTTAACTTATTACCAAGAGCTTCACCTTTTCACCCAAGCAAGATGAAAATTTAGTTACTCATAGACAAGAAGAAAGAAAGAGAGAAGAAGAGAAAGATGAACATAACTTCACTTAAGAACAAGAGAAAATTACAACAAAGGAAGCAATCAACATACAAATATTAAAGTAAAATCTAGACTAACACTAAGCTAACACCCTCAAATGATCAGCCATTGCCTCTTTTTATAGAATTAGAAGAGTACAAATAACCAAAAGAGATGATGGATGATGATAACAAAATGATAAAAGAGATAAATGGTGGGTGGATTCTTATCTCCGAAATGTTTCCCTTCTGAACTCATGGCATGCGTCATTTTTGAGTCAAGTGGTCTTCATGAAAGTTCTAGCACATTGTCTCAGATTTCCAGAGACACCAAGTTTAGCCAAATCCAATAACCACAGCCCAAGATATGGCCCAATTACTGCTCATGGGTCAGGCCCAACGTCAGCACCTCTGTTCTGACTTCTAAGCCCAATATCACCTTCAAGGAATCCGAACTAGCTTTTGTGTTCTTCATGAAAGTTATAGATATGGGTCTTAACCTTCCACTGTCAAAATTTCAGAATTATTGAACTCCAATAGCCCGAGATATAGCCTAATGAGTGCATAAAGGTCAAGCTGTCAGGTTCAAAACACTAGATTTTGCTTCAACTCCAATTTGAGTTATCCAAACATGTGTTTCTGGTCTTGAGGCCTTCATGAAAGTTGTAGAAATTTATCTTAGCTTAAAAACCAGACCAAAATCACATCCATCGGATATTTGTAACTCAAATTATAGCCAGTTTACTGAAAAAGCCAAGTAAGAAGGTTATACAACGAATGAAATATATTCTATTAATGTGGTTCTTGCTATCAAGTGAATAGTTATTAGAGAATTATCTTAACTTTCCAACAAGACCAGAATCACATTAATCAGATAATTACAACTTGAGTTGTGGCCACTTTACTTAAGAATGCAATCACCCAAATTAATGATAATTCAAGCAATAATTTCTTCAATGATCCAATTAAGCTTAATTTCATAAAATGTGACAAAATTAACTTAATTAAGCCAAATTGAACCTTAAGAAGCCTAGTTAGAGGATTATAAAATGCATAAAATACATTGTTATCAAGGACCCATCTGAGGCTCCTTCTTAGATGTTGATGGAGGCTTGCGTCTTTTTGGTAGCTTTTTGGGTGGGTGGCTGTATATCGCTTTGGAGGCCTAATGTTTTGTCTTTTTGGTGGGCTGTAAATGTATAATCCTTTTGGGGCATATAAAGCTTCTGTTTCTTTTGTATAATTGTTGATGTATCTAAACACGCATGATATATATAATATATGGATGTATGGTTTACTCATCTTGTTAATTTCGACTGTAATTAGGTTTTATCATTTTCTTACAAAAAAAGAGGAATTCACTAAATTATTATACACTTATAAATGAACAGACTATTATTTATATTTAAATGAACCGGGTCTTAGTTTATATTTTGTTTTCCGTTCGTGGTTTGGTGTGACTGTCCCTCTCCAAAAAGGGGCGTCACACAGCTTTATGGAGGTACCGACGTTTGGGGTATCCATCTGAGGAGAGCTTTGAGTTTTTGTTGGGTTTGTTACCGTGCTTTTAAGACCCGTCTTGGGGTTTGCTACTTTTTCCTTTTAAGAATATCAGTCTTATGCATTTATGTTTTATGTTATTAGTACTCTATATTATGTATATATGATGTATATTACTTAGTCTGATATATCATGTGTTCTCTATTTTATTTTACTAGGTTTGAGTTATCTGCGAAAGGAATTTTGAAACTCGTACAATATAATATTAAATCTTTTATAACCTGGGTAAGCTTTACAAGTTTTAGTTTTAAATGTAATGCCCAAGAGAGGGTGTTACACCATGAGGAATTAATTTATCAAGTACTACTTCTCTAATATTAATACCATATAGGCAACCAATAATTAAGAGTGATTCAAAGTAATTAAAGACACAAAATTATAAAAATAAAAAATATACAAGAACGCACGAAATTAAGAGGGGAAAGATAGAACAAAGCACACGAATGCAAAACACATTAAGGATGTAAACATACGAAATTAAAACACTAGGGATCTAACTTTATTTAATTCAATAATTTATAATAGATAATAGAGTAGCTTTGAAACCTTCATTCTAATTAATTTCTAGTCATTCAATTAATGGGAAAAATCTCTTAATTAATTAAAACTAAATTTCTTGGCGAGTTAATTCTCTTTAATTATCAAAATCTAGTTAATTCATTGATCTGAACCCCAACTCTTAAAGGCATGACCTTCACTCTATGGATTCTCATGGAAAATACCATAATTCTCTCACCCAACCTATAACCTATATTCCTAAATGATTATAAATCATGACACTTATTATTTATGATCTAAGTCATATGCAAACATTTCAATTCTACACACATCTCACTAGATTAATTTATGAGTAGTTAATTCATAAAAGCATTAAGAATCATAACAAGCACTCAAATTGAATAGAAAAGAAATTACTTAAAAATCTAATCTTAATACATATCAATTGAATTAAGTTACATCTTCACCCTAAAAACACACGAATCTAGCTACTCATGACAAAAGAGAAGAAGAGATAGGAAGAGGAAAGAGAATTCATTATGATAGAACTGTAGAGAAAAAACCAAAGCGTCTTCAATGGTGATTCAATCTCCAACTCTATTAGAGCTCCATGATGGCTCCTCCACCTCTCCTAGGGCCCATCCCGTCGTTGCCTTTGAGCCTCTCAAAACTCTATATTTTTCCTGTATTTTCTAAACCAAAAGAGAGCTCATTTGCTAAACTTGTTTTTCCTCTTTTATAGAAAAACTAACAATTTTTTATATCTAATTTACACAATTTTTCTTACCCTCTAGATGGTCGAATTTGCCCTCAATCTCAATAGATAAGTTGTAGGATTTCTGTTAGCTTTTCAATACCATAAACAGAGCGTTGATCTGATCTCTATAGCCCAAGATATAACTCAATTAATGAGGAATGGTCAGAATAATGCGGGAATTTGAATTTTGTTCCAAATCAAATCTCTTTGAGAATCCTTATCCAATCTTCAACCTAATCATTATTTAAAATTTTACATCCAAATAAAACTCTAATTAGAATCTAAGAATAAGATAAGAATTTTTCAAATATTTATCTTTAAGAATTTCTTGTTTTTGCACAAAATCTAAGGATTTGTCCTGAAAATTCAAATATGACTAGGTGAAGAGATAATTATTTAAAAATAAATTAAAAAATAAAAATAAATAAAAACTAAATAAAAAATAAATTAAAAATCATAATAAATAAACTCAAAAAATAAATGTATTTTACACACATCAAATACCCTCAAACTTAAATATTACTTGTCCCATGTAATTAAAAATAATGAAACTAAGGGTAAAACTCATCTTTTTGAGGTGAATGCAAATCAAAAGGTTTTCAAAAAAAAAATTCAACTCCAAAAATCAATTCAAAGCTTGAATGATCAATCACTCTCTCATATATTCATGCCATACTCAAGTATATATCAACAATCAAGATAAATTTTTATCAAAAAGGTTTCACAAATCTCAAAGCTCTCTTGACAATCATTCATTTACTTAGCGACTCCTAATCATCTTCCCATATCACTAACAATAATGCTACACAATTCTTCACTAAACTAATTCTATCCAAAGCTAAGATCTTTTATTTCTTCTTTTCTTTCTTGTGAAGTTTGGTGTGAAAATGTCTGAGTTTATGGTTCATCACCGACCCTTATTCACAATTTGGAATTTTAGAGGGGAACAAAAAATCAAGCGTAAGTCCAAGTTTACGGCTCACCACTAGCTTTTATAAGATTTTCCCTTTTTTTCTTAATTTTCACCACCCCCAAACTTATAGTCTTTTATCACTTAGGTAGTGAAAACTCCTTAATTCAACTTTTTAATTTTCTTTGCTTAGAACTTCCTAGAACCAGCTTTAAAAAGAATAGAAGAACTATCTAAGATTAGGGGAGAATCCTAGCAAATCATATCATAAACAATGATCATTTCAAGAGCTAATAATTCAACGAAACAAGCTTTTCAATTCAAATTCACACAATTGACAAAAATATACCAAGAGGACATGAATAAAATCAAGAATTTTTTTACATTCACACTTATCAAAGCTTTACTCAAAAATATTCATTAATGCACTTTGTAATTTGCATAAAATTTCAAAAAAAATGTGTTTATTTCTGAATTTTTTTTAATTTTTCATATTTTTTTTGTTGGCTGACACTATATACATCTCTATACAAAGGCTCTGAACTTGGGAAAAGACTTAAGCTGACTCAAATTTTAAAAATAAAAAACAAAATCAACATAAAAAAATTGCCATTGATGATTAGAAATAGAAATTAACAATTAAAATAAAAGTAACAAAATAAAAATAAAAACAAACCCTAGAGTAGTACTCTTCCTAAATACTAATGATATTGATAAAAGTCTAATTCTCCTGCAAAGGCACCAAAAACTTGTTGCGATTATTGACAAGTGCAGCAAATCGCAAAAGTAATAAAATGATGAGTAGAATATCATTCTCCTGAGGAATTAGTTTACCAAGTACCACTTTTTTAATATTAATACTATTTAGGCAACCAATAATCAAGAGTGATTCAAAGTAATTAAAGACACAAAATTATAAAAGATAAAAACACACAAGAACACATGAAATTAAGAGGGAAAAGATAAAACAAAGCACACGAATGCAAAACACATTAAGGATGTAAACACACGAAATTAAAACACTAGGGATCTGACTTCACTTAATTCAACAATCTATCATAGACAATAGAGTAGCTTTGAGACCTTCATTCTAATTAATTTCTAGTCATTCAATTGATGGGAAAAATCCCTTAATTAATTAAAACATAATTCCTTGGCGAGTTAATTTTCTTTAACTATCAAAGTCTAGTCAATTCCTTGATCTAAACCACAACTCTTAAAGGCATGACCTTTACTCTATAGAATCTCATGAAAAATACAACAATTCTCCTACATAACCTATAACCTATATTCCTAAATGATTATAAATCATGACACTTATTATTTATGGTTTAAGTCATTTGTAAACCTTCCGATTCTACACACATCTCACTAGATTAATTTATGAGTGGTCAATTCATAAAAGCATTAAGAATCATAATAAGCACTCAAATTGAATAAAAAAGAAATTAATTGAAAATCTATTCTTAATACATGTCAATTGAATTAAGTTACATCTTCACCCTAAAAACACACGAATCTAACTACTCATGAAAAAAGAGAATAAGAGATAGAAAGAGGAAAGAGAATTCATCATGATAGAACTGTAGAGAAGAAACCAAAACATCTTCAATGGTGATTCGATCTCCAACTCTATTAGAGCTCCATGATTGCTCCTCCACCTCTCTTAGGGCTCATCCACTCGTTGCCTTTTAACCTCTCAAAACTCTATATTTTTCATGTATTTTCTGAACCAAAAGAGAGCTCCTTTGCTGAACTAGTTTTTCCCCTTTTATAGAAAAACTAATAGCTTTTCATATCTAACTTGCACGATTTTTCTCACCCTTCAGATGGTCGAGTTTGCCCTCAATCTTAATAGACAAGTTGTAGGATTTTGTATTAACTTTTCAATGCCACAAACAAATCGATATGATTTCTATAACCCAAGATATTACTCAATTAATGAGGAATGGTAAGGATAATGCAAGAATCCGAATTTTGCTTCAAATCAAATCTCTTTGAAAATCCTTATCCAATCTTCAACCTAATCCTTATTTAAGATTTTGCATTCAAATAAAACTCTAATTAGCATTTAAGAATAGGATAAAAATCCTTCAAATATTTATCTTTAGGAATTTCTTATTTTTACACAAAATCTGATGATTTATCCTGAAAATTCAAATATGACTAGGTGAAGAGATAATTATTTAAAAATAAATAAAAATAAACAAAAAATAAATAAAAGATAAATTAAAAATCCTAATAAAGAAACACAAAAGATGAGTGTATTTTACACTCATCAGCTTCCCTTCTCAAATAGATTGGAAAAATGAGCTTTTAATGACTGCATCTAGAAGAATTGAAAAATTCCTAGGTTCTCACACACTTTGTTAATGCTTTGCTACAAGAGTTGAGGATGATTAAAGTCTTAGAAGATTATGGATAAGTGAGAAAAAGCTGAAAAGGGGAAGAAAACAAGGAAGAGAAAGGTTCAGGCAGGCCATACCTAGGCGCGCCTGTCTCTGTCCATTATAATTTCGTAGTTGAGAAGGCAAGGCTTAGGCATGGTATATTGTTTCCTAGGCATAGGTTGCTAACTAAAATCGTACTTCACAAGGACCACGCCCAGGCATGTAACAAATCATTCCGAGGCACAGGAAGACCTTATTATGCAAATTAGACTTTATATTTTGATTGGAAAGACCATTTTTGGGGACTTTTTGACACTAGAGAACCCTAGTCTTGAGAAAAGGATAGGAATAGTGATTTCTACTTAGAAGAGGAAGAGATTCAAAGTGGAGATCAACACCTAAGGAGGAAGATCAAGATTGGATTCTCTATATTTTGTTCATTATTTCCTTTTTCCCTCTTGATTTGTATCTTGATGAATTCTACTCTTCTTTGTGTTTCAATGTCTTCCAATATGAGTAGCTAATTTTGTAACTAGGAGTTCCTTAGGATCTTTCTATAGAAATGGGTACTTTGTAATTTTCTCAAGTTTGCATCAATGGATTTGGTTTTGTTCTTTCATACCCAGGCTTTTGCTTACTCTTGATTGCCCACCAACTACATGATTTTAATGTTTTCAAATGAAATAGACATAGATATTTGAGAATAGAAATGATATGTTCGATGTATGTTCAATCACATTTAATTGGTTTGAATGTGTTGATTAACCAATGGGATGGACATATACCCATTGGTCATGCATAACATGTATTTGAAACTTGGTCTCAATAAGTGACTCTTATGCTAACTCACATTGACACAGTGAATGAGGTAAGATTTATATAGGTAATTGACCTAGACATAAAGAATTAACTATCTTTGTGTTTCAGCTAACAAAATCAATCCATTAGTAAAAGCTTTTTGACCTTGCAAAACCCCATTGAAATAGGAAGTGAATAAAGATCCCTTAAGCCTTAACTATCGATATCTTTCTCTTGTGATTTTGGTTTTTAGTGTTGCTTTATATCACATTTTTTTAAATTGTTGTTTTCATTATCTTTTATATTCAAAAATTTGATTGCTTGGATAAGAACTTGTAAAGATTGGTTAGTTGTTAACATCACTCTTTTTTTAATCTCTTGGAATGTGATATTTTTTCTCTCACTTTATTACTTGTTCAACTCGTGCACTTGTGGACCCAAATAGATAGCTAGCAATTGATGCAGTTTTAAAATTCAAAATAAGAAAGGGGATTAGAAGAAACAAAGAGAAAGATGCGAGAGTTTTGTTTCAATGGGTTATGGAAAGCAAACGTTAGTAAAGGCTCTTGATATTTCATTGGTTAAAGTTTTGAAAATATGATAAGAAGGAAAAAAAAGAAAGAGAAACTTCTAGTAAAAGGAAAATAAAGTGAATAGGTTAAGTAATAATAATTGTAGAAACAATTGTCACATGTAAAAAAGTAACTGGTTTATGACTATATGGCATAACTACTCTAATCAATAAATTAATAATTAAAATTATTTTCTTTTATTTGTTTAAGTGAATAAATTTCAAAAACATTCTTACAATAGAAGTTTTGAAATATTGGAGGGAAAAAACCTCACAAATACATTTGAAGGAGATAAGGAACCTAATTTATGTTGGTCGTTGTTTTTAAATGTTCACACAAGAGAGTTGTCATATGATTCTTCATTTTGTTGATTTATGTCTAACATTATTAGATTCTGAACACGAAAGGATATTTTTGTATTATCCGTTTTGGTGTTCATTTTGTTTTAAGTAAATTATGTTGCTAGAATTATTAACATATCAAGTTATAATGTTGTTGAATCTCTTTTTATTTGTTACTCTTTTTTCTTTTGGGGAGTTTTATTTGATTGTTTCTTCAATTACTTTATAATCCCATCATCAATACTTGTATCATGAGGTTTGGAAAACTTTTTCTTCTTTGAGAAAATCTTGATTGCCTATATTATGGCGGAAAAGGGAGTTGAAACATATTAAATAATAAGTTTCACAATTAAAATCATATTTTTCTAACTATTGTCCTTATTCCTTGCTCCAACTATCATATATCACTATATATTCTAATTGCCAAGTAATGAATGGCTTGATTAAGATGACTTGGACAACTAGATTACTATTTCGTAGTAGTATAACTCAAAATCTAACATCTTGTTTAATTTGAATGAACTTGATTAGTTGACTATTTGATAGCATTGATTTTTTTTCCACTATGAGTATTATTGATAAATTTACTACTTTTTCCAAGGCAAGTGTAGGAGGCTTGCATTCCTTGTTTCAGAGGGCTAAACATGATGCTAGGTTTGCCATTTTTCTCTTGGAAAATTAATTGTTGACATCTACTAATAATTTTAGTATGGATAAGAAATTTTCTAATCACAATGTTTTGCAATTGTTTCTCAGTGTTTCAACAATATAATATTTTTTAGGTTTGCTTAGAACAAACACTTGCTATAGTTAGATCATGAACTTACTAAAAGTTGTTAACATAACCCTTATATCGAAGGTCTTCTTGAAGTACTTTCATTCAGATAATGCTAATTTATTTCATTTATTTACTTCTTGTGGACTATCTTACTCTGACCTTTATACTTTAGCCTTTTAATGTCATAGTATGTCTTACATTAAGTAATTTGGATGTGTTAATAGCGATGTTTGCAATTCAATTTGGATTGATTCTAAAGGAAAAAGTCATCCAAATCAATCTAATTGGATTTTCATATTAAGAACCAATATGATTGCTTCTAATTGGAGAACCAAATCGAACTGAACCAAATCAATCTTAATTAATTTGGTTCGGATTAGTCCAATCATTTTTTGATCAATTACTTTTTTCTTAAACAAACACAAATTTAACTCCACTTATTATTTCTTTCCAAGACCCATTCAATAACAAATTAGTCTAAGAATCTTAATAAAAGCATCATCAGTAGAAATAAAAACAAATTAGCCTAAAAAGTTTCATAGAAATAACAATAAGTTGAAGTCTAGTTATCCATGAATATGTAAATTATAGAAAATATATATACAACTAGACAAGATCAGTTTTATTTGATTTGGTTTGGTTTCATTGTAAAAACTGAAAATCGAAGCAAACCAACCTACTTTTACAAAAATAAAACCAAACAAAACCAAACTTAACCAATTTTGTTCGATTTTTCAATTTTTTTTGGTTTAGATCGGTTTGGTTCGGTTATGAATACCTCTATGTGTTAATATTCTTATACCTATGCTTAGTATTAGCTTTTTATTTTTAATTAACTTTGTTTTTGGTTTGGATCTATTTTAAAATCTCTAATCAGGTTGTCAAAAACTTAATTTTGCTTCCATGTGTATCTAAACATTATTGAAGAGCCTTCTTGCTTTTGGAGTCAGCCCCTTGACATGTTTAGACTCAGCAAATATAAAACTTGGCCTGACAATATTTTTGGTCGATTTTGCATAAAAATTGCTTCTGAGAAGGAACATGATATTATTAAGATGTTAAAATGCAACAAAGGTCACTTTGCAATTTAATTTTTTGTTGAAACTTTGTATCTATAAATTTATAAACAAACATATAGATAAGTATGCACTTGTCTTGACAATGGCAGAGGTTGTAGCTCATCTCTCTTTTTCCATGCTTCAACTATTTCTTTGCATGTGTGCATGCACATGTCTTGTCATGAGCTCCAAATATCTATCATTTCTGGTCTTATGTTGTTATTCCAATGGCATACATTCTCACTATATGTCATTGTTCTCATGATTTGAATACCCCCATGGTATGACATTATAGTGTGTTTCTAAATTCTATTTCATGAAGAAAAATGTTGAGGTTCTATTTGTTGCTTTGGTATAGAGTTGAGTTTTAATCTCAGTTGTCATCAGTGAGTCTAGATTCATTATTTTAATGTTTTTGTTGTTGAATAATATTCATAGATTTACCTTCAACCTCAATTTATGGCATATAAGCAAATAAACTAATAATTAGATTTAGGAAAAATAATTACCTAACACCAAAAATAATTCATGTCTAACACTGAAGTCAAGAACATAAGAACTCACGATTAGGACTTATGTATGTAGAGGAAAGAAACTATCCTCATTTCTTGTATACATGGAGGTTTGTATATCTTATCAACATGTTAGCATCTTGGAGTTAATAAGAAATCCATACCTTGAATGGCAGCCACTACATGCGTATTATACCGTCTACATCTAACATATTGCTAGCAATTTTAACAGTAGATTAGGAATGTAGCACTAAAGAAATATTCAATTAACATGATTATTTGAATTAACCAAATTATGTTTAAAGCTGCTATATTTACGATTAGATGCTAACAACATAACTTCATTGTATTTTGTACTAGGGTATGAACCTAGTAAACACAATAGATTGGAGAATTTGATCATTGATGAAGACATGGAAAACTAGATTAATTCAATTCCTAAAATAAAATAAAATTTGGCATATGATAGTGGCTGAAGATTTGGTCATATGACTACCAACTTCTCAAAGTGTATTAATGAAGTGTTAAGGGGTAGCATAAATCTTCCAATAGCTACATTGGTTCAAATAACACATTCCAAATTGGTAGAGCACTTTGTTAATCAATTTAAGGAGGTAATTGAGTAGATCCATGTAGGGCAAGAACATACAGATGATTTTATGAAATGTTTGCATGCCAACTCTGAATGGTAAGTAAATTACTAATTTTATACTTAATGTGTTTTGTATTTATGATATATATGTTATACATGTTCCTTAAGCTGACATTGTTGCGTAGCAGTATGCTTAGGCTACAAAGGTTGGATCAACATTTAGGCCTTCGACAATATGTCAAGCATATTTTATCTACACTAGATGAGCATAATCGTACTGCTAGGACATAGTACCAAGAAGCTCTTCCATCAGATAGCATCCAAGGGCCACCCAAGGATGATGGCCAAGAGAGGGTGTATCATATAAGGAGATCTGGGTTAGCGAACACTCGAGGACGAGCTCAACGTTCAAACATCTCTGAGTCTCCAAGCCAACAAACGCCTCAACGCACTATCACTGCTACTTATAGTTACCCATCTACTTGGCCACTACCTTCATATTATCCTTACAACCATGTCCTTGCCCATTGCCATACCTTAACCAACCACCATATACTTACCCATGCTTACCCACATCTCTGACCCGCCTCGGTATATAGCTAAAATTCACATGAATGATCTAATAGGGTGGCTTTTCATAGATGTATAAGTTAGTTTTGTTTGTGTTAGTTTGGGCTTTGTTACCCAATTACTTTACCAAAAAAATAAACGCAAAACTTTATCAAGAACCCTTAAACTAAATCAGCCAACTAACATTGATGAATTTAATTCTAGTCTACAACTAGTGTAAAATCTTTTTTTCATATTATCATTTAATTATATCTTGTCATATCATCAATAACATTGACAAGTAATTAAAATTAAACTCATAAAAAATTAATTATGAATAATCTATATTTCTTTCCCATCATTTATTTGCGCAATATACATAAAAGGCTTTATAGAAACACGCTCCTGTATACTATACGTCTATATATACTAACATCATTTGATATACACACTTCCATATAAAAATGAAAATCATACTTAGCACCTCTTGCGTCTCTTGAAAAACAAAAACAAAAAAAAACAGAAATATTCATATTCTCCTAATAATAATATATAAAATCAAAGGCTCAGAACTCATATATAATTTTTATATTTTTTTAAAGACTATATATGGCTCAGAACCCATATATAATATTCTGCTTCATTAGCCTTACACCCCAACGGACCCAATCCCCTTATGGTTTACGTAGACTCAGCAACTTCACATCATCAACCACAGGCCCACACAGCGAAGAGAAGTCATCGCTCCTCATGGTGTAGAACGTGCTAAGGAACATGACACGTGTTCTTGGGCCAACAGCTACAAACTTGAGGGCTGCACGCTTAAACCCACCTTTGCCTTTGGACTCGTACGGCACTTTAATAGTGTCTTTGCCTGCAAATGCTTCCACAATCATAGACCCTTCACAGGAATTGCTAGCGTCTCCCACAGCAAATGAGAGGACGTAGGTCTTGCCAGCAATAGTTCTGGCTACTTGTGCAATGGCACTTTCTTTTCCTGCTACCAGCTCCACAGCTCTTGTGCCTTCGGGGACTGAGAAATGTTCTGAGTCTATGTACCTCACTGCCTTTAGGGACTCCACCATCCATCCTGGTAGGGGAGAATGGTCATCTTCAATGTTGGGTGGGATAATCACACCCCAAGATGTGTTGGGGAACACATACGGTCCCTCTTCAAAACCACCATTCTTTAATATGTTCTCTGCGGAGTGTTAGATGTATTAGAACATATATAGAAATCAAACGATTCATTTGAAGATATTGATAAATTAATTGAATAATAAAATAAAGTGGCTATGAAATTCTGAATTGTTGGAAGAAAGTTATAAACTATAAAAAAAATTTATATAAATATAATGTATTATAGTTATGTGTATTAAATTAATTAAGATGTAACATTTTTATAAATTTTTATATTTTTAATTAATTTTATAATATTTTATAAAAATATTAATTTTTAATTAATTTAATACATTCATATGATATTTAAATAAAAGTTTCTGGTAAGGTACATTGTACATAAATAGTCACCTAACTAAAGAACTAAAGTGGATAGTGAATATTCATTGCTTGCCTGGTCCCATCCCATATTTCATATGCTGACAGGCATTTAGTTTTTTTGTAGATTTTCTATTTTTAGGGGGAGCAGTGTTCTGTGAAATCGGAACCGTTTTCTTTTCCTAGGCTAGTAAGTACTGAACAATGAACTGACTCCTTTATCACATATACAATGAAGTGATGAAGAAAACAATTGTGCTCTATTATGATGTCAGATATCATTTTAATTAAAAAAAGATCATTTTATATTTTTAAAAGAAATATAAATATTATGAATATTTTTTAAAGATGTCAGATTTAATAAAATAAATAATAAAAATATATATATATAATAAATAATATTAAATAAAATATAAAAAAAGTATATATATTATTTAATATAAAATTATCAAAATTAGATTTTAATTTGAATTTATGCAGGCGTTTGTACTAAGCTCCCAGAAAAGTTTTACAGGGATAGTATGCATCATTGCGTTTCATAAATATGATCGTAACATCCTACCTACCTAACTCTATAGAAAACTAAGAATACAGGACCACAGCCAATGGTTTTTATTGCCGGACATCTATGCATAAACATGCCAATATATATTTAACTAGTTACGTTTATTGGCATTAATACAGCTTCCTTCTCATGTGCTTTAATTTTTATTCTTATGTGCTTTCTTTGATTAAGCATTCTAATTAATAGCTCAGTTAGCAATGATCTTGAGGAATATTACATCAAATCAAACACTGACTGTATGCGGATGTGACTATTTGGCAATGTACAAAGATTAATTTTAATGTATTATTATTTTAAAATTTTATATTATTAATTAATTATATATTATTATATATATAATTTTTAATTTATTTATTTTTAAAATTAAATATTTTTTATGATGTGATAATGCATGATGGAATAATAATGTAAGAAAATTTTACACTATTAATGAATTCAAATTAAATTCATGTATAAAAGGAGTAAATTATCATTTTGTCAATTACATTACAATTTAGGTGTGAGGCTATTAGCATTCCTATTTTTTAATTTATATTTTTTATTAACCAATCAAAATTTTTATTTTATTTTTTAAAAATTATAAGAGCTAATGAATAAAGATAGAAACAGGTCAGGTCAAGTTTTATCTTAAATGAGTCTATCTTATTTTTCAAATACAAAGCCTGAGTTTGACTTATTTACCTAATATAAACTATTTTTTAAGGTCTGATTTGACCTTTAAAAAATTTGTTATGATTTGAAAGCTTATAAAAATACTTATTTTGTAATAAAATCTTTAAATAAATTAACAGATTTATTTTTAAATATATTAACGAGATAGACTACCGAGTCTAAGTATAAAATAGGATAATGAGCCTAAATTTTTAAAAAATATTAATTATTTATAAAATTAATTATATTATATATATATATATATATATATATATATATATATATATATATATATAAAGTAGTTTGATCCACGAGTGATTATTATATAAACTTGAAGATCTTCGAGTTAAGTGTATCTGAGATCAATCAAGTATTTAACATTTTCATAGAGTTTTGTGCCGCATAATTAAAAGCACAAAATTTTATAAAAATATTAAATACTGATTGACTTGATACACTCAACTTAAATGCACTAAGTTTAAATAAAAATTTCTCTTAATCCACTAAACTTTAAAGACTTTTCAAAGGCTTAACTTCACTTATTTAATTAAATAGACTTTTTAAAAAGTTCTAATATGATTTTTTTGTTAAACAAATTAGGTCAGATCATAAATTCTTAACTAATAGCATGCCTATTTTCACACCTACTAATGAGAAATGTGGATAAATAATTGAGAGGTTCAATAATACCTATCATTTAGTCCTAAAATTTTTCAAATTCGTTTCACATTAATCCTTATGTTATTTCTGGTAACAGGGACTAACATAAAACGAATTTAAATAACTTAATTATTTAATTGTAATTAAATTCATTTTCATGGATGAAAATATCATTTTACTGTTTAAAAAAATAAAAAAGACTTACTGTTAGTTGGTCTAGGAGGGTACAGAGTTCTGAGAGCAATAGAATCAATGAGTGGGCCACAGGCAGGATCCTCCTCCACTCCAGGGTTATGGATAACCACCTCCACCTCATCGTATTCTGCTTTGAAGCCATAAGCAATGGGATCCCAACCACTGCTGGTGTACAATGTTTGTATTGGGATCACTCCTGAGTCTGGAGCCACAGACACGTTGAGTCTCTCCTCTTGTGCACATGTGCGTGCTACCATAAACGTGATAGAAAAGTACATTCCCTTGATCACCTTTATCCTTTGCTTAATAGAGGCTTCGTTCCCAAGCCTCACTGCATAAGCTCCCTCTGGCACCACCAGCAACATGTCTCCCTGTTTCTGCCCTGATTTTATGTATTCAACGAAGCCAGAGATTTCCCACTCCGGAATGGCGTGGCGGCCGCCGACCACCACCGTGCCTTTCAGGTCCGATGGCTTTGGCCCCAGCTCAAAATTTCCATTTGGCACTAGTCCTGCATCAATTTAATATGTTAGAGTAGAGGTACAATAGTAGAATTTTGAATAATTATGCGTCCTCATGAATTTTTTTAACAATCCTTTCAATTACATAAAAGAATAAATTATTAAATGCTTTTTAAGTTTTAAAAATATTAAATGCTTTCATTTTTATATTTAATATATACTATTTTAATTAAGTGATTAAGAAGACGTAGGAAAATTTGTTAAAAAAAAAAATATTACATTAGAGTTTTATTATCATATTTTAACTCCCCTGAGTAATAATGTAATATAATTGATCTTATAATAAGCAAATAACTACCATTAGGTTTCACTGTACCATTTTTGCAAATCAACAACAAAGATTTTAAAGCCCAAATCCAATTAAGATGCAATCTAATATAGTCCCCAGTTCAATACTACCGGCAAAGTGCCAAAATTGGACATTCCTGGTTACGGTGAAGTGCTTGCAAAAAATTTTGAGATGTCATGTGGTCTGCAGCACCTATCTGATTGTGCACTTATAACGTCCCTAGTATTTGTACCAAAAAATAAATAAAAAAGTCCCTAGTAACTAGTAAGCATACAAAGCCATGTGAATTTTCAGAGAGAATCCTGCATGCATCATGCATCGCCTGGGAATGTGGGCCCAAACAAAAAATTTTATGAAAGCTGTCCACACAGTCAGGTCACCATCAGATAGGCTATTCAACCCCAACACAATTATGTCATGAGAAGATGCATACACCCAGGTGCAGATCTTTGAACCAAAAACAAAAGAAAACACAGATCATATTCGTAAATGATGTCAACACCAACGAATGAACACTAGAAAAAAATTCAACCCTTCAAATATTGGAATACCCAAATTCTCTATCTTTGGAATTGATGAGACAACATACCTAGACTGATGCACACATTGGTCAGTGTTAAATAATAACTTGGCCTGAGAGATAGAACTCCATAAATGAACCTGAAGAGCTTCGTCCAACACATTGTTGATAAGGCTATATGAAGGGAGTGTTTTTTTTTGCTAGTTAAATAGCTAGGAAGAAAGGGAAAGGCGATGAACGTTGAACTGTTGAAGCCTATTAAATTAGCTAGCTAGTATTTATGTTTAGGACTACCGTAAGTGCCTACATACATGTACGTACATATACACGAATCTTTAATGTGTAGCTTACCGTCCGTAAAGGAGAAGGAAACATGAAAGGTGGCGCACAAAAGCACCGACAGAAACGTGAACCTTCCCTTCATGTTAGCTGGGCTGTGAAACTCTGCAACTTAGGGATTAAGATATGAGAAGGGGGGAGAAAATGGAAGAAAAGAAAGAAAAAGGGCACAGCAATGTGGCAGGGGAGGGGTTGGGCAGGGCCTTATATGCATGCTTTGTTACGAGAAAAGACTAAGATTTGAAGTAAAATATCAAATATGCCATTGAGTGTTTGTCTTCAACTTCAATGGGTCACTGAATGACGAATCTGCCCGTGTTCTGCTGCATTAAAATATGAACCAAATCTTCTTGGATGTTCCTGTTTTCTGGTGTAGATCGACGACAAAAGATGTTCAATACCACAGGCTATTTCCTTCATCCCAAGCTGTTGCAAACCCAGAAAGGAAAAATATTCTTGCACACTAAATATTTTATACTATTATTATACTAGTTAATGATGTGTCAAAAATTGACTAATAACATATATGAATTCGTTAAAAAACAAATAATATGCTTTTAAAAAGTGAATGACATGTTAAAAACTTGTTAATTAATTTTTAAAACATTATTAATAAGTATAATAATAATGTGTAAATTTTAGTATGCAAATAACAGGCTTAAGACTCAAGTCTTGTTTGACATAATTTTGAGAGCGTGCTGGTCACCTGGTTCGATAAAAATAATATTAATATTATATTTTCTAAAAATTTAAATAGCAAAATGCATACAATAATATTAATAAAAAATCAAAAAGAATTTCTCGATAGCTATAATTTTAAGGTTAATATACTTACACAGAAAAAGTTATTATAGATTCAACACAGCTATTTTTCTAAGCTTGAGTTAGTTTCCCACAAAAGAGAGAAAGAGAAAATGCCTAACAACACATTAAAGAACAATGCTATGTGTAATATTTGTAAGGTGATAGTTTGTGAATCTAACACTATTCTTAATTTTAAGTGTCACTGAGTCTTTTTTGAATACTGTTCAATCCGGTATATAATCTCCCTAAATTGTTTTGCTTACCATTTAATTTATTTTTACCTTTCCACGCTATATCTCAAACTTTCAGTGTAGAAAAGTGTGCGTTTGAAACGGCAATTCAGAAATTATTTTAATTTATAAATAAAACCGATCATTTATTTACTCTTATTTATTAAATTAGAGTATGTCCTATTGAGAGTGATTTAATTTTTTGTTTTACTCTTTCTCAAATAATGATACATGTTTTTTTTTTAACTTTTTTCTTTTAAATTTTAAAATTTTAAATTTTAAATTTTAAACTCAAATTCTCCCTTAAATTAATTATGTATATTTTTTTATAATTTTAAATACTTTTTTAGACTCTATCTGAGTAAAATAATTATGTATATATTTCTTTATAATTTTAAATATTTTTTAGTCTATATTTATTTAGATTCTATCTAAACTAAAAAAAAACACTAGTAAAATGCACATAATATTTACTAGTTTATTAAATTAAAATGCGTCTTATTGAGAGAGACTTAATTTCTTACTTTACTCAATCTCAAAAATACACATGTCATTTTTAATTTTTTTAAATTTTAAATTTAAATTCTCTTTTAAATTAATTATACATATCTCTTTTATAATTTTATTTTTTTAATTTATATACTTTTAGATTCCAACTAATTTTTTTTTAAAAAAACTCATAAATGCTTGGTAGTAAAGTTATAAATAAGTATTCAATTCTAAAAGCCTTGCGAATTTTTGTATATATATGTGAAGATTTTATTCAAATATGATTATTTTATGTAAAATAAGGGTATCGATCAATTTTAACATGATTGAAAGATGTTCCTTTTTAAACAATTTTACAGACGTACCATAGACGTTGGCTGGTGCATTATTTGAATTGTTTTTTTTTTTTAAGACACTAAGGGCATCGTGGGCCAATTTTGGTATTAAGTGCATGCATGTTTGGTTGAGATTATTTCTCAAACCAACACATTTTCTTTTTGTTAAAAAACTTTTTTTCATTATTCATGGTATATTTGGATATTTCTTCAACAGCTTTTACACAAAATTTAATATATTTATAATAATTTTTTTCATAAATTTGAAACTTATGATTTTAGATTATAATTCTAAAAGTTTTGATATATAAATATCAATTTGTCATCAATCAAATAACTTTTTTAATCATTCTATACCTCTTTTAGTAATTTAATACATAAAAGTAATTCTTTTTATATCATTTAAATGAAATAAATATTTTTAAAATCGCTTTTCAACTAATATATTAAAAAATGAAACTAATTTCTATTATAATCGATTATACAATAATCGATTACTGAAATAATCAAAGTCTTCACAGTTGAACCAAGCACAGAGCTAGATTATAAGTTATTCCAAAAGCTTTGATAAGTAAATATCATTTTATCCTCAATCAAATAATTTTTTTAATCATACCTCTTTTAATAATTTAATGCATAAAATAGATTCTTTTTATACCACCTAAAAGAAATAAATTATTTTTGTTCTGAACCGAGTTTCGAGTTAGCGGTTCATGAGCAACCTGACCCGCTTGAGTTGGATATCGAATATTTATGAGCGTTATTATATGAGTAGATATGTCTATTTATGAAGAGTAAATCTATAACAGAATTCCTCAAAGATAGATGAATCAATTATATCTCTTATAAATAGATGAGACAGTTATAAGAAATAATAACCTTTCTGAATTCTTATTCTAATTAACTGCATTTAATGCAAATTTAAACATGTTTCTTATCTATTAAGACGTTTCTATAAATATCATATAAGGTAGCAAAGGTATGCATCTAATTCCAAACACTCTACCCACTTTATGCATAGTCTAACTTGAGCATCAGAGTGTCTTTTGCAGGTATTCACCACTCGCACCACCGTCTTAACCACCATGCATCGGAGGGAACCACCTTTATCAACCTAATTCAAGTAATTATCTAAAACTTGTTTAGAACATTGGCGTCGTTTGTGAGAAGTGATAAATTTTGATTCCCATCACCATCATCATGATTATTACTAAGCAAAACCACGTTTCTGTCACTTAGAATCAACCCTTTGCTAGTCGTCGACCAACATCCACTCTAATTCAAGAACCAATTGTAGCCTAACCGAAACCCAAGCAAGACAGAAAAAACTTTGCATACTGGTGAAAATCTCTCCCCTCAGTCGTGGCGAGTTCCGACGACACAACAACTTGGCCCACAAGGTGCCCTTCAGGAGATACCAGACAATGGGTATCAGCGTTAAAATGCTTAGGAACACGAGTGAACAATGATGGAGCACGATCTTACCAAGGCGAGTCAAGCCTCCCAGAGCTATCTAGAGAGGAGTTAATATATCTAGTCAATCTCTAGGATGAGTGTATTCATAACCTGAAAAAAGCTGCTAACCAGGAGAAGAATGACGAAAATCGAGTTCCACATAAGACTCGTGAAAACAAGAGAAAGTCAGCTTGTGACGAGGTGTGTAATCCGGAATACTCAAGGATAACGGAACCCAGTCAAAGAGCTGAGACCTCGGCACCCGAAAACTAAGAGCAAGATCAAGGACAGAGAAACTCAGTAAAGCAAAACTAACCTTTCTCTGATGAATTGATGACCTACGAGATCCCTAAGCGCTTCAAGTATCTAACTAATATTGAAGCCTATGATAGAACCACAGATTCTCAAGAGCACCTAGATACTTATATTTCTGCTTTGTTATTTACAGGAAGGGATGATCCACTCATAGACCATGCTTTTCCTATTTCCTTGAAAAAAGTCATCCTAAGATGGTTCACTACCCTATCTTCTATATCTGTTGTTGATTGGGAGGACTTGTCATCGAAATTTTTGTTGCACTTCACCACTAATAAGGTGCAGCCAAAATCCATTTCATGTTTTTTCCATATTAAGCAAGGAAAAGAAGAGTCCCTTCGAGATTACATATCCCAGTTCAACAAATAAGTAGTAAATATTCATGACTGGGATAAAAGACTCGGCCTACATTACATGAGGGATGGTCTTCACCCTGGGCCGTTTTCCTTTTCACTGGCTAAGAAAAAGCCAAAGAAGATGGACGAATTATGGGCTAGAGCTGACAAATATATCAATGCGAAAGACATTTTCCAAGCCAAGAAGCGTCTGGAGAAAGAAGAAGATGTCAAACCTAAACCCAAACAAACTCCCCAGCAAACCCATAATTCGAGGTCACCTTTAAAAAGGAAGTATGAAAGTTACCCCCCCTCAACACACCTCAGACTCATACCTAACAAGAAGTGATGAACACGAAGTTCAAAGACGTGCAAAGACCTCCCCCATTGAGAAAGCATGCTAAAAAAGATAAGTCTAAGCACTGTGTGTTTCACGAAGGTCACAAATACAATACTAAGGACTGCATCAACCTTCAAGATGTTATCGAGTCTTTAATCTAAGATGGACATCTAGGTTGATATGTCTGTCAATCTAGAAACAACAATCAGATGGGAGGAAGGAATTATAGAAAGCAGAGCTACAACCCTCAGAGAAGCTCGTCTCTACCATATCAGAGAAACACTCACTAGACAGGAATGAAAATCCTGGAATAGGCTCATCACGGGATAATGCCCAAAATCAAGAAAGGGAACAATCCTAGGATAACCCTAATTAGGACAACAACTCCATCGCACGAAAGCAACCTGGACAATTAACACCATTTCGACGGGCTTTGTGGGTGGCAGTGAATTAGGAAATGCAAGAAAGAAAGCACTTTGGGCTATGTTAAGTGTAGCTTCCCACTCGGGATCAAAGTCAGATAACGGGCCTAAGAAGACCCCGTCAATTTCACTCGAGATCTGTGATTTTTGTCTGGAGCTCGGTTATCTCAGCCTTGCGCAAATCGAGTTCCTCACTTACTTGAGTTAGCTACCCATCCTTCTGAGCCACTGCCAACTCAAGCTCTTTCTTCTTACCCTAGAGGGTATCCAACTCCTTCTCTAATTTGCGAGTTTGACAAACAAACTCGAAGGTAGACTCTAGAAACCAGAGGATAGAGGCGTTGCGAAGAGCCCGCACTTGGGCATCCATGATAACTTCAATTAAGTCCTGTTTTATTAGGACATCCTAGTCAGCTTGGGTCAAAAGGGCATTGTTGATGATCCACCCTGAATCAACCATCTTCCCTATATGGATCTTGCAGCAAATTGGAGTGGAGTGCCCTCTGAGACTTCAGACTCCCAGCCAGTTGTGAGGTCGACGGGAGCAACCACGATCATTGATCGTTTCCCTTCCTATTCCCGATGATCGTCCCTTTTCTTTTTCCATAGCCAAAAAGGTTAAGCACGTAATATAGAGTTCGCCTCCAATGTAGTAGGTTGAGTTTGAGGAGGAGGAACTGTAACCGATGGCCAAGATTTGGACCCCAATGCCCAAACCTTTCTCTAGGCCAAACGCAAGGTAAGAGCTTCAAGCCCACCGAGAGGCACCATGCTCTTTGTAAATAAGAAACAAACGTGTTATAACACTTAGAAAAAATTATGAAACATAAGTTCATCAAATATTGATTGCGGGATTTAAGGATGCAAACTCAAGTGCAGGTTGTCT
This sequence comes from Ormosia emarginata, assembly GCA_029884605.1. Lineage (NCBI taxonomy): Eukaryota > Viridiplantae > Streptophyta > Magnoliopsida > Fabales > Fabaceae > Ormosia > Ormosia emarginata. The sequence continues at coordinate 42,530,807 of JAQQTP010000074.1, read as the reverse complement.
CAAGTAATAAATTTCTCGAGAGTCCGAGGTCGATCCATAGGGAATTGATGAAGAAAAATTAATTGAGGTAAGAAAAAGATTTGTCACAACACCAAAAGTAATAAAAGATGTTCACAAATGAATTTAAGAACTTGTTTGGGTTAGGAGATCCACTCTTGGTAATAAATTAAAGGCAAGATTATTTCTCTTTATAACTCAATTGAAATCTACACACAACAGAAGTTCCAATCGGAAAATATAACATTCAAAGTTCAATTATATATGTAATCATATTACGATTCCTTTAATTATCTACCAAAATTTATAAATGTGTTCAAGCATTCACTGTATTAATCTTATTGTCTACAATAAATCAAGATCTTCATTATACAAAGAAGGTTTCTAAATTGATTGGAAACAAAATACAATACATATAATATCTATTTGATAATATATCATTTAAGCACAAGAAATAGAATAATCTAACCTTATTTCATTACCAAGAGTTTCACTCTTTCACCCAAGCAAGATGAAGATTTAGTTACTCATAGATAAGAAGAAAGAAAGAGAGAAGAAGAGAAAAATGAACATATCTTCAATTTAGAGCAAGAGAAAATTACAACAAAGGAAAATAATAAACAAGCATAACCATAACTTCTAAAAACTAAGCTTAACACCAAGAGCACCAAATGATCAGCCAATAGTGCCTTTTATAGAGGATTAAGGATACAAAATGACAAGGGGGCTGATTAAGAGTAGGTGGATGAGTGGGTGGAGTGGTTGGATGAGTGGTTGAGTGGGTGGATTATTGAGATTCTTTGACTCTGAAATCATTCATTGCTTAACTCATGGATGCCGTCATCAAATGGAAAAGTCATCTTCATGAAAGTTGTAGATTTGGGTCTTAGCTTTTAGATATCCAAATTTCAGCTCATTTCACCACCTACAGCCCGAGATATGCCTTAATTACTACAGACTATTCAGGCCCAGTTTCAGCACCTTTGTTTTGACTTACAGACCTAATATCACCTCCAAGCTGTCCGATTTGAGTTTTGTGTTCTTCATGAAAGTTGTAGATACGGGTCTTAAATTTCAAGTATCCAAATTTCAGCCCAAATAAGTTCCTACAGCCCGAGTTATGCTTTGATTACTGTACACTGTTCAGGTTCCAATCACAAAACTTGTGTTCTGACTTCCAAGCCCAATTAGCTCTACTAGATGTCTAAATGAGACTTTGAGCTCTCATCAAAGTTGTAGAGCTTTCTCTCAGCTTTCCTACAAGGTAAAATTCATAATTTCTAGACATTTAGAACTCAAGATATGACCAAAATATAGAAACAGTGTAAGACCCAAATAATGCTGAAAAAAATCAATTAAGTCCAATTTGAGTCCAAACTTGCAAAACATAAACAGGTTTAATCAATTAAGTACATGAAGAGTGTAAATGACTAAAAATGAGGGTTCATTAATGTATAAAATATGTGATTATCAAATTCTCTCACACTTAACTTTTTGCACTCCTAGGCAAAACACATAAGACCAAAGGTAGGAAACAAAGAAAAACGACATAGACTCAAAAGCTAAAAACTCTAAAAGACTTGATGAAGTAAGAAAAGCAACCAGAAATTTAAGGGATCAAAGCATTAATGAGGTAACATTTCTTCACATCTTAAACCAATAAGAAAGGAAACTTCAGTTGAAAAGAATGAATCAAGAATGATAAATCCTCACAGAATTCACTCTCAATCTCTCAAGTGTTTAAAAGGTAAGTATTTCACTATATTCAACTCATGAACAATTGCACTACCATAAGCTTGCTTATCTTCTATTTCTCTGCTACTCAAATCATATGCATACAAAAAATCAAGATGACTTTATTCAAGGTTGTAATAGGGTCATGGTAAAGGAGAGGGGATAATATGGATATGAGAAGACAAATACCAAAAAGAATAAAAGAGCATTATGGTACAATTAGAGTGGAGAAAACATTTGAGAACATTCATCATAAAGGACACTCACTAATATTTGACTAATGTTTTGTTGAAGATCAATCCCAAATTGATGAATTGAATTCATTGTTAGACCTGAACCTTCTCCTTTTCTTCCTATTGTTTCCAAGCATCCACCTTTATTCTATACTCTGATAATCTTTTGATTGCAATGGTAGTCAGTTTTTTTTTCTTATTTTTTTGTGTTTTTTTTATCATTTTGTACACACACCCCTACACTTATTCAAGAATAAAGCCAATGCTTTCTTATTCCCTAAGGTTGGGTAAAATATATTTTTTTTATTTTTATTTTTCTCTTTTTCTTTTTTTTTTCTTTTTTTTGAAGGCACATAATGAACTAAAAACAAGGAATGATCAAATAAGCTCAAAGGGGTTACACAAGGAAAAATATACTAGGATGACTATTTAGTCAAAGTAGCTATTTCAAAATGCCTCAATCATATTTATGTATACATGTGAAAATGTAGCCTAAAAATGAATCAAAGCAAGTTCTAGAGTAACAATTCTATGAGTGAAAATCACACAAGAAAGAAGAGAATTGTACAGATATTCAATCCATTCATCAATAGGCTCAAAATCTCACAAGGTATATTTCTATCATTCTCAATCCACCATATCAACATTCATTTCCAAGCTTGTGATTTTTAAGAAAGAAAACAATTTATGCTAAGATCCAAGAATCCATTTGCTACTTCTGTACAAAATAATTATCTCATCAACTAAGATGTATCTCAAGAGTAAAATTACCTCCAAGGTAAAATTTACTCTTTACTCTGCCATCCTTAATTGGTTTTACTACGAATAGGTTTCTGACAGTCATATCACTAAACATACATTCAATTTAGATGCGTCTCAGGAGTAAAATTACTCTTTACTCTACCATCATTCATTGATTTAGTAAGTCCATGACAATCATATCATACTTCCCAAAAAAAAATTTTTTTGGTCAACTATCATTCCCCCCAACCAGATCACAACATTGTCCTCAATGTTAAAATATAGATGAGTAAAGGATAGAAAATATTACCTGTTGGAGAAATTACTGAAAAGAGAAATCTGACACAAATTTAAGCAGAAACAAAGTACAATAAATAAAACCAAAGCTTAATATTATTTAAATAACTGGAGTGTCTGATTGAGCTTGCGATGCATATTGCTTCCCTCACCACTTCCTTCTAACCAATCTATTTGAGTTATTACTAGATCAGGTTCATAAACAAAAGCTTCTAATTTATCAATCAACTCATCAATAGTGAAAGCAGAGATAAGAAGTTGTCTTGCCGAAGATGTGATAAACTTCTGTTCCACAGCATGGTCAAGAAAAAGTAACAAAATATCAAAGAAATTATTTACATTCAACAAACCTATGATTTTATGGTGGATGTTCAGTTAGGCCCAAGAGACAATTTGAAAAACTTCTTCCAAGGTACCAAAATCACCTGGTAAGGTAATGAATGCATCAGAGTTTTCAAGCATTATTTTCATTCGTTCATGCATTGATGATACCTTAAGTTCCTTCCCAATTGTCTTTCCAGTGATGTTCTGTTGAGCTAAAGGTCCAAGAATGACACCTAAAACCTGACTGCCTCTTATATATGCAGCAAGTGATACAGCTCCCATTAACCCACGTCAATCTCCCCCATATACAAGATGAATATTTCTCACAGCAAGTGATCGACCAAGAGTGATAGCTGCATTTACAAACTCTAAACTCTGCCCATACTTAGACCCACAAAATACACAAATATTTTTAAGTTGATGAACAGAAACACCTTATATCTCTATACTCACCTTTCTCTCTAAATGATTCTGAATTGGAGGAAAGTGGAGAAAATGGAGTATTTAAATAGGAAAAAGAATGAAAAGGGTAATAATAGCACCTATAAGGGTAGGTTAGCTGTTGTCAGAAAAGTTTGAAATTAAGAAACACAGACTCTCTTTTTTTTAATTTTTTTTAATTTTTTTAATTTTTTTAATTTTTTTGTATTTTTTTGTATTTTTTTTTACTTCAAGAAAACCATCAGGGTAAAGAAGTCTAGAAACCCCTGAAGGACCCTGCTCAAAGGATCATCTGTCCAAAATCAAAATATAACAAAATCATATAAAGATAAAAGAAATATAATAGCAAATAATGACATACCTTTATGTACAGTTTTCATAGTGTATCTTTATACTGTGTGTCATGAGTGCAGTAGTGACATATCTTTATACTGTGTGTCACCAGTACAGTAGACACTTACGTCTGTTTATTCGAAGAAAAGAGAAAGAAGAAACCATCATGGGTTTTCATCCTGGGTCTGGAACCTGGAGAGCTCACACTTGGGCTCGTAACATCAACAAAGATGCTAAAATCTGAAACTCGTAATGTCCAAGATCCAAAACGTCCCATCCCAGGGCGTTGAGAGCCCCTTCTAATAAAAGAGAGGATCAAGCTTAGATGTCTCATACGCTTTGGCAGCCGTGGGTTACTTCTCTCTAATAACCAGAGTGGGACACTTCTGCCTGTCCATCAACTCCACAGTGCCTAGATGGTAAACATTGGGTTATGGAGTGCGGCTCTCTACCGAGCATGGTACACAAACTTTTTTAAGGACCAGCGTGCAAAGGTCCACCCGAGTCAATGACGGGTCAGCCAAAGGCTGGGGCTCCACAACTAATTAAAGTCATGGTACTCTTTTCGAATCGCCCTTGTTCAGACATTTTTTTTCTTTCTTTTTCTTTTATTTTTTTTTTTTTTTTTATTTTTCTTTTTTAAAGAAAACATGAAGAAGAAGAAGAAGATAATATGTACAGATTGTTGTGAATATGGCTCACATCTGCCTCTAGTTTCACGTCCAGTAACAGCTTAAACGGCTTCTATGAGTCGAGGATAAGCTTCCTATCCAATTTTCTTATAAATTGACAAATAGGGTCTTTTAGAGTCAGATTCCCAAGACTGTAGCGTTTTTCTTCATCCCTAAAGAGATTCCACAAAGTAAGAAGTTCACGATGCACAAATCCACAAGAATGCGTCTCTAGAATCAATAAGATATCATCTAATGACTCCTTACTCGGTCCATTCTTAATGAAGAAAATTTTATCTTCTCTGTGTACAGAAACCATCCCCAAAGAACGACATCGCTTGTTATAATTCCATCGTGAACATTTGTGACAGACTTGTAACTTTTTTGCTTTTCTCCTTTTAGAATATGAATTTCTTTCAAGACCTGACATGTATGAGTCAAATGAAATTGAAGACTCACCTGCTAGTCAGACCTTTGCTTCAATTATCTAGCATACATCTTCTGGCATACCCTTGTGCATTAACAGTCTCAATCTTTCACATCTAACTTTGTAGAGTTTTGTCAGAGCATTTTGAAGGAGAGAAGGAAAATATTTTCTCAGGTTTGAAAGAATGACATCTATTTTAAAGAAGAAGAATGATTCAGTTATTTTGAGAAACTAAAAAACAAACCGACTTGAGAGTCACCGAGTGCCATTATCCTCCACTTAATCGGCAACACAAAGAACTGCAAAAAGAAGGCAACAAAATTAGAATAAATTCTATTCATAACAAGGATCAGAAAAAGAGATGAATTCTACCTCATCAACTTAGTTTTCTAGAAATGGTTTGAGCCTTTGTCCATTGACTTTAAACACATTACCATTCCTAAGATTCTCAATATCTACGGCCCCATGAGGATACACATGTTTGACAACAAAAGGGCCACTCCACCTAGATCTCAATTTTCTAGGGAATAGGTGTAGACAAGAATTATAAAGTAAAACTTTTTGACCAATTTCAAAAGATTTTCTCAAAATTATCTTGTCATGAAAAGCTTTTGTTCTAACTTTATAAATCTTTGAGTTCTCATATACATCATTTCTCAATTCCTCCAATTCATTTAATTGCAATTTACGTATCTTGCAAGCATTATCAAGATTTAGATTGAAAGCAGTACGATAAGTGACAAGGTTTTTCATAGACTAACCGATAGGGTGACATGCCCAAGGATGTTTTGAAAGTAGTACGGTAAGCCCAAAGTGCATCGTTTAGTCTTAAAGACCAATTTTTACGATTTGGGTTAACCGTTTTTTTCAAAATTTGTTTAATCTCCCTATTTCCCAATTCAACTTATCCACTTGTCTGAGGGTGATAAGGGATGACAATTTTGTGTGTAATACCATATTTTTTCATTAAAGATTCAAATGGTTTATTACAAAAAATGTGTTCCTCCATCACTGATGATAGCTCGAGGGATTCCAAATTGACACAAGATATTTTCTTTTAAAAATTTGAAAACAATTTTATGATCATTGTATCGGAATGGAATCGCTTCAATCCATTTTGAGACATAATCAACTGCAACCAATATATACACAAATTCAAATGAGGATGGAAAAGGACTCATGAAATCAATTCTCCAACAATAAAAAATTTCAATGACAAGGATGAGGTTCAGAGGCATCATGTTTCTTTTTGAAATTGAGCCCATTTTTTGACAATTTTCACAACTTTTACAAAAAGTATAGCAGTCCTTAAATAAAGTGGGTCAATAAAATCCGTACTGTAAGATTTTTACAGCTGTTTTCTTTGAAGAATAGTGACCTCCACATGCTTTTAAGTGACACAATTTAATGACACTACCTACCTCACTGTTAGGCACACATCTCCAAAACATTTGGTCAGGACAATATTTAAACAAGTGTGGATCATCCTAATAAAAAATTTTCACCTCTGTCAAAAATTTCTTTATATCTTGGTGCGTCCATTGAGGCGGCATCTTTCCTGTTACAAGAAAGTTGACTATGTTAGCAAACCAAGACATGGAATTGATAAAAAATAAAAATTCATAGAGAAAAGAATCATTGATGGGTGTACTATCAAAAGGTGAGCCTATTGTAAGTCTGGACAAATGATCAGCGACAACATTTTCGGCTCTTTTCTTATCCTTTATTGTGATGTTGAATTCTTGAAGCAACGAGATCTGCCGTATCAATCTTGGTTTGACATCCTGCTTAGACATCAAATATCTAATAACAGCATGATCAGTGAAAATCATAATAGAAGAACCAATTAAGTAAGATTGAAATTTGTCTAGTGCAAAAATTACAGCAAGTAGTTCTTTTTCAGTAGTGGTGTAATTTATTTGTGTACTATTTAAAGTTCTATTTGCATAATAAATCACATGAGGCTTACCTTCTTTTCTTTGGCCTAAAACAGCGCCTACAGCAAAATCACTAGCATCACACATTAACTCAAAAGGCAAAGACCAGTTAGGAGATTGCATGATAGGAACAGATATCAGAAGATCAATTAATTTTTCAAAAGATTTTTGACATTCTTGAGTCCAATCAAATTATGCATCTTTCAACAAAAGATTCATAGTGGTCTAGATATGGCACTAAAGTCTTTAATGAATCTTCTGTAAAATCCTGCATGTCCTAAAAAGGAATGAACTTCTCTGACTATTTTTGGGGAAGGCAAATAGGCAATTAATTCAATTTTGGCCTTATCCACTTCAATTCCTTTAGAAGATATCACATGACCTAACATTATTCCTGAGGTAACCATGTAATGACATTTTTCCCAGTTTAGCACAAATCTTTTTTTTCACATCTTTTAAGAACTTTTTCCAAATTATCAAGATAATTTTCAAAAGAATTTCCAAAAACTATCAGATCATCCATGAAAACCTCTAAATAATGCTCAATCATGTCACTAAAAATGCTTAACATGCATCTTTGGAATGTTGGCGGAGCATTACAAAGGCCAAAAGGCATTCTTCTATATGCAAAAGTACCAAATGGACATGTAAAAGTGGTCTGTTGTTGATCTTCCAATGCAATTGGTATTTGATTATAACCCGAAAAATCATCAAGAAAATAGTAGTATGGATGTCCTGCTACCCTTTCCAGAATTTGATCAAGAAATGACAAAGGGAAATGATCTTTCCTAGTAGCAGCATTCAATTTTCTAAAATCAATACACATACGCCAACTAGATGAGACTCGCGTAGGTATTAATTCACCCTTATCATTTTTAACCACTGTTATTCCAGATTTCTTAGGCACAACTTGTGTAGGGCTTACCCACTGGCTATCAGAGATAGGATAGATAATTCCAACATCAAGCAATTTAAGGACTTCAGCTCTAACTACCTCTTTCATGTGTGGATTTAATCTTCTTTGAGGTTGTTGAGAAGTTTTAGCATTATCCTCTAAATGTATTCTATGTGTACAAATTAATAGATTAATACTTTTTGTGTCCTTTAATTTCCATCCAATTGCACTTTTATGCCTTTTAAGTACTTCTGTTAACATACCTTCTTGTTCTTCAGTAAGAGACGAGGAAATTATCGCTGGAAAGCTTTGCTCTTCTCCCAAAAATGTGTACTTCAACCAAGCGGGTAATGACTTTAGTTCCAGTGTAGGTACTTCTTCATGGGCATTATCATTCATGGGTTTTAGCTCTTCAAATCTTGGCTTCCATCCCTTGTACTCTATTACTTGTGTACAATCAAGCAAAGAGTATATTTCAGAGATATCATCTTCTAATTGCATGCCTAAATCAAATGAATTGACTAAACAAATTTCTAATGGGTCAGAAGAACTCATTGTTTGAAGATGATCATTTATAATAGCTTCAATTCCTTTAACTTCCTCCTTTTCATTAAGGACTTCCTGTGGTTGCTTGCACGTGTTAAAAACATTGAGCTCCAGTGTCATGTTTCCAAATGTTAGTTTTACCACTTCATTTTTACAATTTATCAAAGCATTAGATATTGCTAAAAATGGACGGCCTAAAATAATAGGAATTAACTTGCAACTATCAACCATAGGTTCCATATCCAAGACAATAAAATCCACAAGATATATGAATTTATCACTTGAAGCAACACATCTTCCACTATTCATCTTAGAATTTTAATTGATCTATCAGTAAGTAGAAGAGTTACAGAAGTTGATTTTAACTCACCCAAGTTGAGTTGCTGATAAACTGAATATAGAAGCAAATTGACACTAGCACCAAGATCAAGTAAAGCTTTTTCAATTTTTTGTTCTCCAATAATGCATGAAACTGTAGGACAACCAGGGTCTTTATATTTCAATGCATTATTATTCTGAAGAATGAAGCTTACCTGTTTAACCAAAAATGCTTTCTTTTTCACATTTAGTTTCCTTTTAACAGTGCATAAGTCCTTCAAATATTTGGCATAACAAGGAATTTGTTTGATAGCATCTAACAGAGGAATATTGATCTTCACTTGTTTCAACATTACAAAAATTTCAGTGTAGTGGTCCAATTTCTTTGCATTATTCAATGCTTGAGGAAATGGGGGGGAAGGCGAGAGTTTGATCTCCTTTTGGTCAACTTCTTCATTTTCTTAGAGAATTGATTCATCTTTTTTCTCACAAGGTTCAGGAATTTATTTTTCAACAACCTTTCCACTCCTAAGAGTTATCACTGACTTGACTTAGTCCATTTGTTAGTTTTCTGAACTCCCCTCATTTAGACTGTACTAACCCTTGGGATTTGGTTGAGGTTGAGAAGGAAATTTTCCTTTCTCATGAATGGTGAGTGCAGAAGAAAGTTTAGCAAGAGTTTCTTTTATGTCAATCATGGTTTGATTGTTTTGTTTATTAATGACCTCTTCTTTTTCTATGAATGCATGCAGTGTTTCTTCAAGGTTTTTCCTATATGGTGGGATATAAGATGCATATCCTTGAGAATTTTGAGAGTCATGTTGTGCTTGAGGACGTGGTGGTTGCACGAATTGTGACTGATTATTATTCCTCAAACTGAAATTCGGGTGATTTCTCCATCCCGGATTGTATGTATCTGAAAAAGAAGAAGTAAATGACTTTTTAAAATTATTCATTGCATTTACTTGCTCATGTACAACTTCTTTAAAAATAGGAATATTAGGACATTCATGTGTTGAGTGTCCTAAGTCATCACAAATGCCACAAATTTCTTCATTTTGCACAGATTTGATTTCTTTTGTTTTTCTTAATTTCATGGCTTCAACCTTTCTAGCCAAACTGGCAAACCTAGCATTTAGATCTTCCTCTTGACTAAGGTGATATTTTCCTTTATTAGCACTTGCAAGGTTAGATCTAATTGAATTTTCAGAAGGGTTAGTACTATGCCAAGATTGAGAATTTTTAGCTAACTGGTTTAAATATTCTAAAGCTTCATCAGGTTCTTTATCAAGAAACTCACTATTGCACATTGTTTCCACAAATTATTTAGTTTTAGGTGTTAAACCTTCATAAAAGAAGCTTATAGTGCGCGGTTTTTCAAAACCATGATGTGGGCAATAATTTAACAAATCTTTAAACTGTTCCCAATATTGAAAATATGTTTCATTTGAATTTTGAGAAAAATTTTGGATTTGTCTTTTCATAGCATTGGTTTTATGTGTTAGAAAAAATTTCTTTAAGAACTCACCTTGCATTTCTTGCCATGTACCAATTGATCTTAGTTTCAAAGTGTTAAGCCAAGATTTTGCTTTATCTTTTAAAGAAAAAGGAAACAATTTAAGCTTAACAATCTCTTCAGTACAATTTTGGTCATTGAAAGCAATACATACTTCCTCAAATTCTTTCAAATGTAAATATGGGCTTTCAGACTATAAACCATGAAAATTGAGAAATAAAGAAATCATACCTGGCTTAAATCTAAAATTGTTGGCATTGAGTGGAAAGATAAAGCATGATGGACTAGAATTTCGAGGTGGTTGCAAATATTTAGGCATGGATCGCAACGGTTGATTTTCATGTTCATCATGTATACTTTCATTTTCAGCCAATGTGTTAATTGTGTGTGATTATGATTCAAATAAATTAATATAAAAAGTACCAAGATTAATTTTAACTAAACAACCAGAATTTAAATCACGATATCAATTAAGCATAAATAAATGACTTAAAATAGAAAAAAATAATATACAAGTCGGCAGTTTACACTAGCTATTAAATATTAACAAGCATGTGGTATAAACCTACCATCCAATAAATATTAATAGATAAAAAGTTAGATAGCTGATAAAGTAAAAAGTTAGATAACTGATAAAGTAAAAAGTTAGATAATTGATAAAGTAAAAAGTTAGATAGTTAGAGAGTTAATAATTAGTAAGTTAGAAAGTGCAGAAAGTAGAGTGCAGAAAGTAAATTGCAGAAAATAAATTTAAAATATGAAAACCAGAGAGAGGCAGAGCCCCACCAGAGCCGGCAAAAGAAAAGAGAAGAAGAAAGATTATTTCATTACGTTAGAAAGCAATAATAAATAACAAAATTTAAAAGTTAGAGAGCAAAAAATAAATGAAAAATAAAAGTTAGTAAGCGAGTAAATAAATGACATAAATTAAAAGTTAGTAAACATAAATAAATGACATAAATATAAAAGTTAGAAAGTTAGTAGGTTAGCAAGTTAGTAAGTTAGTAAGGTAGATAGTTAGAAAGTTAGAGAGTTAGTAAAGAAATCAAAGGTCTGGCAAGCCGACCTTTTGCTCCGATGAGGGAGAAGAGAGAATAGATTTTATTAAAGAATGAGAACCTCAATAAATTAAAACTTCAAATCAAGTCCCCGGCAACGGTACCAAAAACTTGATTGCGGGATTTAAGGATGCAAACCCAAGTGCAGGTTGTCTCAAGTAATAAATTTTTCAGGAGTTCGAGGTCGATCCATAGGGAATTGATGAAGAAAAATTAATTGAGGTAAGAAAAGGATTTGTCACAACACCAAAAGTAATAAAAGATGTTCACAAATGAATTTAAGAACTTGCTTGGGTTAGGAGATCTACTCTTGGTAATAAATTAAAGGCAAGATTATTTCTCTTTATAACTAAATTGAAATCCACAAACAACGGAGGTTCTAATCAGAAAATATAACATTCAAAGTTTAATTATATATACAATCATATTATGATTCCTTTAATTATCTACTAACATTTGTAAATGAGTTCAAGCATTCACTGTGTCAATTCTATTGTTTACAAATAAATCAAGATCTCTATTATATAAAGAAGGTTTCTAAATTGATTGAAAACAAAATACAACACATATAATATCCATTTGATAATATATCATTTAAGCACAAGAAATAGAATAATCTAACCTTATTTCATTACCAAGAGCTTCACTCTTTCACCCCAAGCAACATGAAGATTTAGTTACTCATAGATATGAAGAAAGAAAGAGAGAAGAAGAGAAAGATGAATATAGCTTCAATTTAGAGCAAGAGAAAATTACAACAAAGGAAAACAATAAACAAACATAATCATAACTTCTAAAAACTAAGCCTAACACCAAGAGCACCAAATGAACAGACAATGGTGCCTTTTATAGAGGATTCGGGATACAAAATGACAATGGGGCTGATTAAAAGTAGGTGGATGAGTGGGTGGAGTGGTTGGACGAGTGGTTGGATTATTGAGATTCTTTGTCTCCAAAATCATTCATTGCTTAACTCATGGATGCCGTCATCAAATGGAAAAGTCATTTTCATAAAAGTTGTAGATCTGGGTCTTAACTTTTATATGTCCAAATTTCAGCTCATTTCACCACATACAGCCCGAGATATGAGCCAATTACTGCAGACTGTTTATGCCCAATTTTAACACCTCTGTTTTGACTTACAGACCCAATATCACATCCAAGCTATCCGATCTGAGTTTTGTGTTCTTCATAAAAGTTGTAGATATGGGTCTTAACTTTCAAGTATCCAAATTTCAGCCCAAATAAGTTCCTACAACCCGAGTTATGCTCTGATTACTGTACACTATTCAGGTTCCAATCACAAAACTCATGTTCTAACTTCTAAGCCTAATTAGCTGTACTAGATGTCTGAATGAGATTTTGAGCTCTTCATCAAAGTTGTAGAGCTTTCTCTCAGATTTTCTACAAGGTAAAATTCATAATTTTTAGACATCTAAAACTCAAGATATGACTAAAATACAGAAACAGTGTAAGACCTAAATAATGCTGAAAAAATCAATTAAGTCCAATTTGAGTCCAAACTTACAAAACATAACCGACTTAATTAATTAAGTACATGGAGAGTGTAAATGACTAAAAATGAGGGTTCATTAATGTATAAAATATGTAATTATCAAATATGTTCAAGATGGGGTACCTAAAAACAATCTTATAGAATCAAAGGGCTTATACAGGACATCTTTATAATATATGACCCCATTGTTATCAGCCCACTCAACTAAAAAGTTGAGGACGTCAGCTTCGCTTTCTGTTAGTAAGCATAGTAGAGTCTCTATTTCCTCCTAACTCTAGTCCCAAATTACTTGTGTCCAGTATAAGTATATATATGGCTCACCTTTCGGGGTAACATAAAAAGGTGTTAACCCTGGAGCCCTTTCTACTCTGAAAAAATCATACTTGAAGTTTTTGAAGGACTCTTGGTATGGATTGAATACTTTTTGCCCTGCTTGTGCGTGTAAAATAACCCACCCCTTTTGAAAGTTGTTCATGGAGGGTGAAAATCAGGTGAAAAGAAAGAAGAATGACCCTATGAAGTATGGTCATCCAAAGGTCCTACAAATGAGCTCAAAGGTCTTGATAAAGCCCTATACGTTCGGTTGTAGTTAAGTTGGAGCTACTAGCAAGTGGTTAAGGATTCTGACGTCGAAGTCAAAGAATGGAAGCTGGACTTCGACTCGAGTGAGTAATGCATCATACATGTAAATAAAGTGGTCGCCCTCTGTCCTAGTTGAGCAGACCCTTTCTTGATCTGACGTAGATCGGATTACGTATTCTTCATCCCTTAGCTGGTCTTCCATTAAATACAGATATTCTTGTTTAGCACTAGCATCCTCCGAGGTCTTGACGCTGGGTGGACTGCCTAGAACTTCCCGGTCAACCCATTGATAAAGACCGACATTTCTAAGAAAGGTATATTCTCTTGGTTCTGACTTGGCTGCTCTTCGACGTCCTATCTTTGAGTTGGTAGTGTTATCTGCAGAGGCCTTACTTATGTCAGAATCATAAGAGGTTTCATTATATGATTAGCATTGGCAATGGTAATGACTTTGATGATAACAAACAAGAGAAGTGATGGTTGTGCAAAGATCAAGTCTCAAGGTTCTTCAAGTATAACTTATAGGACTTAGATCTTATGTTAAGGATAATAGAAATCATACTAGCTCATATCTTGTTTTTCACTCAACTTAAATCTATTTACAAAATCATGTTTTATGTTGATCAAGTTTGAGAAAAATATTTTAGAAAGGATGAAAAGAAAACCATGTTTCATACTTGTGAAAATACTCATCAAGTATATGGAAAATGATTTTAGAAAGGTTGAAAATGATTTGGAAAAGTTTGGTTATGAAATCCTTTAGAAATCTTGTTTTCTTGGTGAACCAATAACTGATTACGTGTTTTGAATAACAGGTTATTTGAAAACAATAAATGATTATGTGATTTGGAATAACAAATTATTTGAAATCTATAACAGGTTATTCACCTTGGTAGAAACGTTCCAATAAATGTTTTAAAGTGAATAACCTGTTATGGAAAGTCCATAACGGGTTATTTGGATGTTGGAAACCTCTTATTTTTTAAATGTTTCTAACCGATTAGGGGTGCCAAATAACCTGTTATTTTCGTGCTACTGTGTTTCCTGATAAAACAAATAACCTATTAGGCAAAATCAATAACCTGTTATCTGAAACCAAATAACTTGTTATCGAAAACCAATAATCTATTATCTGGGATAGTAGAAAATATTTCCCAACGGCTCTATTGGAGCATTTAATGCCCCAACTACCACCAATGACTTTAAATTGATTTGGGCTATAAACATAAGTGGTTGGGTATTAAAAACAAGTTGGAGAATAATTTGAAAATCATCCTTGACTTTTGTATCTTGAAAGTGGCTGCTCCAAGCACAAGATCGGAAATCACTCCAAGTCCCCTTCCTTATCTCCAAGAAGCTTGGAGTTGCAATCTTTTGATGAGTGGAAACTTGTTTTATGCTTTAACTTGCTTTAAAAAAGTACTTTTCTAGCTTTATATCTTGAAAATATCTCTACATATGATAATATGCTAGATAAGTTCACTTCTTGTTTAAATTAGCATATTTGTTGAAAACATCTTTGAACTTAGCATTCTAGATCAATCATGCATCTAACTCTTGCTAAAAATCATATTTTTGTTGCATAACTTGTCATGTTGCTGCATAATATGCTATCTTGTTGCATATTTGGGTTCATTGCATAGCTATTTTTGTTTTAATCATTTTTTAATCTAATACTAACTTGAGCGTCGAAATTTTCCCTAAGTTTGTTTTGCAAGTGCTTGATTCATGCTTAAGTCCCACAGTTTCAAATCTCAAGCTCTTGTTGATAAAAATTGCTTTATGGTGTTTTTGAAGAAGATTAATCTGTTATTGAGCTAAAGTTTAGTGTTTAGTGTGAATGGAAAATGAGGTCAAGCTAAAATGATCTTCAAGAAGCCATGAGGTTGTGTTTTAAGGGTTGAATTCCTGAAGATTTTCTATTTTTTGGAGATAAAATAATTAGTTATGGGAAGAATGTAACCAATTATTGGCTCCTAGGAAGCGTGATTATATATTCTGTCAAGCTAAATAACTGGTTAGGAGAAGTACCTAACCTGTTATTCACAAAGTTAGAGGCTGTTGGTCTTTCATTCCATGAAGATAACTAATTACAAGATCTCTCTAACCAATTATAGAGGCATTCTGGGGCTCCTAGAGACCACAAATAACCAATTATAATCCCTATTTAATATGTTATTCAAGTTCCAAGCATGTTCAGTATGAAGGAAATAATCAATTACAAGAATCCCCTAATCAGTTATTCCAATTGACAGAGGCTACACTCTTGATGGTCCACGAAAATAACAAATTAGGTACTTTCCCTAATCGGTTATTACAGCTCCAAACATGTTCAGCAAAATGCAAATAATTGGTTATCTGATTCCTCTAATCGGTTATCTATAAAGTCAGAAGTTTATGACCTTTCCTCTCACTAAAATAACTGATTACATATGATGAATAATCGGTAATTGAAGCTCCAAAATATGTTCTACAACATGCGTATAATCGGCTATTAAAATGGTGTAACCGATTACTCAAAAATAAACAGAGACTACGGTTGTCTCGTATACGAAAATAACCAATTATTAGCCTAGCATAATTGGTTATTCTATGCACACAACCACATATGTTTACTGCAATGCTCAGCATAACTGGTTAGGGAAAACAAATAATCGATTATTGAGGGTCTTATGTAAAAAAAAAAATTGGACCTCTCCTTTGCCATTCACGCATGGACCAAGCTCACCTTCATCTTCTTCCTCTCAACGTTTTCAACCACCAGAGGATCATGGGACTTAGGCATGGATCTCTTTTATTTAGCTAATCTCTTTCTGTTTTAGCTATGTTATATGCTTAATGCTCATCTAACCACAATGGGTTACCTTTTGGATATGCTGCTCATTGTCTTAACCTATAACCTTGTTTAACCATAGTATGACTTAGACATTTGTTGTGTGGCAATGGTTTTGTGTTACTTCTCTCTTTGTCAAAATTTATGTTGTATATCTTTTTTATCATGACAAAAGGGGGAGACGTTTATGAGTAATTGAGAAAAGGTAAATAACAAGGTGTAAATTCAATGATCTTGGGATTCCAAAATTAAGGGGGGGTTGTGCATCTCTGATCTAATCACCTCTTGAAAAATAGAGAAGGAGTAAGTCTTTATCCTTTTGTGAGTTCCAATTTATTTGAACTAACCTTTTTCTCAATGAGTGTTTGTCATCATCAAAAAGTGGGAGAATGTGATTAGCATTAGCAATGACAATGGTTTTGATGATAACAAATAAGAGAAGTGATGGTTGTGCAAAGATCAAGTCCCAAGGTTCTTCAAGTATAGCTTATAGGACTTAGATCTTATGTTAAGGATAATAGGAATCACACTAGCTCATGTCTTGTTTTTCACTCAACTTAAATCTCTTTGCAAAATCATGTTTTATGTTGATCAAGTTTGAGCAAAATGTTTTTAGAAAGGATGAAAAGAAAATCATGTTTCATACTTGTGAAAATACTCATCAAGTATGTGAAAAATGATTTTAGAAAGGTTGAAAATGATTAGGGAAAGTTTGGTTATGAAATCCTTTAGAAATCTTGTTTTCTTGGGGAACCAATAACTGATTATGTGTTTCGAATAATATGTTATCTAAAAACAATAACTGATTATATGATTTCAAATACCAGATTATTTGAAATCCATAACAGGTTATTCACCTTGGCAAAAATGCTCCAATAAATATTTTAAAGTGAATAACATGTTATGGACTTTTCATAATAGGTTATTTGCATGTTAGGAACGTTCCCTCTTATTTTTAAATGTTCCTAACCGATTAGGGGTACCAAATAACCTGTTATTTTCATGTTACAGCGTTTCCTGATGAAACAAATAACCTGTTAGGCAAAACCAATAACCTATTATTTGAAACCAAAGAACCTATTATTGAAAACTAATAATCTGTTATTTGGGATAGCAAAAAACATTTCCCAACGGCTCTATTGGAGCATTTAATGCCCCCAACAACCACCAATAACTTTAAATTGATTTGGGCTATAAATATAAGAGGTTGGGCATTAAAACAAGTTGGAGAACAATATGAAAATTATCGTTGAGCATTAAATTCGTATTTCATCATCTTTTTCTCCAAACCTCTGTTTTGAGCTTTAAAGTGTGAATCCTTGATACTCTTTAGATTTCAATTTGTAATATATACTCTTTTGAGAGTTTATCATTCAATCTCTATTTGATTTCCTGTCAAAGAGGGTGAGGTATCCCTTGTTTGTAAAAAAGGGTGAGGTATCTCTCAAATGTTGTAAAGGGTTAGGTATCCCTGTTTTGATGCTCAAGCACAAAGGGTAAGGCATCCCAGAGGTGTGTTGAGTGCTCTCTATTGTAAATGTTATCAAGCACCTGTTCAAGGTTAAATGTTTAGTGGAAAATCTCAGGTGGTTCACTTGAGGACTAGACGTAGGTCACAAAGGGTGGTTGAACCAGGATAACTCCTTGTATTTGTTCTTTACAACTCCATCTCTTTACTTTTTGCTTATATTTTATATGCTTGAATACTTTCTATCTTGGCTTGTTTAATTTGTGTGTGAAGTATTCAATCTCATTTATCTATTCGCTTCAATCAATCAATAGCTTCAACGAAAATTTGATAAACAAGTGTTTTGCGAAAGATTTGCGAAATTATTTTATAAACTCAATTCACCCCTTCTTGAGTTTGAAGCCACTTGGTAACACATTATAACTCTCTAACTCCCTCACGAGTACAGAGAGCATATGTGATGGTCTTTTCCTTGCAAGGTCCCTAGCATTGTCCGCTCTTTGTATCATTTCTAAGATATTCACCTCGGATAGCGGCCTCTGTGTCTTACCAGTATCTCCACGGCGAGGAGCCCGTCCCTGCTGCACCTGAGGCGGCAAAGATGGAGGAGAACTCAAAATTTCTAAAGAACTACTCTCTCAATCATTGTTATTCAGCATTTTCACTCTTACCATGGTGATTATGGAAGAAAAATAAAGTAGGAAAAGGAAATACCTTGTTTCTTAGGAAGGAAAAAAGTGTTGAGAGGTTGAAAATGCAAGAAAATGGTTATTGGAGGCTCGCCAAAAAGTTGCTAGAAATCGCCTAGACTCGTCAGTGGGGAAAGTAAAAATGGAGAAAGAGGGAGAAAAGTGGGGGGAAATCCCCCCACTCCTATTTATAGCCGTGGAGGTAACCCCTAACAGTTACCACAAACAGGGGCAAAGTGGTATTTTCCCTTCCATTTTGAAATTCAACATAAAATTTGAAAACAAAAATCATAGCAGCACGAAGATCAACTAGTGGCTTCCGCTAATTTTTCACCACGTGACAGCACAAACTTGACACAGTAACTGAAAGGACTATAGTCAAAATTGAAACGACACATGACAAGGTAGGATAAATCTATGCCAAATCACTGACTATTGTTATGATGTTATGATAAAATCATAATACAGATTACAGTTTCGCCTTCAAATTACCTTCAGAACTAATGATGCGTCCCATTGCCTAAATCAGATTGGGGGAAACTCAATATGAATTCCAGACAACGGCTAATCGACTTAAGGCAAAGTGATTTATATCAAATCCTGGCCTAATTCATCAATACTGAAGGCATCTCGATTTTTAACTTTTTAACATGGACTTTGGCCTTTCGTTAGAGACATCGCGAGATCTAGCATCTGTATTATGACTTGGACTCCTTTTTCCCACACGTGCTGTTTGCTCATAATGAACTCGAATAACTTGATGCTCAACTATCACATCTAAGAGCCAAGATGGGGGCAACTGTTCTGGACCAGGTTTCAAGTTAGCAGTTCATGAGCAACCCGACCCACTTGAGTTGGATCTCTAATATTTATGAGTGTTATTATATGAGAAAATATACCTATTTATGAGGAGTAAATCTTTAACAGAATTCCTCAAAGATAGAGGAATCAATTATATCTCTCATAAATAGAGGAGACAAATATAAAATATAATAATCTTTTTGGATTCTTATCCTAATTAACAACATTTAATACAGATTTAAATATAATTCTTATCTACCAAGATGGTTATATAAATACCACACAAGATAGCAGAGGTATGAGTCTAATTCCAAACACACTACTTACCTTGTGCACGGTTTAAATTGAGCATCAAAGTATCTTTTGTAAGTACTCACCCTCCGCACCACCGTCACATCCACCGTGCTTCGGCAGAAACCACCTTCATCAACTTAATTTAGGTGATGCTCTAAAACTCGTTTAGAATAATTTTAAAATTGCTTTTCAACTAATATATCCAAACACATACATAATTAATTCCTTAAGTGCGAGTTTAAGACTCAATTCTTTTTTTTTTGTCCTTATTAGTTTCGTCATTTCATCTATCATATGTATAGATAAATAATAAAGTAAAATCATTAAAATAAAATAAATTTAATTAATATTTAATGTATCTAAAATATGAAACTTAATTTATAAATTCAAATTATATTTTGTATAATCAGTTTTAAATAATTGTGTATATAAAACTAAATTATTTTAATTCAGTTTAAATAAAATCAATTCAATTTTTTTAACGAGACATTAGAGAATAGATTTTTAACAATAATCAGTTATTGAATAGACTCTCTCTCTTTACGAATCCTAACGCCAGTTACTCTTCTTTTCTTTCTTTTTCATCCACCGGAGGGGGGTGATTTGGGCCATTTTTTGGCCTAGAATCACCCCTCTACATCGTTCTTTTTCTCCTTTTATCTAAATAAGTGATTTTTCCACATAGATCTGGTTTTTCTTTCGTGTTTTTCGGTGTTTTCGTCGTCTGCGTGCGGCGGTGTTTGGTTCGTCGTTTTGATGCGGCGTCATTTGATTTTCCGTCTTGTTGTGGTGGTTTCCGTCTTGTTGCGGTGTTGGTTTGCTTTAGATTAGTAGATCAGCTTCGATCCATTACAGATTCAATCAAGACTTGGACGTCAACGTTACAGATCCGGAGGCATGGGTATTCCGGTCACTTTGATTTTGTCACATTTGTAGGCATTTTGCCATGTTATGCTATTAACCTGGGTGCTGTGAGTTTGTTCGCAGATTCATCATTTTCAATTTTTAGCGATGTTGAATTTGTGTTGTTCTCGATGTATTCTACCAATTTGA
Organism: Ormosia emarginata; assembly: GCA_029884605.1. Taxonomy (NCBI): domain Eukaryota; kingdom Viridiplantae; phylum Streptophyta; class Magnoliopsida; order Fabales; family Fabaceae; genus Ormosia; species Ormosia emarginata. The sequence continues at coordinate 42,510,103 of JAQQTP010000074.1, read as the reverse complement.
ATGAATGAATATCTTTTTTAGTAAAAAAAAACAATAATCAGTTATTCAATACTCATTTTCCTTAGATAATGCAAGATAAATGAAATGTTAATTAATTAATTTAATCATTAATTTTGTTGAGAGTCTTTATTGTTACTCTTATTTGTCTATTTCCTTTTGTCTAATTAATTCTTTTACCATTTTCTTAAAAAGCATTTTATTAGTTAATAAATGTGTAAGATTCAATTATCTATTTAGTAATAGGTATTTTAGGAAAATGAAAAAAATTATATTTGTAAAATAAGAAAAAAATTATATAATTAAAGAGGAGTGACAATAGTAAATGAAAATGACAATAAACACTCTCATTTTTTATAACTTAGTTTAATCATTAACAACTCTGATAATCTTACATCAAACAGTGTATACACTCTTTTTCATACTCCATCTAATACTATTCACCATACATACTTTTTTTTATCACTTTCTTTCACTAAATCTGACACCCTTAAAAAGAGTGTCAACAAGACATATTTTAGGGGTATAAGATGATCTTTTTCCAATCATTAAAGACGGTGGAGACCTTATTGTATTGGGATTCTAACCATAGCATAGCACATGGTTTATTTGTTAGCTTTGCAAGCACAATGTTGATTAGATCGGTTTTTCTCCAATCTATAATTATATGAATCAGATTGGTCTAGTTGGTTCCACTGCTAAAGCTATGGACTGGTCTCTAGGCCAATTCGGTTCTTGCTTGTAATTTTTCTTAGTAAAGCGGTTAAACTCAGTCAGGTGACCAACTCAGATGGTCTGATTTTTTTTTTAATTTTCCAATTGAAGCTTTAAAAATACAACTTGTATGATTTGAACACGTTAAGTAATATTCTTAGTCTTTAAATTTATAATATTATCTAACTAATAAATTATTATTACCGCTAGTACTTTTAATATAATATAAAAATATTTTATTATTTATTCAGCTTTTTTGATTCAATTGCTTGACTCACAGTCGAATCACTGATCTGATCTTTTACCCAAGTTGACCTTCGATCTGAATTATACAACTATACTCCATTGTCAATCAGAATGACAATTTCGTTAACCGCCCCAACCAATTTGAGTGTAAATCGTTGGGTTTTGTTAGTATATAAAATTGTTTGTGGAGTATGTTACATATTTTCAATTTTTTTCCTAAATAAATGAGATGTAAAACTGTGGTGTAGGAAAGGAGATAATATAAACTAAAGTTAAGGCAAAGAAAAATGATACATGAACAAGATTTATCCTCATTATTACCATAGTTAGAATGTGGTTAGTGATAGTTACAAGTTAGTTAGATTAATAGAAGTAACTAATTAACTAATATAAGTTTGGTGAAACGTGTGTACACCAAGTTAATCATGTGGCTACTTAGCCATAAAGGGTGGGTTGAGGTGGTTAGCAACCTCAGCAAGTGAGTTCAAATCTTAGGGAAACAACTCTTATAGGAAGACCACATAATGCCTGTGCTCTCGCGGTTGAATGGGGAATAGTCATATAGGCAATTCAAATGGGTCAAACCTATAGGAATACCTCATGGTCTCACAAACAAAACAATGAAAAAACTAATCATGTGGCTTATATAGAGTAATAGAAGTATGTTTTGAACCATGATTCAGACCACGTCTAGTGGTTCAACCCGACACACGTCCAACCGGCATCTGCCATGGACAACCTAACCGAGCATTGATGACACATTGTCGAGACCTCGGTACCATGTAGGTCGAACCATGACATTGGGCAATAACATCATGATCATGAGATTTGTGCAGTGAGTAAATCCCAAATTATTCGTAACTGCCAATCACAATCTTTCATAATTATAGCGCTTATAATCACCTCTAACTGCCCATAAATGCAGTATCAGTATTTTGATCTTATAGGGATTTCTTACTATAATTAAGGGAGACAAGACCCTAGTTACACTCTACAAATATCAGGCTTATTAACCTTCTACAGGTAACTTATTGCTTACTACATAAACCCTTCTTGTGCATAGCCTGACTTGAGCGTTGGAGTTCCTTTGCAGGTACTAACCACCCCTTTTGATCAAGCTCCGCTGCTGCTCAAGGAAAAAACTACCACATATGTGTCTTCTCAAGTATACATTAGTATCTACTACTGAACATTGGCGTCGTCTATGAGAATTCATAAACTCCTATTCTCACTCAATCATGGTGAACACAAGATAGAACTAAGGAGAAGAAAGGCTGCACAAGCCTCCGTAGGCCGAAGGTGAGGACCAACAGTTCACTATCCTCCCCACCTTATTCAACCACCAATTGCTGAAACCTCTGCCGGGAGAAACCAGGTACCCAACGCTGAACCTCTACGCAATGGGCACAAAATTTTGCTTTTTGATGTTGAGCTCTATAACGGGACCACAAACCCTCAGGAGCATGTAGATATTTACGTCCAATCTATGTGCTTTCATGGGGGATCCTTATAATTATTGTGTCATGTTTTCCCTCTTTCCCTGAAGAAAGGGGCCTTCAAATGGTTCGTGACCTTGCCACGGGGAATTCTTCACCAATTAGTTGGATCTCAGACAACGTTTCTTGCTCCACTATACTACCAGCAAAGAGCAGCCCAGGTCCATTGAATCTCTTTCTGAGATTCGCCAAGGGTGCAACGAGCCCCTTCACGAGTACCTTAAGAGCTTCAATACAACTTGTATCAATGTGAAGAACTTTGATGATAGGATTGGTCTCCACTACGCCATAAGCGGCCTCTGGACCGACTCCCAATTTCTTGTATCTTTGGCGAAGAAAAAGTTAGAAAATATGGAAGAATTTTGGCAACGGTCCCTGAAGTACATAAACCTCGAGGAGGTTACTAGGGCCAAGGAGAGCCTAGAGAAAGGAGAGCCTAGAGAAGGGTGAGCCCGCTCACCAGAAAAGCAACCAAAACTCTTTTAAGAATGATCCACCCCGGGCCAAGTACTCTAGCTACACTCCTCTGAACACTCCACGTGCAACTATTCTGAGGAAATTGTTTCAGATCGAGTTCCAAGATATAAAGAGGCTGACTCTAATGAAGAAACATGCACAGAAGGATCGTACAAAGCACCGTTTATGGCACAAGAGCTAAGATCATGAAACAGAAGATTGTTGCCAACTCCGTGATGCCATTGAGTCCCTGATTAGGGCAAGATGGCTGGATCAGTACATCAGCCATGTCTAAAACAATGGACGACATAGAAGACAAAATAAAAAAAGACATAGCCATAGTCCAAGGCGGAGCACGACTCCACGCCAAAGGAGAAGGACCCAAAGCCCTAGGATAAGATCCCGGACTCCACCTCGTCGTGATATTGATAACCGGCTGGATCAAAACCAAGACATTCCATCTGACGACAAAGATGGTTGTAAAAACTAAGTCGACCGCACCATCAACACTATCGCTGGTGGTTTCGCGGGTGAGGGGTCATCCAACAACACCCAGAAGAAAGCACTGAGGAAGGAGGGACTAAGCATTTCCCACTCCGCATCCAAATCAAAGGCTGGAGATCAGAAGGTGTCCCCATCTCTTTCTCAAAAGAAGATTATAATGACATTATCTGAGATCATGATGATCTACTAGTGATCTCTGAGATAATTTCCAATGTCGAGATCCAGCGCGTTTTTGTTGACCAAGAGAGTTTAGCGGATATTATGTTTATGGAGCTATATGAGAAGCTGGAGCTTCCACTCTCAGAACTGATCCCTTATGATGGCGTGCTCACTGATTTTTCTAGTGAGAAAATCATTCCGACAGGGTACTTTGAGACTTACCTAACTCTGGGAAGCAACAAACTCTTCAGGACTATCAAGGTCAAGTTTCTAGTTGTTAACTGCCTCGCAGCATACAACATCATTTTGTGTCATCCTACGCTGAATGCAATTAGTGTTGTGGTATCTTCTACCCACCTGTCCATGAAATTCCTCAACAGAAATAATGAGGTTGTCATGGTCAAAGGGGACCAGATAATGACACACAAATGTTACAATGAGAGCCTCAAGTTCAGTAGAACACCAAGGAAAATGGAAGCCTCCATCTCTAGCCCGGTTCGATACCAGGTCAACATTCTCATGGTCGAATTGGATGCGCGAGAAGAAATTCGGGGTATCAGACCCCAACTGGAGGATGAATTACAACTGCTCAAACTTGGTGCTAAGCCAGACCAAGTCACTAAGATTGGAGTAGATATGGAGGAAGAAAATAGATGCCAAATGATAGAGCTCTTGTAGAAAAACAAAGACCTCTTCACTTAGATGTCTTTCGACATGCGTGGGCTTGATCCCGCCTTCATCTACTATCACCTATCCATTAGGGAAGATATGAGGCTGGTCTCCCAGAAGAAGAGAAAAGTTGGACCAATAAGACAGCAGGTCATTGAAAAATAGGTCAAGGAGCTGCTCAATGCCAACTTCATCAAGGAGATATCTTACACCACATGGTTGTCTAATATGGTCCTGGTGTAGAAATCTAATGGGAAGTGGAGAATGTGCATGGATTATATGGACTTAAACAAAGCCTGCTATAAAGATCCGTACCCACTTCCCAATGTGGACAAACTGGTTGACAGCTCCTCTGGGTTCCATTTGCTGTCTTTCATGAACGCCTACTCCAGGTACAATCAGATCCCAACATACCCTGGAGATGAAGACAAAACCGCTTCAATCACCGAGAGAGTGAGCTACTGTTATAGGGTCATGCCCTTTGGACTGAAAAATGTAGGAGCCACCTATCAGAGAATGATGAATAGGATTTTTGAAGGCCAAGTGGGGAATATGCTTGAAGGTTATATCGATGATATGATAGTCAAGACCCCACAGGCCGGTCAAAAACTTGTTCACTCTTTTGCTTACCGCAAGTGCACGGATAGCACCTGTAGTATAGCTTGGAGTCGGATATCGTTCTCACGAGGATAAACGTTAAATTCAGTACTAATTATAAACCAATAACTTACGTATTTCTATTCAAGGAATTATAAATTGTAAAGGTTCGTATTAAACTACTAAGAAGAACTATTAAACTATCAGATTGAGTTTAGAAAATGATTTAGAACATAGGGTATCCTTTTTCACCTCCTATATCAATTGTTAATAAATAATCCTTACGAGCAATATACATGCAATGGTTAGGTTAGCTTAGGAATCTACTTTAGCTGAAAGCCTATGTCTAGGTCAATCAACTCTGGTATTACTTACCTAATACACTATATTTCTATGAGGACTAGTGTAAGCTCTACTAATGAACGATTTATTCCCAATTAATCACTATGCATGGTCAATAGGTATATTTCTATCCTATCAATAAATCATTGCATCCAAGCCAATTGAATGAAATAGATCATGCATCAATCATACATATGATCTCAATTCCAAATTCCTATGTCTAGGCTCATTAGAATTGAACAAATCAGTTGAAAGCTGATCAAACAATCAAAGCATTAAACACCATATGATTGAACAAATACCAAATCATGTATATAACTCAAAGGATTACAAGATTAATCAATATTCATAGGAGGATCCAAAGTAAACCCTATAAACTGCTTAGCCAACCATGACAAACGAAAATAAACTAGTGATATACAGAGTCATGGGATAAGGGAAGAGAAAAGAGAAGAGAAAAGAAGAACAAAGCTAAGGGGAGTGATCCTCCAAGCTTCAATCCTCCACCAAGATGAAGAGAGACTCCAAACGTGGTCACTTCTGGTTCCTGCTCGTGTAAAATGATAAAACCTAGCCGCAGTTTTCTAAAATAAAACCTAACTCCCTTTAAAAATCGATGAAACAGTATTTATAGGGCTCAGAAAACAGGGTCACGCCGCGGCATTGTCATTCCAACGCCGCGGCGCGTTACATAGGTCATGGGACGCCGCGGCATTCTCATGCCCACGCCGCGGCGTTCTAAAATACGTGCTCTCTGACTTTGGGTGCAGGGAAGAAGCACGCCGCGACATTCTCATTCCACGCCGCGGCTACATAGCCGATACTTGCACTTTGATTTCTCTTGCAAATCTGGTCCAAAGTTGACATGATTCACTTGGTTGGAACCTTACCGCCATAGAGAAATTTCCAATTCACTAATCGGTGGATCATAGAGAAATTTCACACTAATCAGTGCAAATGTACTCGAAATATCCAAAAATCATGATGGAAGACATTGAAACCAAATTATACAAATATACAGTTAAACTCATCCATTCATGCATAAAAACAAGGACTAGGCAGGCAATAAAGCTCAGATATGGGGCTCAAATAATTACAATATGTGAAGTTATCAATCACGCACCTTGGACCTCGAGGAGGATTTTGCACAACTCAGGAATCATAACATGAGGCTGAATCCGGAGAAATGTGCCTTCGAGGTCCAAGTAGGAAAATTCTTGGGCTTCACGTTGACTCATAATGGAATTGAGGTGAATTCAGATAAATGCCAAGAGGTGCTTGACATACGTAAACCACAAAATGTTAAGGAAGTGCAGCAGCTAATAGGTCAGATTGCGACCCTCGCACGTTTCCTTGCTAAAGCTGCTCATAAATCTCTTCCCCTCTTCAAACTACTCAAGAAGGGAAAATGTTTTGAGTGAAGTCAGGAGTGTGAGGAAGCCTTTGCATCACTGAAGAACCTTTTGTCCTCTCCCCCTATACTGACGATACCAGAATCCGGTGAGATATTGTACGTGTACCTCTCAATCCATGAAAAGGTCGTGAATTCATTGTTGATCCAAGAAACGACAGAAGGGCAGAAACCAGTCTATTTTGTGAACAAGGTATTGCAAGACCCCGAGCTCTACTATCATAAAATAGAGAAGGTTGCCTTCTCACTCATCACTATGGCCAAAAGACTTAGGCAATATTTCCAATGCAACCCCATGGTGGTGATGACATATCATCCTATCCATCAGATACTACATAAGCCGAACTTAGCTGGGAGGATAATTGCTTAGTCCATTGAGCTTTCCAAGTTTGGAATTTCGTATGAGTCCTGGTTAGCGATTAAGGCACAAACACTTTTAGACTTCCTCGCAAAGATCACATCGGACCCTGGTAACCCTAAGGGAACATCATAAACCGTATTCATTGATGGATCCTCAAACTCTAAGAAGAGTGGTGCTGGGTGATTTTGGGAAATTCTGAAGGAGTAACGATAGAGAACTCCCTAAAATTTGAGTTCCCCACTTCAAACAATTAGGCAGAGAACGAAGCATGAATCATCAGACATGTAATGGCCAAAGACTTGGAAGCGGCAACGATCACACTTTATAGTGACTCCTAGCTTGTGACTTCCCAGATTTAAGGTGATTACCAAGCTAAGGCGTCCCTCATTCAGAAGTTCTTAGTCAAATTTCAAGGGCTCCTTAGACATTTCTAGGTAGTTACAAGTAGAGCATATACCCAAAGAGCAGAACTCTAGGGCGAACCTCGTGTTCAAACTGGCCAGTACAAAGAGCCTAAGCAACAACCACTTCGTGATCCAAGAACCCTCTCTCAACCTTCCATCACTGACACATCCATTTTCCAGGTGGAAGAAGAAGAGCGTACTTGGATTACTCCAATTATGGAGTATCTACAGTCCGAGACACGACCTAAAGATCCAAAGAAAGCCTCCAAATTAGTTAGAACAGAAGTTACGTACACCATCTAAAATAGGAAGTTATACTGACATGGATTCTCCTCACCGCTCGTTAAATGCCTCATGCCAAAAAAAGCATAATATGTTTTGGCCGAGGCCCACGAGGGGAGTTGCAGACACCATTTGGGGGGGAGGGGGGCAAAGCCTTAGCTTTAAAAGCACTCAGGGTTGGATACTATTGGCCAACAATGGAAGCTAACTCCCTCGTATATGTTTGAGTTTGTGATAAATGTCAACGACACTCGAATCATTATCAAGCTCTACCTGAGGAACTATCCACGACATCTATACCTTGGTCATTCTACATATGGGGTATAGATATCTTGGATCTGTTCCCTCAAGCACCTCGACAATTGAAGTACTTGGTGGTGGTCATGGACTACTTCACCAAATGGATCACAGCATAGCCTTTAGTCATGATTACCTCTATCCGAATCCAAAAATTCACTTGGCGTCATATCATCACCAGGTTTGGGGTTTCGGAATCCATTGTGACAGATAACAGAATCCAGTTCAAAGACAAAGGTTTCAAAGAGCTACTTGCTGAGTTAAAAATCAAGCATCATTACAGTTCCATGGAAAATCCTAGGACAAACGGACAAACTGAAGCCGCTAACCTGGTTATTGTTTGAGGAATTGAAAGAAGGTTGGATAAAACTAAAAGAAATTGGGTTGAACAACTAGACCATGTCGTCTAGGCCTACTGGACTACACCTCACTTTATAAAAGTGAAACTCCCTTTAAACTTGCTTATGAGTGTGAGGTTATGATCCCGGTGAAAATAAGGGAACCTAGCTGCCGCCTCTAATAGTTCTCACCCGACAACAACCTCAGACTAATCAAAGAAGACTTAGATCTTCTGGAAGAAAGAAGGCGCATCGCCCATATATGCGACGCCGCCATCAAACAAAAGACAATCAAGGGAATTCTAGCCAGGTGAATTAGTGCTCCAAAGAGCAGACATCGGTGGTAAGAATGCCTCCCAAGGGAAGTTAACTCCTAATTGGGAAGACCTCTACTGTATTGTAATTAGCACTAGCAAATGAGTTTACACCTTGGAGACATTAACTGAAAAGCCAATAAAAAACTATTGGAATGCGGACAAACTTAGAAAGTACTAGAATTAAGTGCCCTTTAAGGCCTAGCCTCTTAGTTTACTTTATGTTTGATCTGGCCCAATTTTTGTAGGTATACATCGGATGAGTTTCAGTCCTTTACTCAATCAATAAATCAAAGTTCTTTTTATTCATCTACTTATACTTTCCCTAAGAAGTCTCAAAAGACTCTCAAGCCACAATCTGTCTTGAGAATGTCTACTGAGCTCATTCCTTATGGGATTTGAGTTCTCTTTTAAAGATTTTAGGACTCTCAAGCCAGACTCTGCCTTAAGAATGCCTACAAGAGCCCACTCTCGATGGGGTCTAGGAATGCCTTAGATTTCAGGTTAAGAGGAACAATCAACGAAACCCCTTTCTGTGGTTTTGTTGTGAGTTGCAGGGTCCATAACCCAATCCTCAACACTTGGTCATAATCATTTTGTGGTTATAATTAAATGGCAACACGGGTTACGAAATCTGTGGTCTACCATTAGATACCTACTATGAATGTCTTGTGTTAAACTGGTTCTGAAGTTAAAAATTCTTAAGTGTTAGGTGATTTTTTGAACTAGATCGTAAACGTTAAAGACTCTGGTTATGGATCACCTTAAAATTTTGCCTAAGTCCTCAGAGGAATTTCGAGTGCTCAAGTGCTTTGGGCATTAGAACCTGGACCGTGGATTTTCGTGATTATTCTCCTAATTCCTTAAATGGCTTCTAAATGCACATTGATGATGGGCGTTGGACCCAATACAAACCATGGAAAAAGAAGTAAATACGACAACAATCCTAGTTCATTCTATGGACCCGGGTTACACATTGGAATGTCCATCTCAAATCACCTGACGCGTGGACCATGGACGGACCACGACGCGTCCACGAGTGTCAAGTAACTTTGTCATGTTAACGCCTCGAAATTAAAACTCTTGATCCCTTGGGGGCATTGCGAACTTCAGCTTCGTGCAAAGCATATGGATCCCATGACCCGACATTGAGACTTGATACTAAATTGCATTACATAGGCTCTATGAACTACACATGGAGGCAACATATGACATACCTTGGATGGCGGAATGACGACATGAGCAAAGCGATCCTACTCAGATCCCAGCCTTACAATGTTAACCCCGGAGGCATACTATGATATATCATGGACCTCATCCATTTGAAAAAAAAAAAACATCGCGAGATCCAGCTTTAACTCTATCTAGGATCCCTTTGTCCATCACGTGCCTTGTGTTCCTATCAAAACTCAGGTATCTTGATACTTAGTTGTCCCATCTAAGCCCCAAGCTGGGAGCACCTGTTTTGGACCGTGATCTGGATCATGTCCAATGGATTAACCTGGCACACGTCCAACTAGCATCCCCCATGGATAACTCGGCCAAGCACTGATCACACATTATTGAGACCTCGGTACCACGTAGGTCAAACCACGACATTGGGCAATAACATAATGATCACAAGATTTGCACAGTGGGTAAATCTCTCATTATTCATAACTGTCAATCATGATTTTACATAATTATAATGCCTATAACCGCTTCCAACTGCTTATCAGTATTCCAATCTTATAGGAATTTTCTACTACAATTAAGGGAGACAAAACCCTAATCACACTCTATAAATATCAAGTTTATTCACCTTCTATAGGTAACTTATTACTTGTTGCATAAACCCTTCTTGTGCATAACTTGACTTGAGCGTTGGAGTCCCTTTGCAGGTACCAACCACCCTCGTTGATCAAGCTCCACTGCTGCTCAAGGAAGAAACCACCGCATACATGTCTTCTCAGATACACCTCAACATTCACTACTAAACAAAGTAATTAACTAGTAACCAACTTGTTGATTCAACATACTAATCTGACTAACTTCTAACTAACACTAATCACATTGTAACTATGATAATACTCATAAAGCCCTCATAGACTCTTATGTTAATTGTTGAATATAAGTGTGGTCTTACTATAACTGAATTTTTTAAATGGTCTACATAAATCAACCTTGAAACAATGTTTTGAAACTGAACTAGAAATTGAACTGGTAAGACTTCTGGATCATGGTTTGATTGGTTCAACCGGTCAAATTTGTGATTAAATCATGATTGAACTGTGGTTAAACTAAAAAATGACCGAACTGAAGACATGACCGATTCATGATCCAACCAATTTAACTAACCAGTTCGCCCCTGTTTTTAGAACATTACCTTGAAGTTTATGAGAGGTTTTATAAGGATAAAGTCCTTGCAAATATCATTACTACGTTGCAAATCAGTTTTTGTGAGATATTTTAAATCTTGTGTATTTTGTTTTTATTTTGATTGTTCTATTATATGATAAATGCAATTTTAAGTTAATTTTTATGTTAATTGAAACTAAATCATTTTCCAGTTCGGATTAAAGTTTTAACTTGAATTATTAAGATAAAAGTGAAACCTCCTTAATCACAAATCCAACTTCTTTGATCTTTATATTTTGATTGTTGGCATATGAAACAAGGGCTCGTGTTAATGTAGTTATTCAAATTAGTTAAATAATCAATTGGTTTCAAGAGATATCTTCAAAAGAAACACACCATGTGCTGTCATTAGAGAGAATTAAGCCATCTATCTAATGTTCGAAACATTATTTTATATGTACTATCTCCATCAGACATGTATATATTTAATTGTTCTTGAGATGAATCAATGATGAGCTTTATATAAATATATATATATACTATTTACAATTCCAAAGAGAGTGTATGTCGTTTTATTATAAAGAAAAGTGTTAGAAACATAGCAAGATTCAACAAAAATTGAACCGAAAAAATTACTTGAGAGAAATTGAAGTTCACTAAATGAAAAACGATATGTAATACAAGGCCTATACATGGTTTATAGACTAGATACATACAAGGCCAATACATGACTTATAAACTATATGAAGTAACCAATTAATAACTAACTGTTAACTTAATATCCTATAATTTAATTTCTGTCAAAAAAATATCCTATAATTTAATTAATCTTTAACTAATGTTAACCAAACTCTAATCTTATACTTTATGGTAATAAAAAGACTTTAAATTTAATACATTATCAATAAAAAATTGTTTAATATTATTTAATAATATATTAAAATAGTTAAACATTTTAAATAATAATTGTGACAATCAAATATTTATAATAATTTAATATTACATAATTGAATAATAGTTTAGAAAAATTTATATTGACAATAGATCAAAATCAAATTCAAAAGCAAAAGAGAATGTGTTATTAGACCTTAAGATCATTACAAAAAAAAAAAATAGATCTGTTTGGCTGTGGATTGTGAATACATAAATTTAGGACCACACTTATAAAAAAATATGTAATTCATGATTTTTTTAATATTTTTATTAATTAGGTGGATAAAGCAACAGATCTTTTATTACAAATTAAGATTAGAATTTTCATCTTTATAAAATCTATAACAAAAGCATGATTATTCTTTATTTGTTTTCATCATCAAAATTTATACGAGAGTATAATTGGCCAATAACATATGGCATAATTAACAGCATATTGATCAAACCCAGGTGACTTGTTAATCCTTGCGAATTTAAACATGGCACATGGATGATCTTTGTAACATGAAGTGTATTCTATCATTATATCACTCACTCTTTTTGAGCAATATTTTTAGTTTTTTAATTTATAATATTATCATCTAACTAATAAATTATTATCACAAATAATTTCGTTATATTAAATAATATTTTTTTATATGAAGTATTTTTTATATAATATTTTTTCATATAATATTTTAATTTTTTTCTTTATCAATTTTTAAATTTGACTACTTGATTTGCAGTCAAATTGTTAACCCAATGATATGATCTTTTGACGGATTGATCTCTGATCTGAATTATATAACTATGAATAGTAATGTAATCAATTTTAATGTTTTTTTTTTTACTATATAAATTTTCATGTGTATAGGTAAATATGTACACAAAACTATATGCATGCAGTGATCATAATATCGATATATTTTTCTAAAAATACGAGTTAAATTGATGAAGCTGGCGTATTTAGCGCTATCAAAAACCGGGGAAAAGAAGAGCTAAACTCTGCATCAAAACAAGGGGGAAAAGGCTAAACTCAGTGGAGGAACAAAGATACTAACAGCCAAAATCATTAAAGGTGTATTTACGATTAAACATTTGCATGTTAAAAGAGTCCAAAAAAAACATATCACGAGGAAGGTAGGAGGGTGGGGTGCAGAAGAAGATGAAGAGAGAGAGAGAGAGAGAGAGAGAGACCCACAAAAAGGAACGAGGTGGACTGTATAGGCATTGTTTGATGATGGGATTTCTGTAAATCGCCACACAGACACTATGATCTTCTTGGTTTTGTTTATGGGTCTTCATTGAGGTTCTTAAAACATGTGGGCCTCTCCACATATGAATGTGGGTCTGTTTTCACTCTCAACCTCATGCTTAAGGAGTTAAGGCGATGGCCTGGATGAGGTACATGTCAATTATCAAGCTTCCTTTGTCTTCTGACCAAAAAAAAATCCTATCTTACTTTTAACCTTTTTCAACTTTTGCCAAATGCCAACACTATGAATCATTCTAAATTAAAAAATTTATTTTGAACTTATAAAAGATTTGAAAAGATATATATAATAAACTGCCGACAATCATTATTAGAAATATATTTCATATTATTTTAATTTGGAAGTTTTCGGAAGTCTTGTATCGAGTGTAGATTACATGAGTTCATTTTTATATTTTCAGTTGCGTTTTAGAAATATTTTATTTATGTTTTATAAAACTGAATAAAGAGATTTATCATGAGTGTGTTTGGAATGTAAAAAAATAAGAAATGATTTAATTTGTAAATCAAATTTAATTAAATTTTGTGTTTAAATCTTTAAAAATGAGAAATGATTTGATTTCTAAAATTTCATGAATTTTATTTATTTTGTTTTAAAAATTCTATCAATTTTGATAAGATTTGTTAGGATTTGATTTGATTTAAAATAAATAGACTATTTTACTCTTAATAACTACTCTAACAACCTTTTATAAGGGTTAAAATGTAAAATAATAAAATTAAATTAAATTAATTCTTATTTTAATGAATTCTAAACACAAAATTTAATTTTAAATCAATTCAAATCTTATTTTTTTTTAAAAAAAAATTAATTTTTAAATCAAATCAAATTAATTTAATTCAAATTAAATTAAATCATTTTTTTTTATTCATTCTAAACACAACCTAAAGAAAAGAGTGAAATGGGTATAAGAGACGTCGGTTGGATTTTAAATCCTCGGCAGGACAGTATTTCAATTTAACAACAAATAATAACTCGTGCTAAGAAATTTTAAGTTTAGGGGTTGAAGTAGAAGGGCCTCTACATTCAGAGATTCAAGCCCGCAAAAGCATACTTGTAGGAAATAACAGCCTCACTACTCTATATGAGAATTAATTTTATGCTGAAATTAAAGAATGTAATAGGAAAATCTCGTAAGAAAAAATAAAAGTGAATTAGACACACACTTAAAACAACATATTAAAAATGATATGAGAAATATAGTCCAATAATATAAAGAATAATTGGTGCACATTTAAAAAAAAATGAGTGGATTATCTTTAGTAAACTTTTATGTCCCACAAGTGTTGACACTTCCATTCTTGAAGAAGTCTCAACTTCTCTTTTTGCCTTCACTTTATTTTAATATTTTGTTCATTTTGGTCAATTAATAGTGACCAAATTAGGTTTTTAAGTATAGTTTATGACCCACTATTATTGCTTTTGGGTTTAGTTAGTGACATGTAAAGAGGGAACATGTAAAAAAACACAAATAACGCGAAACTGCCTAGAAAATCAAAACCCATAATTTTATTTATTTATTTATTTTATCAGTTTCATACATTGGGATGACAATAAGTCATGTTCAATTATGTTTTAGGTTCGTTAACTCACATTCCAATGCTAAAATATAGAGCAAGATGAATAAGTAAAAGTAAAAGTAAAGATGCTAATCATTAGGGCATGAATATGTCATATTTTTTGGATTTGGAATGAAAGGCCTTTCAAAAGTTAGTTAAAAAAATGAATGCAAAGAAAGGACAATTTAATAACATTTGGAATTATGGTATTTGATTATACTAGGAAAGGACGTCATTAATTAGCATGATAATGACTAAGTTAAGCTTTTTCAAAGATGAATATTACAAATAGTCAATTATGGAAAATAACAGAAGGATCACATTACAAAAAGAGGTTGCTGATAACAAAGTTTTAACAACTACGAGGGGAAGAAAACTTTAGAACATTATGTGGTTAAAAAGGGGTTCATTACAAAAACAGCCATTAGAAGAATGAAAAGTAAATTACTTAAATATATTTAATGTGTGAGAATGATAATTTTATTTTTTATTCATATGGAATAAGGATCCTCACATTTAGTGCGAAACAAATGCTTAAATTGACATTTCATTTAACTCTGAGTCGAAAATTGAAAGCATTATTACTTCCCAAGGAAGGGAAAATATTGATCTTAAATTCCAAAAAAAAAAAAAACATGTTGGTAGCTCAATTAGTTAGAATTAGAGATATATAGGAATAGTAGCGGGATTCGATCCCCGCAAATGCTCTTTATCTCAATTTTCCTTATCCTATTCTCTCACCCCTCTCTCGGGCTCCATTAGGAGGTCATCTAAGAGTCTCTCTATCAGGCTCATGAGATGAGTCATTGACATTACCCAAAAAAAAAATCTCAAAAAAAGAAGAAGAATGATTTAATCATACTTGTTTACTTATTTCGCTTCATTTAGTTTTTTCAGTCAGAAAAGATAGAAATTCATTACTTGAAATGAGTGAAAATACAGGTCCAAGAAAACAAATTAAGGGTAACTACCAAGATTGCTTTCAAACAAACTTGGAAGGAAATAGGAACGAATGCCTATTAGAAGCTCCATAACTCCCCACTTCCTTTTTTTTTTAAAAAAAAAGGGTCTAAACTATCAAGGTAACTAAAGGGATCATAAGTCTCTTAGAGGCTAAGGAACACCGATCTCATTTATTAACTGAGTTGATTGTGCGCTAGCCATACTCCAAACAGATTTGCTTCCCTTCACCATGTTAGTAGTTCTATAGCCTCTCTTTTTTTTTCGGCGCACCTCCTCAAGCCTAACATGTGATTGTTTTGATCCATGTTCAGTGTTGGGGATCTCTATGTGGCCTTGGCTTTACCATATGGTTTGTAGCTCTTTTTAGGCTTCCTATGCACCAAATCCATAGACTTTTTTTTACTAAGAAATGCATGGTGATAGGAGATAGAAGATTCCTTGAGGGATGTAACCCTGAGCCTGCAGCAAGGTGTGTTAAACCCTTGTTAGAATTAGGAGTTGAGTGTTTAGACCGTCTCTTGCTAATTCCTTAAGGTTTGAATCTTCCTTTTCTAAGTTATTCATTGCTGTTGGCATGCCAGTCAAGATAGGGTGCCTAAGCGTCTTCACTTGGTGA
Source organism: Ormosia emarginata (assembly GCA_029884605.1). NCBI lineage: Eukaryota > Viridiplantae > Streptophyta > Magnoliopsida > Fabales > Fabaceae > Ormosia > Ormosia emarginata. The sequence goes on along the minus strand of JAQQTP010000074.1, from coordinate 42,493,855 downwards.
GGATTATGTTGCAAGTTATTAAAGATCATTTTAGGTCTATATTCCACCACTTGTTCTTGAACCAAAGATGAGTCACAAGTGTCTGGCCTAGACAGGGGGACGATTTGTCCTTCATGGAGAGGGATGATAGATGGATGAACATCTGCTCCACAATTGCTTTATCTCCTCATGGATGGTAATGAGAAGATAGAGATTGGGAGCTGTTTGAGACTAGTTGCCGATTGAAGAACTGGTCCTACGGCTAACTTGATCGGCACAATAGGCTGGACTTCTTATCCTTGACTGAGTTACGCAATTCATTATCAATCAACAAAGCACAATTATGATCCTCATAAGCTATTCTTCCACAATAATAACAACATTAAGGAAGCTTTTCATATTGAAAATCAATCTAAGTTTTAGCTTTATGTTTGAAAGATGAATATATGCCTCTCCTGATGGATTGGCACACATCCATTGTGACCAAGGATTTGTTGATAAACCTTGAGCTCCTCTAACAACAACAAGGCCCGAATCCATGATAGTGTCAATCCTCTCATAAAGTTTCCTTCTAACCTCATTGGTATGACATTCCCTTGGGATTCCCCAACATTGAACTTAGAAAGAGACAAGATGAAAACCATACGATACAATATCGCGACCTTGTTCCCACTACTCAAGTACCAAGAGTTGATTTTGTATGTCTATGGTTGATTTCGAAGCATTATGTGCATCTCAATTTCATCATCAGAGTAGTAGTGATAGAGCTTTGGTTTAACTTCTTCACATCGAAAGCCCTTAGGGTTATTCCAAATAGTTGACAATCCAATGAGCATGGTGGCATGAACTTGAGAACGATTAGAAAAGAGCTTTCCGATTGTTAGCATGATTTTAGGAATTGATTTTAGGGATTTATTTGATTGTGGACATAATTAGGTTTAATTGTGTTTTATTATTTTCTTTCTGTGTATAGCAATCCTCTTATATAAATAGAGGTTAAACCTCTTGTTTACAACATATTCAGAAATATACACAGAGAATATTCAATTTCTCTATTCTCTATTTCGACTTCTAACATGGTATTAGAAGCTTAGGCTCTCGATCTTTGTCAGAATTTCTCCGCTGCCTCGCCGTTCTCCGCCATTGGCCATCCCCTTCCTATCGGCCAACTCTAGTCATCACCTTCTAGACGTCGTCTGACGACACCACCAGCACCATAGAGCTCACTGGCCGTCGATCTGTTTGACCACGAAGTTTTGTAGCCATTGATGAGAATGTAAAATGTCATATTTTTCTCCTTTAATGTTTAATCTTTTATACTTATTTTGTGTCTAAATATACTCATTATTATTATATTTTGATTTAAGATGCAAATAGAAGTGTTAAGAGTAAAGCGAATCTAATTGGATGATTTTGGACAGTTTTGATACCGCTTCATAATCTGGGGCATTCCTTGACTTGCAATTCTAATACACGAATCTAAAGTGGTGTATTTTTGAATATTTCCATATCTAGTGCACAAAAATTCCAACTGAAAATATAACTTTCCTAGTTATATTAGGATCTTATTTTATTTTAAATATTTTCCTCAATTAGTTAGATTTGAATGTTGTTATCTTAAGATGATATTTAGAATATTTATATGAGATTTTGTAGGAGATATTTATAGAAGATTTGGTAGGAGATTTAATAAGAAATTTAGTAGGCTTGAATGCTGATACAAAAACGATAAAATGGGAGAGTAATAAATAAATTTTTATACATGCCGCTCCTCCCTCTTCTCTCTTTTCTCCTTCAAGTTTTCATCCATGACTTTGCGTGGCTAAGTTTATAATTGGTTGAATGAAACAGAAGCCTCAGAATTAATAAAATTGTGAGATCTAATTTATTATTATTGTTTAATTTATGCTTTGAGTATCGAATGTTTTTCTGTGACTATTTTCAAGATTATTTTATTTAATTACTAGGAGACCTATTAGTTTATTATTCATTACAATCTATTGCTAAATTAGAAATCAAATTTGTAATTATTTGATCCATCTAATTTGTGAAGTAACTAAAATTTAATGATTTATTGCATCAGAAATTATTAGATTTTAGGAAGAACATTTGAGTAAATTAAATACAATTGCTTGTGCTTGCGTTTTTTAGTTTCATCGATCTCTCTAATTCTTAAAGTTACTATTAAATTAAACCTTTAGCGGTTGTCTTGGACTGTTTAGTAGTTAGGGTTATTTAGATCGTTTGTTTTTTAATTAACTACGACTAAGGATAGATAGAAAAATAATTTTCAATGGTGAATATTCAAAGTATGAATTGATTTATACTTGTATCGATAATCAGTTGTAAAATTTTAATAGTGGATGTTGATTTAGACCAAGGTTTGTTCATTTGATTAATTTCGATAATTTAATTTAAATTGTTCCTTAATTGTTTTTCTTAAAATTATTTTTGTAACACTCAAAATCCTTCCATCCACATTCACATAGTATAAAACTAGGCTAGATACTCTTCATGGGAACGATCCTTACTCGCACTACGACATTTGTTTTTTAGAGTATAAGTTTTATTTTTGGTTACCTGCAACAGCACACTAAATTTTGATGTCATTGTCGGAGAGTGATTCTAGTTAATTTTTGTACTTCTTATGATTCTTATTTCGTTCTTGAAATTTTTAATTAAAAAAATAAGTTTTAGTTTTATTTATTTATTAGAGTAGAATATTTTTTAAAAAAATAATAAATAAAGAATTTTTTATAAATTTTTATAAATAAAAAAATTATTTAAAAAATATATATAATTTTTTAGCATAGAATATTTATTTATTTTCATTATTTTAATTTTTCCTGATTTATTTTCATGGTTTATTAGAGTTTCCTTAATCGCTTATGACTATAACTCGATATTCTAATCAAGGTGATTTGCAGTGCAATCCAAAAATAGAGAGAACTTTGTACAAGTTAAGGAGGGAAGCTCTGAGAAATTTTAAAGAGAACGATCTAGCTCTTAATTCCCTATTTGCTAGCAATTTTGATTTAGAAGAGGAGGAAGTCATAACTGAAAATTGAACTTTGAAAGAGCTTGCTGCTCCTACTTTGAATCAACAACTCTTATGCATAACATTTCCTAGTTTATATATGCTACTACTTTTGAATTAAAATCTAGACTAATACATCTCTTGCCTATTTTTCATGGCCATGCAGGTGAAGATCTCCACAAGTATCTAAAGGAGTTTCAGTGGTATGCACGAGTATGAAACCCATGGAGGTGATTGAAGAGCAAATTAAATTAAGAGTATTTCTATTTTCTTTTAAGGATTCGACTAAGGATTGACTCTATTATTTACCCTCAGGGAGTATTACCACATGGAATGAGATGAAGATGTTTTTTTTAGATAAATATTTCCCAACTTCAAGGGTAACCAACATTTGAAAAGAAATTTGTGGTGCAAGATAGTACAACGGAGAGTCCCTACACGAATACTGTAAACGCTTAAAGAAACTATGTGAAAGTTGTCCCCATCATCAAATTAGTGAGGAACTACTTATCTAGTATTTCTATGAAGGCCTCCTACCCACTGATAGGAGCATGATTGATGTTGCTAGTATATGAGCTTTGGTGGATAAAACTCCCAAAGTCGCGAGAAACTTTATTGCAAATATGGTGGCTAATTCTCAACAATTTGGCACTAGGCTTGGCCTTTCATCTAAGCATGTTAATGAGGTAAATATTTCCTCCTTGAACTATAAATTGTTAGTCTAACTTCTCTTGTTCGCCAAATGGTTGTAAGTAATATGCAAATGGCAAAGACTTGTGGGATTTGTTCGGTAGTATGGCATCCAACCGATAAGTGCCTAACTCTTCAAGAGGAGCCCATTAAGCAAGTGAATTCGGCGGGTGATTTTCCTAGACAATCGTAAAGGAAATATAATCCCTATTTGAGCATGTATAATCTAGGATGGATGGATCACCCCAATCTTAGTTATGAGAATCCATAAGTAAATCAGTCTACGACTCAAAACCTCCCAAGTTTTGAACAATATAAGCAACCATACCCCCTTAGACAACATCAGGACCTAACTTCTAATTTTGGTATGTCTTTGGAAGATATTGTTAAGTCTCTTGTCACTAATACTTTACAATTTCAACAGGAGATGAAACAATTTCAACAAGAGGGCGAGAACTAGTATTCAAAATTTGGACAATCAGATAGGCCATATGGCAACCATATTTAGTTGACTAGAGGCACAAAGTTTAGAAAAATTACCCTCTCAAACGGTATTAAATCCAAGAGAAAATGCAAGTGCAATTGTTTTGAGAAGTGGTAAAGAGGTTGAGATTCTAGTAAAGGCAGCCCTTGCATCATCGAAGCAAGAAAAGGAGAAAAATGTCGTTACAAACAAGAATGTTCCTAATGATGATGAAGTACCTAAACGTAATTTTCCGCCTCTTTCTAATTATAAACCAATACCTTTTTTTCCTTAAGCTTAGCAGAATCTAGAAAATATGAGCAAAATAAATATCTATATGAGACTTTTCGTAGATGCGAGGTAAATATTCCACTTTTATATACTATTAAACAAGTATCTCGTTATGCTAAATTCCTGAAAAAACTGTGTACAATTAAGAGAAAATAGAAACTTAAAGGATGTGAGAAGGTGACAGTTTGGGAGAATGTTTCTACAATTATTCAAAGAAAACTCCCTGCAAAGTGCAAAGATCCAAGTATGTTTACTATCCCCTATACGATATGTAACACTAAGTTTGAGAAGGCCATGATAGATTTAGGAGCTTTTATCAATGTCATGTCATATTCTATATATGCTTCTTTGAAACTTGGACCTTTGACTAAAACTAGTGTTGTTATTCAATTGGTTGATAGATCTAATGTCTATCCTAAGGGTGTAGTTGAGGATGTTTTTGTGCAAGTTAATGATTTAGTTTTCCCTATTGATTTTTATGTGCTTGATATGGAGAATGGTGATCAAACTGCTCCTATTTTGTTAAGAAGACCATTCTTAAAGACAACCAAGACTAAGATAGATGTTCATAGTGGCACACTTACCATGAAATATGATGGTGAAATTATTAAGTTTAATATTTATGATACCATGAAATATCATAGTGATGATAATCCTGTTTATTTTATTGATGCAATTGATTCTTTAGCACATGAAGTTTTTGAATTTGATGGAAAAGATGGATTAGAAGTTGCCATTACAAAGCCTCTTGAGAAAGAGAATAAGGATTTAGCCTTGAGTACTAATTTACAAGAAACAGTTGCAACATTGAATGGTTTTCCGAAGTTACAACATTCAGGTAACGCTCTTTATATTATATTACCAGTTTCTAACGATAGGCTTTTACCCTATGTTTTATAGGCTCCCATTCCAGATTTAAAGTCTCTCCCTAGTCACCTCAAGTACGTGTTCCTTGGAGACGAAGGAACGTTACCAATGATCATCCTCAATAAACTTAGTGCACCGCAAGAAGAAAAGCTTGTGCAAGTCCTTAAAGAAGCATTGAGTCGAGCCAACGACAATAAATAAAGGTGCCACTTGGAAGGCAACCCAAGGGGAGTTCGTTCCATTTCTTATTTTTGCATTTATATTTTGGTTATTTTTTCCTTTTCTTTACATTTAGTCTTACATTGAGAACAATGCAAGGATTAAGTGTGGGGGGAAGGCTAGAGTAGTTTTTGGTTTGTTTTATTTTTTTATTATTATTTCTGAGTTGGCTTAGTGCCTTTTCGAGTTTGAAGTCTTTGTAGGGAGATGTAAATAGTATCAGCCAACAAAAAAAAATTGAGAATAAAAAAATAAGTTAGTTTGCTTTTTTTCTTTCAAAATTCACACCCTTTTGAGAAAATTTTACATTAATAAATGATTAAAAAGAGCTAATAGAGGTTTGATGTGTCTATATATTTGAGCAGTAAAAGTAAAAAATTCATGATTGTTATTTGTGTTCACTTCTTGCATTTATCAACTTAAGCTTGTAATTATAAAACTTGTTTCATTAGATTTATGAGCTCTTGAGCTGTCATATATATATGATGTGATTTCCTTTTTGCTTTCCTAGTCTTTAGACAATTTTTCTACTCTTTTCAAAGCAAAGTTTTAAGCAGCACTAAGTTAAGGAGATTTAGGCAATTGAAAACAGAAAAAGAAATTATATGATCCACCCAAGTGCATAAAAGAAAATAAGTTTGGAGGTGGTGAAAGTTGAAATGTGGATGGAATAAAAAATAAAGAGTATGGATTTTACAGGGATTAGGGTTTTTAATGTTTGAGTGAGGCGCATGGTCAAGAATTGGAGTCTTTAGCTAGAGTTCGTAATGTGTGGAGGAGGCACACTATTATGAGTTCGAGTTTTGCTAAGTCTATGTCTCTATATAAAAAAAAAGAGAAAAATAAAAAAATGATAAAAAGTTCCTAAAGAAATCCTAATGATCCTTGATAAGGTGTAAACTTGAATTAATAGAGAATTAAGTAGCGATTTTTCCTATTTGACTTGTAGGAAGTGTTTATGAGTTGTTCAATATGCATGTGTTCATCAAGAGAGTAATTGACTTCATGAGATTTGTTTTTGAAAGCAAGCTTTGTTTGATGACTTTCATTTGAGTTGAATATAGATACATAATCGAAAGATTGACCTCTTTAAGCTTTGATAGGTTATTGGCATGTCAAATTTCTTGCATTTTTTTTTTAAAATGAAAATTTATGTGCACTTGTTATGTTTTATCTTATTTGTGCTTATATTTTTCTTGCCCGAAAATGAGCAAAAGTTAAGTATGGGAGAATTTGATGAGAATGCAAAATGTCATATTTTTCTCTCTTAGTGTTTAATCTTTTATATTTATTTTGTGCCTAAATATACTCATTATTTTTATATTTTGATTTAGGATGCAAATGGAAGCGTTAAGTGTAAAACGAATTTAATTGTGCGATTTTAGACAGTTTTGATATCGCTTCGTAATATGAGACATTCCTTATCCTGCAATTCTAATACACGATTCTAACGTAGTGTATTTTTGAAAATTTTCAAATCTAGTGCACAAAAATTCTAGCTGAAAATATAACTTTCCTAGTTATATTAGGATCCTATTTTCTTTTAAATATTTTTCTTAATTAGTTAGATTTGGATATTGTTATCTTAGGATAATATTTAGAATATTTATAAGAGATTTTATAGGAGATATTTATAGAAGATTTGATAGGAGATTTAGTAGGCTTGAATGCTGATACAAAAAGGATAAAAATAGGGAACTAATGAAGAGATTTTTATACACGCTGCTCCTTGTTCTCTCTCTTCTCTTTCAAGTTTTCATCCATAGCCCTGTGTGGCTAAGTTTTAAATTAGTTGAAGGAAATGGAAGCCTCAGAATCAATAAAATTATGAGATCTAATTTATTATTATTGTTTAATTTATACTTTGAGTATTGAATGTTCTTTTATGACTATTTTCAAGATTGTTTTATTTAATTACTAGGAGGCCTACTAGTTTATTATTCGTTGAAATCTATTGCTAAATTAGAAATCAAATCCATAATTGTTTGGTCCCTCTAATTTGTAAAGTAACTAAAATTTAATGATTTGTTGCGTTAGAAATTATTAAATTTTAAGAAGAACATTTGACTAGATTAAATGCAATCGCTTGTGCTTGTATTATTTAGTTTCATCGATCTCTCTAATTCTTAAAGCTGCTACTAGATTAAACATTTAGCACTTGTCTTAGGCTGTTTAGTAACTAGAGTTATTTAGATCGCTTATTTTCTAATTAACTATGATTAAAGAGAGATTGAAAAATAGTTTCAATGGTGAATATTCAAAGTGTGAATTGATATATACTTGCATCGATGATTAGTTGTAAAATTCTGATGATGGATGTTGACTTAGACCAAGGTTTGTTCATTTGATTAATTTCAATAATTTAATTTGAATTGCTCCTTAATTGTTTTTCTTAAAATCATTTTTGTTATACTCAAAACCCCCCAACCACACTCACGTAGTATAAAACTAGATTAGATACTCTTCGTATAAATGATCCTTACTCACACTATTACATTTGTTTTTAAGAGTATAAGTTTTATTTTTGGTTGGTTGTGACAGGACACCAACCATCCAACCAAACACGTGCCTATGCGGTCTCTGCGCATGTCTTCTATGCGCCCTGCACCAATTTGCTGCAATTTGCTCTGCAATCCAATATGTTGAATCTCGCCTGTGCTGATGTGGTGTTGTCGCTGATGTGGGTGTGCTATTGCTGATGTAGATTACTGACGCAAACCAATAGCATAATGTGGTGCTAACATGATACCAAACCCCTTCTTAAGGTTTTCGGATGAGATCTTTTCGTTTTTGAGGTCTTTTTTAGTCAATTTAGCTCTGAAGGTTCAGTTTTTGCATTCTCCCTTGCTATAATGGAGAAACTAGACATTGCTGAGTCTATTTCAATTATGTTCACTGCTCCCAGATGTTGTAGATATTGTAAGGACTCAAGACACTTGATTGAGAATTGTCCCACACGCCCTCTAAGGTTTCATCCTTGTCCTAGTTCTTCTAAATCTGTGCTTGTTGCTACTACTGCTAATAGGCCCTCAATTTCTTCACCCACATCCCAAGCTGCCTTTTCTGCCAATAATCTTATGTCCTTCTTTAAGTGTCTACTATCCAATTCTAGTAATACCTCTCAAGTTTTATCAACCACACCAAGTAATACTAAATGAAGTTTTGATTATGCTTGCTGTAACCATATAATGTCCACTTCTCAGTCTTTTTCATCCTTATCTATTAATGACATTGCACATTACATACTTATAGCCGATGGATCTCTTATGTATATCAGTCATAAGGGTTTTGTCTCTCTACCCACTATTAGCTTACGTGATACATATATCATTTCTAAATTAAACTTCAATATGATTTATGTTAGTCAATTATGTGGCCTTGGTTATGAAGTCACCTTTTCTTCTTCTAGTTGTCGTGTGTAGGATCCACAAATAGAACGAGTCATAGGGACCGGATGTAAAGTCGAGAGGCTGTTTGAGTTCACCAACCTTCTTCTTCCTCCTGCCTCAAATCTTTGTGCAACATTCACCTCATCCTCTATTTAGTTGTGCCACCAACATCTTGCTCATAATTCTCTAGGAAAGTTGCATCCCCTTATATCTCAAGGGGCTCTACGTTCGGTTAATAATGAGTTTTTTTTCACTGCATTTTCTATCAAACTGCTAAATAACATGCACTTTCTTTCAGTAAAAATACCTTTATTTCTAAATCTCCTTTTGACCTTGTGCATTATGATGTTTGGGGGCTTGCCTCCACACCAACTATGTGAGGTAATTGATATTTTGTGATATTTATTGATGTTTTTTCTCGTTTCACTAAGATATATTTAATGAAGAATTGTTTAGAACTTCCTCAAGTTTACATTAATTTTACTACTATGATCAAAACCCAATTCTAAAAAAGAATTAAAGTTTTTTATCGTGATTCAAAACTTCTCACCTTTCTTGCTAAGTAGGGTACACTCTTTGAGTTTTCTTATCCTGGTACCTCTTAGTAAAATGGTCATGCTGAAAGAAAACACCATCATATCCTTGACTCTGTTCGAGCTATGCTTATCTCCTCCTCTTGTTCTGAACGTGCTTGGGGTGAAGCCGCTCTCATCATTGTCTATATCATCAATCATCTTCCTTCCTCTATTTTGGATAATGTATCTACCTTTGAACATCTTCACCATACTTTTTCATATTATAACTCTCTTAAAATTTTTTGTTGTGCTTTGTTTTGTTCTCCTTCAACCCCATGAGTACAGTAAACTTGAGCCCAAGTATGTCTCTATTGTTTTCTTGGTTATGACACTAAACATAAGGACTATCACTGTTGGGATCCTATCTCTCAATGCATTTGTATCTCTCGCCATGTCGTCTTCTGGGAAGACACCATGATCTCCTTATTCTCCCAATTCAAGTCCATCTCTTCCACTTTGACTCCTCTTTTTACTAACCCATCTGTTGATCTCTTTCCTAGTGATTCTAATACAAGTTTCTCTAGTGAGCTCCCAATCACTTCCGATGTTTCAATCACTCCCAATGACGCCATTCCAAACATAGATCATGCACTTGTCATTGCACCTCTTTTTCCTTCTGAGCGTTCAACTAGGGTAAGAACTCAGCCTACCTATCTTCGTGATTATCATTGTTTTTTTCTCATGCTGCATTTACATGAACCTCAGTCCTATCAAGAAGCCTCTACAGATCCTTATTGACAACATGCTATGCAAGAAAAGTTACATGCTTTGGAGAACAGTAATACTTCGGACCTTGTTGATTCTCCTTATAGTAAGATATTTGTGGGATATAAATGGGTGTTCAAGATTAAGACTCGTTCTGATGACTCCAATGAACGCTATAAGGCTTGTTTGGTTGCCAAAGGTTTCACTTAAGAATATAACATTGATTATGAAGATACCTTTGCACTTGTTGCTCGCATCACTTCAGTTCGTATTCTCCTTGCTATTGTAGCCACTCAAAAATGGACTCTTAATCAGATGAATGTAAAGAATGTCTTTCTTAATAGTGATTTGGAAGAAGAAGTTTATATGTGTCCACCTCTTGGTTACACTTGTCCACCAAATAAGGTTTGTTGTCTTCAAAAGGCTTTATATGGCCTTAAACAAGCACCTCGAGCTTGGTTTTCCATGTTTCACAGCACTATCAGTCAGTTTGATTTTTCCTCCAGTGCTCTTGATTTTGCTCTATTTACTCGCAAAACTGATAGAGGTAGTATTATATTGCTTCTCTATGTTGAAGATATGATTATTACTAGTGATGTTACTACTGGCATTATTGAGCTTAAATAGTTATTGAGTCGGTATTTTGAGATAAAAGATCTTGGACATCTCAATTACTTTCTGGATCTTGAAGTCATTTCATCTGTTGATGGTCTTTTCCTGTCTTAAGCTATATATGTCTCGGATCTTATCTCTTGAGCTGGTCTCACCGATAGTCACACTAAATCCACTCCTCTAGAGCTTACTCTGCGATTTACGCCACTGGATGGTACTGTGCTCGATAACCCTACTCTTTATCGTCAGTTGGTTAGCAACCTGATTTATTTTATTGTTACTCGTCCAAATATTTCATATGTTTTTCATTTAGTTTGTCAGTTCATGTCAGCTCTGTGTACCACTCACTATGCTACTGTTCTTCATATTATTCACTATGTAAATGGGACTCTGTTTCATGGGCTACATTTTTCAACTGACTCCTCCTTGATCCTCTAAGCTTATTTTGATGCCGATTAGGATGGAGATCCCACAAATCATCTATCCATAATCAGTTATTGTATATGTCTTGGTGATACTCGTATTTCATGGCAAAGCAAGAAACAGACTTTGACTGCTCGTTCTAGTATTAAAGTATAATATCAGGCTCTTACCGACACCTCTTCTGAGATACTCTGGTTGTGTTGGCTCCTTGATGACTTAGGTTTCTCTCAGTCCTCTTCCATTGCTCTCTATTATGATAATCAGAGTGCTATTCAAATTGCTCACAATGATGTTTTTCATGAGCGCACCAAGCACATTGAGATTGATTGTCACTTCATTCGTTAACAAATTCTGTGTGGTGCTCTCCGTCTCATTTCCATTGGAACTCTTGATCAGCTAGTCAAGCTATTCACCAAAGCTCACTATCCTGATTGATTTCGTATTCTGGTTTCTAAACTCAAGTTGATTCCCTATGCACCTACTTGAGTTTAAGGAGATATGCTAGCATGATTTTAGGAATTGATTTTAAGAATTGATTTGATTCTATACATAATTAGGTTTAATTGTATTTTATTATTTTCTTTTTGTGTATAACAACTATCTTATATAAATAGAAGTTAACTCTTCTATATATAACATATTCAGGAATATACACAGATAATATTCAATCTCCCTGTTCTCTATTTCCACTTCTAACACCTATTAGGCTCTGTTTAGAAACTGCATTGCCCTATTGGGGTTTGTCCTCACTTAGACCACTTCCTTTTCCTCCTCTGCATCCATGATGGAATGGATTAGCTTCGCCATGTTGCCAAAGTGAAAACTAGAATCACAAGTGATCTAGAGGGGGCAATAGGGGAAGATGGTCCAGCAAAACGTGAGGTTGACAAACGTAAAGGTGACTCAAACCTTAATTCTCCTCACAAAATTATCAGGTCAGTTAAGTCATACTATAGAAGACTTTTTATTTCACTTCATTTATTAATATTATTAATTTATGAATAATCTTCATGAAAAGCATATAAAAATAACTTGTGATTCAAACTCCTCATTGGATTCTCCGCATAGCGGGAAGGGTTGACTCATATTGATTTTGTTGGTTAAAAATATCAGCTTACTTCGTTTATGATGGGTCAACAAATTAAACAAGTCAATTTTTTTAAAATTAATAAGTATTATTATTAAAAATTAGGATTTACAAAAGGGATTTAGAGATTATTATTATTATTTTAAAGTTGACCCACGGGTCAATCTGTGCCAACTCGCTTAATATCAAGAACTTAGATTTGGAAAAAAAAATTATATATTAGTAAAAAATGGATTATAAAATATCACCTAACCCATTTTTTTACCGACTAAATGGAATGGAATCTATTCAAACTATACCAAATAGATGTTGTAATTATTATGAGTAATGTTGAATATCACGAATTTTTTTTTGTGAATTTTATACGAATTAATTTGATTGGAGAATTTCTTTGGGTGAAGGTTGACACTCACTTTTACCACGATGTAATCTCCAAATTTTTTTATTGGGGATCTGTATAACATTGGTAGAAAAAATATTTGTAGAAAATAGCATTACTCAATTATTATTATTGTCTGGCTGCAGCCGAATTGAAATGATTGGGCTATCCAAAATAATGAAAATATGGATCCGGGAATGCCCCACCAAAAGAACTGCCTAGCGCCAAAGTACAAACTACATAGGAGTGATTAAAAATTAAAACTACAAGGATGGAGATGACTTGTTTTTATTTTTTATTTTTATTTTTTGGTTAAATTTTATTAAATGTAAAATAAATTAAAATAAAAAATAAAATATATAATTAAGTTTAGAATTTTAATAAAATTTAAATAAAAATATAAAAAAAAAGATGAAAAAAATAGAGACAAATGATATTTATCCAAACTACAAAGGTAGGATGTGGTGCGAGTGGAGAAAATGGAGACAACAGTGGGCAGTGGCTGTGGCGTGGTTGAGCTTAATAGTTGATAGAGACATTGCATAGGACAGCCTTTTGCTGCATAAAATCGAAGGCCATTCAAATGTCCACGTACCATGCATTTAAGGAAACTGTCTGATCTGCTTCTAAGAAAACATCGGGGAACCATATACAATCTCTTGGCCCTAAAATGCTATACGTTTTTATATTTTTATAAGAAATATCATAAGAACTAGTCGGTAGCTTGTTTGCACTGCAAATCTTACAAATTATTATACAAAATGAAGTAGCAGCTTCTAAATTGATGAAATAGAGTCATAGGCTGAAGATTGGAATAAGTGATTTGTTCTTAAGTTTACACTCACAAACAGTTAGGAGGCACGGTCAATATAAAAAAAAATTTATATTTAATCTTATATCCTTCATATTGATTCTTCGTATTGTTTATCTCTACCAATCACAATAAATAAAAAAGTGAAGGATCTTTTTTAAAAGTTACACTACTAAATAGATCTCTTCCCAAAATATATATATATTGTCCTACCAATGGAGTGAAGGATCTACTGAACAAAACTACTATCTGCATGTATACTGACCTGTGTACAATTTTAAGAATTAATAAATCAGTCTAGTAAATAGTTTAATATTTCTATGAGTGCACCTCCGTTTTTAGGTGTCTCATAAATAGTTTATGCTCCTTGATAAAAAAGAATAAAATAAGTTAACTTTTACTTATGAACAAAATAGGTGATTAGGTGAGTAATTCAATTGGATTCCATGGAGGTTTATTCTCACCATACTGAGTCCCAATTAGGTAGTTGGTGGCGTTGTTGAACAAAATGATTTAATGACGAAAGGGAAGGCGGCGATAGTTAACCCCTGAGGTTGATGTCGAAGTGAAAGTGTCACCTCTGTAAACGTGGTTTTTCACTCATACCATCTCCACCATACCACCAGCCATGACCAAATTCCCCTCTGCGTACACGTTTCGTCAGTTTCACATTACACTTCCTTCGTCACAACTACGTCTCCACATACACACACAAATTCCGTTGTGATCTTTCTTCATCCACGCACGCCAAATTCGTAGTCCGTACGCAAAGAGTGAAGGGCGTCATAGAAAGAGCGATAAGAGAGCGAGAAGGGCTTCGGTCAACAATGGGGTTTTTCTTTTTTATGGAGAAAGAAAAAAAGGTTTGGAGAGAGAGAAAATGAAGGGTAACTAGGAGGAGGGGAAAAAAGAAGGTTCAACGAAGTTACTTGAGACAAAAAATTACGGGGGTAAAATGTTTTGTGCAAACTTTGGCAAAGGAAAACAGATTGTGAAGTGAAATTGGGGGAAAGAAGAGCGAGAAGCACACAATTATAAATTATTCGTTCGTAAGGGAGAACCAGGGGTAATTCAAGTTTATTATTTTTATTTTTATTTATCCGGTTTTTCCATTAGATCTGCATGTTTATGGAATTGATTGAATGAGGTTATTGTAAACTGTGGATGAAATTACATGGTGGGTTAGGAAGTTTTTGATAATTATATATACCTTCTGATGCACAGAAGGATTTGTATGAAATGTTAGTGTGACTGAAATTGGTTTTCCTTCTCAAATTAGTCAAAGATTATTCTCTCTTGCAAACTAAATCTTGATGTCACCTGTTGCTTTCCGATTTACTAAAGCTTAATGGAATTAGTACACCATCTCACATGCTAAATCTTAATGTCTAGTTGAGGTTTTTTTATGGATCATTACTCTTTAGAATGAAATGGCAGTGAGTTATAAAAGGCATTGGAATACAATTGATTTAGGGAAATCCATGTAAAAGCTCAGGTAATGTTCATTTATCTCATTGATGTACAAATTATTATTTTTTTGGACTTTAAACTTTGGTTTATGATGCTTTACTATGACTTGAAATGTTTTGAGGTCTCTTGTGTTCACGGTTTTAGCTCGAGTCTATTTTGCTATAATGGAGAAACTGGACATCGTCGAGTCTATGTTCACCGTGGAAAGAATAGATTATTGTAGTTATAGATAATCATTGTAAGGTTCATAAGCAAAGAGCTTTTTTGTTTTGTTTTGATGTGGTCAAGTTCCCAGTATAAAGTAAAAGTTGTGTTATGTTTGTTGTTTTAGTTAACATTCTCAATACTTTTTTTATGATGAAATAAGTGTATGTAATAAAAGTTGAATTTTGTCATCTAGTGACCTAAACAATGCCTCTTCGTATTAATGAATATATCTAAAAAAAATCATTAAAGGTCTGCAACAATTATTTCGAGTATTACAGGGTAAAACATCTATCTTATCTGGTTTTGAAAAGAAAAATAATGAAACAATCTTGGTATTTGACCTTTGGTACTTTTGATGTCGCAGTATCGATAAAAGTAGTAAAATATGATGATTTGATTTAATCTATCGCAATACTTGAGGTTGGCGATGGTGTCTTTTATATTATACTTTTGATTTTTTAAATGAATTATGTTGTGATTAATATTTTTGCTAACTAATATCATTTAAAAAATTGTTGATTGACTAAAACTTCAAGACATTATAGATGGAGAATCAAGCTCTTTATAAAGCAAAAATATATATGACTCAAACTAACATCGTATTTACTTTGTCATTCATAATTGAGCAATCTTAAGGTATTTATTTCTACACTCAATCCAAAAGTTTTTGAGAGTGCCTCTTAAGCTTTGTGCAAACCACTGAGCTATTGATGCGTATGTTTCCAGTTTTCCATTCATAATTGCTAGAGAAGATGGCCCCAAGCATATTGAGACCACCCTTGCAAGGGCTAAATTTGAGGAATTATGTTCAGATCTTCTTGATAGGTAATGATAATTGAATCTAATTTTTTTACCCCATAATATTTTAGTGCACCGACTTTCTCTAGTTTGAATGAGTGATAATGGTTTTCAAGTGACAAGATTTTGCTTGATTCCTTGAGGCTCTTTTCGAGCAAACAAAATTGTATGAATTGTGTTTTCGATGCTCAAGACACCAGCTTGAAAATTCATTGAGGGATGCAAAACTCTCGTTTAAGGATATTGATGAGGTGATACTTGTGGGTGGATCAACACGTATCCTTGTTTGTTCCAAAGGGAGCTTGTAAAGAAGATAGACTGATGGGAAGGATCCAAACGTCACTTGTCAATCCAGGTGAAGTGGTTGCCCTAGGAGCTGATTCGGGTTGGAATTTAGTTGTTTTCATCGAGAAATTATTCAATTTTATAGAGGGAAAATTGGGATATTTTTTGGGGGGGTGCTTAAGTTCAAGACTGCTACATATGAAAACATTGTTTTCTGGGTAGCATATTATGTTCATTGACTAATACTTTTGTAATTTTTGAATTGATTTTAGGCTGGTGTCTTGGCTGGAGCTGTCAGTGACATTGTGCTGTTGGATGTTACTCCATTATCCTCGGGTTTGGAAACTCTACGTGGTGTAATGACAAAAATTATCCCTCAAAACAATACTCTTCCAACCTCAGTCGATGTGTGTATAGCAGTATGGACCCTCCAGTCGATGTATATGTGTATTGCTATCAAATGAACCCCAGAAGACCCTACTCTGACTATACTGAAATGGACCAATATAAATGTTGCCTCTGAGTTTTTGTGGTTCATGGGAAATATAAATATATGATTTTCCCAAATGTATTTACTCATTGCCCGTACTTAGTTATGGACATTAAGTGTAGCATGTTGTAAATTTTAATGTCTTGCAAAGTCATTATAAATTTTAATGTCTTGATCATAAAATTATGCTTTTAATTAGTTTTATAAATGGATCCTTTAGAGTGCTATAATGAGTACCGATGACAGGGCATTCCATATCAATTATATCTATATCAATGACACCAACATGCATGCAACAACAGGTGTTCAAAGTTAAGCCTAATAAAATATATGAAAGCAAAGAAATAATTTAAGAAAAAATGGAGAGGGGGTAATGACAGGTATTTCTTAATATATACCATATCATTACCAAATAATATTTGTAACTTATTTATAATTGGTTTGGCATATTAATTTACTACATTAAACTCAATAGACAGAGTTAGAAACTTATTTTGAAGTAAGCATTTTCGTGAACTAAAATAGGTAGCTATAAATTAATGAGCCTTTCTTATCCTTTACTATATCATGTTTGAATTGGATGGAGCTCATGAAGATTTTATTCCCACTTTTAACCAAAAAAAAATAATTAAAGAGGAGATAAGAATATGTAAAATGTCAGTGATGGTCATTATTCTCCATCAACGTGCTTGCATTGTTATTTGCCATCCAGGAATACTATTTTAGGCCAACCTCATACAACAGCATGTTCGGCACAATTTTTGGACTGAAATCACTTTAATCTCTACACGTGTTGTCACCATCCATTTCAACCCATTTGAATTTTGAGCTTATAAAACATAACCAACTTCATGAGGTCAAATTCACTATGCAAATTTCGTAAGACGGAGTTAATAATTTATGATCTTGTTACCCTAAACCTATATCACAGGCCGTATATCCTCTGTATTTGCTCCATTCCTGTGACAACTTCGCATCAATTTGTTAGATGCAAATTTAGGAAGACATGAAAAATATCTCCAGCTTTTTTTTCCAAAAAGAACAAGGACCACCAACATAATGAATCGGGTTTTAAAGTATGCGGTTCACCCTTAAGGTAACAGATAACCAGAGTAAGAACAATTTAAAAAAAAAATCATAAACTGAAAAGTTCATTCAAATAAAAGCTTGTTAATACTCGTGAAAGCAAATAAATCTAGCGCTACAATTCTATTAAAATGCACGATCACTTTCACAGGGAGAGAATTAATAAAAAAGACTGTTAATAAAAGTCAAATACCAATAACTATTATTGTGACTATTCGAAATGGTCATAATTAATAAAAGACCAATAATAATATAAAATTAAAAGTGAAACATCAATGATTATTCTCGTAATAATAATAACCATTCGAAATAGTCATAATTAAACGTAACGAATCCGCCAGAGGTTTCCCATGATAGCGGGGCCAAGATGCCGCCGCCGTGCGGAGATGCGCACCCGACTTCGAGGAGTCTGTGGCGGGATATGTGCCACTGGTAGCAGGAGGAGCTGCCGGAGATGTGCCACCGATAGCCGGAGGAGCTGCCGGAGATTCCACCGCTGGTCGCCGGAGGATCTTTCGGAGGTGGCATGAGATGTCGTCGGAGGTTTGCCGGAGATGCCGGAGGAGGTGGCCGGAGGAGCGCCGGAAGGGGGTGCGGCCGGAGCTTCGCCGACGGCATATGCCGGAGCTTTGCTAATAGCAGCACCAGATTGCCAGAGGTGACTTTGTTAAAAAAACAAAAAGCAAAAAACAAAACCTAAAGCAACAAAAAAACCTACTATTACAGGTAAATGTCAAAGGTGTATGGTGCACCCAAACACAGGAAGGTGCACCATAGCATCCGCCATAGTTTATGCTCCTTTTTTTTTTCCTTATCAAAACTTATTGGACTGCACACTTTTCACATGATTTTAGAAAATTAACCCCTAGCTACGCTACGCATGTTGAAAGTTAATCTTCGTAGCCATAATGTGACATCTCTCGTTTGGACATATCGAGGATAGGTAAATTAGAGAGTTGCATGTTACTTGAGACATAAAAGGTGCAAACTTTGGCAATATATGTATATAAGAGAAATATTCTAAAGAAGGTAAAGCATTGGGATAGATATAATCATATGTTAAATAAGCACAGAATATTTAAAAAAATTAAACTGAGATGTACCCGAAAAAAATAAAAGTGAAAGAACACGCTATCCATGGCTCAGTCCTGGGAGGAATACCATAGTTGTAAACTCATAAGGTTTATTCATGTGTACAATGGACTTTAAACTTGTTATTCTCTATCATGCTTGTTTCACTATCTTATGTGATTAGTCCAATTAAGTTTCATAGGTTTTTTTTGTTTTTGTTTTTGTTTTTGTATAAACTGTGCCTTTTCTTTTTTTGATAAAGTATAAAAGTGTGTCTAAACAATGCGTATATACTAAAAAATCATTAAAGGGCAATATTATTTATACTTATCTTATCTTATCTTTTTTTGTTATGATAAAAGAATAAAAATGATGAAGATGTGTATCTACAATCTTATCTTTTTTATATTTACTTTTAATTTTTAAATAAATAATTAATAATAATAATTTAAAAAATAAAAATTAGACATTATAGTGGAGAATCTCCTTTATAAAATATATATGAGTAAAGTTACTTATTATGCATCAGGTAAGTTAAGAGTGGGTAGAGAGAAAGAATCCTTATGACTAATATTCATAAGAGATCAATCCGCATGTATGGAATGTACAATATCATTAACAAATATGAATTAAAAAAATTGAGATATGGACATCATATGATTACAGTAAGCAGAGTCAAAGTACTATCTAATATTACCCGATGTGGTTGATAAAGTAGAATAGGTATTACCAAAATTGGATAGTAGACGCTTAAGGAGGGACACGAAATCATTAGTAGAAAAAGCAGCCTGGAATGTGGCTAAAGAAACTGGGGATTCATTAGCAGTAGTAGAACAAGTACAGGCTTGGAAGAATTAGGACAAAGTTGAAAATTGTTCTTATCAGACCTTGAAGGACATGTGGAACAATTCTCAATCAAGTGTTCTAGGTTTTTATCATATCTGCAACATATAGGGGCAGTGAGCACAATTGAAGGAGACTGAGCAATGTCTAGTTTCTCCATTATAGCAAGGGAGAATGCAAAAACTGAACTTTCAGAGTTGAATTGGCGAAAAAGGACCTAAAAAATAGAAAGATCTCACCCAAAAAATCTTGGGAAGGGGTCTGGTGCCACATCAGCACTGCAACGTCAGGTGACATGTTAGCCAATGGATCAAGTCAGCAAGCCATGTCAACGTCTGTGCCACATCTGCAGGGTGGACTGGTCAGCGGGTCGTGGGTCAAATATGGGTAAATGGCATGTGAGACACACGTGCAGAGGGGAGCAGTGGCACGTGCGGTGGAGGACGACCATGTAATTTTGATGGCCAGTAGATCAGCAGACGGTGGTTCCAATGGTGTCGACGGTGTCAAAAACAGAGGTCCGAGGAGCGGCAAATTAGAAATGACAGTGACAGAGATTTTGGAGCAACGACGGTGAACAATGTCTGGACAGCGACGAAGCGCACTGTGACGGAGTGGCGAACAACCGTGATCTGGAGCGGTGTTTGGACGGAAGTGAGTTCCCAGTGACAGTGGCAACTGGAAACACGGCAGGGACGGTGTCTGTGAGCGGAATGATTGGATCGAGAGCCTAGACACTTTAATATAAAGTTAGAAACAAAAATAGAGAGAAAAAGACTAATAAAGTTGTGTTTATTTCTGAATGAATTGTATACATGGGGGTTAACCTTTATTTATACAAGAAGATTATTATACAAAAAAAGAAAATAATAAAATACAATTATGTACAAAATCAATTACAATCTTAATCATAATCTCAATCACTCTAACATGTGTAATTTCAACCTAAAACTAATTGGTATCAAGTGGAGTGACTTAACAGGTATATAAATCGTACTCAGAAGATTGAGGTAAGAGATGTGAGACTCTAACACCCCCCTTCACAAATGCTTAGTAAGAATATGTGAGCCTAGCAGGATAGGCAACAGAGAGAGCTTAGCAGAATAGGCAATGAAAATGAGATCTTGACTTTGATACCATGTAATATTCTAACCTAAAACCAATTGGTATCAAGTAGAGTGACACAACAGGTATATAAACCGAATCTGGAAGATTAAGACAAGTGATGTAGGACTCTAACAATACCATGTGAGATTCCAATCTAAAACTAATAGGTATCAAGTGGAGTGACCCCACAAGTATATAAATCGCACTCGGAAGATTGAGACAGGCGATCCCCCTCCACAGATGCTTGGCTGAAACAGGCGAGCCTAGAAAATATGTGACAGAGAGAGCCTAGCAAAATATGCGATGGAGATGAGATTTTGACTCTGATACCATATGATATTCTAACTTAAAACTAATTAATATCAAGTGAAGTGACCCAACAGGTATATAAACCACATTCGAAAGATTGAGGTAGACGATGTAAGACTCTAAAGTGTAACCAATCACATCTTAAAAACTTGAATTGTTGTGTTACAGGACCTTGCCCGTGGTTGTGCTCAACCGGACAAAAATATAAATATGAAATCTAGAGGAAGAATGCATCGAGTTTATATCCATATAGCCTACAGATACTGATAGAGCAAGATGCTATTGAATATTGATGGTTGTTTTCAACTAGCATATAAAATAGGTGTCATGAGTTGCAACCCACAACCTATTGCTTTTCTCTTCAATGATTGAAAGGTGGACATTTACAGAAATAGACATGTTAGTTGCCCTTATTGTACAAGCATCATAAAACAAAAAATTAAAAAAATAAATGAAATGTGTATCGAGTGTCTTTTATACAATTTTTGTTCATAAATTATGCACAAATTACTGTTCAGCAATTAGCTTTCGGAATTCGAATCAAGCAATTTCTCTTTTCATATTTCATCCGATTGCGTAAACCAAAATAGTACTGCAACGTCCGTATTTGGCCTAAAATTTAACATTATTTCATCAGCCTATGAAGCATATGGGCACTACTTTCGAGTGTATCCCTTTCAGTTCATCTAGTTCAAGTTAAAATGCACGACTCACTATCAGAAATACTAGAAGGAAATTTAGGAATATCTATTAATTGCTGTTGACATATACAACTCAAGAGACAAAGAGGAGGATGATTTTATTAGTGCAGGAACAGCCTTCTCATGGGTTCACGTGGAATGTCTAATATGTGTTGCTAGATGATAGAATTTCTCATGCTCTCCAAGGAAAAAGAGGCAAGCTTCAATTTATTAGTCTCAATCTTGGAGCCATTGTCATGGGAAAAAGTGTTTGTCATTTTACTTGAAATTAAGTTTTCAGAACGAGCTAGAGTATTCAATCACCCATTGTCTTTCTCAATTCATTGGCACATGACACCAACACCGACTGCTGCAGCCTCAATACCCCATGCTGCCACAATGCCACTGTCATAATTTTTCCTGCCATGCACCTTTATCCAATGGTCATTCCTGAGTATACCTGTATTATAAAATGTGTAGCATGGCAAAGGGATAGTAAGGACAACACAGTACTCAATCATCAATCTATTCAAGCTAGGGAGCTTTGAAACGAAAGAAACGAATCTCTGGAGCTTGTGCTTACTACTACGGAGACATTGTCATTGCGTTACTGACAGTTTGTGGACGTAATTTGGGCAAAACACGATATTTTTTCTTTTTTGAAAAAAAAAATTTAAAGGAAGAGGAAGTTGTCTCATTCTGAAATTAACCACAAACCTTAAAGAGAGAATGAGATTATCAATAACAGGAATCACTTTTTTGTTGACGATCTTAGATACTATTAGGATGAGCCAATCCTTGTTGGCATGGACACGAATTCTTTTTACTATGATTTTACTTTTTTATTTGCACATATTTTATTTGATTTTATTTTTTTATAATTTTAATTTTTTTTAAATTATATAAAAAGACAAATTTATCCTTATGATAAAATTACATATAATTTTTAAAATTTTGAAAATATTGTTTAACTTAAATTAATTTTTTATAATTTTAAATATTCATTTTACATATAGTTAAATTATTAGAATAATTTTATATTTTTCAGTTTTTAAAATAATATAAATAACAAAATTAGCCTTGAGATAAAATAAAAATGATTTTTAAAATTAATTATTAGTATTTTATTATTTTAAATATTTTATATTTATTATATATTTTTTTGGTAACCATAAGTCTTTAATTATTTTATATTTAAAATATTTTTTTATATCATACTTTAAATCATTTATCCTATCCTGTTGAGTTAACTTTTTCAGGGATAAATTTGAACTAAATAGTCGGGATAGGATAAGTGATGGATTAATTTATCATATCATATTTCACCAAACAATAGTTTCGGATAGAATATGATAGTTTATCTGTCATACCTCTCTTATCACGGCCAATTACTAAACGCCTTAAAGAGAGAATGAAAGATTATCAATAACAGGAATCACTTTTTTGTTGACGATCTTAGATACTATTAGGATGAGCCAATCCTTGTTGGCTTGGACACGAATTCTTTTTACTATTCGTACTTTGCACAGGTATTATAAAAATATTAAGGTTTAAATATGTGTTTTTTCATTCTAAATATATTAATTTTTAGTTTTGATCTTTTAAAAATTTTTGTTATAATTTGTATTCCTGTAATTTAAAAATTAGTGAAATTAAATTAATTTAACTTCTTTTATACTAAACATTCTCTCATGTTTAGGACTAAAAAAAATTAATATGAGAATGTTGAATTGAGTCAACTTCACTCATTTTTTGAATTAGGATAAAGACTAATTTTACTCATTTTTAAAATTATAAAGACACAAATGGTAAAAAAAATTTTTAGGGATCAAAACTAAAAAATGATATATTTAGAGAGACCAAAAATATATTTAAGTTAAATATTAATTATATTATTTTTTTCTCTGCATATATTATAAATATATAAATTCTTAAAATGAATTTATTTTTTATTTTTATTTTGATTAGATTTCACTTGCTTTATAATTCAACATTCACGTTTAAAAAAGGTGATATTTTAAAATAAAATAAAATAAAATAAAATAAAAGATAGATATGATAAAAATGTTAATTAAAGTTGAAAGAGGATGGGCCTAGTGGAGGACCTCTTAATGAGACCTTTAGATGATTTTTTAATGAGATTCGTAGAAGGAGTGGGAGATAAGAGCATGAAAATTATAATGAAAAATATTTGCGGGAATTAAAGTTACTCTTGTTACGTGTTTTTAACTCTTACTAATTGAATTATTAACATGAAATTAAGAAAAATATATTTAAACAACAGACATAAGACATTCAAATAGAGAGAGTAACGTAACAAACTAATACATTATCAAATGATAGTACCGAAATTTATATAGGGGTGGATTGATCAAGAGCTAGGGCTATTTCCAACTTCTGCCTCATTTTCTTGTTTCTAATTATATGTATTTTTAATTAAATAATAACTAAGAGAAGTTGTTATCAAATAAGAGAAAGATACGTTCTTCTTAACTGCCAGCTTTTTTATTGACGGGACAAAAATAAGATAGAAGATTCAAATCTTAGAGATAGTAGCTTATTTTAATTACCAGAGTTAGTGGCAGTCGGGGTAATATATAAATAAATATTAAATAGCAATTCAGCGAAGTATATGTTATTACTAGTTTATATTGGAAATCAGTCTAGATTTTGATTAGGATTTACATTCTCTCATTTCTATAAAGCAGGACAGTGTCCTATCATATAAAAGGCATAACTTTTATTATGAAAACATCTATTATTACCTGTGTGTAAGGATCCTCCAATAATTTGTTTTTTATTTATAATAAAACATTATTATGTTCTTAAGAGAAAATGAGAGGATCTACGTCCTTTTCATTATTGATTTATGAATTATTGGAGGTGGGATGTTCCTAGGTCTAAACAAAGAAGGTTGAAGGATTAAATGGAATAACATGATCTTTCCATTTCGTCTAAGGTCTAACTAACAACACTTGCACATGGTTCAGAGTTTATATATAATGACATGGTGTACTAGACGTAAGTCATGGGAGAGAGAAAAAAATAATGAAAAAAAGTAGAGAAAATTGAGAAAAGTGAAGAAAGAAAGTAATATATAATTAGTTATAGACCATTTCACAGGCTTCTTTACTATGTTGTCTTTCGTAGTAAAATTATTTATTAAAATATTATTTTTTTAAATTATTTATTAAAATATTACTATTTTAAAATTATATATTAATCTATTAATTTTTTGTCTATTATGATATTTTTTATTATTTTTGAAATATGTCAAAAGAAATGATATTTTTATGTTAAAAACTTTAACAAACGTGATGTTTTTCACCTGGATGCGTCAAAGGAAATGATGCATTTCACGTGAAAACGCCACGTATAATGGTGTTTTCATGTTAAAAACTTCAACAAGCTTGGCGTTTTTTGGTCAAAAGCCTCAACAAGCTTGGCGTTTTTAGGTTAAAAGCCTCAACAAGCTTAGCGCTTTCATGTATTTAGGATGTATGTATTATTTTACTTTCATTTGAATTCATTACTTATGTATATGACTTCTTTGATCATGTTAGGACTTCAACATACATGTAATAATGTTTAATGTAACACCCCGAAAATTGTTTGTTTCATGATTTATATTTATTTTATAATATTTTTTATTTTTTGTGAATTATTTCAGTAATTTTGATTATTTTAATATATTTTTCATTTTGCGTGTGCGCTGAGTGGGGCCAAGAAAATAAAATATTTTTTCCGAGGTCGGAAAACCTTGAACTGTGGAAACAGTGATAGGAGATCTTACTAAACCCGATGCCAGACACAGTTTACGAAGTTTTCGTTTTTTGAGATTTTATCTGATAAATAAAATTGCAGTACGTTTTATTATCCATTGGACAATAAATACTGATTTTGTTAACTGTAACCTTTGTCCACTGAATAATAGCTTTAGTAGAGTATTAGTCATCTTTTCTAGAGAGCACTTTAATGACATCACCATTGACTTTTTCAAAAAGTGCACAAAGCTTCTCAAGGAAGCTTTATATCAAGCTTCTCAAGAAAGCCAATTTTTCTCTCTCCTCCCTTGGAGACCCCACGACAATGAGAGGGGAAAAGATAACACAAATTGTTATCTTTTCACCTAAACACATATTCACTTTTCAATTTTCAAAAGTTTATATCACTTTCTCTCTCAACTTTTCCTTTCTCTCACTTTTTCTCTCATCTCTATTTTCTCTCTTCACTTCCACGGCCATACACGCCATTGTTGGCCATCCATACTTGCTTGCTCAACTAACCTTATTTCTTGCATCTATTCATCACCTTGAAGCTTTTTCCTTTTGTGACCATCACTTGATTCTTCCATCTTAATCTTCTTCCTACCGAGCCCTAAAACTTGAAGCTTTGAGGTAAGGTTCTTGATTTTCTATTTCACTTCCTTCATTTTCGTGATTCTTGGTCACCATTGTGATCAAGGACTTCTCTTTTCAAGCTTTGTTTGTTGATTATGCAAGTTTGAATATCTTAGGGTTTTGTTGGTAGTGGTGGATGAAAATTGCAAGAAGCAACAAGGAGCTTGCCTTTTTCTTGTTGTCTCTTTAGGTTAGAGGGAGATCATCCTCTTCAACCTATCATGGTGGTGAGGAACACGTTTTTGTGTTGATAGTGAGAAATTCATGAGAGGGTTACTCACTTTGTTGTATGGTTTTTAGTGATTCTTGATGATTTTGTGTTGGTCTTACCTTGTATGACTTTATTATTTGCTATCGTATATCTTGATGGATTTGGATTGATTGGAATCATGTATGAAAAGCAATGGCTATTTGCCCCTTTGTTTGAGGCTCACGGCCAAGCACCCATAAATAGGGTGTCCAAGATTAAAACTTTATACTAATTTAGGGACTAACTAATTAAGTGATTAATGATGAATGAAATGATGAGAATTTTAGGTTCCTAGTCCCTTAGAGCTCATGGCCTGATAAAGTACCTAATGGTAAAATTTTGTGTTAAGATTGAAACTTAATTAATTAGATGATTGGATCTTGATTAGGGATTCATAAAATGGAAAGAATAAAGAACAAAATTTTATCCTACAACCTAAATTGATTTTTTTTTTTTTGCCAAAGAAAGAACATGAGTGTGAGTGAGGTTTTGAGAAACTTGAAATAATTACTCTAAGTGAGTTATGTTTAGAACTAAGTAAAGGATTTGTTTAATTAGAGTAACAAAGATTAGGTGAAAAATACTAGAAAATCCCCCTAGAGAGGCTTAATAGGAAAAGTGTTGAAGTTGAAGCGTAATTTTATATTAAACCTTGAAAGTATGTTTTCGTAAGTGAGAATTTGGACAACGAATTATTGTGGGTCCATGAGTGGGACCAAGGTTTATTGATATTTGATTTGGCCATTTATGACGTGTGGTTATGGAAAGGTCATGTTACTATTGAATATATGTATATATGCATCGAGTCATTATGCATTGTGAAAGTCCGGTGGACTTGTTGTAAGATTTTATGCATAGGAGATGAATCACACCTTAGTGCGGGTGTGAATAGATTAGTGTAGGTCACTTGTTAATCTTGGAGGCGTCGGGGTGCAGATATCTCACAATGGACAATTGGTAGCTCCTCTGTACCGTGGGACAGATCGATGCAAAAGAACCAACGATCCGGACCGAGACACTGTCTTATATCGCGATCTTGTGAAGAATGTCCTGTATAAGTCTTGTTGCGTAATTCGTTAATATTTAAGCATTTGATTTGAGGCTAATGAGATACAGACATATCTCCTTGATCATTCTCTCCGAAGTCGTGTTTAGCTCCATGGAGTAGGATTTTGGTACTTGTGCATGTGCATAGTTGGTCGACATATTTGCCTGGCAACAAAGTATATGATTATGAAATTATTTCTTTTACTGATATTATGATTGCCTAAATTAGTAAATTATTTATTATCTGAACCTTGATGCTGGTTACTATTTTTACTATGTTGTTTAGCGTTATGTGTCATTTATGTTTCTTTACTGCCATAATTAGTAATGATATTGGATATCTCACCTCTTTGCTTTGTTATTCTGTTTATATTTGTGCTTCTTTAAAGACTGAGGCAAGGAAGAGCCCGAGTTTCCTGGTTTTTTGGTCAACCTAGTCTTCTGTTTTGTGATGGCATCCCAACGAGGTTTTCTAGGGTATGCCAGGCTGAGGTTTCACGGAGGCGTTGACTGTTGGCACGTTGACTTGAACACCGAGCGTTTCATCTATGTGGGAGATGTGACTGTATCTTTGGCTTAGGGTTGTCATGATCCACTTGTTTTCTCTTTTGATGTTGCTGTATCGATGGAGTTCTACATGCCGATACGTGAGGTGTGGGGTGATCGCGAGTATACCCCACATGAGGATTCGTTCCTGTCCTCTGCATAAGCCCTACTCGCGAGTCTGTTGCTCCTATGAGGATTTCTTCTTCTGAGGAGGATCCTGAGGAGGACCAATCTAATGCTCCTTCTCAATAGTTATTGGGGGCATGATACTTTTTGTAACCTTGGTGGCTGTCTGTATATATCTTTTTTGGGCATGTAAAGCTTCTACTTTCTTTTGCTAAAAATGTTAGTGTATCTAAATACTTATGTCATGTATCTTTTGTATAAATATATGGTTTGATCTTCATGATAATTTCTGCTAAATTTATATTTTCCGCTTACAGAACAAAAAGAAATTGCCAAGTTATTATATGCTTTATAAATGAACAGGTTACTATCTATATGTATATAAACCGGGTCTTAGTGTTATCTTTTGAGTTTCGTTTTTGGTGCGACGCCCTCCCGAAGGGGGCGTTACACTAGTTTGGTATCAGAGGCTCGATTTAAGTTTTCTTTTGGGTTTTGTGGTTAGGTTTGTCTTATTTGTGTTGTGTGATTCTCTGTGTTTGGTTTCCAAAAAGTTGTATCCAATTTTCCTTATGTTTTGTTTAGTCTAACTCTGAAAGAGAGTGATGGCTTGTGGTGGAGGCATGGCTGCAGCAGTTGAGGCAATGCAACAAATGGCAGACGTCATAGTACAACAAGACAAGAGGGTTGCCCAACAGCAAGAGGCGACGACGGAAGCCCAGAATTTGTCAGAATTTCACCGCAACAACCCACCTCAGTTTAAAGGGGAGTTCGATCTGGAAAAAGCTTGTCTTTGGATCAAGGAGTTGGAGAAGATATTTCGAGGAATGAGATATGCTGATGATAGGAAGGTAACTTATGCTACCTTTATGCTTGTTGGAGATGTTGAAGATTGGTGGAATGGAGCCCAACGACTGATGGAAGCTGAGGGAACAACGATCACATGGGAAGTCTTCGAGAACAGATTCATGGAGAAATATTTTTCAGCTAGTGCGAGGCACTTGGTCTTAAACAAGGAAGCATGACAGTTAGTGAGTATACAGCAAAGTTCAAAAGCTTATCGAAGTTCTCGAGGTATTTCCAGCTACATCCTGACGAAGAGTGGAAATGCCAAAAGTTCGAAGAAGGATTGCGCCATGACATGACGAGAGCAGTACTACCATTGGGAATTGACCAATTCCCAGCCTTACTAGACAAGTATCGTAGGATTGAAGAGCTAGAACAATCAAGGGACATGAGGAGTCGCAACTTTGGACCTTCTAGGTTCCAAAGGGGAAACAACAGCAACGTAAATCGCTTTCAAAGGAAGCCTTATTCCCAACCGCCAAGGAACCAACATCAACCACAATCACATGGTGGAGGTTCGAGTGGCAATTCTGATGGCAACAAAGTTGGCCAGACTTGGACATATTTGTCAAAGTGTCTCAAATTCAGAAAGGACTACCTGACAAGGGATTGTACAATCAAATGGATCATCTGCTTCAGATGCAAAAAACCTGGACATATCTCTAGAGATTGCAACCAACCCAAGGCAGAGCCTTCTGTCGACAACGTGCGAGCTGCCAAACCTCAGGTAGGAGGCAGAGTTTACACAATGAATGGAGCAGAAGCCTCCCAATCTGAAGATTTGATAAAGGGAGATGGTACCATAGGAGATAATATTTTAACTGTATTGAATGATACAAGGGCGATCATTCTTTTATTGCTTATAACTGTGTACGTCGATTAGGTTTACTTGTGTCTCCTTTGCCTTTTGATTTAAGTGTTTCTACCCCTACTACTAAACATGTTGTGACTACCCAAGATTGTTTGAACTGCCCCATAGCTGTTAAAGGTCGAATCTTTTCTATTGATTTGATCTGTTTACCTCTTTCCCAAATAGACACAATCTTAGGAATGTATTAGTTATCTTCTAACCATATCCTATTGCATTGTTCCAATAAAACCCTAGTTTTTCCTATGTCTGAAGTTTCTAGACTTTTGACGGCTAACCAAGTTAAAGCTTTCTTAAGAGGAGGAGCTCATGGATACATGTTATTGTCTTCCTTAGAAGTCAAGAGCGAGACAGATGTAAATGTTATTCCAGTAGTCAATGAGTTTCCCGAAATCTTTCTTGATGATGTACCTGGTTTACCGCCGGAGCAAGAGATAGAGTTCGCTATCGATCTTGTACATGGATCTGGTCTTGTATCCATAGCGTTGTACAGAATATCGCTATCAGAATTGGTTGAACTTAAGAAACAGTTAGTGGAGCTTCTGGAAAAGTAATTTGTCAAGCCTAGTGTGTCACCCTATGGAGCGCCAGTGTTATTGGTCAAGAAGAAGGATGAAACTTTACGCTTATGTGTAGATTATCGCCAGTTGAATAAGGTCACAATCAAGAATAAGTATCCACTTCCGAGGATAGATGATTTAATCGATCAGCTGAAGGGAGCCGTTGTTTTCTCCAAGATAGATTTGCTTTTTGGCTATCATTATATCCGAGTCAAGGTAGAGGATATCCCTAAGACGACTTTTTGTACACGTTACAGACATTATGAGTATCTTGTGATGTCGTTTGGAGTGACAAATGCATCTGCCATATTCATGGATTACATGAATAGAATCTTTCGTCCTTACCTAGACAAATTTGTCGTTGTTTTTATTAATGACATTCTGATCTATTCTCGAAATCAGAAGGAACATGTCGAACATCTCAATATAGTTCTCCAGATTCTGAAAGAGAAGAAGTTATATGCCAAGTTGTCAAAGTGTAAGTTCAGGTTGGAAGAGGTTAAGTTTTTGGGTCATGCAATCTCGAAGGATGGAATTACAGTGGATCCATCGAAGGTTGAAGCAATTCTACAATGGGAAATATCGAAAACCATGACTGATATTTGAAGCTTTGTGGGATTAGTCGATTATTATCGAAGATTCATTGAAGGATTTTCTAATATAGCAGGACCTTTCACTCAACTTACGAGGAAGAACCAAGCTTTTGAGTGGACCGATGCTTGTGAAGAAAGTTTTCAAGAGTTGAAGAAACGACTGACTACTTTACTAGTTTTGGTTCTACCCTATCCAAATGAACCCTTTGAGGTATTTTGTGATGCTTCACATCAAGGTTTAGGATGTGTACTCATGCAGAATAGGAAAGTGGTGGCGTATGCTTCAAGACAGTTGAGAGTGCATGAAAAGAATTACCCTACACATTACTTGGAGTTAGCAGCTGTAGTGTTTGCTTTGAAAATATGGTGACACTTTCTGTATAGAGCGACGTTCAATGTCTTTAGTGACTACAAAAGTTTGAAATACTTGTTTGAGCAAAAGGAGCTGAACATAAGGCAGCGAAGGTGATTGGAATTTTTGAAAGACTATGATTTTCAACTCCAATATCATTCCAGAAAGGCAAACGTCGTAAATGCTTTGAGTAGGAAGATGCTTAGTATGTTTGCTATGATGATTAAGGAGAAGGAATTGATAGAGCAGTTCAGGGATATGTGGCTATTTGTTGAATTGGCACCGGGAAGGATTCTTTGAATATGGTTACTATTTTGAATGATTTAATGGAAGAAATTCGAGAAAAGCAGGAAGGTGATGAATTTTTGCAAAAGGAAAGGGAGCTAATGAAGCAAGGCAATGTGTCAACAGTAGAGGAAGGACCTAATGAAATCTTAAAGTTCAAAGGTAGGATATGTATACCAAATGATCCGGAGCTTAGGAAAATAATTCTTGATGAAGCTCATACTAGCAGGTTAAGTATGCATCCTGGAATGACTAAAATATACCAAGATCTGAAATAGTTGTTTTAGTGGCCTGGAATGAAAAGAGATGTAGCTCAATAGTGTCATCTTGCTTAGTCTGTCAAAAAGCTAAGGTTGAACACCAGAGACCGTCAGGAATGTTGCAACCTCTAACTATTCCTGAATGGAAATGAGATAGTATTGCAATGAATTTCATGGTTGGATTGCCAAAGACCCGAAAGGGTCATGATTCGATATGGTTAATTGTTGACTGGCTTACGAAGTCTACACACTTCTTACCGATTAACATAAGGCATTCAATGGAGAAGTTAACCCAATTGTATATTGGTGAAATTGTTAGACTGCATGGTGTGCCTTACAATATTGTTTCTGATAGAGATCCAAGGTTCACATCAAGGTTTTGGAAGAGTCTTCAAGAAGCAATGGGAACGAAACTACGTTTGAGTTCTGCTTATCACCCTCAAACTGATGGTCAATCGGAAAGGATGATCCAATCGTTGAAAGATTTGCTTAGAGCCTGTACTTTGGAACAGACTAAAAGTTGGGATGAAGTTTTACCTTTGATAGAGTTCACCTACAACAACAGTTTTCACTCGAGCATAGGGATGACACCCTATGAGGCTCTATGGACGATGGTGCAGAACACCTTTGTGTTGGCACCAAGATGGAGAGCATCTTATGATTGGACCTGATCTTGTGTAATAAACAATGAAAAATGTCAAGATGATTCAGGAAAAGATGAAGACGACTCAGAGTCGACAGAAAAGCTATGCGGACAAAAAGAAATAACCTCCTGAGTTTGAGGAATGCGAGCATATGTTTTTGAAAGTCACACCTAAGACTGGGGTCGGCCAAGTTCTCAAATCTAGAAAACTTACTCCTAAATTCATCGGACCTTATCAAATTCTTCATCGGATAGGTCCAGTGGCTTACCAAATAGCCTTACCACCTTTTCTTTCTAACCTTCACAATGTCTTTCATGTGTCGCAATTGCGAAAATATATTCCTGATCCAAACCATGTCATAGCACTTGATACAGTACAATTAAAAGAGAATTTAACCTATGAGACACTTCCTGTAAAGATCGAGGATAGGAGAGTGAAGCGACTCAGAGGGAAGGAAATCTCATTAGTGAGAGTAATCTAGAATGACATAACCGGAGACGCAACGTGAGAGTTAGATGACAAGATGAAGGAACAATATCCACATCTATTCTAAGGTATGACAAATTTCGAGGATGAAATTTCTTTTTAGAAGAGGAGAGTTGTAACACCTCGAAAATTGCTTGTTTCATGATTTATATTCATTTTATAATATTTGTGATTTTTTGTGAATTTTTTTGAATTATTTCGATGATTTTAATTATTTTAATATATTTCTCGTTTTATGTGCACACTGAGTGACGCCAGAAAAATAAAATATTTTTCCCGAGGCTGAAAAACCTTGGACTATGAAAATGGTGACATAGGATCTTACTAAACCCAAGGCTGGACACAGTTTACGAAGTTTTTATTTTTTCAGATTTTATCTGATAAATAAAATTGTAGTACGTTTTATTATCCGTTGGACAATAAATACTGATTTTGTTAACTGTAACCATTGTCCATTGGATAATAGTTTTAGTAGAGTGTTAGTCATCTTTTCTAGAGAGCATTTTAATGACATCACCAAGATGACATCACCCTTGACTTTTTCAAAAAAGTGCACAAAGTTTCTCAAGAAAGCTTTGTATCAAGCTTCTCAAGGAAGCCAATTTTTCTCTCTCCTCCTCCCTTGGAGACCCCATGCCAATGAGAGGGAAAAGATGACACAAATTGTCATCTTTTCACCTAAACAAACATTCACTTTTCACTTTTCACTTTTCAATTTTCAAAAGTTTCTATCACTTTCTCTCTCAACTTTTCCTCTCTCTCACTTTTTCTCTCATCTCCATTTTCTCTCTTCACTTCCACGGCCATACACACCATTGTTGGCCATCCATGCTTGCTTGCTCAACCAACCTTATTTTTTGCATCTACTCATCACCTTGAAGTTTTTTCCTTTTGTGACCATCACTTGATTCTTTCATCATCATCTTCTTCCTACCGAGCCCTAAAACTTGAAGCTTTGAGGTAAGGTTCTTGATTTTCTATTTCCCTTCCTTCATTTTAGTGATTCGTGGTCACCCTTGTGATCAATGACTTCTCTTTTCAAGTTTTGTTTATTGATTATGCAAGTTTGAATATCCTAGGGTTTTGTTGGTAGTGGTAGACGAAAATTACAAGAAGCAACAAGGAGCTTGCCTTTTTCTTGTTGTCTCTTTAGGTAAGAGGGAGATCATTCTCTTCAACCTATCAGGGTGGTGAGAAACACGTTTTTGTGTTGATAGTGAGGAATCCATGAGAGGGCTACTCACTTTGTTGTATGGTTTTTGGTGATTCTTGATGATTTTGTGTTGGTCTTACCTTGTATGACTTTATTGTTTAGTATTGTATATCTTGATGAATTTGGATTAATTGGAATCATGTATAGAAAGTAAAGGCTCTTTACCCCCTTTGTTTGAGACTCACGGCCAAGCACCCATAAATGGGGTGTCCAAGATCAAAACTTTGTAATAATTTGGAGACTAACTAATTAAGTGATTAATGATGAATGGAATAATGAGAATTTTAGGTTCCTAGCCCGTTAGAGCTCACGGCCCCATAGAGTACCCAATGGTAAAATTTTGTGTTAAGATGGAAACTTAATTAATTAGATCATTAGATGTTGATTAGGGATTCATAAAATAGAAAGAACAAAGAACAAAATTTTATCCTACAACCTAAAGTGATTTTTTTTGGGCCAAAGAAAGAACATGAGTGTGCGTAAGGTTTTGAGAAACTTGAAATAATTACTTTAAGTGAGTTATGTTTAGAACTAAGTAAGGGACTTGTTTAATTAGAGTAACAAAAATTAGGTGAAAAATACTAGAAAATTCCCCTAGAGAGGCTTAATAGGAAAAGTGTTGAGGTTGAAGCGTAATTTTATATTAAACCTTGAAAGTAAGTTTTCGTAAGTGAGAATTTGGACAACGAATTGTTATGGCTCCATGAGTGGGACCAAGGTTTATTGATATTTGATTTGGCCATTTATGACGTGTGGTTATGGAAAGGTCATGTTACTATTGGATATATGTATATATGCATCGAGTCATCATGCATTGTGAAAGTCCGGTGGACTTGTTGTAAGGCTTTATGCTTAGGAGATGAATCATACCTTAGTGCGGGTGCAAATAGACTAGTATAGGTCACTTGTTAACCTTGGAGGCGTCGGGGTGTAGGTATCTCACAATGGGCAGTTGGTAGCTCCTCTGTACCATGGGACAGATTGAGACACTGTCCTATATCGCGATCTTGTGAAAAATGTCTTGTATAAGCCATGTTGCGTAATTTGTTAATATTGAAGCATTTGATTTGAGGCTAATGAGACACAGACATGTCTCATTGATCATTGTCTCCGAAGTCGTGGTTAGCTCCATGGAGTAAAATTTTAATACTTGCGCATGTGCATAGTCAGTCAACATATGTGCCTGGCAACAAAGTATATGATTATGGATTTGTTTCTTTTACTGATGTTATGACTTCCTGGATTAGTAAATTGTTTATTATCTGAACCTTGATGCTGCTTACTATTTTTACTATGTTGTTTGGCGTTATGCGCCGTTTATGTTTCTTTACTGTCATAATTGGTAATGATGTTGGATATCTCACATCTTTACTTTGTTATTCTGTTTATATTTGTGCTTCTTTAAAGACTGAGGTGAGGAAGAGCCCAAGTTTCCTGGTTTTTGGTCAACCTAGTTTCTGTTTTGTGATGGCATCCCGACGAGTTTTTCTAAGGTATGCCAGATTGAGGTTTCACGGAGGCGTTGACTGTTGGCACATCGACTTGAACACCTAGCGTTTCATCTACGTGGGAGATGTGACTGTATCTTTGGTTGGGGTCGCTATGATCCACATGTTTTCTCTTTTGATGTTGCTATATCGATGGAGTTCTACATGCCGATACGTGAGGTATGGAGTGATCGCGAGTATACCCCACATGAGGATTCGTTCTTATCCTCTACACGAGCCCCTGCTCATGTGTCTGTTGCTCCTATGAGGATTTCTTCTTCTAAGGAGGATCCTAAGGAGGAATCTGAGGAGGACCCATTTGAGGTTCCTTCTCAGTAGTTGTTGGGGGCATGATACTTTTTATAGCCTTGGTGGCTATCTGTATATATCTTTTTTGGGCATGTAACGCTTCTACTGTCTTTTGCTAAAACTGTTGGTGTATCTAAATACTTATGTCATATATCTTTTGTATAAATGTATGGTTTGATGTTCATGTTAATTTCCACTAAGTTTATGTTTTCCGTTTACAAAAAAAAAAATTACCAAGTTATTATATGCTTTATAAATGAACATGTTACTATCTATATGTATATAAACCGGGTCTTAATATTATCTTTTGAGTTTCGTTTTGGTGCAATGCCCTCCCGAAGGGGGCGTTACATTTAACAGTATAAATTTTTTTACACAAATAATTAAGTTTATCTTTTTTTTTTTGTGTGAGTACTATGCTTTATGTTTAATAGTCTAGTACTCACTTGTAAAGATAACATAAAACATAGTACTCACATAAAAAAAAAAAAGATAACATTAGTTGTTTGTGTAAAATTTTTATATTGTTAAACATCATTACATGTATGTAGAATGTCTAACATGATCAAAGAAGTCATATACATAAATAATTAATTCAAATGAATGTAAAATAATACATACATCCCGAATACTTGAAAGCGCCAAACTTGCTAGAGTTTTATACCTAAAAATGCCAAACGTATTGGAGCTTTTGACCTAAAAACATCAAGCTTGGTGGAGTTTTTAACATGAAAACACATCCTAGGTGGCGTTTTCACGTGAAATGCATCATCCTTTTTCGTGCGTCCATGTGAAAAAAACTAAGCTTATTGGAGTTTTTAACATGAAAACGTCATTCTCTTTAATGTATTCCAGAAAATAATAAAAAATGTCATAGTAAATAAAATAATAATAGTTTGATATATAATTTTAAAAAAATAGTATTTTAATAAATAATTTTAAAAAATAATATTTTAATAAATAATTTTGTTACAAAAATAGTTTGATAAAAATGCCCCATTTAACATCTTAAGAAAGTGGAAAATCCGTACTTTCATGTGTAAAGATATTTTTAAAACATGGAACAGTGGATTTTAACTTCTTAGAGTTCATTTTACCTATATATAATATATGAAAGCTGAAAAAGTACAGCCTAGGACAACTTATTTTTCAATAAACTCTTAGATATTATTGGAATAAGAAAAAAATTACTTTATTTATTTAAAATATGATATTTCAATTATAATATTAAAAATATTTTAAAAGAAAAATATTGATGATTCACATAATTAATGTAATACATATTAAATGATATAAAATATTTTTTTTTTTAATTCAGAGAATACTTAAAAATCTCTCTTCATTCTTTATATTCTCTCAACTCGTGATCGAATATCTTTTCAAATTTAAGCCAAACAAATTTTGACACTTGTACAAATTATTGAATCTAAAAATGAAAAAAATCATTCAATGAATTTTATTTGATTTTAATTTTAAGTATTTAAATTGATAATTATTCTTTTATTAGTTAAGTCATTTGACCTATTTTACTAACGTTGTGTTTAGATTTTTTTTTAATTTTTAAGAGTATCTTCTTACGTGATAGATAAGAGATTAATTTTTTAGAAGATGATCAGATGTTTAAGCGATGACTTTTCTTAATAGTATTATTTTTATACATTTGATATATTCTAAAGGAATCAATCTAAGTACATAAATTGTCTCATGTGGTTTATATACACTAATTACAAAAATTTGTTATGTTACCATAACTAACACTAATTGATAAAACTGACTTCAACTAATTGTAACTGTTAACAAAATTCTAACTAACTTGTTTGCTATATCAGCAGCAAGTCAGTTCATCCAGGTTGGTTCTGAATTGAATCTAATAGTCTGGATTCTATGATTTCAAGCTCTGTTGACACCTTGTTTAGGAATTATATTGTATAGGAACAAAACGTAACTATTATAATTTTTAACTTTTCAAATAATCATTTTAATAATTTTTTTGTTATTATTGACACAATATATATCCTTACGAAATTGAACCTTCGAGTGACAACAAAAATAGATATAAAAACCTTTAACTTACTTTTAAAATAACTATGACATAATTTTATCATATAAGGATTTCGTGTCAATGCAATCGAATTTTTTTTTTCATTGCTTTTGTAATACATATGCTGCAACCATAATACACATAAGTTGTATGATTGGCATATGAAATAGATTTTGCAATATCATATATGTGGACATCATGCCTTCAGCAACCATCAATTTCAATATACACACCTAAAAAAAGATATGAAATACATATATAAGATAACTATTTAAACAAATGAATATCAAAGTTCATGTTTTGTTTTATAATATTGTATATCAGGTAGCTATGATATTTCAATTCATCAATGATCTCAAATACTACAAACACTGACAATAGTAAGTGTTCATTTATCTAGTAGGTACTCTTTTAAATGCTTCTTTATATGTAAAACATAAGTAGATGTTCATGCATTCTAATAAGTGTTTTTATAGGTGTTCATTTCTTTTGAGTAAGTGTTCTTTTATTCAATATATGCTTTTTTATATGATCTTTTTTCTTCAATAAAATGTCTATTAGGGACTAAATTAATAGTGCTATAACGAAAATTGACAATATGGGATTATTTTAAAAATGTTTGTAAATATAAAGATTGATTTGAAAAGAAAAAACTAAAATGACTAAATTAAAAATGGATGTAAAGTATAGGAACTAAAATTTTAATTTAACCATTTTTAAAAAGTGAGCAAGTCTTACTTTTCTAATAGGGTCAATGAGTGAAATTAATTCCATTACACATATCCGGTATCATATCCTGATAATTCATCCAAATTCTGATGTAGGATTAATGGAGAAGAGAACAAAGAACCCTTGGAGTTCCAAAGATACTCGGTGTCAAGAGACGTGGTCTCAAGGTAGAGATATAATTCACTAAATAATATAGTTATCTATAAAATCTTAAATTATCATAATCATAAATAATCGTAATCTATTATACATCATTCTCCCCTTCTGAGAGGACTCTCATCCGAAGAGTTAGAAGGCTAGTAATCCACCAAAAGAGGAGGGTCTAGGAGACAGAGATCATAATTGGGAATCCAAGCAGATCTGAGAGGTAGAAATCAAGTATTCATCCTAAAAAAATTTGTAGTATTGTTGATCTGAGGCTTCCGGTTCTGATGTTGGTAGTAGTTTCTCAAAACGAGGTTCAGATGGTAAGGTTCTAAAGACATTCGTATAGTTGTGTATAGTGGTGAAGGAAATGCAAATTTCAACAGTTGTTTTGGCAGTTTCAAGTGAGTTTGATAAGAATTTGGTGTGCGGTAAGCAACGAAACAACTTTGACTATGAAAAATCTTTGCTTCTGAACATCTCAAAGTGTGGGGATCAATAAGGCTCTAATATTAAATTGATGTAGGACCAATGAAGAAAAGAACAAAGAACCCTCAGAGTTCTAAAAGTACTCGGTGTCAAGAGACTCGATTTCAAAGTAGAGAATATAATCCACTAAATAACATAATTATCTATAAAATCATAAATTATCATAATCATAAATAATCCTAATATATTATATATCTTTTTAAAGAATTTTATCTTTCCATGTTTTAAGGATTTTATCTATTTTATAATTAGAAAAATTACTAGTGGAGTGGGTTGGGTCAAGGAAATTTTTTTTTTCAACCCGACCAAACCTGATTCATTCAAGAGTGAGTTGAGTTGAGTCAAACATGTGGGTCCGACATGCATTAAATTTTTTTTGTTAAAATAAATGTCGATATAAGAAATTAAAAATTCGTTGCATATAATACATCTTAATAAAAAACAATATATGTCCCAATTAACTTGAAAAGACACGCAATTAATTGTATGCAAACAAAGTAAGTCTAAAACTAAATAAACTTAACAAGTCTTACTAAGTTAACATAAGTCTGAAATAAGTTAAAACAAGTTAACATGTCCTAAAGTCATAAACAACAAACCACATTAACTAATTGAAGTCAATATCATCATATATAACATATAGATTGATATAATCATTTACTTCATTCTCAATTTTTTTCATGATACTATTTATCATCTAAGTGATCCATAGAATTTTCATCCCAATGATTTATTAGATGCTTCATGAGTTTCTAATCTTTATTTTTTTGTTACATTTTCAATGTAACTACAATGCTTACACATACACTTAATTGACCCTACAAAAAAGACATGAGTAAGCTAAATGGCTTTTACAAAAAAAAAAAATTGGATGGATTGGGTTTATGCGATAATTTTTAAACTTGCTATCCGACTCATACCTTATAAGTTGGAGTGATTTCTAATCCAACCTAATCTGCAAACCCAACCCAACCCACATTTTGTAAATTGAGGGGGTGTTTAGTTCAATTGTGAAAACTTGATTATTTCAATAATCGATTATTATATAATCGATTATTATTATAATAGATTATAATAGAATCAATTTTATATTTAGATATGTTAGCTAAAAAATAATTTTAAACTAATATATTTCATTTGAATAGTATAAAAATAATTTTTATACATTAAATTACTAAAATAAGTATAGAATGTTTAAAAAAATTATTTGATTGAGAAAAATAAGTATCTACATCTCAAAGTATAAGCAATAATTTATAATCGAAAATTATAAATTTTAATATTCAGCATTATAAAAAAATATATTTTATAATACATTGAATTTTGTATAAAAGTTAAAGCTAATTTTGTCAAACATATTATAACACTGAAACAACTTTTTTTTTTAAAAAAAAATGTTTCCATGAGAAAAAAATATTCCCAAATATGCATTGAGTTAGGTCAAAACTAATGCATTCGTGAATTGACGTAACCTGCTGGAAACCTCTACTTATGAGAGAAGGTGGATATCTTCTGTTCCCACAACTTGGGCATCAATTCTATCGTTTGAAAATATACCAAAATACCCAAGCGTTAATTTCTCTAATTTCCCTGTTCCACTTCCTCACTCCGGCTGCCTCATGGGTCTCAGTTCCTTCCTTCCTTCACTTAGCAGCTGCAAACCCTCCTCGTGCTTGGCCTGCTGGTACCAGTCTCACTATTCCATTGTGTTTTGCCTTACGTAGTCTTAGTTCCTTTTTTCATCTTGTTGAAGCGGTGCCCAGGCTGTGAAAAAATATATATACCTTCATTGTTGAAGCTAGTTGGTTGCAACTCTGCAAATAATTATGTATCTATATATTGTCGGTCTTGTATGATGTTCTTTCTTTCTTCACTGCCGGTAATTGATTTTTGGAAAAAAAAAATAATTTTTGTCCTACCTTTAATCTTAATTTTTGTTGAATTTTTATCTTAAAATTAATATTGTATCACTGTCATAAAGTATATGGCCATAATAATTATAACATTTTAATTATAAAAAAAAATCATTAAAAGGATAAATATTTATTTTATTAACTTGTTTAAAAGTTAATCCTAAATACTGTTTTAAAATAGATTCTCGTATTTTATATGTATATATATATATATATATATATATATATATAAAATACGAAATATATGAAGGGGTAAAAGTTAAGTTGTTTAAAATTAAGCTTGTTTTTTATTCCGTTTTTTATCAATTACATTGAAAAATGATTTAAATAAAATTTTATATATTAGGAACATTTTGAGAATTATGACATATATTATTGAGAATATGCATTGTGAACCAAACAAACTTTTAAGTTATTTTCAGGATTATGGAAAAAGATTCCTAGGCATTTGAAATGCTAACCAAACATAAATTTTAAAATACCCGAGAATAATATTCTTGGTTATAGTATTCTTAGGAATGTAATTCTTGGGATCGAACGAAACCTTAGGAAAAAAACTCTTTTAGTCTCTAATTGAACAAGTAAAGGTGTATTTACTTTTAATTTAAGAGTAAATACATAAATTAGTCCCTAAAAAATACATGTGTGCATTTGGTGCTTAAAATTGTACGAATGCACAATTTAGTTCTTGAGTGTGCGAAATTGCCAACATGTTCATCCTTCCGTTGGTTGAGATTGATGAGTATTAATGGAGATGTTGATGTTTCACGTTAAATGCTCATGTATCACGTTAATAAATTGTTAGTCAAGCATAGGTGAAATGTTAACAATGGTAGATGATATGTGGACAAAACGTTGTCGTTTCGCCATTTGAATTTCTCAAAACACAATCATTTGAAGCTACCTCTCTAATGGTTATGTTTTAAATGGGGAAGAATAAGGCATTTGAACCCTAATTTGCCAAAGTTCTCTGAAATGCAAACTTCTGATTTTTGCATCAAGTTAGTTGTAATGAGAGAGAAACTACTTCGAGGTGAAGGCCATCGCACTTAGACCCTTATCACTACAAATAAAACATTAGTCAACCTCCCACTATGAGCCTCCTTCCAGAGCCATTGTGCATGACCATTCTCTACTCCACCACCATAATCACTGCTCCCTCAACCATCACCCCTAACAAAAGAACCGAAAGCCTACCAGAACACCCACAATTGCCGCCCAAACCCAACCCAAACTCGACAATTGAGCCTCCACCACGCTACCATAACCAAACCCAACCACAATTGCCCTTGAAGCTGTCACACCACAACCCAAACCACCATCCTCGCAGACCTGCTGTCAAGCTTCCTCACTGCACCACTGTCATCCACCCAACCATAGTCACCATCATTTCGATCGTCCACCCAACCAGCGCCACACCAAACTCACCATCAACAACCCCTCCTCTCCATAGCCATCATCACTGTCTTCATTTCGGGGAGCTTTAGGAAATTAAAGAGTTTAAGGAAATGAAAGAAATTTGGTAAATTAGGATTCAAATATCTTGTTTTTCCCATGTCAAACATAATTGTTAGAGAGGAAGCTTCAAACGATATGTTTTGAGAGATCATATAACGAAACAACACCATTTTACTTTCATATCACTCTATCATTGTTAACATTCTACCTAAGCTTCACTAATGGTTTAACACATCAACATCTCCGCTAATGCTCATTAACCCCAACTGATAGAAGGATAAATAAATTGACA
Organism: Ormosia emarginata; assembly: GCA_029884605.1. Taxonomy (NCBI): domain Eukaryota; kingdom Viridiplantae; phylum Streptophyta; class Magnoliopsida; order Fabales; family Fabaceae; genus Ormosia; species Ormosia emarginata. The sequence goes on along the minus strand of JAQQTP010000074.1, from coordinate 42,450,644 downwards.
ATTTAACACATTTAGGGACTAAAGTATGCACTCAAACAATTTTAGAGATTAAATGCACGCAAACATGTATATTTTAAGGATCAATTTATGTATTTACTCTTGATTTATAATTCACTAAATTTTAATGATAAATACACACTTAATTGTTCACTTTAAAGACAAACTTATTTTAAAATAACCTTATCATAAAACTTAATATTGACTTTTTTAAGGGTAAACACACATTTTTCTCGCGCGGTAATATCATAATCAGTTTAGTAGTGTTGGTTGTTTGGAATAACATTCTTTCACCAAAATGTTGGTTGGAGATGAGAATATAGCAACTTCACGACTTAAAGCAAAATAGAAACAAAAGCAGAATCTTTCTTCTCAGTTTTCATCTCAATTTAGTCAAGACTCTGAGTGAGATGAGTTTAAAAAATATCCAACAGTACTGCTTCTTCTACAAACGGGTAATGATTTCAATAGAAGCAAAGATAAACAGAGGGGGATAAAAATGCAAGCTATCAATTTTGAAGGCAAACCAGTTTATTGTTGCCATTTATTAAAAAACGCTTGTGGAAAGCTTAAACCATTCAAAAAAGTGGTTCATATAAGGTTAAGCAAAGAAGCTGTTCATCTTTTCTTCTCCAATGAAAACATTCTACCACAACATTAATATCAAACAAGGTCCCACTCCAATCAAAATAGCTTCATGCAACATTTAATGCACTCAAGGAATGGTTCGTTGATATAGGGGCAAACCTCCCAATGCTTCGCGCTCTGCTCTCTCCCTCTTCACCTGCAAAACGTGGGTAGGGAAGCATTTAGTGACAATTTAAGCAGTTATTGGGTTGTTTTTTCAAATATAAGAATAAACACCTTTTGCAATTTGCCTCATGCAAGTAAAATTCTCACTAGTCTTTACGAAGTGATAAATTCTTATGTGCTCTGAAAGTAATACACTCATCCAATCAAAAGATAACATGTAATATATAAGTTAAATCAGTGGCACATTGATTTTATAATACTTCATAATAAAATCTAGATTGTTTGGTGTAAGAGTACGTAAGAATTTCTCATAATAAGTAGCTCATAAAGCAAAACTTAGCAGTCACCAAAAAGGTATCCAACAGAAATCACAAATGACATGAGACATGATACTTTTCATAATCCAAAAACAGAAAAACAACAAATTTTTTTTTTTTGTTGTTCTGAAAAAAATGTGTTTGGACTTTGGATGTAGACCAGAATTACCTTTGGCCAAAAGTAAAAGTACTGTAAGCGTTACTTCTGCCCAAATGTAACTCTGACAGAGTAAAAATGTACTTTTGGACCCATATTTGCACACCAATATAATACTGTTGCAAGGATGGAAGATTAAACAATTCTAAGCTAGAGAGTGATGCCATTAGAATGAACCAAGTAGATCAGGGCAAAGAAAAATCCCCAGATATGAAAAAATGGAAAAACATCGATGATCCATCTATTCCATCTTGTAGGCACTCCCAAATAATGATTAAAAAATGAAGTGAAAGATGAGAGGCCTTTCTTTTTTTTACCTCAATAATAAAAAACAAATAAATAATCAATTAAGCTACTATATTTCTTGAAATAATTAGGTTCTGTCCATAACTACAGTTCTAGCAATCTATCCAAAGCACTTAAAAATAAGATTGTCAAGTATAATGAAGCAACAGACATAAACTAACTGCATAAACAAAATAACACATTGATCCACATTGTCCAAGTTTTGTCCTCAGACATGGTTTTCAAGGAAAAGCATGGAGAATCAAGAAGTATAGAATCAGCCTCCATAAAATATTAGAATGGAACACCCACCCACATGCACCACATATTCAGTTATTTATAACATTATAGCACTTACGAGGGCCAGCATATCCTGAAGGTAGCTCCTGAATGGTGTTTGCATTGCCTGTCAAAAAGGCGAAAAAAATAAGTGTTCAAAAATTAACATTGATAATACATGCTCTTCATACATGCACATACCAGAAATGGGCAGTAAATCTTCTTTGATATGTTCTCAGAAACAATATACATATACCAATTGATATTTCCAGGAAATGTCATAACCAAGTAAAAAACTTTGGTGCCCATCTGTAGGTTTGAATTCAAATAAACAGATAAATACAGCACCATCTTCAACGAATTTAAACTTAAAATGATACCTGCATGTCAGTGGTGTTCACTTTCATGCTAACAATCACAGGCATAGACAGGACTCAAACACGACAACGGACATTTTGCGAAATTAGAAGTGTCCCATCAGGATTTGTAGTGTCATATTATGTGGTGTGTATCACTGTTCCCTAGCTTTCATGCATGCTCCAGTGGTTTCTCAACCCCTCAAATATACTTGTTATAATTTTTTATCAAATGAAATCACATAAGCAAGTCATATTAACTTGAAAGAATGGCTCTCAATTCTAACATTAAGACCAGTCCTGAGCAATCGGTTCATACATATCTTTTTTTTTTTTTTCAATCTATTCCATTTGTTCATTGAAACTTAAACTCGGTCAAATCTAAACATTTCATCCGAGGGACCATTGAACATAAATCAAAACTTAGCATGAAGGATTTCCATCCAGCTTGATTGTAACTGAAACTCAATAACAGCAAAATAAATTTTAGCCTTACCAACACAGAAAAGGAACTATAGCAAACGATACTACAAGAAAAATCACACGGGTTAAATGAAATTCATGGATGGAATAATAATAAAAGAAAACGAAGAAGAAAAACCTGAAGATCCTCAGGGAGGTAATCGTGCTTCAAAGAAAGATCAATGGCGCGCTTAAGACGCTGGTGGCGTGCGTCCACTATCTCCTTTGGAAGCCGATTCAGTGCCTCCTTCACATCCAGATCGTAGTACGGATCGTACAGGTCATCGTATCGGAGCCCTAATTAGCAAAAAATTATTAAAATTTAAATATAAAAAATCATTTTTGACACATCAGTGACATGGGAAATGGTTGAAAGATTCGGATTAGGGTTTGGGATATCACACAGAGAGAAAAATCAAACGAAAGAGGCAGGGATTAACCGTATTTGCGGAGGCGTTTGGAAAGTGATTTCATGTGCTGAGCGGCGAGCCAGTTCTTCTTTGGATCCAGAAATGATTGCAAGAACGACGCCATTGCTCTTCTTCTCTTCTCTCTCTCACTCTATTGACTCTTTTCGTTCGGCTCTAGAAGATATTTCTCGAATAACCGCGGAGGAAGAGGAAGTGCCTTTTGTTTTGAGTCTACGACGATCACTTTTCCAGGCGTTGTTGCCACCTGCCATCGTACGACATGTCGTTTTTCTCATAATTGAGTCTACAATGATCACTTTATCAAGAGCAGTTGCCACATGTCGTTTTCTTTCCGGAACGTCTCTCTGTAAAGTCTGAACCCTGAACTCTGAACTAGAAAACGAAAATATACGCTTTTTTTTGTTGTTGTTCGGACATTGGGCCTTGCTTGACCCAAAAACAATTGGGTCTCTAATTCTTGTATATTCACCAAGATGAGGCTCACGACGAAAAAAAAAGGTAATTGCAAGATGGGTCTCAGTACGTTTGAAAATTTGTTATACTTGGGCAGAATTTTGGGTATTAAATTAATTAAATTAAATTAAAAAATAACAAAGCAAAATCTATTTATTATTATATTATATAAAACACAATTGATGTTTTAATAAAAAAATGTTAGCATGTTCACTTTAATTCATTTTCCTTCTAAAATTTTAACCTTCCTAATGACTAATCAATTTTCGTTCATTTTTTAAAATTTCAATTTTAATAAATTTATTTTATATGTTCTTTAAATAATGATGTGATTAATATATCACTTTTTTCAAGACTCTTTATTACCTAAACCCATTTTGCATCCCAATTCCTTTAGGTTGCGTTTGGTGCATCGTATAAGGAAAACCTGATAGTATAAACTTATATTATCAGGTCTTAGTATGTATTTGGTGTTGACACATGATAGGATAGTCAAATCCTGTTAACTATTTTTATACTATTCTTACAAGATAACTCTATCCTCTTCCCTATCCCATGATACAACTTGATAGGATAATTATTACGACCATATCCCTCATCTTCATCTCTATTACTCAAAGCCTTTCCATCTTAAAAAGTTTCAACCATCACGCACAAACTAGCCGCGGGAACTCCGACCACCAAAAACTGAGCCTTCCATGCGCCACCTATTCGAAGTGCAGATCTGACCTGAAACCTCAACCCACTACCACCAGCTTCTCCACCGCCTCAGCCACCACCGAACAGAGACCCCAGACATGAACTCGAAGCCAAATTGCCATGCCCACCGGCCAAGAATGAACCCGTAGCCTTGCAGCTAATAGATCTATTTTTATGAAATAGAGATGGGGAAAGGCTCTATTTTTGAGGCAGATCTAGACGATGGGCTGGCAACAGGGGTGCAGCGCAGTGGTGTGCGATGGCTGAGGATCTAGTGCACCGGCACGGTGGTCTTTCCTAGTACGTGGTGGAGCTGTCCCGTCTCTGGCAGCGAAGTGGCATGACTGCTGCTTCATGGATCTGGTGGTGGTTTTGGTTCACGAATAGAGGTGTGACTTGCAACTCTTTCTCAGCCTACAAATAGAAAGTGTTGGAAATTTGGGTCTGTTTGGCACCATAGAAAATGAGGTAACAAATCTTAAATAGCTGTTTGTTTTGATTGGTTTTGATTTCGTTTCCCTGGAATTTGTTGGGAAACTAAGAGGTGTAGAGAAAGTGAGGGGTTGTATTGAATAGAGTTGAATAGAACCTGGAGTAGAGAGAGACGTTGAATTTGAGTGCGGTCCATGTGGTGGAGTCGTTCATGGATTGCGGAGGAAAGCACCATTGCTACTCCTGCAACACATAATCGCAGAGGAGCAGTTGGGGAATCAAATTTTTTATCGAGGAGAGAACCAAGAGGGTGTCTTTGTGCTGAATTTGAGCCCCGCTCTATTCAACACTGTACTCATTTAGGCCGCGTTTGGTGTCATTGAAGGAAGATATGGTGGACTGCATGATTATTTGGGTGAAGGTGGAAATGGTGGAGTGGTTATGGGTTATTGAACATGGTGGTAATGAGGTTGATTATGAAAGTAAAGTGATGTGGTGGTTATGGAGGTTGTAGGGTGGCTGTGGTAGTTTAGGTTCTATAGTGCTGAAGAAGGTTGAGCGTAATATGGTCAGAATAGATAATTACATCTACTATCAAGTTACCTATACTATATATTCCAAATATTTGATAGTATAAGATCTTATCAGTTTATTTATACTATTAGACTTTATCCTATTGTCTTATACTATCTTGCCTTATACTATCAGGTGCACCAAATACAGCCTTAGTTTCAACTCCTAAGCAACCAAAAAAGCAAGATGAAATTCAATGCAAACGTAATACCAAGTTAAGGTTTCCAATGAAAAGTTGTAACTATTTCAATTTGGTTTATGTATTAAATTGTACCAACTCCATCAACGACCTCAGGAGACGTGTAATTGTTTTTGAAGCAAGATGCATATTAATGGAATTGATTTACCATGTTATTATTTTTTTTTTGTAAGGGAAAGAAAAGAAAAGGGAAAAAATAGAAAACAGAAACTACAATCTCAGAAAAGCAACACCCATTCTATCTGCAAGCAGAAGGTTGGAAATTCCCTCCGGTGGCCTGTCAAAAATCTGCATCCTGTCATCCTGAGAGGTCCCTAACTTGGCCATAAAGTCAGCACAGTGGTTCCCCTCTCTGAGCGTGTGTTCGAGCTATACCATCCACTCTTGTGCCAATAAGTCACGAATGGATTGGACAATAGAAGCATATCGGTGCTTGTTGGAGATAGGATTCAAGACTAACTTAAGGATAATTTGTGAGTCAGAGTAACATCTCACTTGTTTGTATCCCAAACTCCAAGTTACCCTTAAGCCATAATAAAGAGCAATAAGTTCTGCATGTAAGTTGTTTGACAGACCAATATATCCTACAAAACCAGTGATCCACTGGCCATCCACCCTGCGAAGTAAGCCCCCGAAACCTGCTCTCCCAGGATTGCCCACACAGCTACCATCAACATTCAGAACAATGATATTTTCCTTGTCTGAATGCCACATAATCCATTTTCTCGGGCGATGATTCTGATCATAATTCTGGACATCAGAATGAATAAGCTTAGCAAGGTTATGAACATTAGAAATCAACCTATACAGAGGGACAATTTCGTTGCCCAGGGTCTGCATGTTGCGAGATCTCCAGGACCACCATAGTCCTGCTAGAAATAAACTTTCGCTTGCGCCAGAGACACCTTCCTGCAGCCAAACATTATGATCCATTTACTTGTAAAAGGAGGGTGAATTAAAACCAAGCGAATCCCACAACCTTTTGGAATGGAGGCAATCACGGATACTATGCAGGAATGTTTCCTCCTTGTCCAAGCATCTTTGGCAGACCTGAGACAGTGCCAGACCACGATGATGTGGAAGGGAGAGGGTGGGGACAACATGATGACAAGCAAGCCAAATAAGAAACTTAATTTTCTTAGGAGCCTTGAGTTTCTAAATCCATGCCCACGGTTGGTTACTCGTTCTGGCAACCCCTTTGTTCTTAAGAAGCCACATAAACCCAGACTTGATGGAGTAATTACCATTCATACTTTCCTCCCATACCAACATGTCATAAACGTGCTCATTTAGGTGCAGGTGGGTATTATGTATATGGTCCAGGATATGGTTTGGTAAGACAGTTGATAAAGAGTCCAGCTTCCATTCATTGTCAACATAAACATCTTTAATTTTTATAGCGGCATCGTGAATGTGGATGTAACACCCCAAAATTTCTGTATCTCTTAAACAATAATTTTGACAGTTAACAGAATTTTACTGTTTAGTAATTTCTGTGCACTGTAAAATTATTTTGTTTATTCCGTCAGCGTATTTGATCATTTTGAGTGATTTACTCCGTGTCAGGGAAATAAAAATTTTCGGGCCGAGGAAAACTTTACGTAATTTAATTTTTATCGTTAGGTTTTAATTATTTTATGTAATCTGATTTGATATTTGTGCGTTTTCTAATGTTTGTGATTTTTGTGGATGATTATGAATTTTTTGACTGTATGTGGGCCCAAGTGGATCCCGCAAAGTAAAAATTTTTCTATGCATAGAAAAATTTGTACTGTTTAGATGGAGACAGGGGATCTTACTAAACCTGAATCCGGAAACAGTTTTAGAAAATTTCTTGTACTGTGTTTTGTACTGTATTTATTTATCGGGCGATAAAAATACAGTAAATATATTCTTTCGTGGGATTTTAGCAGATAAAAATAGAAATTATACTATTAAGTCAATATTAGTGATTGTGACAATTTTTGATGGACCAATAGGAAACAAGTTCAATATTGAAGACTTTAATATCAACCGTCGATTTAATCAACGATGTAGGATAAGTTTAATAAAATGACTATGACCATTTATAACCATTGGATTTGGATTTAATCAATGGTAGAGATTTGGTCTCAAAAAGTGACAAAGACCATTTATGACCATTGGATGAAGAATTAATCAAGGGTGGAGATTTGGTCTTGTAAAGTAACAAGGACCATTTATGACCATTGGATGTAAATTTAATCAATGGTGGAGAATTAGTCTTAAAAAGTAGCAAAGACTAATTATGACCCTTGGATTAAAAGTAAGAAAGAGTAATCTTGACCCTTCATTTTAGAGACACATCTAATGGCTAGAATTTAAAGGAAGAAAGATCTAATGGCCTATATTAAGTCTTCTACCTAAAGCTAGATCTAAAGCCTACATTAATCCTAACCATTGATCTAATCAATGGTTAGAAATGCTTAAGACAGTGACAAGTGAAATTTGTCACACTTTGAAGAAGCAAGAGAAGGGGGGACGGTTTTTGTGAAGTGTCTTAGAGCTAAAGGATGTTTGATGACATTATTAGTAGTCTTGGTCAATGGTGCATCATTATCGATCATTATTGATCAATTTGCACTCAAGGAGAATGCATTGGAGGGGGGCTACGGTTTTGAGAGGCCTTAAGGCCATATAAAAAGTTTGAAGACCATTATTGCCATCCTTGGTCATCATTAAACATTTTCAAGAAGCTAAGTTACCAAGTTTTCTCTCCATTTCTCTTCTCCAAGCAAGTTTCAGTCAAGCACCTTAGAACCATCATCCAAATTCCTATCATTTCATCCAACTTGATTTTCTAAACCTAAACACCATTCTAAGAACATCTCTAGTTATGAGTTTTCTCTAAATCGTTCATCTTGATCTTCAAATCCAAGCTTCAAGATTCTACCAAAAATGGTAAATTTCATATTTCTTCTTCTAATCTTCTAGTTTTGATTTTCTAAGCCATGATTGAACCATGGTTTACCTATTTCTACACTTGTTATTGATTGTAACATTTGTTTATGATTTCTAGGAATTTTCCCAAGGAGCTTCACAAAATTTGTGGAAGGAAAAACTAAGTGTTTTCACTTCATCTTTTGTCTTAACCAAGCCTAAGAAGCTTTTCTCTTACAAAAATAAAAAATTTCATCTTTGTTCTTCAAGAGGAATTTCAGCCATACCATCCAAAATCACCATCCAATCCTTTTTAATTTCATCCAACCATAGATCTTGAATCTACATGATATTCTAAGCAATTTTCATGTTGGAGATTTTCTCTAAATCATCTATCTTCAACCTTATTCTTCAAGCTAAAGATTGAAGCTTTAATGGTGAAGTTTGTTACTCTTCACTTTTCTTTTGATTTTCAAGGTTCTAACCATGATGCACATCCATGGTTTTCTTATTCAAGCTTAAGATACTAATAAATATATGTGTTGTTTTGTGTTTAAGAAACCCTTGGTGGTGAAGGACTTGGAAAAAGAAGCAAATCAATAAGCTTTTGAGGATCTTCAAGAGGTAAGAGGGAGATCCATCTCACCAACCAAGCATGGTGATGAGAGATGGTCTTATATTTGATTGATAGTGAATCCATGTGAGGATTCATATCCATGGTCATGTAAATTATTTGTGTGTTTATGAACTTTGATTATTTGCCTATGCTTGATATGCTTTGCATGATTTTATGGCTTATATGGTATGCTTATAATATGCATGATGATAATATGGTATGCTTATAATATGTATGATGAGAATATGTTGAAATTATGTATATGTATGCCATGATGTGATAATGGAAAGAAAATTAATTTTTGGCTTCAATGGCCAAAGGAAAGGAAATACGGTTTTGATACCCATGAAGAGGATTTATGTTGAAAAATTTTAAGAACAAGGGAATTAATTTTTGGGTCCCTATAACATTGAGAATTTCGGCCAAGACACCTCAACATAGGTGTTTATAACTTAATATTTTCATGAAAGAATAAAATTGGATTGATTTGAAAAGCATGGAAAATGAACAAAGGATATGTTTTTCAAGAGAACAAGAATATGGTTTTGAAGGATTTTTATTTATTTATTTTGTGTAAAAAGATCCTAAGTGTTTTTCTAAACATGAGTTTTGAATGAAACGAGCAAACGTTGATTTTAAGAATTTGCAAAGAAAGTGAAAAAGGATTTGTAAAGAAAGTAAAAATGAATTTGAAGAAATGGGTTTGGTTTTTATGACCATCGGTATTTCGGTTTTGAAAACAAAGATTTTAATAGTTTTGTTTGTGTAAAACCATATCAATTTAGAAGGAAAAATATTTGATGGTTTCAATAGTTATGTCCACGTTTTTGAGGGCTTATAATGCCTTGATTTTTATGAACAAAGTGATTTTCAAAGTGGAGATGTAACTTGATTTAATACAAGAATTTGGAAAGGGAATTAGAGCATTTATCACTTGAGAAAATCAAGTTTTTGTAAACGAAAATGTTTTCGAACTTCAATTTATTTTGAAGAAAGTTGTGTTGGGAAATGATTTGGGAAAAATAGAGAATATAATGGTGTTTTAAAAATTTACTAATGTATAACTGATTTTCGAGTTTTGAAATATGTTAGAAAATGTTAAGTTTTGAAATGTTGATTTATATCAATGGAAAAGTGATTTTGTGGATTATATTTTGGAAAAGAATTTCTTGAGTAAAGAACTGAGGAAAAGATTTTCTTAAGTAAGAAAATATATTAAATGAAGTATAAAGTTATATTATTTTGAAAAAAGTTGAAAATAAATTTTTGAAGGTTAGGAAATATTTTCTGTAATGAAATTGTGGTGAAAAATTATTTGCGCAGCTTAAAAACGATTTGAAATGCAGAAAATATTTTTACGCAATTTGAAAAATGTGTTGAAAATGATATTGATTTATTTAAGTCCAAAATAATGTTTGGAATATTGAGGAATATGTTACGTGATTGTAAAATGTTGAAAAATATTTTATGTATCTTAAAAACGATTTGAAATACAGTAAAATATTTCTACGCGATTTGAATTATGTTTAAATATTTTACGTAATTTGAACTACTATTGAAAAATCAATATGTGATTTAAAAGTGATAGAATATTTTTACGTAATTGTGAAAATGACAGAAAATCATTATGTGATTTGGAAAGTGTTTTAAATATTTTGAGAATGATGGAAAATGATTTACGCGACTTAAAAGAATGATTTTTAAGTTATGCAATTTTGAAATGGTGGAAAAATACTATGCGATTTGAGAAACGTATATTTTTACGCGATTGAGAAAAACGTTGAAAAATTAGTACGTGGTTTAAAAGTGCAACAGAAAAGTTGCAACATTTTGAAAATGTTACAGAAATGTTATAAAATTTTGTAAACAAAACAGTAGTGTTACAGTATTGTGAAAACGTAATAAACACGTTATGGAATTTTAAAAACGTAACAAAAGTGTTACGGTATTTTGAAAATGCAACAGAAGTGTTGTGGAATTGTGAAAACGTAACGGGAATGTTGCGCAATTTTGTGAAAACACGACGAAAGTGTTTTATAACTATGACAATGTGATAACATGATTTTCGTTGTTGAAAGTACAGTATGATTACTGTTGAACCAGTGTCCATACACTATTTGTGAAAATGACAAGTTTTGCCTCTGATTGGCATTTGGTGCATTTTACATGCATTGGAAAAATATGCATTGAGGCATATGATTACATTAAACAAATGAAATTGAAAAGATTTGGCCCTTGTGGCTGGACTTGCACTGATATACTCATGCATTGTATAAAGTATAGCTAATAAGCTATTTTGGCCCTTGTGGTTGAAGAGGGAATGAGAATTGATAGTGAGATCTATGATGGATCTTGAGTTGCGTCAAGGCGCAGCGGTCGATCAATGAATATCTGTCTATGGGCTAAGGCTGGACCATATGCCACTTGGCGATGCAGTCCGTTGCAACACATTGACGATACCCGATAAGAACACGATTCTTTTCTACAACTGGGAGATTGTCTGTGGGCTTAGGCTGGGCAATTAACCAGAGCATTCTCCTCAAAATTGTGAAAACCTCCATGGAGTTGTTTTTAAAAAACTGAGTCTATGTGTGCATACATGAAACTGAGCATTTTATATTGGTATGATATATTAATTGAGGGATATTGGTTATGACAATTGTTTTGAATACTTGGATGATGATGATGATAATAATGTGATGGCATTATTGTGATTATTGTGTGATGATAATAATGTTAATGGTATGATGATGATAGTTGATTAATGTTGAGTGCATTATTGGAATTCTGGTACGATATATCTATATGACATGTTGTTTGTGTTATCTCTGTGCTGCCATGTTGATATTGGTATAGATGATCTCACCTCTTTGTTATGTTGTTTTGCTGTGTCTGTACTGTTAAAATCAAATAATAGAAGGATCGAGTTGTCTTAGACATAACGGGCGATGGATACTCTGAGATTGGTGACAACAATAAGGAGTGGACATTCAGGACTCGAAGGTATGCACTGTTGACAAAGGAACAGATGTCTGATGCATCAAGATGGACAGAAAAAGGAATAAGTATGTTAAAGTTTCTCGTTAGTCTTGTACCATGCTATTAAGTAGGACCCGTCATGGGGTTTGCTATTGTTAAAAAAAAAGTATGTTAATTTTATATTTCTCTTTAAATTGTGAAATATTAATTGGTGTCAATATTACATAATGAATAGTTGAAATATGATTTTCAATATTACCTAATATTTTTAGTAAATTTACGTTTCAATAAAGAAGAAATTTTGAAACCCATATTTTCATAACTCAAACTTTTTACGAATTGATTCTCAGATTATGAGTCGGGAGATAATGTGATGCCCTAAGGAGGGTGTTACTGTGGACAAAGTTAACTTGGGTACATAGTGGACCAAGCTTGGTCCAAGGGGCATACCAGAAAGATGAATTGCCATTTCCCACTCGGACTCTATATCCAGACCACAAGACAGCCCTGGCTTTTGAAATAGAGTTCCAAACATAAGATCTTCCAAGGTTCTCCCCTTCCAAAAAATCTCTCCCTCTAACATACTTCTGTGTCAATAAATCCACCCAAAGTTTCCCAGGTTGATGCTGCATATCCCTGACTAATTTTCCCAGCAAGGACGTGTTGGTCTCTCTAGCCATGCGAACCCCTAGACCACCATAGTGCTTAGGCAGAGCAAGTTTATTCCATCCCACCAAATGAATACCCTTATTTGAAGTGCCTTGCTAAATAAAATCCCTAGTTGTTTTGTCAATAAGAGAACATATACCCTGGGGAAGCCAAAAAATTTGCATGTAGTAGGAAGGTATTGAGCTCAAAATTGAATTTGCAAGAGCTAAACGTCCTGCTTTATTCAGAAATTTATGTTTCCAGGAGGCTAGCCGGTTTTGCATCTTTTCTACAATGAAGAGGAAATTCTCCTTACTCGTCCTCCCTTTTAACATTGGGAAGCCCAGGTATTTCTCCAAAGAGGTTGTGCAACGGATGGAGGATATAGCAGTGTGTTTCGCTATTTTCATTCTTGAAACGCTTGAAGAAAAAGGCTCTAGATTTTCCAAAAAACGCTTTGATTTAAACAACTTGGGACATTTTATTTACATGTCTTTTGAGAATAAAAAATTAATTAATGTTTAGAAGATGAATGAGTTCCAACTATCTCCTATTATGATGCTTCTGCTCATATATTTTGTAATGCTTTTGGTGACTTTACTTTTCATTTTTTCATGACTCATTTATGTAGCATCTTCTTCTTCTTCTTCTTCTTTTTTTAACTGTTTTAATTTTTTAAATTTCTTCTGCTAATTACTCTGTGTATAACTATCTAATGGTTTCATTCCTTTCCTTTTTTTTTAATTTCATTTTCCCTTCTCTAAGCCACTTTGTTATTAAGTAAGATGTTTCCTTTTCCTATATTTCTTTTTAAATTTATCATGTTCTTTGTTCTATATTTTGTTTTTTGGGTAAGAATCATGTTCTTTGTTCTTATCCTTCCATTTTCCTTTGTTATCCATTTTTTACTCTTCTAATGCAAAATGGGTTTGACATAAATATTTGACACAAATAGGCCCAAAACTAGCAAATGGTGACTTACAATGGTGGTGACTATGGATTGACTAGATGGGTACCGAAATGTCTCGCTATATGATCTAAAATTCAAAATTTCTCTTCATTCTCACCAATTTATTACTTAATTTATGTGTCAAGTTTTTGATTAATTTTTTGATATTTCAATACATTGAGACTTTTATATTCTTCCACATTAGGTTAGATTTGTGGTTTTACCATTGACATCGAAAACCCTAATATGGTTCCTCTTCATCTTCTTAAAGTTTGCTTCTATAATATTTTTTTCCCATTTATTCATTTCTTAGTCTTTTAATTTGTTGTTGTCTTTCTTCTACCATGACTACTGTAGAATTATGGAGGTTGAATGTCAAAGTAATTTGTTTGAGCTTCTTCCTTCCTATATACCTTAGAATAATGAGAATCTTCAATTCGATTTTTTGTTCTTTTTGGCCTATGTTGTTGCTGCATATTTTGTTACAAGTTGTTACGACTTCTTTATCATTTAGACACTTTCATATTTATGTAGAGCATGTTATAATGCTGCATTGGCTTTACTATTATAATTTACTATTTGTTGATCTTTCATATGCATCTATTATAATTTTCTATGTGATGACAATATTGATGAAGCTATCAAAGCAGAGGAGAAGCATCATACTAATTTTTTGGAGTTGGTAATCTTTTGCTGCTGTCCTTTTTCAATTAAAAGTATAATCTTGCATCCAATTTACATTTTGTTGACTTATTTTGTTGTGAAACAAAATATATCCATATTTAAGCTGAACCATGTTGAGGGCTACCTGGAACTATCAACTAAGATAAAAACCTACTTTTCAATTGATGTTGCCTTTTGAGATTCAAAGCTTTATGTCAAAGTTGATTATGTCCATGTGAATTTAGGTAAGAGAAAATTTATTTGGTGTTTACAGTTATTAATGATATTATGCATAAAGTTATGGCAGAAGTAACTATGATAAATTGAAGTGATAAGTCTAAGTGCCTTATTGCTTATATGTGTAGGAGGAAAACTTCAAATGTCTTCGTAACAGAGGAAATAAATTTATTAGAGTGTGTTTGGAATGTAAAAAAATGAAAAATGATTTGATTTGTAAATTAAATTTAATTAAATTGTGTTTGGAATGCTTAAAAATGAGAAATGATTTGATTTCTAAAATCTTATAGATTTCATTCTTTTTGTTTTAGAAATTCTATTAATTTTGATAGGATTTGTTAAGATTTGATTTGATTTGAAATAAATAGACTATTTTACTTTTAGTAACTACCTCTAACAACCTTTCATAAGGGTTTAAATATAAAATAATAAAATAAAATCAAATTAATTCTAATTTTAATGAATTCTAAATACAAAATTTGATTTCTAAATCAATTTAAATCCTTTTTTTTTAAATTTCCAAACATAAAATTTGATTTTTAAATCAAATCAAATCAAATCAATTCAATTCAATTCAAATCAAATTAAATCATTTCCCATTTTTATTCATTCCAAACACATCCTTAAAGATTAAAATTGAATAATAAAGGATATTTCTAAAAATGATTGTTGGAAGTCCTATAGAGTTTCTACTTTGTAATTTAACTTTAGGAACATATGTCCTTGTTTTGAAATAGATTCAGAGGAATACTTGAGATAGACACGTCACAGTGGTTTCTTTCTTGTGCAGCTGCAACAGAGCGTGTAGGACTAGGGGGTGGGTACTTGCAAAGGGACTCAAACGCTCAAGTGAGGTAGTGCACAAGTTTATGCAGTGAGATACTAGATACCTGATTAGGGTGACTTAGCCTAACATTTATAAAACGTGACTGAAATCATAATATGATTAGTATTAAGTGCATGTATTTAGGATATGTACCCTGTTAGGGATTGCTTTCCTTTCATTGTTGAAAAGGATCCCTATAATATAAGAACATTGATATTGTAATCAGCAATTGGAGGCATTATGGGTCCTATAATCTCATAAGATCTTAATTGACAGTTACAAATATCTTAGGGTATATCCACTGCACAGATCTAGTGATCTTAATATTATGACCCAATGTCGTAGTCCATTAGCTTTAGTTTCGGGCTCCTGACAATGTGTCACAAAGGCTTGGCTAGGGTATTCACAGTGGAGGCCGGTGGTACGCGTACCGAGTCTGATCCCACTAGACGAGATCCCGGATCACGGTCCAGAATAGTTGCTCCCAACTTGACACTTAGATGGAACAAATGAATGTCAAGGTATATAATGGGAGCATAGGGCACACGATGAACATAGGAGCCATAGTGTTGATGCCAGGTCTCGCGATGTCTTACGCCAAAGGCCGAGGTTCGTTGTCAAATGTAAAGTACCTATGGGGTTGGCATATGAGGTCGAAATCTATCGTGGATCACCACTTGCATTGCCATTATGCCATCCGAGGTTTGCCTTTTGTTGCCCTTGTACATGGCTCAGAGGTCTTTGTCCTTTCTTGCAGCCTTGCTCTACAACTTGTAATAGTTTGAGTTTTCTTAGAAAATTGTTACTTTGACTTTATTGGAAATTAGAGATTCCTTAAGAGAATATCAATTTTGTATTGTTTCTTAACCGCTCGCTACTTCTGTGATTAATCAGAAGGGAAGGAGCATTTAAGCGTGGCTTCCAACGTGTAATCAGTTCTCCTTTCTCGGGGCCAATCATAGTGTTTCATTCCTTCTATAAATAGGGAATGTTTGTGTTGAAGTTGGCATTTCATTCGTTGCATTCTTTTTGCTTTGTGATTCTATTTGAGAATGATCTTTTTTCATAGATTGGTTTCCTTTTTACTTCCTGTACACATATGGAGGGTTTTACCCTCTGCTAAGATCATCTTCTTATTTTTTCCAAAGTCTTTGAAGGTATTTGCTTTATTTCTGCCAGTCCTTCAGATGAGGGCCTTTCTTTCTCGACATAATGGACGGTAGGAGCCTTTCTCTCCTGGCGTACATGGGAGTGTTTGATCTACCCACTCTTGCCAGGAAAATCTGCGGTTCCTACCGTGTTGCATGGAGACACTTGGGGACCCTCTGTCCTTACCCCTCCTCCTTCCTGAGTGATTTGTAGGCAATTAGTCAGGTCTTTTGGAGCAATTTGGCATGATTGTGAAGTCGGTTGAAGTTCTAATGGAACAATATTTTGATGAAAGACTGTGTCCTATTCAATAAGGAAGAGATCGGTGCTGGTTTTAGAAGAACCGTGGAGGTGGCAGTGACTCAGGGTGTCAATATGGTGATGTTGGTTTTCTTCCCTCGGTTCTCCAATATATACTCTTTTGATGTATTTTTCCTTCTCTTTTTATTAAAGCTGATGATGTATGGAATGAGAACAAGCAATAAAAATTCTTCTTTTTTGAATTCAGTCTTATATCTTCTCTTTTCTTTTTCTGTTTTTCGTTATCTGTACTGTTATTTTTCGACCGGGGTTAGTTCAACACTTGCCCTGTAATAATGTTAAGCTGCCCCTAACTTAGTACTTGGTTAGTATAGCGAAGTGACAAGCTTGAATTTTTGTCCCCGGGGCCCGTGTACCGTGTGGTATTAAGAATTTTAACTTGGTCGTTGATCACATTTGATCTTTCTGCGATAGTCGTGGTCCGAATTGACCTTCCTCTACCAAATTATAGATGGAGAAACTGAGTGTAGCCAGGGTCTGTAGAAAAAATCTGTGGTCTGTGGAAAATTTTTGGAACCGTCCCTTCAACTGCCACGACAACTGTGAGGGTCACATGGCATGACTTGGTTAGTTAGTCGTGATTAATGCTTTGTGTGCCATGATGGATATTTTTTTAAAACTTGCACTGTCAAGACAGAAATGCCCCTTAACTGTCTGGCCTCTATAAATAGGGATTGAAGCTCATTTTTTTTCATTTTTACTATTTCTTTCTAAAATCTGGTGGCCTGAGATGATTTTCGACTATTTTTCGCGACGAAGGAGAGCAGTTCCTAGCAAGTTTTTAGTGGTTTAGAAACCTAATTGTCAGTTTATTTTCATTTCCTTCAAGGTACTTCTTCTTTCTTTTATTTGTTCTTGCCATCTTTGAGTTGTAGAATAGTCATGCGCTCTCTTTTGGAATACACTTCTTTTCCCCTTCTTTCAATAAAAGGGGTCTAGATGCCATAGTTCCTGAGTCTCTCCAAATGGCGATGCCCTTTGGAGCATCTTCTCTACTGTACCAAGCGCGGTGGAGGCGTCCTTCTAAAACTTATACCTTAGAGGGCGCAAAGGCCAATATGTGGGCATGACCTATTTTTTCTATTTGTCCCCTTCCGTATCTAAATCTTTAAGTTAATTGATTTTGACAATTGTTCACTGGCCTCTGTGGGTGTCTCCAGGAACTTGATGGCCAGAAGAAGAAGAACGACTAGACTTCAAGCACCGGCTCCAGAAGTTCGGGTACTAGTTGAAGAAGATCCCATCCGAATTCGGCGTGGTGTAGGGTTGGTGTACCCGTGGGTTAAGAATGATGCCTATGATCGAATATTCCAGTTCTAACATAGAGAAGAGCTTGATAAACTTTAGGGCTACTTGATACTGATTGAGAAAGGTAGTAGGGATCACGAGTTTAGCATTTTGTCCTCAGAGAATGAAAGGTGTGCTCCTCCCAACAGGCGGGTGCACACTACATATTTTTGTACGAAGACTTTTTTGTTCGATTTACACTCTAGCTTCCTTTCAATGATTTTCAGCTTGCTATTCTCTGCACTTTTCAAGCTACTCTAACCAAAATTCACCCCAATGGTTAGGCGAACATTCTCACTTTCGAGAGAATTTACCGATTAGTCATTTGCGGTACTCAGAGAGGGCGTTTTTTTATTTCCACACTCGGTGGAGTCATCAAGGTGGTAATGCTCCTTAATAGACCTAGTTTTCAGTCCAGTCGAGGCTCGGCCGAAAAGTCTTTCACATTTACCAAGAAAGTTATAAGGACTTCAAAGAAAATTTCTTCAAATTAATGGTGGCCCCTGGTACTCATCTTTTCTGGCTGGATAATGATGGGGAGCCGAAGTTCAGCCTGTATTGGACTTAGAGGGCTTGGAACGCCCCTATTAAATTGATTGAGAAGGAGAAACACCAACTAGATGATGATGAGACTATGTGCGTTGATTTCTTTGAAATGTGGGTCTGGCAAATTGGTTTGATTTCTTCAAAAGATATGCTGGATACCCTTGATGATGCAACTCTCTGGGCTATTCTAGGTAGTGTAGTCTGCCGTCTGCACTTAATTGTATGCTCTGTATGATAATTTCTAACATATTTTATTTGTTCTCTGACTCTTTACTTGTTTTCCAAAAAGTTTGGCTACAATGGTGTCCGAAAATGCTTTGGCATTCCTCGAAGCTCTGAAGGCCAAGAATACGGCTGGTCCTTCCAATGCCTCCATGGTTGTTGCTCTGGCTTCTTCATCCCCGCCAGTCAAGGTTCCGGTGATTGAGGGGCAGCCAATTCAGTTAGAGGATTCTCCCTAATGACCACTTCGAGTGATAGAAGATGAGGGCTGTAGAGGATGACAGGTTAGAAGACTGGGGTAAAAGGGTGGCTATAGAGTTTGGGCATATTGGACCGATCAGCCTATATTCAGACCACTCGGATCTCAAGCATTTTATCGATGTCAACATCCCCGACGACCGAGTGGCGGGTCATGTCGCTCAGCATGACACAAAGGAGATTTTGTCGACCTTTCAGACATATGTTCTCTATCTAACTGCTGAATCCCATATTCTAGAGAGGTGTTATGATGATTATGATAAGGAGATGATAGAGAAGGTGTCGACAACTGAGCAAGGTGAAAACCTGACTCTGAAGGCCAAAGAAGAAGCTTTGAAGGCTATGAGTGATGCTGAAGCTAAGACCTAAGAGCTGGAGAAGGAGATGGCGGCCTTGAAGGACACTTTGAAGCAGAGGGAGGCCAACTTGGTGGAAGTTCAGAAGGGGGGTCACCGTACTCCGGGCTGATAATGAGAACCTTCATGCTAGGTGATGTCTAGCAGCTTATCAAGGTTTGCATGGATATCAGTGAGGAGTAGTTTCGAAACGTTGTTGACTAAGTCCAGCTCTTCAATCTTGAGTTGGCCTTGGCATTGGATGCATTGGAGCCTAGGAGGGTGATTCGGGATGGTCGTCTCGTGCTTCCCAATGTTGTTCCTGAGGGTCAAAATGTTGCTAAAGCTTCGTCTGCCACTGCTCGGGATCTGGATTTTGCTAAAGACTCGGTAAATGCTTCTTAATTCTTGCTCTTGTCCCTTACGTGGGGTGTTTTATTTTTGTCGAGACAATTACCCCGGGTTCCGGGGTGTTGAGTTTATTTACTTTGCTAATTTTTTCTTCCATAGTCCTTACTGGGTCCAACACCCATTGTGTTACTTTTCACAACCATTTTATGGACTTAAGAATATTTCCAATCGAGAAGAAACCATGGTCTACGATCCAACACCCATTAAGTTTGAGCACTCAGAATTCCACTTAGGACTTAGGCATAATTTAAAAATTAGAACCTTAGCTCGGGGTCCAACGTCCAAAATGTGTTGACATTTGGGATCCCACTTGTCTTAGGTAACTAATAAAAACCTTGTTTGGGGTCCGTCATCAAATGCTTTGGCATTAAGGATCTCACATGTCTTAGGTATAAAGTAAAAACCTTGTCTGGGGTCCATCACTAATTGCTTTGGCGTTTAGTGTAACGTCCTGGGACTGCCTGCAGGATTGATGAGTATCCCCACAAACTAACACGGGTCTTTTCAGCGTGCTTTGTCCTCACTCACACGCATCCTAGGAAACTTCCTAGGAGGTCACCCATCCCACAAGTGCTCCAAGTCATGCACACTTAACCATAGAGTACTTATGTTCTTGGCTCCCGAAAATAAGATGTATCTTGTTGATATGGGTGGTGCTAATCAATTCCTTTAAGCCATCCTCAACTATGCAGTCCCATACTTGCACAGTCTCTGAATCCCTCTCATTCCGGTGTGTATTCTGTTCATTCGTGTGTCCCTTCGCCTAGAAGCCTGCCAGGAGTCGCTCCTTGTCTATGCTTCATCTTTTTGCACCGGCGACCACTCCCAGCCCTCGTTGGCCCTGGGTGCCACATTTAGGATCCCACATGACTTAGGTATAATTTTAAGTGGCCTATAGTCGGAGTCTTTTAATGTTTATGATTTAGTGCGTGAATTTTGCTAAGACTTAGAATTTTTCTGCTGCACAACTTGTTTAACATAAGACATCTCACGGTAGGTACCATAATGGTGTGACACAGATGTCATTATCCATGCTGCCAATAACCCACGTAATGGTTGTAGCCAAGTGTCGAGGTTTTGGGTGTAGATCCTACAACTAGCGACCAACCCACAGAGAGGGGTTTGGTGGGTTATCTTCTTAACCTAGAAGCTAAGGCACTCCCTGATCCTATTATGAATGAGCTCTTAAGGCTAATCAAGGCAGAATCTAGCTTGAGGACCTTTTATCTTCGAAATCTAGCTCCTATCAAGAACGGGCTCAGTGGATGCTCTCAAAGTTGTCCATAGCCTTGGGGGTCCTTCGAGACTTTTTAAATGCAAGTAGATGTGTAAAAATCGCTTTGCTTTATTGATTTGGTAAAGGACTAAGGTCTATACAAAATGCTCCCATAATGATTGGGGTAGATCAAACTTAAAGTAAACTAAGAGACTAGGCCTTAGAAGGCACTTAGCTATAATACTTTCTAAGTTTGTCTGCATTCCAAAAGTTCTTGATTGGCTTGCCTATTAATGTCTCCAAGGTGTAGGCTCCTCTGCTAGTGCTGACCATGATATAGTAGGAGCCTTCCCAATTAGGAGCTAACTTTCCTTGGGAGGCATTCCTGCCTCTGATGTCAGCTCTGCGGAGAACTAGGTCACTTGGTTAGAATTTCCTAGGAATTACCTTTAGGTTGTATCGTGTTGTCGTCCTCTGCTTGATGGCAGTGTTGCATATATGGGCAACACACCTTCTTTCTTCTAGAAGATCAAGGTCTTCCCTGATCAAGGTGAGAAGTGTTTTGGAGATGCCAGGTAAGTTCTCCTATCTCCACCAGGATTATAGCCTCACACCCATAAGTGAGCTTAAAGGGAGTTTCACCTATTCCAGAGTGGGGCGTAGTCTTGTAGGCTCAAAGGACATGGTTTAGTTGATCCGTCCAGTTTCCTTTAGCCTCGTTCAACCTTCTCTTTAGTCCATGGACGATACCTTAATTGGCAGTTTTAGCTTGTCTGTTTATCTGGGGGTTCTCAACAGCGCTATAGTGATGCTTGATTTTCAAATCAACAAGCAGCTCTTCGAACCCTTTGTCTTTGAATTGTGTCCCGTTATCTGTCACAATGGATTCTGGGACTTTACACCTAGTAATGATGTGGCGCCAATTGAACTTTTGGACTCGATTAGAGGTGATAATGACTAGGGGCTCTGCCTCAATCCATTTTGTGAAATAGTTCATGGCTTCCACAAAAAATTTCAACTGTCCAGGTGCTTGAAGGAATGGACCCAGAATATCCATACCCCACCTATAGAATGGTCAGGTTACGAATGTTGTGGATAGTTTCTTAGGTGGAGCATGATAATAGTTCGAGTGCCATTGGCATTTATGACATACTTGGATATGCGCAAGAGAGTCGGCTTCCATTGTTAGCCAATAATATCCAGTCCCGAGTACCTTTAAAGCGAGAGCTTTGTCTCTCAAGTGGTGCCCATAGCTCTCCTCATGGACTTTAGCCATCACATATTCTGCTTCTTTTGGCTTGAGGCATTTAAGGTAAGGTGAAGAAAATTCACGCCAGTACAACTGTCTATCATAGATGGTGTACCAGACTGTGGTTTTGACTAACTTGGAGGCTTTCTTTGGGTCCTCAGGACAGACAAAGGACTGCAAGTATTCTATTATTGGTGAGATCCAACTATGCTCTTATCCTTCTACCTGGAAAATAGATGTGTCCATGATAGAAGGTTGTGAGAGGGTTATTACCCAGGCTCTTGGTGCTGTCCAACTTGGACAAGAGGTCGTCCCTTGAATGCTGTTCCTGGGGTATGTGCTCCACCTTCACTGCTTAGAAGCTTTTGAGAAGCCCTTGAACCTTCGCTAGGTATTTCTAAAGGAGAGGCTCATTGGCTTGATAATTACCTTGAATCTACGAGGTCACGAGCTGGGAGTCACTACCAAGTGTAATCTATATTGCTCCCAATTCTCTAACCATTACTAGTCTGACGATCCATACTTCATACTTTGCCTAATTGTTTGAAGTGGGGAATTCAAACCTCATGGAGTTCTCAATGGTTACTCCTTCGAAATTTTCTAAGATTACCCCGACGCCACTCCCCTTGGGGCTTAAGGAGTTGTCAATGAACATAGTCCACAATATTTCCTCAGGATCACTGGGGTCTAAAGTAAGCTCAACAAGGAAGTCTGAGAGCGCATGTGCTTTCATTTCTAACCTAGGCTTGTACTCAATTCCGAACTCAGAAAGCTTAATGGACCAGGCGATCATTCTTCCTGCTTGGTCCGATTTATGTAGTATATGGCAGATAGGCTGATCCGTCCTTACCACCATTGGATGACATTGAAAGTATTGTTTAAGTCTTCTGGCTGTGATGATGAGGGCGAATGCAACCTTTTCTATTTTCTGATAGCGGAGCTTGGGACCTTGTAGCACCTTGCTCACAAAATAAATCGGCTTCTGACCTTCAACCGTTTCTTGGATAAGCACTGAACTCATGGCCTCCTCATGAACTGAGAGGTACACGTACACTGTTTCACTTAGTTCTGACCTTCTCAGAATGGGGGAGAAGATAAAAGGTTTTCAAAGATGCGAAGGCATCCTCACACTCCTGAGTCCACTCAAAACTTGTCCTCTTTTTTAACAACTTGAAGAGGAAGAAGGATTTGTGAGCAGCTTTAGTAAGGAACCGTATGAGGCATGTTATCTATCTTGTTAGTTGTTGTACTTCTTTGACATTCTGAGGGCTACGCAAGTTGAGCACAGCCTGACATTTATCTCGATTTGCTTCGATTCCGCTGTGAGTCGACATGAATCCCAATAATTTGTCGGCCTGGACCCTAAATACATATTTTTCTGGATTAAGCCTCATGTTGTGCATCTTTAGTTAGGCGAACATTTCTTCGAGATCCGAGGTGTGTGATCCGGATAGTGGTGTTTTAACTATCATATCATCAATGTAGACATCGAGCATTCTCCCTACATGATCTTCAAAAACCTTGTTCATCATTCTTTGGTAGGTGGCTCATGCATTTTTCAAATCAAAGGGCATTACCATGTCGTAATAGCTTGCCCTCTCATTATTGAAAGTAGTTTTGTCTTCGTCTCTGGGGTACATTGGGATCTGATTGTACCTAGAGTAAGCATCCATGAAAGACAACAGCTGGAAGCCGGAGAAGCTGTCGACCATTTTGGCAACATTAGGGAAGGGGCATTGATCTTTAAGGCAAGCTTTGTTTAAGTCCGTGTAATCCACACACATCCTCCACTTCCCATTTGACTTCTTCATTAAGATCACATTGAAGAGCCATGTGGTGTACGAAATCTCCCTTATGAAGCTGGCATTGAGTAGCTCCTTAACTTGCTCTTTGATAATCTGTTGTCTCTCAAGGCTAACTTTTCTTTTCTTTTGGGAGACCGAGCTTGCATCCTGTTTAATAGATAAATGATTACATATAAAAATGGGGTCAAGCCCAGGCATATCGAAGGATGTCCAAGTGAAGAAGTTCTTATTTTTCTGCAAGATCTCTAAAAGTTGGCACCTCTCTTGTTCTTCTAGATTTGCACCAATCTTGGTGACTTGATCAAGCTTGTCACCCAACTGGAGTGGAAGCAATTCTCCCTCTGGCTGGGGCCTGGTACCCCGAATCTCTTCATGTATGTCTAGCTTGGTCATAAGGATGTTGACTAGATCTCGAGTCAGGCTAGATGTGTGCGTTTTGGTTTTCCTGGGGGTCCTGCAGATTTTGAGACTTTCATTGTAGCATTTGCACACTACAATCTGATCGCCCTTAACCGTGACCACCTCATTATTCTTATTGAGGAATTTCATGGCTTGGTGAGTGGTAGATACTACAGCAGCAATGCCATTCAAGGTAGGGTGACCCAAAATAATATTATACGTTGATGGACAATCCACAACTAGAAACCTAACATTAACAGTTCTATAGATATTATCGTCAACCAAGATTAGGAAGGTTTCAAAGTAACCTACCGGGGTAACCTTTTCCCCAGAGAAACCAGTGAGCTCGCCATCATAAGTGGTTATCGCAGACAGGGGGAACTCTAATCTCTCAAAAGCATCCATGAACATGATGTCCGCCGAGCTTTCTTAATTAACGAAGATACACTAGACCTTGACATTAGATATTATTTTGGAGATAACCAGTAGGTCGTTGTGATCCCGGATAATATCGTCGTAGTCCCTGTTTGAAAAGGAGATGGGTGGTTCTTCCCTATCTTCAACATGGGGTTTGTGTGTAGAGCTGAAAACGCTTAACACTGCTGTTCGAAGTGTTTTCCTCTGGGAACTGCTGGATGATCCCCTGCCTGTGAATCTTCCGGAGATGGTGCTAATGAGTTGGTCCTTTTTGTTGCCCCCACTTTAAGCATCCTGGTTTTGATCTTGCTAGCTTTCAATATCACGATGAGGTGGAGTCCGGGATTTTCTAGTGGGGTTGTTGTTTCTTCTCCTCTGACGTGGAGTCAGGCTTCGCCTCAGACTATAACTACGTCTGCACTCCCTCTATCTTCTGTGACTCATTGTTTCGAATACCGCTGATATACTTTTGCAGTCGTCCCTTCCTGACTAGGGATTCAATGACATCGCAGAGCTAATAGCAATCTTTTGTTTCATGGCCATAACTTTTATGCCATTTACAGTGCTTTGAGTGATCCTTCTGAGACTATTTCTTTAGTGGGGGCGACCTCTTAATATCCTGGAACTAGGTCTGAAGCACCTCCCTCAGAATTTGTCTCATGGGGTATTCAAAGGAGTATAATCAAAATATTTAGGCCACTAAGAATCACCCTTAGAGGAGCTTCGAGGCTGGTTGGAGTTCCGATTATTTCTCTGGTGAGTGGTCTCACCTTTTCCCAAACTCTCTTTAGCCTTAGTAACTTCCTCTAGTTCGATATATTTCTAGGAGCATAAGTAAAGTTTGTTCAAAGTCTCTGGATTCCTTTTTGCCAAAGACCAGAAGAAGTCTGAATCAGTCCGAAGGCCATTCCGGGCATAGTGAAGAGCAATCTTGTCATCCAAGATTTCTACACAAACACAAGCGCTACTGAATCTCTTGATGTATTCACAAAGGGGCTCGTCGCTCCCTTAGCGAATTCTAGAAAAAGAATTAACCAACTTGGGCTACTCCTTGGCGGTGGTGTAGTGTAGCAAGAAGTGTTGTCTGAGGTCCTCCCATCCGGTGACGGATTTTGCTCGTAACGTGACAAACCAACAGAGGGCACCCTTCTTTAAAAAGAAGGAGAAGGTGCGACACAGTAACTCTAGGGATCCCCCATGGAACTGCATAGACTGGGTATAGGCGTCTAAGTGTTCATAAGGATTCATTATCCCATCAGATGGCTCCATGTTGGAAGGAAACTTGAAGTTTCTTGGGACTCTATACGCTATTAATTCATCTGAGAAATGTTGTTGTCGACCACCAGGGGCCGGAACACTGTTTCCAATGACCTCGACATCGTCATGCAGGGCCCTTCTCTGGTTGTCGTCTGCATTCCACCTTCCGCCATTGTTTCCATCTTGTATGGACCTTTCAAGATTTTCCAGCCGATGGCGCTAATCGTCTAACTGACATAGTTGGTCATTGATTAGCGTTGTATGTTAGCGCACCAGTTTTTTAAAGCAGTTTCTCATCATCTCGGACTGAACAGTGTCCTCATGATGAGATGTATGATATGCATCGTTATTTAAGGGCACTAGGCGTGAATGCACAAGAATCCTAGGCCCTTTGTAACATCCTTAATTCCATTACTAATAACGTATCCGGAATTATGTATTAGTAACTAGAAATAAGTATGTCATGTATAACTAATTTAATATATTTGAAAATAATTATAAGAAATATGCAAAAATATGAGTCTGATGTGGTTGGAAATTATACATACAACATACAAAACTTTACATAACTATTATACATCAGTGTACAATATTACATGATATGTTAAAGGATACTAATTCTACAATCCAAAATACATAATATCATCAAATTCTATTCTAGTTCTTCATCTTCTACTCCTCTGTTAAAGTACGTGTTCCTGAATATATTATGGAATAAAAACAAATGGGGTGAGAATTCTAAGAATTCTCAGTAGTACTAAAAATATATGTGTCATCATAATACTTCCAGCTGTTTCGAGAAAAAATAAATTTTAAAACTCATTTTTATATCGTAGGAAGATGACAAAAACCAAATCCAGTCCTTGCTCTTCTCGAAACAGAATTCCCATTTTAATTTTTAATTTAAGAAAAACTATTTTAATCAAAGGATTATCAAACACACACATTTCAACATGCAAACTCAAGTGATAATTCAATTTCACATATTATCTCTTTTTGTAATCATATAAAGTAACAAATTCATTTTAATCACTTTTCAAATACCTTAAGTCATCATATCTCATTCTTTGACAATCTTATCATCATTAAAAAGGTATGGAGGAAATGTTCATCCTTACAATACCATTCACATTCACTTAGTAGTAGTATGCTTTTAGGTTGGTGTACTTTAACCTATTCATGACCATTCGCCAGTCACATAGAACTTTTTCGAATAATTTAAATTCAATTTCAAATTTTTCTTAGTACTCATTTACCCATATGCTTATTCCCATAGAACAAAGGTCATCTCATATAACCTGAGTTCTAACTTGGCAATAGTCTGCTTTCAGGTAAGCACATTGCAACCAATCTGTGACACTACTTTGTATGTCACACAGAACTATTTCGGGTATCCTATTTGTGACACTGCTATGTATATCACACTCTTGGTAATAGTCTGCTTTCAGGTTACTTACTCCAACCTATTTATGACGCTACCACCAGTGTGTCACATAGAACTATTCCACATTTTTTTATCCAACTGGGCAATAGTCTGCTTTTAGGTTGCTCATTCCAACCTATTTATGACACTACCATGGGTGCATCACACAGAACTATTCCATTTTACGCATGTGGATACTCATATGTTGGGAATAACATACTAGAATAAAGTATCAATTTCCATATTCTTATATTCAAATCAAATACATCCCACTACCATCTCTATGAGCACTGAATATTCAATATTACATTCTAGCTCAACCTCTAGAAATAAATGAACAATGTAATCTCAAATTCACATCAAATATCCAATACCATTTCTTTCATCCAATTCAATATACTATTCGTCAGTTACTATACTAATCAAGTAACTAAATCAATTCATATAAGTATAATACAATTCATTCCAAGAAATTGTCATACAACACTAGTTCAAGGAGCACTAATCCAAACTTTTACATATTGTATACATTTTAGAGACCTCCATGCCTATTTAAATTCGGCCTACAAGGCCAATTCAAGATCTAAATGGTCACTTTATGAATGCATTTGCTAGAATTCTCCCATAACTCATAACATCTCAATTTCACAACAAGAATCGATAAGCTTATCATTTATTATAATCAATAAGTGAATAATGCTAAAGACATTCAATCACTTCTTTAGGTAATCATTCGACCTCTATGACCAAATTTAAAACTTATTTAGTTACTTCAAGATTGTTAATGCTAGAACTTATTCTTAAATTATTAGTACCTCATTTGACCAATGTCAATCATTTAGAATCCAACTAAGTCACAATTCCAAGTCATAATTGTTTTGATATATCAACATAAAAATTTATAAGCAATTCAGGTCTTACATTTTAATCAAGATTTGGTATAAATGTTTAGTACAAATACATTTAAACTATGGTTAAAAATAGGGCAGAATCTATCATAGGTTTTAATCGCATTTTAAGCCAAGATATCAAGCACAAGAACAACCTAAGTATGGTCACAAGGCGGCACTACTCTACTGTGTCATTTTCACACATTTCAAGTCACCATTTCTCACATTAAAAGTAACAAAAGTCTGCCCAAAATTTGGGCAGCATCTAGTCTTAATCTTTGATAATATTTTAAGCTACAATTTCAAGCACAAATACATCCAAAATTTAAGCACAAGTAGGGTAGCATTCTGCCTTTATTTTCTATCACAATTTAAACCACAAACTTAATTACTTATGCATCAAAATTCTGCCCCAAAAATAGGGCAGCAACCTTGACCAATAACTATGCTTAATTTGGCTATAAAATTTTCACTAAAACAATCACAAAAACCATATAACATCTAGTAAAACATAAAACACATATTTAAAAGTATGATTGGGCTATATGACCGTGACTTTCCAAACCAATTAAGGGCAGAATGTTAAGCTTAAAAATAGTGGAAAAATGAGTGAAAGATAGGTAAAGAACCCCTACCTTGACTCCTCTTGATAGCTAGTGTTTCTTCACCTTGGTTTCTCCTTCCTTTTGCTTCTTCCCTCCTTCAAGTTTTCTCTTAATTTTTTGCTGTTTTCTTGTGGATTCTGGAACT
Organism: Ormosia emarginata; assembly: GCA_029884605.1. NCBI lineage: Eukaryota > Viridiplantae > Streptophyta > Magnoliopsida > Fabales > Fabaceae > Ormosia > Ormosia emarginata. The sequence continues at coordinate 42,421,500 of JAQQTP010000074.1, read as the reverse complement.
ATTCTAGCCCTTAGAAACAAAGAAAAAGAGCAAGTAAAAATAAGCTAAGGATAAATGGAATTAGTTGGATGAAAATGGAAGATGAAGGAGGAGAAATGAAGGTTGAATGGTGAACGTATGGTGGCTGTTTTGGATCAGTTTTAGTGGCTAACAGTGAAGTGAAAAAATGAGTGAAAGAATGGGAGGAATAATCAAGAAGTTTCACAAGAAAGTAATTGGCGGTGGTCACAAAGTTTATGACTTAAATTTCACATGGAAATTTTTGTATCTGTTATATACATTTTAATCTTTCAAAGTTGAGTTTTCAAGTTACCATAAGTGTTAATAAAAATTTTGAGACTCAACTTAGTCCTCGAATCAATTTTTCCATAACCTTCCATATACTGCTATTTATTAGTTAAGCTTCATTACTCGGTCCCAAATTGAATTAAACTGAGGGATTAAGTAATAAGCTTACCGATGTTTATCTTAATTGGTATTTTATACAAAAATATTCCTCATATCATACTTGTCATTTTCATGAAATTTTATAATTTTCTGAATTACTTAACTGTTTTATAACTGTTCCCTTAATTTCTCGTCAGTATCCTTAAAAATACCAAACTTACTTTGTTACTTCTCCAAAATTTTCTACAATTCTTATCAATGGTCCCTAACTAGGAAATAAATTATTCATATTTATTTCCATCATATCAACTAATTCTACAGATACTTTAATTATCCTTTTGTACTCAGAATTACCGAATTGCGCTCAAATTGATTTAAAAAATTATCCAAATTAACAGATAACTCTTATTAGTAGTAATGAGCTACTATAACATTGATTAGGACTATTAGATTAAGGAGGATGTTACAATTCTCCCCTCTTTTTTTTTTAAATTTTGTCCTCAAAATTTGATTATCTGATATAGGAAGTTCCAAGTACTACCTTGTCATACTAAAATCTATCTTCTAAATAACTTTAGCTTTCTTACATAAAGGAAAAATCTTGAGTTGTATGCTTACCTTGATCTGAATCAGAAGATTGAGTTACTTCTTTGCCTTTCAGAATATATATTCTTCCCAAGGTCTTAGGTCTAGTAATGGGAGTTGATGTTGATTTCTGCCTATGAGGGCAGTCTCTGGCATAGTGCCCTAATTCTCCACAAGTATAACTCGTTATATGATCTATCATACAAACTTTGTTACCATGATATCTTCTACATTTTGTACATTTTAATCCTCATTCATCTGTTTGAATTTGTTCTCCTTTTTCTTGTGGGATCTTTACCTGTGAAGTATTCTTTTCTAATTCTTCATCTTCCCTTTTTCTTTTTTGGAAGACTCGTTGTCTATACTTCTGCTATAACCTTAGTTTTTCTGCTTCCACAATGCTGCATTTATTCACTAAGGTAGAAAAATCTCTTATTTCTAAAGGCCTCACCATACTCCTTATTTCACTTCTTAATCCAATCTCAAATTTAACGCATTTCCAGTTTTCATCTGGATTATATCTGAAATATGAAGAAAATTTAGACAGCTCCTCAAACTTTGCTTCATATTGGCCTATTGTCATATTTCCTTATTTTAACTCTAGAAATTCTATTTCTTTTCTTGCAATTTCTTAGGAAAATATTTATCCAGGAAAGCTGTTTTAAACACTTCCCAAGTTATCTGGATTCTGGCAGCTTCCTTTAATCTTCTAACACCATCCCACCAAAACTTAGCTTTCACTTGTAGCATATAAACAATAAACGACACCTTCTGATCATCAGTGCATCTCATTACAGTAAATATCTTTTCTAGTTCCCTTAACCATTCAGATGCTTTTACTAGATCATACTCTCCTCTGAAGGATGGGGGATTTGCCTTCCCGAATATTGATAAATTATGAAAATCTAAGTTCTCTACAAGAGCTACATTGTCCATTGGGGCCACTTGCACTGGTGCTGCTTATGCTGGTTGTACTGGTGCCAGATGTGCATTGTTTCTTATCTCCTCGACTATTCTAGTAGTCATATCCCGCATTGCGTCAGCTATGTTTCTAAAAGCATCAATCATATCCAGTGTATTGTTTCTGTCACCAGCAGGATCTCTCCTACCTTGGCCTCAGTTACGCCTAGTCGATGCCATAGATTTCTGCACACACAACACATTATATATTGAGTTGATTAGGCTCAATATTATATAACAATGTGATAGTAAATCATAAATATACAAACTCAAGGCAGTTATGCAATTCTATCTATACATCTCATCATTAAGTTAAGACAAATGCATAACAAAGCATAGCTAGCCCATTCCCTGACTCAACAGGATCAATTGCTCTGATATCATAATGTAACATCCTTAATTCCATTACTAATAATGTATCCGGAATTACGTATTAGTAACTAGAATTAAGTATGTCACGTATAACTAGTTTAATATATTTGAAAATAATTATAAGAAATATACAAAAATATGAGCCTGATGTGGTTGGAAATTATATGTACAATGTACAAAACTTTACATAACTATTATACATCAGTGTACAATATTACATGATATGTTACAGGATACTAATTCTATAATACAAAATACATAATATCATCAAATTCTATTCTAGTTCTTCATCTTCTGCTCCTCTGTTGAAGTACACGTTCTTGGATATATTATGGAATAAAAACAAACGGGCTGAGAATTCTAAGAATTCTCAGTAGTACTAAAAAGAAATGTGTCATCATAATACTTTAAGCTGTTTTGGGGAAAAATAATTTTTAAAACTCATTTCTATATCGTATGAAGGTGGCAAAAGCCAAATCCAGTCCTTCCTCTTTTCGAAACAGAATTCCTATTTTAATTTTTAATTTAAGAAAAACTCTTTTAATCAAAGGATTATCAAACATACACATTTCAATATGCACACTCAAGTGATAATTCAATTTCACATATAATCTCTTTTTGTAATCATATAAAGTAACAAATTCATTTTTATCACTCTTCAAATACCTTGAGTCATCATATCTCATTTTTTGACAATCTTATAATCATTAAAAAGGTATGGAGGAAATGTTCATCCTCACAATACCATTTACATTCTCTTAGTAGTAGTATGCTTTCAAGTTGGTGCACTTCAACCTATTCATGACCATTCGCTAGTCACACAAAACTACTCTGAATAATTTAAATTCAATTTCAAATTCTTCTCAGTACTCATTTGCCCATTTGCTTATTCCTACAGAACAAGGTCATCTCACATAACTTGAGTTCTAACTTGGTAATAGTTTGCTTTCAGGTTAGCACATTCCAATCTATCTATGACACTGCTATGTATGTTACACAGAACTAGTGTGATAGCTAGTGTTTCTTCACCTTGGTTTCTCCTTCCTTTTGCTTCCTCCCTCCTTCAAGTTTTCTCCTTGATAGCTAGTGTTTCTTCACCTTGGTTTCTCCTTCCTTTTGCTTCTTCCCTCCTTCACATTTTCTCTTAATTTCTTGCTGTTTTCTTATGGATTTTGGAACTATTCCAGCCCTCAGAAATAAAGAAAAAAAGCAAGTAAAAATAAGCTAAGGATAGATGTAATTAGTTGGATGAAAATGGAAGACGAAGGAGGAGAAATGGAGGTTGAATGGTGAACGTATGATGGCTATTTTGGATCAGTTTTGGTGGCTGAAAGTGAAGCGAAAAAATGAGTGAAAGAATGGGAGGAATAATCAAGAAGTTTCACGAGAAAGTAATTGGCAGTGGTCACAAAGTTTATGACTTAAATTTCACATGGAAATTTTTGTATCTGTTACGTATATTTTAATCTTTCAAAGTCGAGTTTTCAAGTTACCATAAGTTTTAAGGAAAATTTTAGGACTCAACTTAGTCCTCAGATCAATTTTTCCATAACTTTCCATATATTGCTATTTATCAGTTATGCTTCATTACTCGGTCTCAAATTGAATTAAACTGATGGATTAAGTAATAAGCTTACTGATGATTATATCAATTGGTATTTTATACTAAAATATTCCCCATATCATACTTGTCATTTCCATAAAATATTATAATTTTTTCGAATTACTTAGTTGTTCCATAACTGTTCCCTTAATTTCTTGTCAGTATCCTTAAAAATACCAAACTTGCTATGTTACTTCTCCAAAATTTTCTACAATTCTTATCAATGGTCCCTAGCTATGAAATAAATTTTTCATATTTGTTTCCATCATATTAACTGATTCAGCAGATACCTTAATTATTCTTTTGTACTTAGAATTACCAAATTGCGCTCAAACTGATTCAGAAAATTACCTGAATTAACATATAACTCTTATTAGTAGTAATGGGCTACTATAACATTGATTAAGATTATTAGGTTAAGGAGGATGTTACACCCTTGAACGATATTGTTATCTCCTTTGCCAGGGAACACGAGTCTATCTCGAGCGGAGACCCTTCACGAGGGTTGAGGGCTCTCGACAGAAAGCCAAGTCTCATGCCCCTCATTAAGAGTCTCGATGATGACTGCCCGACTTCTAGCGATGGAGGTTTCAGCATGTGCTGATGGTGCGACAGACTGAGGATCGCATTGCGTCGCCAGGCCCTGTCCTTGACCAGGGACAACAGACACAACACCTCATTTTCTTGGATGTTGTCTTATGCTTACCTTGGTCGAATGAGAATAGAATTTATCAGTTTTCCATAGACAGCGCCAATGTTCTAAAGTGAATTCAGATTGATACTTGAGATAGGCACGTCACGGTGTTGGTGTATGCCCTAGAGGCCAATACATTTTGTTTGTATTTATATACATTGTGTTATGCTATTTTTTTTAATATATGAGGCATTTCATTTATTGTGTTCTTTTTTTTATAAACATAATAAAGTCCTTAGAATAATAAGTTTGATACCATAGGACATCAAGTGGATGACTTGATCGTGAGATCCTATTAGATAAAATACTATTCTTAAATGTCCCTAGTCAAGTATTATTATTAATTAGGACAACAATAATGCATTGAGACTAGTATGTGCGTAGACTGATAACCACATCTCATGGGTCATGGATATGAGATATCAAGTCTTCACATGGATACATATTAGAGTAATGATGTATTGGACAGACCCGCCATGAGAATGCTACGTGGATCATTACATGAGTATCATAAGCAATTCTCATAGTGATAATAGTGTATGTGGTCCTTTGACCTGAAATTACTATGATTCCTACATGAGGAGTTGTGTGTTTTAATGCCATCAAACGTCATTTGTAACAAGATGATTATAAAGTTAGTTATTAGACATACCGCGATTCATGTGGAGGGATGTGAGTGACCTAGATGGGATTTGTCCCTCCTAATTAACAAGAGTGATATCTTCGAGCCCGCTGATTGAGTGAGACTACAAAATACATGGCCCTGCTCAAATGACTCAATATGAGATATTGATCTCATTTGTTATTACTATGTCTGCTCCAGAATCAAGAAACTGAAGATTGAACTAAACAAGGGTGACGCGTTCCATGCCTTGTGTTCAATCTAGATATCTGGACAAAGGGACTAAACTACACGAAAACATTGGTCATGGATAGGTTATGTCAAATCATTGACATTCTCATTACTTGGGTAGCAGCGATGTGTTGCTAGATACCGATCACTGTTTGTAATATTAAAATATTACTACCAACGTCATGAGGACCTACAGGGTCATACACTTAGAGCAGACTAAATTGGAGCAATAAGGATCCAAGTTAGACTCAGATTCAATTGTGGGCCTAACTCATGACAGATGAGTTTAGGGTTGCACAGCTTACCTTGCTACTGCTCACACTCACTTAAGCCAGCCACTATTATAAATAGTACTGCTAAGGGGGCTGCTAAGTACGTATTATCACAACCCTAGCCACACCTACAGAAAGTGAGTGGGAGACAGTGAAAGGTCTTCGTCTCTTCTCTTCGCAGCTAGCACTACGTAAAAGAGGTGTGACTCTTTTTCGCAAGTCTGTTCGTGTAGATACCACAGAGATATCATCACTATTACGGTATTGGTGATTCACGTTACTTGTGTTTATCATGCTTCAAGAGGTAAACATTTTAAAACTCGGATTATGGCTTTTTCGCATGGATCCTATGAGGGAATTTTTATTATTCCGTTGTGTGATGTATCCGCAATTCCCAACACACAGTGGTTTCCTCCTTGCTTAGCTGCAGTAGAGCATGTTGTTACCAAGTGACCTCAATACTCAAGAGGGGGTGAATTGAGTATGTAAAATAATTTTGCAATTCTTTCGCAAAACACTTGATTCTCAATTTTCGTTGAAACTATTGTTCATTAGAATTGAATGGATGGAGAGAATAGGGGGCTTTCACTTGTAAGTAAATCAACCAAGAAAGGTAATATACAATATATTCAATAAAATAATGCACAAAGTAAAGGAGATGAGTTTAGGAAGACAAACACAAGGCTTTATCCTATTTCAACCACTAATCCACTTGTGGCCTACGTCCAGTCCTCAAGTAAACACCTGAGATTTCCACTATATCTTCAAGTTTCAAATAGGTACTTGACAACCTTTACAAGATGAAGTATTCAACACACCTTGGGATACCTCACCCTTGTGCTTGAGCCTCTATTTCTAAGGAATCCCCACCCTTATAATTTTGAGGGATACCTTATGTAACGCCCCTTTTTGGAGAGGGACTGTCACACCAAACCACAAACGAAAAACAAAATATAAACTAAGACCCGGTTCATTTGGATATAGATAATAGCCTGTTAATTTCTAAGCGTATAAATAATTTGGCGAATTCTTTTTTTTTTGTAAGAAAATGATAAAACATAACTACAGTAAAAACTAACATGATGATTGAAACCATATATTCATACATCATATATATATATATATATATATATATATATATATATATATATATATATATATATGTCATGCATGTTTAGATACATCAACAATTATACAAATGAAATAGAAGCTTTACATGCCTCAAAAGGATTATACATTTACAGCCCACCAAAAGACAAAACATCAGGCCCCCAAAGCGATATATAGCTACCCACCCAAAAGGCTACCAAAAAGAGTCAAGCCTCCTTCAACAGCTAAGAAGGAGCCTCAGATGAGTCCTCTTTAGGATCTTCCTCAGAAGAGAAAATCCTTATGGGAGTGCCTGACCCACGAGCAGGAGCTCGTGCTGAGGATAGAAACGAGTCTAAATCCTCGCGTGGAGTATACACACGTTCACCCCATACCTCTCGCACAAGCATGTAGAACTCCAACCAAACATGGAAACCAAAAGAAAACATAAGGGGATCATAACGACCCCATGCTAGAGACACAGTCACATCTCCAATATAAACAAAACACTCAGTGTCGAAATCCGCATGCCAGCTATCACCTCCTCCATGGAACCTCAACCTGGCATACTCCAAAAAGCCAAGCGAATGGGATGCCATTTCGAAACAGATAACTAATCAAGATTAGGCCAAAAGCCAGGGAATTCGTGCACTTCTCCTTCTTCGCCGACGTCTTCAAAGAAGTACATAAATAAATAGAATAACAAAAATACAGAAGAGAGGTGAGACATCCAGCATTCAACACTAAGCATGGCAGTAAAGAAACAGAACGACGCAAGACGCCCACATAGCATCGCAACAATATTAACAGTAATAATTACAAGCAATAAAAGAAACATCAATAGAATCTCAAATAATAAGCAGTTAAATGGTTCAAATAATCATAACATCAGTAAAAGAAATAATTCTACAATCACATAAATTCACGCCAGGTAAAGTATGTGACGGACAATGCACATGCACAAGGTACCAGAAAATCCTACTCCATAGAGCTAGACACAAACATCGAAGAGAATGATAAAGAGGACATGCTAGTATCTCGTCAGCCTAAAATCAAGTACTTTCAGAAAATCAATAATTTGCACAACAAGGCTTTATACATGACATTCCTCACAAGATCACGATATAGGATAGTGTCGCGGTCCGAATCGTCAGTGCGTTTGCATCGGTCTATCCCACGGCCCAGATGAGCTACCAACTATCCATTGTGAGACACCTGTACCCCGACACCCCCAAGTTCAACAAGTGACCTACATTAATCTATTCGCACCCGCACTAAGGTGTGATTCAACTCCTAGGCATAAAGCCTTACTTCAACAATGCATGATGACTCAATGCATATAAATATATATATCATCAATAACATGATTTTTCCACAATTCTATGCCACAAAAGGTCTCAATCCATATTAATTAATTCTTGGTCCCACATATGGACCTACGATAACTCATCATCAAATTTTGAAGAGTAACACATATTTATTAAAATTCAACACAAACCTACGTCTCTATTTCAAGACCTTTATCATTAAGCCTCTCTAGAGGAATTCTCTTGTAATCCTCATTCAATCTTTACTTCTCTTAATTAGCTAAGTTCTTTACTTTAATTTGATCATACTTACATAGAAAATTGTTCTAAGGTTCTCTAAGCCTCACACACACTCTTGTTCTTTTCTTAAGTTCAAAATCACCCTAAGTCATCAAATAAGTTTCTTTCCTTCATTCCTTCCATCTTATGAATCCATAATAAATTTTTAAATCACCTAAGCCTTAGTTTGATGCAAGAATTTTAGCCAATATCGCCCTTGAGGCCGTGACCTCCCAAGGACAAGAGTCCAACCAATTTTTTTTTCCATCACATTGTTAATTACTTAACACTTAATTATTTAAGTTCCAAGGCTACACAAAAATCATATGCTTGGACCCATAAAAGGCCCTAGAGGCCATGAGCCTCCCAAGGGGTAAGAACCCAAATTTTCCATTGCATTAATTAATTATTTAACACTTAATCACCTAAGCCTTAATTTCTACAAAAATTAAATCTTGAACCCCCAACAATTTGGCCTTTTGGCCGTAAATCCAAAAGGGGCAAAGAACCTTAAATTTTCCATATATCAATCCAAGCAATCCATTATATAATCCATAGCCATCAAGATACTCAATGACAATCAATAAATTCATACAAGTCAAAATAGTTACAAAATCATGAAGAACAACACAACAAATAGAGCAATCCCACATGGATTCCTCATCAACAAGACCAAAAACGTTTTCTCACCACCAAGATAGGTTGAAGATGATCATCTCCCTCTTACCTATAGAAGACAACACAAGAAAGCAAGCCTCTTGATCCCTTTGTTGCAATTTTCATCCTCCACCTTCAAGAGAACCCTAAGATGAGCAAACTTTTACAATCCTCACTCAAACCATGAAAAGAGGAGTTCTTAGTCACATAGGTGACCAAGAAAAATGAAAAAGAGAAGAAAAGAAAAGAAAAAAAGCTAAGAACTTTACCTTAGAGCTTCAAGTTAAGGCTCCAACGGTGGGAGATGAAAAAGGAAGATTTAGGAGATAATCACCAAAGAGAAAAGTCTTAGGATGATGAGAGGAAGCAAGAAATGAGATTAGTTTAACAAGCTAGTGAAGATGGCCTCCCAAGGGTGTGGTTGCTATGGAGTAGAGAGGAAGAGAGGAAAAGAGAAACTTGAGAGAAAAAGATGAAGTGAGAAGAAAATGATAGCTTTTGTGATTTGAAAATTATGAGTGAAAAGTGATAAAACAAAAAGCACATTTTTGGCTCCAAAAAGCCCTCATTGTCATGGAGCTTGGGAGGGAGGAGAGAGAAAACAAAGCTTCTTTTGGAAGTTTTGGAACAGTTTTTCAAAAGTCAAACGATGATATCACATGCATGATGTCATCTTTGATGATATCATTAAAGTACTATCTACAAAGGATGACTAACACTTTACTAAAACTATTATCCAGTAAACAAAGGTTACAGTTAATAAAAACAATATTTATTGTTCATTGGATAATTTCACGGTACAACGATTTTATTTATCAGATAAAAGCTTGAAAAATGAAAACTCCGTAATCTGTGTCCGGCATCAGATTTAGTAAGATCTCCCATCGACGTTTTCATAGTCCAAGGTTTTCCGACCTTAGGGAAAATGTTTTATTTTCTCGGCCCCGCTCAGTGCGCATGCAAAACGTGAAATATATTAAAATAATCAACGTTTCTGGAAAAATCCACAAAAATTCACCAAAATCACAAATATTATAAAATGACTTTTTATCATGAAACAAACAATTTTCGGGGTATTACACTTTACCCTCTCTTTACAGATTATACAAAGATGTAGATGTAATGAAACTCTCTCAAGAGTGGATAATACAAATTGAAGCTTATGGAATCAAAGAATCACACACTTAGCTCAAAAACAGGGGTTTAGAGAAAATAATGATGAAACACGAATTTAATGCTCAATAATGTTTTTCAGAATGTTTTTTAACCTTTAATCAATGCACAAACACTTTCATTTATAGCCCAAAACATTTAAGAGCCGTTGGTGATGGTTAGGAAGCATTAAATGTTAAATAGTTCCGTTGGAAATCAGTTTTTGGTTTCCAGATAACCGGTTATAACTTTGTCATAATCAGTTATTGCTTAACCAGGCCCTTTTTAAATATGCCAGTAATCGGTTATGGAATAACCATAATCGGTTATGATCTTTTGTAAATAGAAACATAAGCTTCTGATTTTCTAAATAACTGATTATGCAAAATCCATAATCGGTTATGGCCTTTTAAAAAAAGAAAGTCTGTGTCTCTAACTTTGGTGAATAATTGGTTATAAAGACTTCATAACTGGTTATGACACCCTGTATTTGGATAGGACATGTTTGAAAAGGCATAACTTCTTTGTTACATATTTGTTTAAAACAAAAGACCACTCATATGAAAGGTTGTTGAGTCTACTTTATAATGAAATGGGTTTCAGTTTAAGACTCAAGAGGGTTTCAAAGAAAAGAACAAATAAGTGACTTAGGGTTAGTTTCCCTAAGCCTAAACTTGATAAATTTTCATCCAAACGGACTATGACTAAGTTAGTTATATAAAACACCATTTGTTTGGGCATTTTATCAGTTTAACAAACATATATAAAGATTTAAAACTTTGTTTGAGCTTCGTGTGTTTCTTATGTACCTTTACACATAAGTCCTAAGACCTATGAGCTAATCTTGACGAAATTCGAAACTTGATCTTCGCGTAATGAATCCTTGTTGTTTGTTAATCATCAAAACTAGATCCATTGCTATTCACACTTGTAGGACCAGGAGGTGGGTACCTACAAAGGGACTCCAATGCTCAAGTCAAGCAGTGCGTAAGTAGGGTTTATGTAATGAGATACTAGATACCTAATTAGGGTGACTTAGCCTGGCATTTATAAAGCGTGACTGGAATCGTAATGTGATCAGTATTAAGTGTAGGTATTTAGGATTCGTATCCTATTAGGGATCTTCTTCCTTTCATTGTTGGAGAGGATCCCTATACTATAAGAACATTAATATTGTAATCAGCAATTGGAGGCACTTATGGGTCTTATAATCTCGTAAGATCTCGATTGACAGTTATAGATATCTTAAGGTACGTATATCCATTGTGTAGATCTAGCGATCTTGATATTATGACTCAATGTCGTAGTCCATTAGCCTTAGTTTTGAGGTCCTGACCACGTGTCACCAAGGCTTGGCAGGGTATTCACGGTGGAGGCCGGTGGTACGCGTGCCAGGTGCGATTCAACTAGACGGGATCCCGGATCACGGTCCAAAATAGTCCTAATGAGTTAATTTTACAAAATTAAAATTAGATGTGGAAATTCCTTTTATGTATTTTGTTTTAATAGAAAAATAACTTCATGTATTATTTAAAAATGTGAAATAAAATAAGTTTTCAAAAGGTATACATTCATGTACATAAGTATTAATGAGTTAAACACATGTCATTTTCACTTAATGAATGGAATTGATTTGGGCATTTTAGTTATAAGTATTTCATGCTTTAGAGTATGATACCAATTTTTGTTATTTCTGTTCCTTAACATGTGTTCAAATAGTATATATTAACTTTTTTTCCTTTTCTTTGTTGTTATGTTTCCTTATTAATGTTTGATTTTCTTCCTTTCTTTTTGTTTGGGTTTTCACGTGTTTTCCTGTGGGCCTTTTCTTACTTGATATGGTTGATGCATGTACTATCTTAAAAATCTCAACCTGTTCATATTTGAATTTGTACCCAATGGCTATCACATAGAAAGTTTTGGGTCTCCTAAATTGCCTTGGTTGGTTTTGATGCAAGCGACTAATAGGGTAATAGAGCTGAGCAACACTCAGCAGCAGAAGACATAGTTCATCTCACTTTTAGTTCATTTTCACTTGCATTAGCATTTCATTACTTAGCGTAGCTGTCAAGTTAGTTTGCATAATTATATTTTTAGTTAGAGTTTTGTTGTATATAAGGAGATAGAGTAGTGTAAACACAACTCTGATATATGTGATAATCAAAAAGCTTGTATTCTCTCTTCATCTTAAGTTCTGTTATGGTATCAAAGAGCAATTTTTTGGGCCCTACATAAAAATCTCAGAAACTCCAAAGTTTCTTTGAGCTTCTTCATTAATCTTCAATCTTCAGTTTCTTCATTGTTCCTCGATTCTTTATTTCCTCAGTTTCTACATCGATCCTCGAATCTTTCTTTCCTCCATTTTTTTCCTTGATCAATTCTCATGGCAGATTTACAACAACTTGATCCAACGAACTCTTCTAGCCCCTTCCTCATACGCCCCAATGAAAATCCCTCCTTCATTTTGGTTTCACTACCATTAACAGGAGCTAACTACCATTCATGATCCAGAGCCATGAAAATGGCTCTTTTATATAAGAACAAACTTCGATTCATCTATGAAAGCATACCAATACCACTTGTCATTGATCCAATCTATTCGGCATGGGAAAAATCCAACAATTTGGTACTCTCATGGATAAACCATTCAATTTTATATCAGATTGCTCAGAGCGTTTTGTGAATAGACAAGGCCACAGATGCATGGGAAGACTTGAAAGAAATATTTTCACAAGGTGACTTGTTTCGAATCTCAGATTTACAAGAAGAAATTTATGCCTTTAAATAAGAAAATTTATTAGTAACCAATTATTTTACTGAATTAAAAATCATGTGGGATGAATTAGGGAATCTTAAACCTTTGCCAACTTGTGGATGTACTTTACCCTGCAATTGTGGGGGGTATAACACTATGAGAACATAGAGAAATAGTGATTGTGTGATCAGATTCTTGAAAGGATTGAATGAGGACTTTGCTTATGTTAGATCACAAATCATGTTGCTAGAACCTTTGCCCACTATAAACAAAGTTTTTTGACTGGTGATACAACAGGAATGATAAATTACTAGTGTTGTTATTGGTACATCTAAAGTTTTCATCATTTCTTCTGATTAAAGCTCTAATAGTTTCGAGAAACCATCTTTTGGAAGAGGATACAATAAAAGCTATAAAGGAGGAGAGCAAGGTTCTGGTGGCAGTTCTGTTAGGAAAACAGGAAAGTTTTGCACTTTTTGTGAAATGACCAATCATACAGTGGAAACATGCTACTATAAGCATGGTTTTCCCCTATGTTTCAAATTCAAGAAGCCAAATTTAGCAATAAATAATGTGACCACTGAAGATGAAGATGAAGTGGAGTCACTGACTTGTCTTGAGAATATTCAGAAGGAGCCAAAATTCAATTTTAGTTGAGATTAATGTCACAACTTGCTATCCTTGATTCAGTAATCCAATCCCAAGCCTTTATCCCATACAGTCAACACTGTCCATCATTCCAAATCTTCTGTTAATTTAGTCACCCTAGGTAAATCACATCATAACCATGGTCACTAGATCTTGGACATAGGAGCCACTAACCATATTTGTCATAATTTGTCCTTTTTTGATTCACATAAAACCATTAAATCGATTTTTGTTACATTGCCAAATGATAGCAAAGTCCAAACACACATTTCTAGTACAGTCCATTTCTCCCAATCCCTTGTTCTACTAGATGTTTTGTATGTTCCATATTTCCATTTCAATTTGATATCAATAACCAAACTCACATCTGATATGAATTTTCAATTGCTTTTCCAGAAGCAAAGTTGTCAGATTCAACAATTACCATCATTGAGGATGATTAGTTTAGCTAGAGAGCATGATGACCTCTACAAGCTGGTAGCACTTGATTTTTTTTAAGCCCTGTAACTCTAGACTCCAACAACATGTTTCTACTGTTTGTAATAATTCTAGTTCCTCCATTCTTACTGGTACAAATTTGCAAACATTGAGTGATGCAGAAATTAAGCATCTTAGGTTAGGTCATTTGTCTCCTAAATGTTTACATTTGTTACACTCCCAATATTCCTATGTTCTTTCTTTTGTTAAACTTTTTTGTGATGCTTGTCATTTTGCTAAACAAAATGATTACCTTATCCTGTTAGCAATTCACATTCTCTTCAATTTTTTGAACTTAAACATGTTGATATTTAGGGACCATTTTCTATTCAATCTTTTAATGGCCACAAATATTTTTTGATAATAGTTGATGATTACAGTAGATACACTTGGGTTTTGTTAATGAGAGGGAAATATGAAGCTAGATCAACATTATAAACTTTTATCACTATGATTGAGACACAATATAACACAAAATTGAAAATTTTAAGAAGTGATAATGGTCCTGAATTTAATATGTTGGAATTTTATAAAAGTAAAGGTGTTGTTCTTCACACCACTTGTATTGAGACACCATAACAAAATGCTATAATTGAAAGAAAACATCAGCATATTTTAAACATTGCTAGAGCTCTCTTGTTTCAAGCTAAATTACCAAAAGTTTTTGGAGTTATGTTGTCTCTCATGCTATTCACCTCATTAATAGAATTCCTACACCCTTTCTGTCAAATAAATCCCCTTTTGAATTAATGCATAACACACTTCCTAATTTGTCTCATTTAAAAGTCTTTGGTTCATTGTGTTTTGGTTTAACAGTTACTGCTAACAGCAGTAAATTTGATCCAAGATATGAAAAATGCATTTTTTTTTGGGTTTTAAACATGGAGTTAAAGGATAGTTGCTCTATAACCTTCACAGTAAAACCATTATTGTTTCTCAAAATGTCATCTTTCATGAACACATCTTCCCATACAGTCATGCCACATCTTCTTTACCTCATTCTACTATTTTCACCACTTTACCATCCTTGCAGCATTCTCTAGTTGATTATTCCTCACCAGTACCAATAGTTCCTCATCCCCAATTACCTAATTATCCATCACCTTATCCCTTTTCCTCAATAAATGCATTTCTGCTTCTTCTTCACCTCAACTTAAGCAACACTCAGTAGTCCTTCCTAGGCAGTCTCAGAGATGCAAGCACCCACCCAAATATTTACAAGACTACCACTATATACTAGCCAACTCTCAGTCATGCCAATCTCCCACAAGTACTGTTTTATTTCCCCTATCTTCCACTTTAAATTATAATTCTATTTATCCATCTTATCAAAATTTTTTTTTATTTCTTTTTATGTTGAGCCAACCTCCTTTACCCAAGCCTCAAAACTGGATTGCTGGAAAGATGCCATGCAGACTGAGATATTCGCCTTAGAGCAAAATCATACCTGGTCCCTTATTGAGTTGCCTCTAGGAAAGACACCAATTGGCTACAAGTGGGTTTATATAATCAAGCACAAGGCTGATGGTATTATGGAGAGATATAAAGCATGCCTGGTAGCCAAGGATACACTAAAATTGAAAGTATGGACTACTTTGATACATTTCCCCTGGTTGCAAATATGACCATTGTGAGGCTTCTACTCTCTATATCAATAGCTAATCATTAGAATCTTCAGTAGCTGGATGTCAACAATGCATTTTTTATATAGTGACTTGCATAAGGAGGTCTATATGGTATTACCACCAAGTTTCTTTTCTCCTCGTCCTAATCTGGTTTGCAAATTAGAAAAGTCACTATATGGTTTAAAACAGACCTCTAAACAATGGTTTGCCAAGCTGTTCACTGCTGTGATTTCCCTTGGTTATACTCAGTCAATGACAGATTACTCTCTTTTTGTCAAGAATAATTCTGGATCATTTATTACCCTACTCATTTATGTAGATGACATCATTCTCACAGGTAATGATGTTGTTGAGATTGATTTTGTTAAACAATTTCTTGATTCTTCATTTAAAATCAAGGATTTGGGCAACCTAAAGTTCTTCTTGGGGCTTGAGATCACACGATCATCTAAAGGAATTGTTCTTAATCAACAAAAATATGCATTGGAGATCATTTCTTATATTGGTTTACTGACTGCAAAACCAATATCCTCTCTAATTGATCATGCTATCAAATTAAGTGCTACCACTAGTGATCCACATCCTGATCTAGAATCTTATAGGAGATTTATTGGAAGGCTACTATACTTGACTACCACTAGGCCTGATATCTATTTTACTATGCAACAGCTAAGTTAGTTTGTCTCCAAACCAACCATTTTCCACTTCCAAGCTGCCATTCAGATTCTCAAATACCTTACAGGCACTCTTGCTCAAGGACTGTTCTTTTCTACTTCTAATGATTTAAGACTTAGGGGCTTTACTGATAGTCATTGGGCAGGTTGTCCTGATACCAAAAAATCTACCACTGGTTATTACATGTTTCTTGGAGATTCCATCCTTTCTTGGAAATCCAAGAAGCAACATACTGTCTCTAGGTCTTCATCTAAGGCTAAGTACAGGGCTTTGGCTTCCTTGGCTTGTGAGATACAGTGGCTGCAATTCCTGTTTACTGTTCTTTCAGTTTCAATCTAGTTTCCAGTTATTGTGTATTGTGACAACCTCTCTGCTATTCACCTTGCTTCCAATCCCACATTTCATGAGAGGACGAAACATAGTGTGATTGATTGTCATCTCATTAGGGAAAAGGTTTCCACTGGTTTAATCCACCTCTTTCCTATTTCCTCTTTTGTTCAGCTAGCTGACGTTTTTACTAAGCCACTTGTTGTCCATCGTTTTTCCACTCTATATCTCAAGCTTTGCTTACTCAACCTATATGGTCTAGCTTATAGGGGGTAATAGAGCCGAGCAACACTCAGCAGCAAAATACATAGTTCATCTCAGCTTTTAGTTCATTTTCACTTGCATTAGCATTTCATTACTTAGTTTAATTGTCAAGTTAGTTTGTATAATTATATTTTCAATTAGAATTTTGTTGTATATAAGGAGATAGTGTAGTGTAAACACACAACTTCACTACAAGAAATAAGAAAATTAGCGAGAGAAAGTTCCCTCGCTAGTCCATCGCTGATCCCTCGCAAATATAAATTACGAGGGATCAACGACGGACTAGCAAGGGAAAAGCCAGTCACTTTTTTTTCATCGCTAATTAGCAAAGGAACGTGTTGCCTTGCTAATCTGTCGCTAGTATAATAGTTTTCCTTGCTAATCCATCTCTAATACGTCACTAATTCGTTGCAAATATAAGCCATTATTCCCTCGCAAATTAGCGAGGGACATTACGTCGCTATTCCGTCACTGTATCCGTACCAATGTTAGATCTAGTCAATCAATTTCCTTCGCTAATCCGTCGCTGAATTCCATCACTATTTTGTCACAAATCCATCGCTGAATTACCTCGCTATTCCATCGCTAATCTCTCGGTAGTTATTTATATGATTTCTTTGCCATTCCATCGCTAATCCCCCGCTAATAACATATCTGATTTCCTCGCTTTTCCATCGCTAATCCCTTGCTAATAAATTATCTGATTTCCTTGCTTTTTCGTCGCTAATCCCTCGCTAATTAGTCCTTTTTTTAATTACATATATTTTTATTGACTAAACAAAACCTGTCAAACAGAAGAAATCCAGCAATAGAGCATAAGCAACAAAATTGTGCAAAGGATCCAAAATAAATCTACTAATTATTATCAAATTATATACAAATAGTTCATTAAATGTTGCACAAAACAAGAATAAAAATAACAAGCAATCAGTCTAAGTTGACTTTGTCTTCATCTTCATCATCATCATCCTCTCGACCTTCCCCAACTGTTGCACCTTGCGATGGTGCATGTGGAGCAACATTTGCTAATCCAATCATAGATAGGATGTGCGACAAGATAGGAACAAGTTGAGTTTGGACAAAAGAAGCCATCGCTGTTGCCACTGCTGCATTGACAGCTTCATTGATGATCCTAGTTATGTCCTGTGTCAACGGTGTAGAGCGGGAAGGACCCGCAACTGAGGAGGATGAAGCTGACATGGTGTTATTAATATCAATGTGCAAGCTGTTACCTATGCCATGCACCCGTCCCTTCTTGTTGGGACCTGCCGCATCCAACCAGACCTCTGATAGGATGAGAGGAAGAGTTTTCTCCTTATTTTTCTGTCATTGCCGTATCATATGACTCCTAAAATATCAAAACAAGAAAAACATTAACAAAAAAAATCAATAACTTAACAAATATAAATGAATTTTGAATTTTAAAAACACCAACAATAAAATTCCTCGAGCGCTCGGAAACATAGCTTCCATCTTTCTTCTTATGAACTTTGTAATAGAGATCTCTGTAAGAAACTAGATGCTTTAACTCTGCCTCCTATAACCATATATAGAAAAGAATATATAATAAACACATATCAAAAGTAAGGCAATCCCTCTAAAATACCAATGCCTTTATGTCATACTCAAATAGGCAAATAACTCAAGTAATTACAACATGTTAATAAACAGATTAATAAAATAAAATAAAACTCAAAAAAATCCAGCCAGATTAATAAACAGATCACCATCAAAACTTTAAATAAGCAAGTTATTTTACCATCTTGTTCTTGTCTTGACCAAAGCTTATCGACCCTGTTGTATGCTTCAAGGCATCAGGCATGGCTGTCCTGTTCCTTTGGGTAGCTGCAGACCTCATCATTCATTTATCTATCAACTAAATGTCGACTAGGCCATCCCACACTTCTGACCTCATTCCTCTGGGCCCATGACCCTTAACATCAGCCAAGTTATTTGAATTTTCCTTTTCAAAGGCCTTTTCCCATGCTTTGTTCAAATGGTTTGGATAATGGTCTATGCAAGTCCGTTCCTAGACAGTTCTCGCTATACCGAGATCAGAATCAGATGCAAACCGATGCTTAGCCTACACAAATGTTATGTAAGTATATTTATTTTTCGATGAACGTATAATATATAATTCTATAAACACAATTACCTACTATGAAATCCTGAAATAGTATTTCTTTCATGTCAGCAGGATAATCTCTCCATGTACTAGCCGAAACAGGCATCCTTGTTATGACATTGTACATGATGTCACGTGTCACTCTCGATGGGATAAACCTGTTCCTATAAGTACAAGAAGATAATGTTAGTGATCTAAAAGTAAATAAATGTAATAAAAGATGACAATCACTATTACTTACGGTCCAGGGAGAGACACCACATATATAAGTTCCTTGCTATCAGTTTCTATATGGGATTCTCCATTTGAAGGCACCACATTCGGGGTGCTAGTGGGTGGGTCAGTAGGGGGTGGCATAGAAAGGGCTGGGTCAATATGGGGTGGGACAGAAGTTGAAGCGCCTCCAATGGTCAATGGGATAGACGCTAGTAGGCTTGCACTGGTCAATAGGCTAGTAGCTGAAGTTACACCTAACATAATTATAGATAAACAAAAAAATACATATATATTACATTTATATAAACCATGCATTAATAATAATTAAAAAGAATATCTTACAGGTATACTTGGGGAGGGCTGAGAAGGCTCAAGTGATGGAGAATTATGGCAAGATGGAGAAGGCTAGGATGAAACATTATGGCCTCTCCCACGACCGCATCCAGCGCCTCTACCTCGAATGGTTATGATGAATATCTGCATAAAGAAACATAATGAAACATGACGAGTTAGTATACTATATCTCAATAAAAACCTCAAAATATAATAATGATATTTCAGTGTAAATAACATTAACGAGATTTATTGAATAACAAGATTCAATTTTAACTACTTGAGTCTGAAGCAAAAGATTTCTCATCTTCATCTGAGAATTCATTAATTTCATTATCTTCGTTGTCATCAATGAACTCATCATCAACCAGAACGTCCATTGGATAATGTATATCATGTATGTTCACTTCTTCCATTTGGGCATGTGCATCAAACAAGGAAACTGCTTCATCATCTATGATAATATTCTGTGCTCCAAGGGATCCATCATCTTGGTAATAATCAGTAGCAGCTAGGTCATTCAATTCGTCACCTTCGTTATTCAATGTCTCAGACACGAAGAGTTTTACTCGGACCTTGCAAGCTGCCCACCATTCACCATTAACTCTATTCCCGCTTTATGGATATCTTGTATAGTACACTTGTTGTGCTTGTTCAGCTAAGACGAATGACTCATTTGAGTAAAGTCTTAATTTATGCTTGATGTCAACCAACCCATATCTCTCATCAACATTGACTCCATTAATCGGGTCAATGTTGAGAATCAAAAGGTGAGAACCATCACTGCGTTGTCTCTTGCTACTCTTGCTGAGGCTGCTGCTCCTTATGGCATTAAAAGTTTTGACTCTGTCTTGAAGCCACTGTGGAAGGGTATTAGGCAACACCGTGGGAAGGTCTTGGCTACATTCTTAAAGGCAATTGGTTTTATAATTCCGTTGATGAAAGCCCTATATGCTAATTACTATACTAAGGAAGTCATGATCATTCTGATTCGTGAATTTCAGTCGCCTAATGAAGAAATGAAGAAAATTGTTCTGAAAATGGTGAAGCAGTGTGTAAGCACTGAGGCATTCTTTATGAAGAAATGAAGAAAATTGTTCTGAAATAATGGCATTCTTTATGCCTTCCAAGAGCATATGTATGATAATCATAAACAAAACAGAAATGTAATAAAGAAAAAAGAATAGGCTTGCAAAGGAATTCAAAAGGAATAGGCTTGTAAGGGATTTTTCTTCAAGAATTTATGCTTCTTTAAAGGTTAGAACTTCAATTGCATCATGCATTTTTACCTGTGTTGTTTTCAAGATCTAAGATTGTTAGGAATATGGTCTTCATGTAAATAGCTTAAAAATTGGAGCCTAAGTTTCTAAATCAGATTCTGTGTTTTTTATCTAGGTCTTGCCTAATATAATCTTCTTAATTGATGTCAAATCTTATTGTTAGGAGTAGTAAAGATGCTAATCTATGTGTTTTACTTGGTATGTCAAATTGTGAATTCCAGTATGCATGTCTTTGTATTTTTTAACTTCCACATATTTACTAAATGGTCCTTTAAAGCTCTGAAGATGAAGATTTTTCATAGCTTCAACTTGAGTTTTCTACAGTACACGTATCATTGACATTGAGCAATAATAAATAATAGTATTTATTTCACAGTTATGATACATTTCTAAAGCCATATTTTCTCCTTCCTATTATGTATTAGAATTAGAAATAATAGGTTCAATCAGCTGTGATACACTCCTTCCCAATTGCAAAGCCATCTTCATTTCAAACAACTCCCCATTTTCTCTTATCTCCAAATCTTTCTCTTGTAATGTGGATACAACTGAGGTCTCCAAAATG